>CM031604.1:56893058-56908058 GCA_018398815.1 Conus ventricosus | reverse complement strand
GTTTCTGCCACTCACCTCTGCTGGGCTGCTAGAGAGTCCACAAGATACAACAGTTTTTCAAGAAAGTGAGAGGGGAAGGAAAGAAGTTTGTATGTGTGTGTGTGTGTGTCTAAGCCGGGGGGGGGGGGGGGGGCAGGATGAGGACAAGGGAATAAGAGGATGGGGATGAGGGAACACACACACGTACACATCTCTCTCCAAATTGCATAGACTAACTGTGTTTATTGTCCATGCTGAACAAATTTTAGCTCCAAAACTGCCAAACTGTCTAAAAAACGAAACGAAAAGCCAAGAAAGAACCACATACTATTTGTAATAAGACATAACATAACAAAAGAGTAAGTAAGTAACAGTAATGGTAAAAAGGGAAAGAGCACCAAAATCTTTTTAAAAAAATATTTAAAAAAAAAAAAACACTAACGAAGTCTCATCACTTCATACAGCCTCATTATTTGGGTGTTTGTGTTCAAAGCTGATGACAGTGAGGGCTTTATGCTAGTTTTCAAAGAATTTTTTTTAATTTCAAAATTCATGTACATTGGCAATCAGCCCCTGTCCCAAAGAAATGATGGCCTTATGACAAAGTGCAGTTATTTTGAGACCCAAAGAAATGGTTAGTGCGGCATCCAGAGACCTACACAGTACTCACAAAACAATGGTAAACACCCACTATAACCTTCTAACATACGACAAAAGAAGCAAGTAAACAGAGTTTGAACGCTTTTGAAACACATTTCATGCCAACATTTATTTTACAGGGAGCTGTGTCCTTTGTATACGCCTCAGAGTGAAACCACTCAAAATGACAGTTAATTGTCTCCCTTTGACCATTCACCTCAGCTGTGGGGCAACATGGTCAGTCTCTTAGTGTCGTGTATGTTTTAAGTGGGGAGCTACAAAATTCACCAGGTGAACAATCCCGGTTATGCTTGCGTTTCAAATCCTGAAGCTGAATGCCCTTCTTTCCACAGCAATTTTTATGGAATTTTCTTCTTCACTCATCTTCTTTAAAAAAACATCACTTCTGTGACATGGGTATCAACAGGTAGTTTTATTCCCGGCATGACGTACACACACACACACACACACACACACACACACACACACACACACATACACACAAAGACATGCACAGAGGGAGGGAAGGTGGGAGGGAAGGACGAGGAGGTGGGAGGATAGGGAGGGGTGTCCTAGTTTATGTATACTCACCACCCATTTTAGCCTGCCTCTTACGCAAGACGGAGGTGTGGTCAACAGTCCCCTCTTGCAACAGCCCTAACAATGGCTACATGCATAACCAATCAGCATTCATAAACAGTCCACCCAAACTGGTGGGAAGGTCTCTTTGTCTCTGCTAGCCACTGCTTGCATTCTAACATCTTCCCACTTGCACAGCACATCAGAGGCAGCATCTCTGCCAATAAGAACAGAAATTGGGAATCCGTACAGGTTTGTCATCCTCATATCATTTGATTATGCTGCAGAACAAGCCACAACAGGCCGGTTCCAGCCTGAAAGATCAAAGAAGAAAGAATTCTCTTGTTTCTATGGCTGCCAAGAAGACATCACCTACCCCTCCAACCAGCCAAGCAACTGACCCGCCTGTTTCCAGTTCTAGTGTTATCATCACAGATGTCAGCGCACCCTAAAACCTACGGCCTAGGGTGAGAGAATCCGAATACTTGTGTGAAAAAAAAACAGGATTCATGAGACTTGTGCATTTAAAGAAACTGTCTGATATGTGGAGCTTTGCTATAAGACAGCACATGAGCACAGACAAGACATGTGCACCCCCCACCCACCCCACCCCAATTCAGTGTGGCTAAAGAAAACAAACAAGGGGTAGTGGTCTGCCAATTAAGATGTGACAACAATGCCTTTCACACACCAGAGTTTAAACTGTTTGAAGAAGTGCAGCAGCAGCACAAGACGCAGAAAGGTAGCAATGCAGCTGTTACAAATGTGGCACTTCATGCTGAACTGCTGAAGAATGGCGTTGGACACACAAAACTAAGAATGATCCTGTCTTCTCTTGACATAAGCTCACCAGCCGAGAGTGGTATGCAATATATGAGCAGTAAAGTAGGTGGAAAAAAATGGATGAACTGAACAAATAGGGTATGAGAATGAAACAAGTGGAGATCATCACCCTGCAACAGAGGATCATCATCCACACTGAGGTGGTCTGGCCTGACACATATGGGGTTGTGGCACAGGTGAGATTCTTCGTGTGCACTGGGAAGCGGCAGCGTCTGTATCGTTAACATTACTACAGCCCTGCCAGTGGACACAGTGCATCTTTTCCCTGACTGAGGATGTCTCAACATGCTGGAACAGTCTCCATCCCCTCGATGTATACCGCTATTTCAGACCCAACACACACATTCTTTGCTAAAGTCACTCCATCTTTGAAACATGCCAGTCTCCTTGGTTACAAAAACTGTCAATGCCTTCGGTTTCAGTTTATAAAAATAAAAAAAGAAAGGGGGGGGGGGGGGAGAGAACAACAAAATGAAGACTGAAAACTGAACAGATGGAGACAGACTGTGATGACAGGTTGAAACCTGTTCTTAAATTTTAAAAAGTATTGAAAAAAAGTCAACTTGGCTTCTCCCGGCAGCCCATTTGTCTTCATTGTATGGGGTTTTCCATGTCTTCATTGTATGGGGTTTTCCATGTCTTCATTGTATGGGGTTTTCCATGTCTTCATTGTATGGGGTTTTCCATGTCTTCATTGTATGGGGTTTTCCATGTCTTCATTGTATGGGGTTTTCCATGTCTTCATTGTATGGGGTTTTCCATGTCTTCATTGTATGGGGTTTTCCATGTCTTCATTGTATGGGGTTTTCCATGTCTTCATTGTATGGGGTTTTCCATGTCTTCATTGTATGGGGTTTTCCATTCAAAACTACTCATCTCTGGCCAAAACAATTTTGTTCAAAACCGTTTGAGACAATCTGCAAATTATGTACAGGCCCTACCCGCAATCAGGATTTTATACCAAATCACTGTGCAATCCATGTGAGCGTTTTCATGCCTACCATAAAATGGACCCAGCATTTCATTTTAAACTGATAACTGATCAAAAGAACACCCACCCCAATCATTTCACGTATTTGGAGGGATTTCCACCGACGACTTCATCCACAATCTTCAAAATACATGACCTCCCTTGGCTCACCTCACATTTCAGGCCTTTGCACTCACCGTGACCCTATCTTTACGCCAGCCTGAAACTCCCAATGAGTCCAATCTCTCATTTTAATCGTCTGCTTGGAACCACCTGGCTTGTCTCTAGAGAACGTATAAATGCCAATCTGACTCACTTGCTCAACCACCGAGTTTTTGGGCGAAAGTGGCCTAAAAGCCGCCTTTTCCTGTGGCGGAAGAGAGAGAGAGAGAATCACCGGCACCCCTGACAAAACCCGTTAAGGTCAGTTGCCCTCAGAACAGACAGACAGACAGAGACAGAGAACGTTTAAAATCCTTTTTTTTTGGGTTTTTTTAATCCCTGGTCTTTTTAAATAACATATTTTCACGAAAACATTCATAAATGAGTCTCTGTCTTTCATGTGAAATAGAACTACGTCTTTAATGTTTTTAAAGTTTTTAAAAATGAGTTTATTTTTGAAAAAAAAACCAAACTTATTCCCAGATGTCTTCCACGGAAAGCTAGTTTTGACAAAGTTTTTCTTTTTTTAAATATGTTTTCTTTTTGCCGAACAGTATCTATAATAAATATTTTTGGGTTTCCTTAAAAACAGTTTTAAAAAACTGTTCTAAACACTCATAGTTTTTGTGGGATAATAAAAATGTCATCATCTGCCCATAAAAACCCTTCTATATGATATGTTTTGTTCCTTTTAGTTTTGGAAAAAAAACCACATTATGTTTAAAAATTTAAAACGAAAAAATGTTTGTAACAGGCGAGGAAAAAATATTGTTTTTCAAAACCCGTTTGCCCACAAATCAATGAGCAATGGGAGTTTTTGTTTAAAGTTTAATGCCCCATAGTTTTATAGCAAAATTTTTAATTAATCCAGTTATTTTTTTTTATACTCCCCGTCAAAACTTTTTTCGATAAAAAAAACCCTCGGGGCCCTAAGGGGTTTTAAGATTAATCCAATTCAGTTCTGAAAGATTTTTTCTTTTTAAAGTCAAATTATTTTTTTGCTTGTTTTTATGTTTAATATCCTCCCATTGTGAAGAACGCGACAAAAACGTTAAGGCGTTTAACGTTAATTTTTCCCAGAAATTTTAATTTTTCTTTTATAAGGCGTCAAAAGCCCAAACCCCTCCCTCTCCACATCTTTAAAGAAATTTCAAATATCTTGTAAACGTTTTCCCCAAATTTTTTGTTGGAAAGAACGTAATTTTGTAGAAGCTTTTTTTACAATGTTTTTTTTGTGGGGATGTCTTTTTTTTCCCCATAGGGCCCCGTTTTTTCAATTTTTTCCGACTATTGTCGTCTGGATAAGATTACATGAAGGGCCGAGTTGATTGCTTTTCTGAATTTTTTTTTGCGGCAAAAAATTGAAAATGGGCTTAGATTCAAATTTATGTCCCATTCTAATGGGGTTTAAGTCCCCATTTGCTGTCGGGTTTTCAAAACTTTTTTTTTATACTGGCCAACATATTTGCCTCTAGATTGGGTTGTTCTATTTTAGGAAACTTTTTGCTGTCCCCAAACCTCTTTGCGTTTATATTCACCATCTTGTGTACTCAAAAATACAAAGGCCTTATCACCATTTTTTCAAAGCCCGAAACGTCTGCAGGTTTTTTTTTCTAAAGTTTTTCCCTCACAGGGCTAATGAAATCCGGGGTTCTTCTGGCCCCCGGTTTATTTTTTAGTGGTATTATTTTTTTCCCAAAACAAGTGCGGTTATCACTTTTCACGATTTTCCCCTGTTTTGTTTTGTTTTTTATATTAAATGACCCGCCCCTCCCACAAACTAACTTTTAAACTGAAAAATTAGGGAATTTGAAAATTTTCAAAATCGAAATTTTGCAGCTTTCCTAGGAAAGGCTTTTTAAAAAATTTGGGGCCCTTCCATCTTTAAAAGTTTTCATCAGTGCTTAGCTCGCCCAAAGAACATGGTAAAGAATGTAGCAGATTGAGGGATTTCCCCCCTCAAACGTATTTTCATCTGGGAAACACTAAAACTATGAGGGGGTTGTTTGCTAGTTGTAAAAGCCTGCTTTTTAGCTGCTCTCTATCAAAATCGATTTTGCTTCTTCGGTTTGAATGTTAATTTTTTTTTGTTTGATGTTAAGTTTAAGAGTAATGTTAAGTTACTCTTTGCTTCTTTAGTGAGAAAACCGAAAAAACCATCGGTATTGTAACTTTTTAAAACGTCGTTTTTTTCCTTTCAATTTTGTAATCTTATTATTCCCTTGGCTTTAGTTTATTAAACCATAGCTTTGTAAATTTTCATGGAGCGGACCTTTTTTGGCCCCCGCAATTTTATAAATTTAGATGTTCAAAAAACAAAAGGGCGGTCTTGAGTTGTTATTGTTACAAAATTTTTTAAACAGAATAAAAATGAGTGCATTAAAATTTTTTACTGGTGCAAAATATTCTTTGGGGCCGCACTAAAATTTTAAAAATTGCAATGATACTCTTGACATTCTTGCCCAAAAACTGCTTTTTATAAAAGGTGAAGTCTCCTTTGAGGTATCTTAACCCCTATTAAAAACGAGCACAACCAAAAAAGCGTGGTTTAGTCATCCTTTTGCAGTTTTATAAACCGTTAAAACTTTGCTGGTCTTGTGCATACTGGGTGTGGATTTTTGGTTGAAATCTTTAACTCATCCTGTCCTTTGGTGAGGTCGTGTACGTTTTTCATTTTTTTACACCTTCAGGGTTTTTTTGACTGAATGCAAGCGCCTTCCCCAAATGACAAATCGTTTAATCATTCAGCAACAGAATAGACAAAAGGTTTTTAAAAAAGGATTGTAACGAATTAATTTAAAACAAGCAGCTTTAGAAAAAGTTGGTCTTGATCATGGCCTAGGCCCCTTTTTTTCGGGGCACGCACAGAAAGTATAAAATGTTTGAAACCCCCTTTCAAAATTTTTAGCCCGGGTCCATAGGCAAGGATAAAACGAGGACAACATTTTCTTGAATTTAAAGGGCCTAACTAGGGGGAATGAACAAAAAACGACTCTTTTCGTACTTCGTTTGGTGTTGCTGGGTTTCGCAAGCAAGGCGATCGAGCATAACTGATCTTTTACTGGCTTTGATGCACAAAAAAAATACTTAGCAAATTAGAGGACGCCATTAATTCTACAGTTGATTTACCTTCGTATTAAAAGGGTCCCAAATGTTTTTACAATACGCAAGATCGAAAGTGATTTTGCGGGTTGGCCTGGTTTTCCATGCTGCCTTCGCCCTCAGATCCGATGGTACAATAATAAATAAAATAATGAAATTCTTTTGGGCAATGAACAGAAGGTTTGGGGAAAAAAAACGACTTAAATTCTGAGCCAGTAAATTACAACAAAAAAAGAACGCCCAAGATTAAGTCATAATTCCCGAAGAAAAACCCCCCAAAGTCATTGAAGCTCGGAAAGCTCGGGGCTTGTTGCGAGCCATGAATAAAAAAAGACGGTTGTTCTTGGTTAAAAAGGGTGGGATTCTTGGTCTTTATCTTACTAAATAGAAAACCCAAACTATTCGAGAACTATGCCCTAGTGCTGGGCCCATAAACCCAAAACCCTACTTTCTTGCAGTAAAAAAAAACCCAGCTGACAATACCCCCCAAATTTTTCCTGGTAAAGGTCCGGCTTTCCCAGCAATTTTTTTTAAAAAAATTGCAAGTGATAAAGCTGTTTTTTTCCCATGATTTATCAGGGGGGAGGCGTGGTGGCGGGGGCCTGGACTTTGACCCCGCGCCTGTAATAGCCAACCCAGTGTACTTTTGCAATCCAAGGCTGTTTTAACGCTTATAATGTGACTCCTTGCTCTCTAAACAGTGTTGGGATTCGTTTGCTAGCGTTGTGTCTTCATATAAAATTTTTGGGATGTTTTCTTATTCTGTTATTGAGTTGAATTGGTCTCGGTTAGTATTTAAAGCATTCTAGTCTTGCTGACCCTTTGTTCAAGATCTTTTAGTCTTTGGGTTATTCTTTTTTTAAATTGGGCCCCTACGTGCGGTCGTCACCCTCAACGGTTTTTTTTTTTCTTTTTATATGCCCATTAGTCACCTAGTTTTGCTAAATTGTTTGTTAATTCGCCTCTGTGGTTTTAAAGCATGATAAAGGGCCTTTTTCTCGCATGGGGCGGGAGTCGTGTATGTCTTTACGCTGTTTCTTCTAAAAAAACTGGATTCTGCTTCTATTACATTTATTAATTCACTGCTATTGTTTTAAAATTCTTTAAGTTCCATTTTTTGATTTGGTTATCTGTCGGGAGTTTTGCAGTTGTTTTGAGTTTAGCAACTGCCTCGCCCTTAATTTTGGCCTAAAAAAGGGCCCAAGGCGATTTTGTTCTTTCACACTGACCCTTTTTTCTAATTAAAACCCACGGCAAAAAAACTTTGTGGGTCTTTTTTTTTGTAAGCTGAAAAAGTTGTCCTTGGGCTCCTCACAAACAAAGGGTCATTTTTTTATTTAAAAATCATTGGGTTTAAATTCGGGAGGTTCTTGGCCTAAATTTTTGGTATAAGATGGGGCCTTTTTTCTGTTAATTTATACCGACTTTTGGTAATGTCCCCCCGATTTCCTAATTCATATGCAATGGGGCCCCCGAGCGTGCGCTCCAAGGGGGAATCACTCATGTCGTCCCCACGATCAAAACATCATAATCTTTTCGCCTTCAATTCCTGCCTGTTTTTAAATAATTAACTTTTTATTTGCTTCATAAAAATGCCCAAAAGCACATGGCTCGATTTTACCCGCATAGAAGACTGAAAGAAACCCCTTGGGTGAAGGGAAAATTTTCGGACATTACTTTTCCAAATTAACCCATTTACTTTTGAGGGATAAAATTTTTACGGGAAAATTTCCCCGACTAGGAGCAAAGCGTGATTGTGCCAGGCTCTGCGCGTTTACTTCAAAAATAGGCTCGATTCAACAACGACCCAAACGGACAGTGTCAAAATCTGGGGGGGGGGGGCAATGTTAAGAAAATTTCTAAAAAAATTGGGGGCAAAAAAATTTTTCTTTACACAATGCAGACATTTTTTAACCTTTTGATCTTGGCAAAAGGGGGAAAAAAGGAAAAGGATTTTGCGTTTCGGAATGGAAATGAGGCCTAAACTTAGAATAGGCGCTGAACTCGCCTCAGGTGAAAAAAAGGCAAAAGGCTTTAGCGTAAGTTAGGGTTTATGGTAATGCTTTTCCTTTCCCTTTAGATTTTGGTTGTTAAAGCGCATGCGCCATACTTTAAAGGGCTTTAAAAAGACAGACTGTCATATAAAATAATTTTTAAAACGAATACAAACGTGTTATCGCCCCAAACAGACACCGAAGCAAGTACGCATTCTGACATCCGTTAGAGTTTGACGTTGTTAGAACCCAAATTAGCAAGGCAGATTGAGACAATACAGTCAAAATTGAAATATATTACGAAAGAGTTTTCATCTACAACATATCTGAGCGGGCAGACATATAGGGAAATTTTAGTTTTAGCTTTCCAGCAAGATCGCTTAAAGGTATTTTATTGTTGTAAAGTGAAAAACCCTTCAAAGAGGAAGGAAAGTTTTTTAACCAAAAAAAACGAAAGTACAATTTTCGATTGAGGGCAGTCCAACCAAATCTTGCTAGGGGGCTTAAAATTTCAGTTTTTTGATGAAATAGAAATGTTTGGGGGTGGGAGGTGTGAAACCCGCAGTTACCTTGGTCTAAAGTCTAACCTTCCGCGTAAGTTTTTATGATTATTTAAAACAAAATACGGTTTATGGTTTTGCCCCAAAGGTCAACGGGGATAATCTTTCATGGAAGCGGGAGACTGTGGAGAGTAAAAAACATTCAAATTGATAAAGAAGAAGAAGCCGTTTAAAGCTTATGTACATTTGTTTTTTTTATGATGCGCGCGGAATTTGAAGCTAACAGATTGAAACTGAGATACTAAATTTTTTTTTTTTTATAAAAAGCGTCCGTTCGGGTTTTTCCCAAAATTTGCCTACACGCCCCCCAAAAAAAGAGATAGTAGAAAGCCCAACATAAAAACCTTCAGATTACCAACATTACAAAAATCAAAAAAAAACTAGAGAAGCCTTTCAAAATACAGAAAACCCCAAACGAAGGTATTTGGCCTTTAATGCTGTTACATTGTTAATACTTGAGTTAAAAATATAAGTCTCTTCAGCGGAACGGTGTTGGTTCTTAGCAGGGGCAAGGGCACCGCGCTTTACCTTGGAGGTTTGTCTTTGTCTCGGTGTGTTCTTAGCTGTAAGTGGGCTGGCAAAAAATTTAAAAATAAATCCAAAAGCACACAGCTATGGTTCAACTAATAACGGTTTTAAAACTTAGTTCTTTTTTAAATGAAAATTAAAATAAAGCGTTTGTTGACTCAAACATCAGGTGAAGAATTTAATCTTTTACGGGCCCGTTTTTGATGATACAAAAGACAAAAGTTTGTTTTCAAAAAAGGCCCCGGGAAAATTTTTTCTCAAAAGCCGCCCCCGGCAGAAAAAAGGAATGCTTAAAAAAAGTAACGGACTTTAAAACTCTTTTTCTAAAAGCTCACATTTAACAAACCGAAGGGGTTTATACTTTTTTTTATGAGCCCAACGCAAAAAACCGTTGATTTGTTTCGTTAAATTTTTTTTTTTTAAATTTTAAATTATTTTGGTTAGAAAAAAAGCTCAACAGGCTAAATTTTGAAGGGAAAAAGACGAATTTTTTGAAGGGAAATGCTTAGAAGAGGTTTATTCAAGAGCCTGAAGTATTGATCTAGAAGTATTGACCCAGAAAAGTGGGGCAAGCGTTGACAGCTTTTCTCAAGTTCCAAGTAAACTCTAATAGACCCCCCATTTTAAAGTAATGTTAGCTGTTTTAATCGATATGTAAAATTAAATGAAGAAAATCTAGAAGTTGGGTCTGACTAAACAACAGACTGTCTTTCTTTTATGACTTAACACCCGGTTGGGGGCAGACGAACTGTTGCCAGTTTGACGCTGCGCTGAAGAAGCCAAAATGAGGGGTTTGGTTGGCAGAGGGCAAAAGTCTTAGGATCAGATTAAACAGGTAAGTTTGCCCCGTTTTTGGGTAAGGCTTAATTCCAACCCTCCAGCATTAGTTGCAAAAAGGATTTTAAAACTTAAGTTTTACCGACACAAATGTTTTATGTGGTGTGTTCTTGCAAGGCTGCATCCGCCCGCAAAAACGCAGAGAGAGTGTTAACTATCCCCCGTAATCCAATGACTTAACTTTGTGGGGTGTCCTTTCCCTTTGTGTAGCCCCAAATTGAGGGTTTAAGAAAAAAAACAAACAAAAACTTTTAAATGTATACAATGGGTGAGGAAAAAAATTTTGGGTTCCAAAATTAAAGTGCCAAGGAAAGTCCAACGTTTGGCGAGCCAGCAAAAATCTGTTGCTTATATGTGCTTTCCCAGGGGGGCTCCGCTTACCATTGATTCGAACAATGAGTAAAAAAATGCAGCATGTTTAAAAGAATGGGTAAACAAAAATTTCGAGAAATGTTTAACTGATGCCATTGTTCAAGCCGAAAGCGACATAAAAAACATTGTATGGCCCCATTTGACTGAAATACAGAATATTACGCCCCCCTGGATCTAAATTAGTTTTAAGAACTGGAAAAAAACTGAAAAATTTTCCCATACGTGTTTACGAGATTCGAGTCGCTTATGTTCCTTATGGGGCCGGCCCAAAAACTTCGAAAAACAGTCTTAATGAGTAATCATCGATTTGTTATTTGTTCTTATTTTTAGGTGGAGGCGTTCATTCAAAGCCGTTTATATAGAGGGCCAAAAAGTGCAGAAATTCTTAAACGCATGCGCAAGTGGTATGACTGTTTAATAATCTAAACTTTTTGAAATCTAAAGACGCTGAAGACCAAAAAAGTATGACTCAGCCACACATTGTTGGATTTGCGGTTAGGTCTCCATGACGCGAGAAAACCGCAGTAAAAGACCATGATAATTTGTGGGGAAATTAGGGAGCGGGCATAACAAATGCAATCTTAACTAAAGTTTGATCCAAAGCATGGAGCTGCCTGTATTTTTTCAAACTTTCGGGTTATGCCCACCTATAAAGCAAGCAGAACGCGCCTTCGGGTAGCATGATTGACGTTCAGAATTTTCTGTGCTTTAATCTAAATAAAAGTCTTTTTTTGACTTAGCAACACATGATGGGATCAAAAAGTCATAGCTAGTCCTTAAAGCCTGCCCAATAACGGGAAAAATTTTTGACCAACTCTTGTTAAAAGGGTGTTTACCCTTTTTAAAATGAACAGTTTGGGGAAAGGTTTTATGAAATACATTTTCCCCCTAAAAGGGGCGTTCTTTTCTAGTTTAGAGGGGAAAGGGCTCGGCTCGATTTCCAACATGCTCAAGAAGGTGGAGAAATTAGGTGTAAAACGATGGGAGATATCTGATTCATACTTGATTGTGATGTATGTTTGTTGGCGGACGTCTTTGAAAATTATAGAAAGACCGCATGAACATTACGTTTGGATCTGCGATTATTTTCTGCGCCGGGGTGAGTTGGGTGCTTTTTAAGTTTAGGGTACAGATTGTTTATTGTTGACCCACCAATGATTTAAAGATTGAAAACGGATTGCGTGGGGAATTGTAGGCGTGCATCATTACTGTAAAGCAAAAAACAAATACTTGGACGATATGTCGAGTAAAAGGTCAACTATTTCTGTATTTAGAGCAAACAAACTGTTGGATGGGCTATGGCAAATCATTCTTTTGTAACTTTAAAAAGTTAAAAGGTACGAATAATATTCAAAAGGCATTAAAGTGGTTTGGGGGTTTAGCCTGATCAAAGGTGGTTTTTTTTTAGAAGTTGACTTAGTATCTCAGGAACTCCCGACCCGCATAATGACTATCCATTTGCGCGAAAGTTTAAAAAAGGATCCAAAAAAAAACCCCCCTAAATTGGGCCTATCTTCGAGGCAAAAAAAATTTGTCGTCATTAAGACTTTTACAATTTTATTTAAGACCGGTTGAGTTAAAAAGTGTTCATCGCATAATTGCTTTTTGATCAAGAAAGTTCATGAAACCAACTCTGAAAAAACATGATCTCGAACTAAATCGAGATGTTCAGAAAAGACTTTTTCAAACTGAGAAAAAACCCGTTTGGAAAGACTAGGGGAATCCCCACAAACGCAAAGTGCAATTATCACCAAAAAAGAACGAAGCAATTAAGTGACTTTAAAAACCCAAAATTTCAGGATTTGAGATTTCTGATCACCTTTTTGGCATAATGATGAAAAAAAAGAAAGCAAATTGGGCAAATGTTTTTTTTTGGGTTTACTGTTTTGAATTTTCAAAGCTTTTGATTTTTAATTTCTTTAGAATATTTAAGCCCCCCCTTCCTGAGTCCGGTATTTACACAGTTTCAGATAGTTTTGTTTTGTTTCCTACTGAAAATTATAAAGACATGGAAATGGAAGTAGCAAGGGCGAGTGGATGGTACGACACGTCCGATTTTTCTAAAGACTCGCCCTTTCATTCAATTACTAACAAAAAAGGTTTTAGGAAAGATGAAGGATGAATTATCTGGAAAGGTAAAGGAGTAGGGGGAAGGTCAAAATGTACAGTATTGGCCAGGAGAAATCATTTAAAAAAGCAAAGGGGGAAAATCTCGCAGCGTTGTGCAGTCAAAATATCACATGACAACTTAAAGAAGCATTGTTTGGGAATAAAACTTTTCATCATGACAACGTAAAACGCGATCTAATCTCATGAGATCAAACAATGTTGAAAAGAAATCGTTTTTATAGAAAAAACACAAAAAGTGTGTTTTTTAAACGAGTTTTCATAGCAATCGGGCACTGGAGAACCGTAAATTAATTAAAGCGGAAATGTGCCGGGGGGATTATCTGAGTTTTCCTTCACAAAAAATCTTTGAGGGGTGGTTGTTTTGTTGTGTCGTTTTCGTAAAAAATCACGGGCGGATTCATTTTTTTCAATTCTTTTTTTTCGTACGGGTCAAAAACTCCCAAACCCGGGTCAGTTGCCCTGATGCGAGTTTCCCTTCGTTCCCCCCTAAAAAAAGGTACCTTACTTTCAACAAATGGTAAAAGTTTTGCTGGATGAAGATCTCCCTTTAGCAAATTATTGTTTTTCTTTTTATTTTTGTATGGCTTTAGCCCCTTTTAATTTTTTTTTTCATTTCCGCAAAAAATGGGGCAAAACTTCTAACCCTTTTTGTGTTGCGAGAATTGTCAATCAGCTCTTGTGATTGGTGGAAAAAAGTCTTTCGGCTAAAGTTTTTTAAGTTTTCAACTAAGCCTGTGATCTGTGAACTCCCGGGAAAGCCCCCTTTTTTAATGGTAACTTATGTTTCAAAAATAGATTCCTTTGGCCTTTAATTCTTTTTCCCTCATCGTTGAATCATGCGAGGGAAGTTAAGGGGCCTCGTGGTTATCAGTGTTGGCAACAGCAACACAGAAGACTCTTTTTTGTTAAAGGGTTTGCATTTTGTACTTGAAGCCATGTCCAAAGATGTGAGGCGTACAAAAAATTTTTCGTCTAATTTATCAGGGGTTTTAAAAAAGAAGATCCATTTTTGGGGGTCGTTGGAGTTGTATTAACAAATGTGGTCTTTGATTGTCTAGGGAGGAAATAAAAATTTCCAAATTTCTTGTTTTGATAAAAATTCCCTTTGCTGTTTGTTCAGATCCTGCCCCTTGGCCCTTTGCTTTTTAATTTCGTGTGCCTTCCCAAAATTCCTTGGGGAAAAAAAATAATTTTGTTCTTTTTTTTATTCAGCCCAAAATTTTTGTGCAAAAAAAATACAAACGGTCTCAACGACAATAAACCCCATTTCTTGATCTTTTGTTTTTTCTGTGGTTTTTTAAAAAACATGAATTTGGTGGGGGCAAAGTCTCGATTGGTTTGCCTGTTACTAGATAAATTGTTTTATTGCTTGATCAAACATTTTTAAATGTGTAAACTGCGCCCCCCGTCTTTTCGTGTGTCATTTTAAAAACTAAATGTCAAGTCTCTGCTTTTATAGGGGTCTTGTGCACTGCTAGTTGCTCCATGCTTTGTTTTTCTTTTTCTCTCGCCGTCATTCCCCAGTTACTAAAAGCGAATTTTATTCCCCTAAAAGCAAGGGTTCCCACAGCGCCCCCCTATCATTTTTGCGAGTGAAGCCCTTTTTTATAAAGTTTTTTTTCTTCATATTATTGTTGGAATTTTTCCCTTTCTTAATAGAAAATCTTTTGTGCAACCCAAATTCAAAGTAGCAAACGCTTTGCGAATCCCCAAAGTCTAGTTTTCCAAGATCTGCTGGTTTAATTCTTTAAAGGCTTTTACCAGCGAGTATCCCACATTGTCCTCCCAAAAACAGCGAAAGGTTTACAAGGGGTTTGCAAAAAGTTTTTTCGGTGCCATTTTTTTAAAATAAAATAATTATAATTATTAAAAAAACTGAACAGTGATGATCTATACAGCTCAAGGCGGCCTAAACCTCCTGAATTTGAATGACCAAGTTGTGTCAAGCTTTATGCCCAAAAAGGAGGGCTGTATTCTTGGCGCTGTGGGAAAAAAAAAACAGTTTCCCCGGAACTGAATTCAGCATTGAACAAATTCAACAGAGTCGGCAAGACATTTTAAAGTTTTAAACAGGTATGAAGCGCAGCTGGGGCTAGAATGGTGAAAATTTTTGGGGCAAACGGTTCTTGTTTGTAAAATAAACTAGTCAGAGATTTGCTCCCAGATTCTGAACAAGTTTTTTTTTAATTTAAGCAGGATCCAGTTTTAAAAAAAGTCATTGAGTTTAGGATGTGTCTTATACAGATTTTGGGAAAATTGTTATCGCCCTTAATCAGGGGTTAATAACTTTTAATATATGATTTTA
>CM031604.1:56880558-56883058 GCA_018398815.1 Conus ventricosus | reverse complement strand
TCATATGTCAGATCCAGGATCCGTTCAGTAATAAGAAATTTTCCTCTGAACAGGAATATTGTGATTTTGCAATTTCAGACTGAAAACTCTGTACGAAGTAAGATATTTCACGGAATATTAAATAACGTTGGCAGTTCGAGTTCTCGTCATCCTGTTTAAAAACAAACAGAAAAAAAAAATATATATATATATATATTGTTAGCCTGCACTTGTTTTCCCCCACTACTTAATTGTTCAGCATTATATATATAATTAGAGAGAGAGAGAGAGAGAGAGAGAGAGAGAGAGAGAGAGAGAGAGAGAGAGAGAGAGAGAGAGATTCTGTTTGTTTTTCAACAGGATTTTAACTCGTTAAGTCCGCACCAATTGTTACTTAATTTTTCGAGGAAAGAATTTCAAGGGACGGATCCAACATTCCCTCGACCTCGACGGAGTCTTTGTTCTCCCGTGTGGCCTTTTTGTCAAGGTTTTTGTTTTCTCTCTCTTTTTTTTTTTTTAGGTTTCAGAATGAGGCTTCGCAGGTTTTGCGACTTCCGAGCTGACTTCGGCATGAAACCTTGAACATATGAAAGCGAAGGCCATAGATGTTGTTATTTCCAAATTGCAACAGGTGTGTTATAGCCAGTTGATTAAGACATCCGTTTAAAAAAAAAGGAAAAAAAAACTCCCCAAAATTTGTAAAAGCGGGAACAGAGAAAAAAAAAAAGGGGGGGGGGGGGGGGGGGGGGGGGTGTGAGCAGCTAGGGCACGATTGTACTCTTCTGGCATCATTTCTATTTTTGGTCGGTAGATCACAGAGCGGAGGGAGGGAGGGGGTGGGGTGGGGGTGTTGAAGAAAGACAAGAAAGCATTGTGCCAGGCCAGCTGTTTGCTGCTCGAGGTGACATGAGTCATCGAAGAGAGAGAGGGAGGGAGGGAGGGAAGGAGGGTGGAGAGAGAAATGTCGCGCTTTGTTGGTTAGGCCTTTAGACAGTATCCACCTTGTCCACTTGATTAGTTTTATGTAATTCTAATGAGTTCATCGCTTTACTTGTTTAGTCTATACGTACTTGAAATCAGTTCAGAGTTTGTAACTGAAGATTTTGTTCTCAGTGTGATCCTCCGCGTTGTTTCAATGCCCAGACAGGCTAAAGTTTACGCCGCAATAAACTAAATTAGAGCGATTAGTCCTGCCGTGCGTTTCTGAAAAGGGACTAGTGGCTTTAACCAAACCCACCCTAATGCACGCTAAGTTCTGTTACCTGCGAAACAGACACGTACTGCTAC
Source organism: Conus ventricosus (assembly GCA_018398815.1). Classification (NCBI taxonomy): domain Eukaryota; kingdom Metazoa; phylum Mollusca; class Gastropoda; order Neogastropoda; family Conidae; genus Conus; species Conus ventricosus. Next base: position 56,881,792 of record CM031604.1, on the reverse strand, counting down.
TCTAGGAATTCAATCCTTCGCCTTTCCTGACAGGCGATATCTAAATTGTCTGCTAACTTGGGCATTACAGTCATTCAAAAAACGCACTGCAGGGAAGTGAGGACACCACGACACTGACGATTTTCTGAAAGGCTTTGTATTTGAAGGGGAAGGCCAAAGCCGGGAGGAGGGAAGGAGAGGAGGGGTAGTGTCGGGGGAAGCAATCAAACGAAGTGAATTTTCATTGCTGCCGGGAGGAACATGGCTTCATTTACACGCACGCATGCACACACACACACACGCACGCACGCACGCATACACACACACACACACACACACACACACACACACACACACACACACACACACACACACACATGTTAGCCTATACAAACATGCCATGTTTTAAACTCGTGCAAGTTTGCTTAATTCGCCCGTATAGTGTTACTAATCAAGACAAAAATCGAACTTGTTTTATATGTACCCGTCCCTCACGTTTTCTACAAATTAATTATGAAGATTTCATGGTAATGAGAGGGTATTATTTAGAGAGAGAGAAAAAAAAAGAAAAGCTAACGTGAAGAAAACCAGACCCGTGAAACCCAGTAACCCTAACAACACTTTGGGCATTTACATCGATTTTAAGGGATTAACGAGAACATGACGGAGTAATCAGTATGTGCTCTCGCGTTAACATTTGTGAATGAAGTATTCTCCGTACAGGATAATCATTAACGCATTTGCTTCCCATTTGTGCTCCCAGAGTGTCGCACCTATCAGATTAGACCTTATTCACCAACAGCATGTTTTCAACATTCAGGTAATGGCCTTCACCGTTTAGCCTTTCGACCCGAAGTGTTAGCATCTCGGAGATTTACGTTCTCTCTCGGCATTAGCTCGTGCTGACATCAAATTCCATGTTACAAAGGCCTGACCAGAGAGGAATTAAGGATGTGTTATCATGACTGTCTGGTGGGGAAAATGGTGATGCTGTTCTACTTTGAACCGCATTGCTACATAAAAACAATCGATTCTGGAATGTAATGCGATCCAAAAGAAAAATAAGGAAATAAGTAAAAATAAAAAAGTGAAATTAAAAAAATAAAGAAATAAGTAAAACAAATAAATAAAACAAAACAAAGAAGCAAATAAAACACAAACAATACAAAATAAATGTGTGTGTGTGTGTGTGTGTGTGTGTGGTGTGTGTGTGTGTGTGTGTGTGTGTGTGTGTGTGCGTGTGTGTTGTTGTTGT
>CM031604.1:56843058-56878058 GCA_018398815.1 Conus ventricosus | reverse complement strand
TCTTCTCTCAAGTCCTCTCAAGTCTAGCTGGAGCACTGGAAGCCAGCCGCATACATGGTACGCATGAAAAACTATACAACTTATTCGGAAATCATGCCAGAAAATCGAATAGGCGCTATTCCTCCTTATTGTAATAAAATATTATTTTTTTCTGAGGTGCACGACGCATTATCGGCGGAGGAATCGGTCATCGACTTCATTATTTTTAGATAAGGAATCCCGACTGTGTGCGCAAGTGTCAACTTCGTGTTTTGACTTCCTCTCATTCCTGCAACGTAACACTTCGAACAAACGAGCGGCAACACACGTTAATTGATAGGGCTTTTATTTTTGTTGTTTTAAACGTTTTTGCCACCAATTTGTATACAATGTATGCTTGAAGCTCCGCAAAAAGAATAAGAACACCGAAGTTCCTTACGAAGAAATGGTGAGGGCCGTCATCAGCGTGACCCTGTCCGAATCGAATAATATTTTATTACAATAAGGAGGAATGGAGCCGAATAACTATTCGATCAGTGGTATGTATGTTCAGTGCTTCACTATTTTGTGTAGTGTTTGTAATGTCTGTAAATATAACAAAAAATAATCATTGGTAGAATGCGAAACTACTCTCTACAAACCATCAGCTATGTAACATTAACAAAGATGTGTGATATTAAGAAACAGATTTTTTTTTTTAAGTGGCAAGGCTGGATCTGGATCAGGATCTCCGCCTTTACTTGTTGGTTGGCGGCTAGTTGTAGGAGCCAGTGATGACTGTGTGTGATACAACTGGTTGCGCAGCGCAAGATCTTAAAAGATTAAAAACAGAGGGGGGTGTGGGGGGAGGGGGAGTGGTGATGGAGGGTTAGTGGTGGAAAACGGCCGCCTCAACTCTGCCTAGTGCGGTGGAGAAGACGCTGGCATTCTGCTGCTGGACGGTGGTGTTGTCCAAGAGGTACCACTCCAGGGGGTTCTAATGAAAAAGGAGCCTCTAAGTTGTTCTGTTGCAGTGGGTTGTATGACGAAGGCTCTGTTGTTGTTGCAGGTCTGCCTTTGTAGGGGTTTTGGCTTATACAGTCTGTGAATGTGGTTGGCTTCATTCTCCGCCTGGTTTGATCTGCTGGGGTGAGGAAGGTTTCGGCTGGTATGGCAGGACCAGGTCGCCGGCAATCTTGTACAGCATGGTAAGTCGAAGCTGTCTTCGGCGGTCCTCCAGAGGTGGTAGTTGGAGGTATTGGAGCATCTTGGTGACGCAGCCTGGATCCCTGTCTCTGTATTGTTACAAATAAAGCGGGCGGCTAGTCGTTGGACCTTGTCAAGTCGATCGATGTTCTGCTTTGTGTATGGATCCCATGCCACAGCGCCATACTCAAGGGTGGACCTGACGAGTGCAATGTAGGCAAGGCGGCGACATTCCTGTGGACAGTTACGGAGATTTTGACATAGGAAGCCCAAGGTTGATCCAGCCCTCTTGTACAGCCCCACAACATGGGCAGTCCATTTCAGGTCAGAAGAAATCTGTATGCCCGGGTAAGGGTTTTGGTGGACTGATATTTTGATGAGACTTGAGAGGCGGTTGAACTTGAAGTGAATATTCAGTCTGTATTCTACAGCGTCTTCTACTACTTTAATTTACCAGAGAGAGAGAGAGAGAGAGAGAGAGAGAGAGAGAGAGAGAGAGAGAGAGAGAGAGGTGTGTGTGTGTGTGTGTGTGTGTGTGTGTGTGTGTGTGTGTGTGTGTGTGTGTGTGTGTGTGTGTGCAGTAGCAGTGTTATACCAGATAGTGTCAATGACACTTGACAAAGTTGAGTATTCACAGCTAGATTGTCTTTGAGAAGAGTGAATTAGCACTTTCTTAAAATTTAACACTGACAAAATATTTGGGCAAAATACAAATTTATCAAGAAGAAATTAATGTTCATGTTGTCAGCAGTTGGCCGTGAAACTACAACTGTGCTTGATGTTGGGAATGACCAACAACAAAGACAGATCCATGTCGAGGATATTCAGGTACCATGCTTTAAACTTGCTGCTGTGTAAACAAGGTGTTTTGTGTGTGCGTGTGTGTTGTGTGTGTGTGTGTGTGTGTGTGTGTGTGTGGTGTGTGTGTGTGTGTGTTTATCACTGTACATGTTATGTTAGACCTTTTCTGATCTTTTTGTTCTCCGATAGCACACAATTAGGAATGTATTTATTAAGGGGAAAAAGGATTGTGTGACAAACGCCCAAGTCACAATGAAAAAGTCAAAATTTCCCATTGCTGTTACTATTCAAAATTTTGAAAGAGAGGGGGTTAGTTTACCGCCAAGGACATTGACAAACAAAGCACAGGACAAGACACGATGCATTTCGACCTTTTGGGTCTTTCTCAGGCAAAAAATACAGATCACATTTAACATTTAGGACAGTACAAACAAGGAACGAAGAGTGACTTATCTGTTGTCCATGTGGTAGGTAGAATGGCCGCCAGGCGGAAACGATAGAGGGGATTATGGGAGAGGAAAAGGATTTATTTCAAGGAGGCTACCTTTTACAGTTGGGGCTGCTGTCCTCCTTCCTTTGTCAATTGGTCAGCTTCTTCATTTCCATATATAGTGCAGTATGAAGGTGTTCACTGGATGGGAGTATTTTCTGTGACTGATAAATGGTAATCATTTTGGATCAGTGGTACCATAGGATGATGATTATTGTTATAACAAGTGGACAAATGTAGGGGTGATGGTGCAATGGTGCAAATTGGGGGGATAAGGGAAAATATCAATGACCTGTGGGTGATGCTCATTGGCATGGGTGAGATCAATAGTACTGTAGGATGATGGTCATTGTGGTAAGTGGAATAATAAGGTGGCATTAGTATAATATTGCAGGTTGAGAAAGAGGGTGGAGGGGGTAGGGGAAGATGACTGATGGTGATGATCATGGATCATTTGAGATACACAGTACTGTAGGATGATGATAATTGTTGTATAAGTGGGATAATGTTGTGGCATTGGTGTAAAATGCGGGTGGGGAGGTCAAAGATGGGTGGATGATGATCATGGTCAAGGTCAAGGTGCAGGTATGATCAACAGTGGTGTAGGATGATGATCATTTTTGTTAAAAGAGTAGGATAGTGTATTGGCAAGTATGATAATGCCAGTGGGGGAATAAAGGAAATCATCAATGACTGATGGATGTTGATCACTGTGATGAGATCTACAGTACTATAGGGTGTGACCATGGTCAAGTAATGCCGGTTGGGGAGGGGGGATTGATGATTCATGGATAATTGGTCATTGTCTTTAGTGGGACAAACAGTGCTATAGGATGCTATGTTACTATTCAGTTACCAAAGGTATGTGGCAGTAAAATTATTTTGTGGTATATTCCATTCTTGTTTTTGTGATGATACAAGAACAAGTGAATTGTGATTAAAAAAAGAAGTTGTTAAAGTTCCATTCACTTTACAAGGACCTATTTGATAATTTACTTAATTCTCAAACTGTAATCATTAATCAACATAAAAAGTCACTCCGGAATTTAAACAAATACTGTTATGTAAAAAATACCCTCCATTTCCATACATAAAAATGCCTGTATTTAACATGATATAATTTTGCTACTCTTATTAACAGTTTGTACATTATCTTCTTGATTTTGGTCTGTTGGCATGCATATAGAAATTAATTATAGTCACAACAGTGTGTTGTTTTACAGTGTTTAACTGGCATTGGACGGCAATTTTGGCATTTGTGTCGTGTTTGTTTCACTAGTAGCCTGTAGACGCAATTTTGGTAGTTGTGTTAGGTGCTTGCTAAGCTAACAAAGACATCAATGTTGACAGTATGTGTCAGCGTTTGTTTAACTAGTAGTAGACGCAATTTTGGAAGTTGCGTTAGAGCGTTTGTTTCACTAGGTGTTGACGGCAATCTTGGCATTTGTGTTAGAATATTTGTTTAATAACTAGTAATAGACGACAATGTTGGTATTTGTGTTAGAGTGTTTGTTTAACTAGGTGTAGATGGCAATGTTGACATTTTTGTTAAGTGTTCGTTTCACAAGATGTAGACGACAATTTTGGCATTTGTGTTGGAGTGTTTGTTCAGCTAGTAGTAGATGGCAATTTTGCCATTTGTGTCAGAGTGTGTGTTAGTTAAACTAGTGGTACAAGTAAAGATGGGGGTGGGATGGGAGGTGCGGGCAGGTCTCAAAGCCACTAGACCTATCAGTTTAAGAAATTTATCAACTGGCATCCACTCTCTCTCTCTCTCTCTCTGCATGTGCTCTCTCTTTTTTCTCTCCTAGTTTTCCTATTCCCCTCCTCTTTTTTGTTGGTGGACATGTTTTTTTCTTCCCACTTCTATTCACCGTTACACGCATTCTAGGTTTTTCCCCCCCCCCCCCCCCCCCCACAAGCACGTATCTGTGTGCGCGCGCGCGCGCGCGTGTGTGTGTGTGTGTGAAAGACAGACAGACAAATAGAGAGGATACCGAAAGACAGACAGATAAAGGCAGACCACGCATGCGCGCTCACGTGTGTGTGGTGTGTGTGTGTGTGTGTGTGTGTGTGTGTGTGTGTGTGTGTGAGAAAAACAACAGATAGACAGACAGACAGACATACTGAAAGACAATGACGTGCGTGCGCTTGTGTGTGTTTATGTGTTTGTTTGTGTGCATGCATGTGTGTGCATGAGAGAGAGAGAGAGAGTACACAAACACAACCATATACAAACAAGCAAGCACGAACGCTCGCACTCTTACACGCACTCTGGCATCCACGCAGATGCACCGCTCTAGTTCATGCACGCAAATCAATCTTGTTCTTTGCATAAGCTTTAAAAGAAAGAAGAAAGAAAGAAAGAGAAAACGAAATCAGAAGGAGCATTCGTATATTTACTTCTATTCCGTAACAGCACTTGATCATGATCACACACATACACACAAACTACGCTTTGGAGAGAGAGAGAGAATTTACATGTCCCAGACCACAAATCAATAATTATTCTGTGTAACAGCAGGTAAACAAAAAACAAACAAAACAACAACAAAGTTCAGAAGACACAACAACCAACTATTCTATGAACATGGTGATGGTGACGATGGCAGAAAAAAAAAAATATAGCTGTTTATTAACATGGTGATGAGCTCTAACGCTCGGAAGGCCAAACACGTTCTTTGTCGCTGGATGAGGCATCCCGCAAAGCTGCTCCGCAAGCCCGTGCTCCACATTAGGACGCCTAGCCCGTGTTCCAGCATTAAGACACCCAGTCAGAGAGCGATTGGGCTGCGAAAGCCCCGCCATGTCTTCATCCCTGGATGCCCAGGTCGTCTTGGAGACGAACCCCAGACTTCTCTGGCGTCTCCGGCATGACCTAGAACGACACGGCGTACCCAATACAGGTCCTCGTTTTTGGATTCCGTTGATGGAGGTCTGTGATAAACGGAGGAGGTTGAAGGTCGACCTGCCAATGACCAGCGCACCCTCCCCCCCCCCCCCCCCCCCACCCAACCCCCCAACCCCATCCCCCACTCCCTGCATCGGCCTGATGTCCCTGGTACGATCTTCGCACCCTTCACCGCCCGAGCTGCGGCTGAAGGCGGATTCTGAAGAAGGATAGATGGTCGCGATGGTAGACGCGATACCATGGCGGCACCCACCCCAGTAGTCAGAGTTGGAACTATCGTCTGCTACACTAGAAGACCACATGATTCTTCGCTCTCAATGGACTGCAGATAACACAAAGTCATATGAATCCTGTCAACAACAAAAGCCCCATACTTCTCTGATGTCACCGGCATGACCTAGAACGACACGGCGTACCCAATACAGGTCCTCATTGATGGATTCCGGTGGTGGAGGTCGCGAAATACGGGAGAGGTTGAGGCAGAAGTGATTCATTCTCTGAAGACGAGATAATTTCACCCGGTATGAGTCGATCTGCAGTCGCCCAGGCTCCCCGCATTCGGCATGAGAAGCCTACTACGACCTTTGAAACAATTGTCACTCGAGGAGCTGCGGCACAACAACCAACTTAACAAGGCAAAGAAAGTTATGTTTTATGAACATGGTGATGGTGACGATGGCAGAAAAAATTATAGCTGTTTATCAACATGGTGATGATGACGATGACGATGATTTCAAACGGATTCATCGCTGACTACGATGACCGGGACAAGAAGACTCAGAGTCAGAACTGGATAGCTCGGCTGTTTTGTGGCAGACTTGCTACATATGCCCGGCATTTGGCATTCCTGTTCGCCACAGCCCGGGACCTCTAGCTCTACGCTCGGAAGGCCAAGCACGTTTTTTGTCGCTGGATGAGGAGGCATCCCGCAAAGCTGCTCCGCAAGCCCGTGCTCCAGCATTAGGACGCCTAGCCCGTGCTCCAGCATTAAGACACCCAGTCAGAGAGCGATTGGGCTGCGAAGGCCCCGCCATGTCTTCATCCCTGGATGGCCCAGGTCGTCTTGGAGACGAACCCCAGACTTCTCTGGCGTCACCGCATGACCTAGAACGACACGGCGTACCCAATACAGGTCCTCGTTTTTGGATTCCGTTGGTGGAGATCTGTGATATACGGGAGGAGGTTGAGGCAGAAGTGTTTCATTCTCTGAAGACGAGATTATTCACCTGAATAAGAGTCGATCTGCTGTCGCCCGGGGCCACCCGGATTCGGCATGAGAAACCTACTACGACCTTTGAAACAATTGTCACTCACCGATCTGCAGCTTCAGACGGATTCTGTAAAAGAATGGATGGACCTGATGGCGTACGCCCTTCCATATGTGCGCCCACCCCTGTAGCCCGAGTCGGAACTCCACTCTGTTCAATCATCATGATGCTGCGTAAGCCTGTGCTCCAGCAAGAAGATGCCTAGCCATAGAGCGATTGGGCTGCAAAGGCCCCGTCACATCTTCATCCCTGGATGGCCCAGGTCCTCTCAGAGCTGCTGAATAACCCCGGACTTCTCCGCGTCACCCCCCCCCCCCCCTCCCCTCCCCTGCATCGGCCCTGTAGCCCAAGTCGGAACTCCACCTCTTAAATCATCATGATGCTGCGTAAGCCCGTGCTCCAGCAACAAGACGCCTAGCCATAGAGCAATTGGGCTGCGAAAGCCCCGCCACATCTTCATCCCTGGATGGCCCAGGTCCTCTCAGAGCTGCTGAATAAACCGAGACTTCTCCGGCGTCACTGGCACGACCTGGAAGGCCACCGGATTACCAAGGCTGGTCGTTCTCACTGGATTCTGCTGGTGAGAGTTGGCGATGTACAAGACGAGGTGAAGGCGCGAGTGATTCATTGTCTGCTGAAGACATGATTATTTCGCCCCGGTGAAGGTCCACCTGCCAACAGCCAGCGCTTCCCCCTCCCCCCCCCCCCCCCCCCCCCCCCCACACACACACACACCACCCCACCCCCCTGCATTGGCCTGATGCCCCTGGTACGATCTTCGTACACTTCATCGCCCAAGCTGCGGCTGAAGGCGGATTCTGAAGAAGGATAGACGGTCGCGATGGCATACGCGATGCCATGGCAGCACCCACCCCAGTAGTCAAGAGTTTGAACTATCGTCTGTTACACTAGAAGACCACATGATTCTTCGCTCTCAATGGACTGCAGATAACACAAAGTGATATGAATCCTGTCAGCAACAAGAACCCTATACTTCTCTGACATCACCAGCATGACCTAGAATGACACGGCGTACCCAATACAGGTCATCGTTGCTGGATTCCGGTGGTGGAGATTGGTGATAAATGGAGGAGGTTGAGGCAGGAGTGATTCATTGTCTGAAGACGAGATAATTTCACCCAGGAAAGTGTCGATCTGCAGTCGCCAGGGGCCCCCCGGATTCAGCATGAGAAGCCTACTACGACCTTTGAAACAATTGTCACTCGACGAGCTGCGCCTTAAGGCGGATTCTGTAAAAGTATGGATGGACCTGATGACCTACACCCTTCCATATGCCCCCCCCCCCCCCCACCACCTGTAGCCCGAGTCGGAACTCCACTCTCTTAAATCATGATGATGCTGCCCAAGCCAGTCCTCCTGCAAGAAGAACGCCTAGCCATAGAGCGAATGGGCTGCAAAGGCCCCGCCACATCTGCATCCCTGGATGGCCCAGGTCCTCTCAGAGCTGCAGAATAAACTCGGATTCCTCTGGCGTCACCCCCCCCCTCATCCCCCCCCCCCCCCCCCCCCACCCCTGCATCGGCCTGATGCCCTGGTATTATCTTCATACACTTCATCGCCCGAGTTGTGGCTGAAGGCGGATTCTGAAGAAGGATAGACGGTCGTGATGGCATAAGCGATACCATTGTGGCGCCCACCCTAGTAGTCAAGAGTCGGAACTATCGTCTGCTACAGTAGAAGACCACATGTTACATTAGAGGACCACAGGACGAGGTGAAGGTGCGAGTGATTCATTGTCTGAAGATGTGATTGTTTCATTCTGGTGATTGTCGACCTGCCAACAGCTAGCCCCCCCCCCCCCCCCCCCCCCCTCCCTACACACCCCTTCCATTGGCCCGATGCCCCTGGTACGATCGTACACTTCATCGCCCAAGCTGCGGCTGAAGGCGGATCCTGACGAAGAATAGACGGTCGCGATGGCATACGCGATGCCATGGCAGCACCCACCCCAGTAGTCAGAGTTTGAACTATCGTCTGTTACACTAGAAGACCACATGATTCTTCGCTCTCAATGGACTGCAGATAACACAAAATGATATGAATCCTGTCAGCATCAAGAATCTTATACTTCTCTGACATCACCAGCATGACCTAGAACGACACGGCGTACCCAATACAGGTCCTCGTTGCTGGATTCCGTTGGTGGAGATTGGTGATATATGGGAGGAGGTTGAGGCAGGAGTGATTCATTGTCTGAAGACGAGATAATTTCACCCAGGTAAGAGTCGATCTGCAGTCGCCCAGGGCCCCCCGCATTCAGCATGAGCAGCCTACTACGATCTTTGAAACAATTGTCACTCGACGAGCTGCGACTTAAGGCGGATTCTGTAAAAGTATGGATGGACCTGATGACCTACGCCCTTCCATATGTGCGCCCCCCCCCCCCCCCCCAATCCCCATCCCCCACTCCCTGCATCAGCCTGATGTCCCTGGTACGATCTTCGCACCCTTCATCGCCCGAGCTGCGCCTGAAGGCGGATTCTGAAGAAGGATAGATGGTCGCGATGGTAGACGCGATACCATGGCGGCACCCACCCCAGTAGTCAGAGTCGGAACTGTCGTCTGTTACACTAGAAGACAACATGATTTTTCGCTCTCAATGGAGTACAGACAACACAAACTGATACGAATCCTGTCAACAACAAGAACCCCATAGTTCTCTGATGTCACTGGCATGACCTAGAACGACACGGCGTACACAATACAGGTCCTCGTTTTTGGATTCCGTTGGTGAAGGTCTGTGATATACGGGAGGAGGTTGAAGGTCGACCTGCCAATGGCCTGCGCCCACACCCCTACCCCCCACCCCCCATCCTCCACTCCCTGCATCGGCCTGATGTCCCTGGTACGATCTTCGCACACTTCACCACCCGAGCTGCAGCTGAAGGCAGACTCTGAAGAAGGGCTACATATGCCCGGCATTTGGCATTCCAGTTCGCCGCAGCCCAGGGGCCTCTAGCTCTACGCTCGGAAGGCCAAGCACGTTCTTTGTCGCTGGATGAGGAGGCATCCCGCAAAGCTGCTCCGCAAGCCCGTGCTCCAGCATTAGGACGCCTAGCCCGTGCTCCAGCATTAAGACACCCAGCCAGAGAGCGATTGGGCTGCGAAGGCCCCGCCATGTCTTCATCCCTGGATGGCCCAGGTCGTCTCGGAGACGACACGGCGTACCCAATACAGGTCCTCGTTTTTGGATTCCGTTGGTGGAGAACTGTGATATACCGGAGGAGGTTGAGGCAGGATGATTCATTCTCTGATGACGAGATCATTTCGCCTGGATAAGAGTCGACCTGCTGTCGCCCGGGGCCACCCGGATTCGACATGAGAAACCTACTACGACCTTTGAAACAATTGTCACTCGCCGATCTGCAACTTCAGACGGATTCTGTAAAAGAATGGATGGACCTGATGGCGTATGCCCTTCCATATGTGCGCCCAACCCTGTAGCCCGAGTCGGAACTCCACTCTGTTCAATCATCATGATGCTGCGTAAGCCCGTGCTCCAGCAAGAAGATGCCTAGCCATAGAGCGATTGGACTGCGAAGGCCCCGCCACATCTTCATCCCTGGATGGCCCAGGTCCTCTCAGAGCTGCAGAATAAACCCAGACTTCCCGGCGTCACTGGCACGACCTAGAGGGCCACCGGATTACCAAGGCTGGTCGTTCTCACTGGATTCTGCTGGTGGAGGTTGGCGATGTAAAAAACGAGGTGAAGGCGCGAGTGATTCATTGTCTGAAGATATGATTATTTCGCCCCGGTGAAGGTCGACCTGCCAACAGCCAACGTTTCCCCTCCCCGCACCCCCCTCCCCACCACCCCACCCCACCCCCTGTATTGGCCCGATGCCCCTGGTACGATTTTTGTACACTTCATCGCCCAAGCTGCGGCTGAAGGCGGATACTGAAGAAAAATAGACGGTCGCGATGGCATACGCGATACCATGGCGGCACCCAGCCCAGTAGTCAGAGTTGGAACTATCGTCTGTTACACTAGAAGACCACATGATTCTTCGCTCTCAATGGGGTGCAGATAACACAAAGTGATATGAATCCTGTCAGCAGCAAGAACCCTATACTTCTCTGACATCACCAGCATGACCTAGAACGACATGGTGTACCCAATACAGGTCCTCATTGCTGGATTCCGTTGGTGGAGATTGGTGACATATGGGAGGAGGTTGAGGTAGGAGTGATTCATTGTCTACAGACGAGATAATTTCACCCGGGTAAGAGTCGATCTCTAGTCGCCCAAAGCCCCCCCCCTCCCCCCCCCCCTACCCCCACCCCCTCCAACCCGGATTCGGCATGAAAAGCCTACTACGACCTTTGAAACAATTGTCACTCGGCGAGCTGCGACTTGAGGCGGATTCTGTAAAAGAATGGATGGACCTGATGAACTACGCCCTTCCATATCTGCCACCTCCCCTCCCCCCCCCCCCCTCCTGTAGCCCAAGTCGGAGCTCCACTCTGTTCAATCATCATGATGCTGCGTAAGCCCGTGGTCCAGCAAGAAGACGCCTAACCGTAGAACAATTGAGCTGCGAAGTGCCCGCCACATCTTCATCCCTGGATGACCCAGGTTTTCTTAGAGCTGCAGAATAAACCCGGACTCCTCCGGCGTCACCCTCACCCCCACCCCCTCCCCTCCTCTGCATCGGCCTGATGCCCCTGGTATTATCTTCGTACACTTCATCGGCCGAGTTGTGGCTGAAGGAGGATTCTGAAGGATAGACGGTCGCTATGGCATAAGCGATACCATGGCGGCACCCACCCCAGTAGTCAGAGTTGGAACTGTCGTCTGTTACACTAGAAGACCACATGATTCTTTGCTTTCAATGGGTGCAGACAACACAAACCGATATGAATCCTGTCAACAACAAGAACCCTATACTTCTCTGACATCACCAGCATGACCTAGAACGACACGGCGTACCCAACACAGGTCCTCGTTGCTGGATTCCGTTGGTGGAGATTGGTGATAAATGGGAGGAGGTTGAGGCAGGAGTAATTCATTGTCTGAAGACAAGATAATTTCACCCAGGTAAAAGTCGATCTGCAGTCGCCCAGCGCCCCCCGCATTCGGCATGAGAAGCCTACTACGACCTTTGAAACAATTGTCAATCGACGAGCTGCGACTTAAGGCAGATTCTGCAAAAGAATGGATGGACCTGATGACCTACGCCCTTCCATATGTGCGGTCCCCGACCCCCCCCCCCCCCCCCCCCCCCCCCCCCCCGCAAGTCGGAACTCGACTCTCTTAAATCATCATGATGCTGCATAAGCCCATGCTCCAGCAAGAAGACGCCTAGCCATAAAGCGATTAGGCTGCGAAGGCCCTGCCACATCTTCATCCCTGGATGGCCCAGGTCCTCTCAGAGCTGCAGAATAAACCCGGACTCCTCCGGCGTCACCCCCACACCCACCCCCCTACCCTCCTCTGCATCGGCCTGATGCCCCTGGTATTATCTTCGAACACTCATCACCCAAGTTGTGGCTGAAGGCGGATTCTGAAGAAGGATAGACGGTCGCTATGGCATAAGCGATACCATGGTGGCGCCCACACCAGTAGTCAGAGTCGGAACTATCGTTTGTTACACTAGAAGACCACATGTTACACTAGAAGACCACAAGACGAGGTGAAGGTTCAAGTGATTCATTGTCCGAAGATGTGATTATTTCATTCTGGTGAATGTCGACCTGCCAACGGCTAGCCCCCCACCCCACACCCCCTCCATTGGCCCGATACCCCTGGTACGATCTTCGTACACTTCATCGCCCAAGCTGCGGCTGAAGGCGGATTCTTAAGGATGGACGGTCGCGATGGCATACGCGATACCATGGCGGCACCCACCCCAGTAGTCAGAGTTGGAACTATCGTCTATTACACTAGAAGACCACATGATTCTTCGCTCTCAATGGAGTGCAGAAAACACAAAGTGATGTGAATCCTGTCAGCAACAAGAACCCTATACTTCTCCGACATCACCAGCATGACCTAGAACGACACGGTGTACCCAATACAGGTCCTCATTGCTGGATTCCGTTGGTGGAGATTGGTGATAAATGGGAGGAGGTTGAGGCAGGAGTGATTCATTGTCTACAGACGAGGTAATTTCACCCGGTAAGAGTCGATCTGCAGTCGCCCAAAGCGCCCCCCCCCTCCCCCCCCCCCCTCCCCCCCGGATTCGGCATGAAAAGCCTACTACGACCTTTGAAACAATTGTCACTCGGCGAGCTGCGACTTGAGGCGGATTCTGTAAAAGAATGGATGGACCTGATGAACTACGCCCTTCCATATCTGCCCCCCCCCCCCCCCCCCCCTCCTGTAGCCGAAGTCGGAGCTCCACTCTCTTATATCATCATGATGCTGCGTAAGCCCGTGGTCCAGCAAGAAGACGCCTAGCCGTAGAGCAATTGAGCTGCGAAGGCCCCCCACATCTTCATCCCTGGATGGCCCAGGTCCTCTCAGAGCTGCAGAATAAACCCAGACTCCTCCGGCGTCAACTCCCACCCCCACCCCCACCCCCTCCCCTCCTCTGCATCGCCCTGATGCCCCTGGTATTATCTTCGTACACTTCATCACCCGAGTTGTGGCTGAAGGCGGATTTTGAAGAAGGATAGACGGTTGCTATGGCATAAGCGATACCATGGTGGCGCCCACCCCAGTAGTCAGAGTCGGAACTATCGTCTGTTACACTAGAAGACCACATGATTCTTTGCTTTCAATGGGGTGCAGACAACACAAACTGATATGAATCCTGTCAACAACAAGAACCCTATACTTCTCTGCCGTCAGCGGCATGACCTAGAACGACACCGCGTACCCAATACAGATCCTCGTTGCTGGAGATCGGTGATATACGGGAGAAGGTCGAGGCAGAAGTGATTCATTCTCCAAGACGAGATAATTTCACCCAGGTAAGAGTCGATCTGCAGTCGCCCTGGGCTCCCCGTGATTATTTCGCCCCAGTGAAGGTCGACCTGCCAATGGTCAGCGCCCGCCCCCGTTCCCCCCCCCCCCCCCCTCTCTCCCCAATGTATATGCGATACCATGGCGGTGCCCACCCAGTGGTCAGTGTCAGAACGATCGTATGTTACACTAGAAGACCACATCATTCTCCACTCTCAATGGAGTGCAGACAACACGAACTGATATGAACCCTGTCAACAACAAGAATAATCCCAGGCTCCTCCGGCGTCACCGGCATGACCTCGAAGGCCACCGGATCACCAAGGCTGGTCGTTCTTGCTTGATTCTGTTGATGGAGGTCGGCGATGTACAAGACGAGGTGAAGGCGAGAGTGATTCATTGTCCGAAGATGTGATTATTTTGCCCCAGTCGACCTGCCAACGGCCAGCGCCGTAATTAATAAAGGGTAACGTCCCGTTTCACCATAAATCACGTTTGTCATTGGACTTCTCATTTAGCGAAATATATATTTCAAAAATTTTAGCTGAAATTTATCAATACTATTCAAATTTTTGTATCATCATTTTTCACAACCTTATATAATACTGGAACAATTATTCTATCAAATAAATCTAAAATAACATGAATAGATAAATCCTTTGTCACTCGACGAGCTGCGATTTAAGGCGAATTCTGTAAAAGAAGGGATGGATCCGATAACGTATGCCCTTCCATATGTGAGCCCACCCTGTAGCCCGAGTCGGAACTCCACTCTCTTCCATCATCATCATGCTGTGTAAGCCCATGCCCCAGCAAGAAGACGCCTAGCCATAGAGCGATTGGGCTGCGAAGGCCCCGCCGCGCCACGTCTTCAATTTCGGAGCTGCTGAATAACCCCGGGCTCCTCCGGCGTCACCGGCACGACCTAGAAGGCCACCGGATCACCAAGGCTGTTCGTTCTCGCTGGATTCTGCTGGTGGAGGTCGGCGATGTACAAGACGAGGTGAAGACGCGAGCGGTTCATTGTCTGAAGATGCGATTATTTCGCCCCGGTGAAGGTTGACCTGCTAACGGCCAGCGAAGCTGCTCCGTAAGCTCGTGCTCCAGCATTAGGATGCCTAGCCCGTGCTCCAGCACTAGGACACCCAGCCAGAGGGCGATTGGGCTCCGAAGGCCCCGCCATGTCTTCATCCCTGGATGGCCCAGGTCGTCTTGGAGACGAACCCCAGACTTTTCTGACGTCACCGGCATGACCTAGAACGACACGGCGTACCCAATACAGGTCCTTGTTGCTGGATTCCGTTGATGGAGGTCGGTGATATACGGGAGGAGGTTGAGCGAGTGTTAACCTGTGGAGAGATCAGCAACATGCATGATTAGCTAGAAGTAATGGACCTCATCAATTCTAAGAGCTCTGATAGGACAAAGTCTTCATTACAACAGCACTGAAATGCAGGTAAGGAGGACAGCAGCGATGCATCATGCCAAAATCATGGATACTGGTCAAACTGTACAAAATAAGGTGTGAAAAAGTACCCAGAAGTAGAGATAATTCTAGACAAAATGCAAGACAAGTATAGAAAGCCAACACACACACACACACACACACACACACACACACACACACACACACACACACACAGAACAATATTTATTCATTTTGTCCCTTTTGGGGTATGGGGGAAGAGTGAGTTTTAAGTAATACCAGGAAAAGGAAAACAAGCCAAAATAAAACAAATTGCTAGTCAATGCTGACATAGACCAATATTTACAACACTTGCGATAATCTAATATATTTTAACAAGAGAAGCATTTGTTTCCGATTAGCAGAAGACAGCATTTGTCAAAAATTATAGAGAGACTTTGGGGAGAAAATATTTAATCTTTTAGGCATATACGCGTTGCGCATAGTAACATATGACATATGATGAACATTCCATGAGAAAATGAAATTCACCATCCCATTGCAAGCATGTCACATTTTGTAATAGCAAATCGATTATCTACTTCAATTGGTAATTTATTATTAGAACATCTAAATTTGATAAGAAGGTAAATATGAACATCTGGTAAGCGAGAAATATATTTCTCCTCCTTAAAATCAGATTTATAAAATTTCCTGCTAGTTTCCATGTCATGTTGCCATGTTTGACGAAAAGAGCATTGCAAATTGTTTTTCACATTCCTACATAATGTATTGACGTCTGTAAAAGATTCATTGCTCTAAATACAATCAAAACCAGATTGTACAAGTGTGTTTTAATGCACGTTAACCAGGGAAATACAGTTACTGCGCTATTGTGCAAATGTAACATGAAAATAGAACCTAACCGACATTTCTTTCAACAGGAGATTGAACAAAAGTAGCCCAAAATCGAATCATTTGGACATAGTAATTGATAAAGGGTAACGTCCTGTTTCACCATAAATCATGTTCGTCACTGGACTTCTTTTTTAGCGAAATATATATATTTTTTTAAATTAGCTGAAATTTATCAATGCTGTTCAAATTTTTGTATCCCCTTATTTCACAACCTTATATAATACTGGAACAATTATTTTATCAAATATGTCTAAAATATCATGAATAGATAAAACCTTTGTTCTTGTCTTTTGTATCAATTTAAACATTGCTAATGACGCTTGATCGAAAGTGTTTTTCTTATATTTAGCACAAAAACCTATTCGATTAAAATCTACCCCTACATATTTGAAGCTGGTAACAACATCAACTTTTTCATTTTCATAATGAAATGTGTTCTGTTTATTCAACCTTGCACTGTTAAATTATCATTTAGTTTTAGCAGCATCAACTGTTAGCTTTCACTTGTTACAATATAATGGCAAGGAATCTAGTGCTTTTTGCAATCCCACTTTTGTCTCTCAAGATATAATTGAGTCATCTGCGTATAACAAGACAAAAAGTTTGACATAATTCGTTATATTAATATCCAAAGTAAGCCTAATTTCTAATGGTGAACACCCATTGTCTTTAACATAGCCTTCAACTTCATTCAAATACAAAGTAAATAACACAGGAGAAAGATTCTCACCTTGACGAACACCTTTATGGCTAAAAAAAAAAGTCTGACAAATTGACTTCAAATTACTATTTCCGTTGCGAGTCTAGACCATAATACATACCTCCATACAGAATTAAAAGCGTTTTCATAGTCAATGAATGCTCAGTACAACTTTTTCTTCTGACTTCGGAAAACATCTATTACACATTTAAGTATAAACACATTGTTCATAGTAGAATGATCTTTTGGGAAACCAGACTGCTTTTTCCAGTAAAATCAGATTCTGTTGAAGAAAGGATGACAATCGATTATTCAAGACTGTTGTAAATAATTTACCAACACAATTCAGCAGAGTTATACCTCTGTAATTGTCGCAGTCATGTACACACACACACACACACACACACACACACACACACACACACACACAGCGGCGCGCGCGCGCGCGTACACACACACAACACACACACACCACACACACACACACACACACACACACACACACACACACTCAGTTCCCTTAGTTTGTCTCCGGCATGTATGCATTAAATTTCACACGTAAAACTACGCAGACAGTGAATAAAATGCTGTTGAATCTGAAACAGAGGCTGGCCACTTTCCGTTGCCGATCAGTCGCATACAACATCCCAGACCTTTCCAGAAAAGAGAAACTACAGTTTGAAAAGGCGGGGCATGAAACTGGCAGGATATCCAAGCTAAGGGAAACTATGCTGGTGTTGCTCAACCGAATTTGCGAAACTGAAACCCAGGCTTAGCTATCTAAGGGCATCTGTAGGACCCCAACGCTAACAGCAGCACGGTATCCTTACAGTAGGCCCAAACAGAGCAGTTTACGTGCATTTTCGGCACTTTCGTCGATTAATCACAAATATAGGTATGGTCATCAATGCACTGAGCAAGGAGTCGACCGCAAAGAAAGGACGTTTTAATTAAAAGAAAATATGATGGCCGCAACGAAACACGGTAATGTAGCCTCCTTCACCTGATGACTAAATGCAAGTCATTGCATGGTCCGCTTCACACATGATTAACGAGAACCGGTCACTATTTTTTTTTTTTTTTTTTTTTTTTTTTTTTGGTGGGGCTCCGATCGGGCCATGCAGAACCATCACAGAGATCAAGTTCGTTCATTTTTGTTGAATTGATTCAGTCATTTATCATTTGTATGCCTTAAAAAAATTAATTAGCTATTATTATAAGGCCGGATCCAGAGCTAGAGTGTCATTTGAGTTCCACAGTCTTATACCTTTGACGTCTTTGGAATGACATTTTAATTGCCAAAAGCTCAACTGTCACAACAAAGGCTAAAGGCGAGAATGGGCAACCTTGCCTTATACCAGACTGGACAGAGAAGTAGTCAGAGAGCCAACCGCAGTATGAAACACAGCTAACCGTGTCGAACATCAAAACGGTTACCCAGTGAATGAAATTATTACCAAAACCAAAACTACGGAAAGCATTTAGCATAAAGTCTTTAGATATACGATCGAAGGCTTGGGTATAGTCGACCGCGAAGAGCAATCCAGGTTTATTTTGTAAATTAAAAGCTGATCGGTAATATCATCTATTAATCTAAGTAGGCCTACATTTGATATCTTTCTACCTTTAATAAAACCAACTTGATCATGGTGGATAATATCATGGATTACACATTGAAGACGGTTTGCTAAACATTTAGCTAACACTTTATAATCACCGTTAGTCAGAGAAATGGGTCGCCAGTTCTTCAAGTTATTTCTTGGCAGATCTTTACCTTTATGTATTAAGGGTATAACTGCTTTTTGTTGAGAGGGGGATAATAAGCCTTTATCAAATGCCATATTAAACTCTGCAGTTAATAATGTACTTAGTCTAGACCAAAACATTTTTAAGAACTCTATATTTATTCCATCAGTACCAGGGGCCGAACCATTCTTCATGTCTTTCAAAACCTGCAAAATTTCTGATTGTGATACTTTCCCTTCGCAGTAGGCCTTCTGAGTTTCGCTCAAAACGGGGACAGAGCATCCCGTCATAAAATCTTTAATATGCTGGAGGTTATTGTCTCCAGAAACCTTTTTGTACAGATTCGCAAAGCAGTTCCTTTGAACTCTTATAATTGATTGTCTTCTTGCTTTGTATAAGACTATTACATTGTCCATAATTTTAGAATTTACTCTAGCTTTTTCGAGCTGAAGAAAATATTTCGTATTTTTCTCCCCATCTTCTATCCATTTTGTGCGCGCACGTGTTTGTGCCGCTTGGGCTTTATGTTGTTCTGATGCGTCCAGCTGTATCTTTATTTGGTCTCTTTCAGCGAGAGTAGAAAGAGACTGGGGATTGGAGGCTAGCCTGGTTTCCAACACATTTAGCCGTGCATAGAGTTTAATTCATTTTTTCTTAACATATTCTTATGTTTACTGTAATTTATAGTAAAGTCTTTGATTTTCTATATTAATAGCTCCCATTCTAACCGAAAGTCTGCCTCATCTGTCAGATCAGCCACAAATTTTTCAATTAATGCATTCATTGCAGTCACATAAACTGCGTCTTCTGGTAATGAACTGCTCATCTTCCAGGATCCTGGCCCCTGTTCGTGATCACTAAATCTAATCAAGATAAAACAACCTCTATGATCGGATGATGAAACGGAATGTATCATTCTCTATTATTTTTCTCAAATATATTCTAACATGCTAGAATATAGTCAAGCCTTCTAGCAATGAACGTATGACTCTTACTCCATGTAAATTCTTTTTCTTCCGGATGAGACAACCTTCAGACATCGTACAAATCACGGTTATTCACCAGAAAGTTAAAGTGAACAACAACATTATCATCGTGCCTGCAACTACATCCAGTTCATTACTCAAAACGCAGTTAAAATCTCCACAGACCACTAAATCTTCGACATTAACATACGTTTTAATCTTATCAGTTATTTCTTCAAAAAATAGTAACTTTTCATGTGGCAGGTTAGGAGCATACACATTTAATATGGCAAGATTCTGCCTGCTAGATGAACACTAACAGGTAATATTCTATCGGAGGAGCAGACAATGTTATATATAGCGTTCAGTCCTCTTCGTAACAAAATCATCCGACTACCGCTATGAGCGTTCTTTGCACTGAATAAAACTTCCCTTCCCCATTCTTTTCTCCATTCCTCTGTTACATTATGCCTATAATGAGTCTCCTGAAGATAAATAACATCTTATTTTCTTTGCTTTAAAAAAGTAAATATTTTTTTCTTTTAATTTTAGAGTGTAAACCCCGCACATTCAGGGAAAACAAACGTAAATCGTAATCGCAAGCCATAATCCAAAGTCCTGGGACGTAGCAAGAGATTCTTCAGGTCGGCGCAGGTTTGCTCTTGGCAGAATTTTCGTCACGTTTGGCGGCCCCCGTCACGCGGGAGTCCCCACTCTCAGCGCGCGAACGTTTTGGGGATGTTGATGAAACGGAAACTTCGACCCGTGACAAAACATGTAAGTATACCGTTCCGATCGCGCATTTTTTCCAAGAGGAGTGGAGACCGCATCACACAACCGATTCGGACCAAAGCACTTTCAATGTCTTTGTCGGAACATGATAAGGGAATGTCCGATATAAACAATTTGGTCGCAGGGATTTCCTGTCCCGAGTCTCTCAAAATGTATGGGTTTTTATTATACAGGGTAACTGATATGCCATGCACACTTATTCCCTCAGTCAATGGTTTATTGCGTGCATCCCTAGAGGTAGGGTAAATTCTGTATAAACCCCCGATTCCCTGAGCACCAAACAATCCCCTGGATTCGCCACAACTGTTCTGCATTGCATTATCATGTCAAATCTTTTAGACTGGCAGTGTACAATAATTAGTCTAAATGAATAAAGGGAAGTAATCAGTACGTCAAAGGGACTCAAAGGACAAAGTTCGAGGTGCTGACAACTTCTCAAACAACAAAGGACTACCTTTGCAGCTGGTCTGAAAATTAATCACAGGGGGTAATAGGCTTTCGTGGAAGATGTTTTTTTTTTCTTTTAATAGTAAATGATAGCAGTGAGCAGGATTTACCAATAGCACTGAATTGGGTCATCGTTTAATTATACAAAATAATGAATCTGTATAAATTGCTGAGAATATTAAAAATAATGTCAATGTATTGAAAATACAAATACAGTAAAACGTACAGTTGCGTATCAGTGCATTTGATAACAATATCAAAGTGTCATTTTACTGATATTTTCTTACTAGAAGTTACTAAGATTGTATCATAAAAATTGATACTAGGAAAACCTATCTAAGTTCAGCATGTAAATGAGATAGCACGACAGCTATAATGTCCATTAAATGTTGATGTTTATCAAAACCAATGGCCATTTAATGCCTATGTACCGATATACTTGATTTTCTGAATTCATTGTATTTACACACTTCTCACGCCATGCCCATCGCCCCTTCTCAAAATACACGCGCGCGCGCACACGCACGCACGCTCCACCTGTCTTTAGCTAGTTAAAACTCCGGGGGAGGGGGGGGGGGGGGACAACAATCTGCAACAACAAAAAAACGATCCGAATTCTAAGGAACATCCCATAACCCTTTAAGACCAAAGATTTTAAAAATATAAAAAAAATTAAAACCGAAGAAAAAACCGCCATCCTCACCTGCTGTGTCGCGAAGAGGAAGTCAACGGTGAACGATGGTGGAGGCGAATGTGACAAAGCTGGGGGAAAAAACGTGTTGATCAAGGTCTCTCCCGCGCCAGTAAGCTCCTTCGCCGATCGCCCCACATCTCCAGGACCCGTCCCCCGGCGACACAGGCAAGACCCGCCGTCACCCACATGGCTGGAAGGTTGCCTGCGCCGCCAGACACCGATCTTTCATATCAGTGTCCGTCAAAGGAGAGCTGCCACCTCTCCTCTTGTGACCACTGCTACGCCACACTTGCAGCGAACTGTGTGATAGACCTTGCTCGTCGACTGCATTATATTGGCAGGTTGAGATACCACGTGACGTTCCATCCTACGCTGTCCCAAACCACGTGAGGTTCCCCAATCAGTGTACATGAGCGTGACGTCCTTTACCATTGGATGAGAGACGTAGAGGAAACGTTTCTGATTGGATGTAATCTCTCTTATGATGGGAGCCTTGTTTGTATGGGAACCTGCTAGCGTCACAAGATGACAGCACTGTTAGCCACATTTTTGCGAGGAAAGCAGATAATTATCCGTCATGAAAAATATGAGCAATACATAAAAAGAACAATAATCTGTCTTTACTGAGAGAATCACAGCTCTCTCTCACTGTGTGTGTGTGTGTGTGTGTGTGTGTGTGTGTGTGTGTGTCTCATTTATTTAACGTCAATCCACTAATCGTGATATTAGACGAAAAAAAGAAAAAAAGGAGTGCATGAGTAAGAGAGTAAGACTTGTGCATGTCTAAACTGTATGGAGTTCTGTATATTCATGTACGTGTGTATACATACGGATACTTACGCGTGAAAATTTATTTGCATTTGAATGTAGGAAGAATAATAGCAACAACAACAAAATCAACAAAATTATAACACCCCCCCCCCCCCTCTCTCCCTCCGCCCTTCTCCTCTTCTACCCCTCCATCACTTCCGCATTTAAAAAAAAATGATTTTAAACAGTGACCAATTGGACTGTTCTCTAGACTTACAAAAAAACTGGTAAATCGAATATACTGAGCGAGTTATTCTGCGATAAAACTGGAATGAATATCTTCAAGCTTTGACATGAAAGAATATGATTAGGAGATATTTTGCATCCACAAATGCAAACAATATTTTTGACATATTTTGTTTTGAAACCATCAAGTTTCTATTTATACATTAAGGAAAGTGTGTGTGTGGTGTGTGTGTGTGTGTGTGTGTGTGTGTGTGTGTGTGTGTGTGTGTGTGTGTGTTTTCTCAATGAAAACAAGGTATATAATCCCCAGGAAAATTGAAATTATCTTTCCAGGAAATCAACGACAATACGGAATATATATACAGAGAGAGAGAGAGAGAGAGAGAGAGAGAGAGAGAGAGAGAGAGAGAGACCTCATACGTATGTATATATAGATAGATAGAGAGACCGACAGGTTGTGTGTGTGTGTGTGTGTGTGTGTGTGTGTGTGTGTGTGTGTGTGTGTAAATAAAGGAGACAGAAATAATGACTAAGAAAAAAGTCAAATAAATAAATAAATAAAAACGGTCTGCTGTTCGGCTCTTTTTCCTCATCAGTTTAAAATTCACTCCACCTTCGATAAAAACAAGTTGAACGTTGCAAGTTAAATGTTAACTCTTGTCCCATTAGTATTACCATATTTTCCACCTGGCCCACGTGGGCCAGTGGTCAAACTGTCAAAGCCTTTGTCTAGCCAGCCAAGAGTGGTGAGGTCGATACAGAGGAGTTCGCCCGAGGCCTATGTTGACACTGACCGCTGGCCAACACTCACACGATGGGTTTCAACAGGCGTGCTAATTGCAACCGAAGTCACTTGAATTCGCATAGTTGTTAGAAGGTTGGTGTGAATTACCTTCTCCTGACAGAGAATTAAGATAGTGGGAAGAGGGGAGGGAGGGAGAGGAAGATTGTAAGTGCATGGTGTTTTGTGTGTGTGTGTGTCTGTGTGTGCTCGTGTGCGTGTGTGTGTGTGTGTGTGTGTGTGTGTGTGTGTGTGTGCTCGTGTGCGTGTGTGTGTGTGTGTGTGTGTGTGTGTGTGTGTGTGTGTGGTCGGCTTGAACTACAAACAATATAGATTGAATAAGATCACAAATTAAAATGTACAATTAGCATTGATGTCCGAACGAAAAGGGCAGTTATACCTGCAACAAAAGTTTAAGCAAGAACAACAAAGTTGTGTATTTTGTATAGAGATCAGTTCAATCATTCATTTATTTGCTTTTTATGTTTCGTTTACTTAATTGTTGAAGGGAACTGGGCATGTCATTTACATTTTGGAACTTCTTTCGCGTCTGCTTTGTTGTAAGAATTATTTATTGTTTGGCTCAAAACTCTGACAGGGCTATTGTCGCTGGCTAGACTATTAGCAGCATGATTTAGCTTATTTACTGATTGATTGATTGATTGATTTTCTTGTCTGTATATATATATATATATATATATATTATATATATATATATATATATATATTATATATATGTGTGTGTGTGTGTGTGTGTGTGTGTGTGTGTGTGTGTGTGTGTGTGTGTGTGTTCTTTGAAGTTAAATTAAACGCTATCAGAGATTAATTTTATTTTAGTTATATATTCAGTGATTGAGATTATCTTTAATTCTGCTCCTTTGTATGATCTTTTTTTTTCATTTGTTCGTTTATTATAATGCCTTCAGTGTATGGCCTTCAGTGTATGCGCGCGCACACACACACACACACACACACACACACACACACACACACACACAACGCGCGCGCGCGCCCGCACGCACATACACTCACACATACACACTACAATCTCTCTCTCTCCCTTCTCTCTCTCTCTCTCTCTCTCTCTCTCTCTCTCTCTCTCTCTCTCTCTGTCCTTCCTTTTCTCTCTCTCTCTCTCTCTCTCTCTCTCTCTCTCTTCTCTCTCTCTCTCTCTCTCTTCTCTCTCTCTCTCTCTTTGCGTCATTCACAGATATGCTGTACTCTTCGACACGGGCATGTTATAGTACTTACAAACTCAAACATATAAGATCCTGCCCAACGCGTCAATGTAAAAAAAAGAAGACATGATGTAAAATTCACGAAAACGACTTTGAAAAAAAAATAAAGAAAAGTGAAAAGACTAGTAAGATTTTGTTTATTTGTCTGTTTGTTTTGCGTTGTTCTGTTTTTTTGTTTGTTTGTTTTGTTTTGTTTTGTTTTGTTTTGGGGTGTGGTGGTGGTGGTGGTGGTGGTCATTTAGTTCTCTTTTTTGTGAGCAGTACATTTATCTGAGTGAGAGTGTCAATACACCACACATTAGAACATGAACAAACCAAGATACTTTGCATGAAATGCCAGAACACTAAAAATCGGTAAGAGTACGTCCATTTGTGTGTAGAGCATACCGACTAAGCGAGGTGTGTGAGTGAATGATTTAAAGAGAGAGAGAAAAAAAAAAGAAGAAAGAGAAGAAGTGGGGGGGGGGGGGGGGGGGGGGGTAGGAGGACGGAGGCCCCTTGTAACAAGGGTTAAAGAATAAGCTTTTCCAGCTTTTTACATCCTGCCCTCATTGTGTGTGTGTGTGTGTGTGTGTGTGTGTGTGTGTGTGTGTGTGTGTGTGTGTGTGTGTGTGTGTGTCTGTGTTTTCCCATGGCGATGCAAACTGACTGGTTCCGCCGTTGAGAACAGTCCTTCTCTGGGTCCCACTATGACGAATGTTTCTGATACTAATCTTGCTTTTAAAGTTATCTCTTGTTTGTTACATAGTCCGGTTAGGTATTAAATATGATGTTGGCGGTCTGTGTGTGATTATGTGTACACACCCATATCTGCACACACACATACACATGCACGCACGCGCACGCGCGCGCGCACGCACACACACACACACACACACACACACACACACACACACACACACACACACACACACACACACACAATACACACATATTGTCAACCTCGGTGTAATGTCAGTGGAGGAAGGACTAGCGCACAGCCCAAACACACTCACAGCTTGCTTACGATCTCATTCATATATCATGCATTCGTCACATCAAACCACTAGTAAAGTCTATAACTTTACTACACATGTTCATAGAACGAACATCAATGCATATGGAATCAAATGAAATAAACATTCTCTCTTCTGAACTTCACAAAATCATTTATCTAAAACATCATTAACTAACCCGGGTATAAATAGATTCTACTTTACCTGGCCAGGTGATCTTAACTATTCACGAATCACTGTCTTTTCTTTTCTTTTCTTTTTCTTCTCCTGAAACCCCAAAACAGAACCTCCCCCTTTTTGGCCCCCAGCGCCTTCATTGCTTTCTTTTTGTTCGTTGCAAGGAGCGCCAGGGGTATAGGTCAAAACCCCCTTAGGGTAAACTAAAATTCACTCACTTTCTCTTTTTTTTATTTAAGATTGCATTTCCCCCCCCTAGTTTTTTTCCCAAATGGACTGGGCTTTTCTTTTTTTTTTTCTTTTCCTTTTTTTTTCATTTTGGGCAACTCTCTCTCCTTTTCCCCACACCCCTGCCTTTCCTCTCGGATTTCTCATGCAACCCTTAACTTGGTTTCTTCTCCTCCCCCTTTCCCCCCTCCCCCCCCCAGGCTCCCCCTCTAAATTCTCCTCCTCTCTCCTGTTGTTCTCCCCCCCCTTTTGTTTTTCCCCCTTCGCATCCCCTTTTTTTCGTTCCCGCTGCCCAAAAGGGCAAAAGACCATTGGTCAGAAAATTTTTATACACCCAAAAGTTATTTAAATTTTTTTATGTAAATTTTTTTAAATTTTTTTTTAATTTTTATTAATTTTTAAATTTTTTAAAAAATTTTTTTATAAAGGGGTTTTTAAATCTAAATTTTATAAATTTTAATTTTTTTCCCAATTTAAAAAATTTATTAAAATAATATTATTTTAATTTCCCCTAATATTAAAATTTTTTAAATTTATTTATTATAAAGCCTTATAATTAATTTTTTTCAAATTTTAAATCCCTAAATTTTTTATTTTAAATTTTTTTAAAAATTTTCCCCCCCCAATTTTTTTTTTTTTTTCCTAAATTTTTTTAAAAAATTCCCATTTTAAAAAAAAAATTTTACAAAAAAAGAAAAAGATTTTAAAATATAAATTTTTAAAATTTTAAAAAGGGGTTTATTTTTAAAAAATACATCATTAGTGAATACCACCCCAATGATTAATTGGGACGTGCGCTTTGCGTTTTTTTCAACTCATTTTATAACGACCTCTTGGCATTATCGATTCCCTACCTGCGGATTTGCCATATCTTCTCTTCACAATTCTTTAAAAAGCACAATATAATATGATCACGATCCATGACACTTCATGGGGAATCTCATCCTCACTTATTCCCAAAAAATGCCCCTACAAAAGCGACTGTATGCCCAAGCATAACTCTTTCCACATGAACAAGTCTCACAAAAAAAAAAAATATAAACAATCTCACCACAAAAAAATAGAACCATAGCCAAGGGGAAATAAACCCAATCCAATCAAATAACTGTCACAACAATATTATCAAAAAGCCCCCCGGTTTTGACTGATTCCCTCTGAGTTGCAGTTGAGACTACAGGGTTTAAAGTCAGCTCCGACATTCTGTCACGGGAAAAGTATGACTCGTACCTGTAGGGCTGCAAGCCATTGCCCAAGCAGAACCCTGCTGTTTTTCAGCTGTGTTGCGGATTTGAGTGGTTGGTGTCGTCTCTATCACAAAATTTTTCCCCAAACAAGTTTTTTGGGGAATTTCTGGGGCCCCAGACAGTAAACATCCTTCTCCAGTTGCTCCCCTTTTCACACTTTGTCAATTCCCTCTAGCTATCTCCGGGAACCGACCTCTTCTGCCCCTGCAACAAACGCACCTACCCCACCACCTATGCATCGCCGAAACAAAAAGGGGTTTTTGGGACATATTGGTTTAGTTTCAAAAGGGAGGGAACTTTTTTCCAACACTGTTCAGTGCTTGTTTGAGCTTTGACCACTGCCATGCTGGTTTCCCCTGCCTTGCCCAAAATCACTGAGAGGACTCGTGATTGCAGAAAAAAATTTGGGGGACAAATCCCTATAAACCCCAATAAAGCCTAGCGGGACCCCTGTTTTCTGTTTTGGTCTTGGTCTTCTGAATTCTCATCTTCCCCACCTTCCCTTTCTGGCTGCTTTGTGTCGCCCCCGAAACAAACTGGGAACCCCGGGCTTGGAAAAAAAACCCTGGCATTTGTTGGTTGGCGTGGGTTTGGCTTTCCAACCTCCCCAAAAAGCTCTAGCTGCTTCATATGCTCCTCCATGTTGGGATGTATCGAATGTCATATGAAATTCACAACACCTTCCAATGTCATGCTTCCCTCATTTCGAGAGAAGACTGCAGGTGCGTTACCCCCAAAAAGGGAGTACCGCACGGGTATAGCCCCTAGGGGGAAAGCTGTGACCCCTTTTGAGTCCTCACCAAGGTATTTGCCAGTAACCCTTGCTAATCGACCCGGGTGAAATCTGGTTTGCTTGTGGCGATTGAGGAAGGTTTTCCATTTGGGGGTATGACCCCTGCATGCCCTTGGTGACATGTTCAACGTTATGTCGAACAGAATCGAGCCCCCTGACTTTTTCCTCACAAAGACGACGGGTGCATATATGAGTTTTGGGACGGTTCAATCCCCCAGGAAACTTTTTTCTACCTCCTCCCGATATTTTGCTTGGTGGCAAGGGGATCGGGTAGCTTCCACAGTACGGGTTTCTGTATGTAAAATCCACCGTAATGTCTTAGATTTGTCCTCCTGGTTTATCGTCGGGGACGCCTATACTTTCAGGAGCCCAAACTTCCCCCTGTCCCCTACGTCTAGCCCTTAACGTGACACATCCCGGTATGACTTTCCCCTGGAAACTCAGGCAACAAAATCCCCCCTTCTTTTCTGGGTCCCCTTTACCCCCAATGATTGCTGCTGCCCCTATGTCTGAGTCTCACGCTGAATATTTTTGCGGAGTAAATTTGCTGGAAAAGTTTTGATTTCCCATTCCATCATTCGGTGTCCCGATTTACCTTTTTAAAGAGGGGGAAGGGTCCCTTTCCCAAACATCAGCGCTTGTTGTGATGTGGGAAGCGTAAAGGACTTGATCTCCCCCCTTGAGGGAATTCTTCCCCACCCTTTCCCGTATATGCTTTTTCTGGAGACCTAGCCCGCAAACTCCCTTGCGACCTTTCATGTTCCTCGAGCTATTGGTAAATCTACCACATAAGAATGTGGTTTTTACTTCTTCGGACTCCTGTTTTCCGGACCACAGCTCTTTTGGGAAAGCCCCCGGGCCCCAATGTCCCCCCCTCGCAGCTCAATGGCGAAAAACCTTGCTTTTGAGGGGTTCCCTGTAGGGGAACATGCCGGGAATGTAGCGGGCCCCCAAACCCGGCCTTTCCTCCAGAGCTTTTTTAAGTGCCCCTTTAGCACACCCTTTTAACTTTACCAACCTTTCTTGGGATGGTATGGGGGGGTGAGCAGCTGTGTATCCCAGCAGCCTGTTGACCCCCATCACGCCCGGGTGAACTGTGACCCCTGTCACTGAGATTTGTGCTGGCAACCCCCGCGAGAGAAATGTCACCCCGCCCCTTTAGCGACCCTTTTCGTATTGCCTTTCAAGCAACCCCTTTTGGGGATTGGTGCGAGTCACCCGCAAAACTACTGTGCCCCCCTTTGGAACAGGGGGGATTGGGCCCAATCAGGTCAACGCCCCCCTCCGAATGGTGTGTCAATTAAAAGGGGGCTGTTTAAGAGGCCCTTCCTCTTCACCCCCCTTGGGTTTACCTTGACACAGTCACATGACATGCAGAAAAGTTTATGTTGCCCCTTTCTTGGCAAAGAAAGTCATCAAAGATTCGGTCAGCTGTTTGCTGGTGCCCAATGACCCCCCATGAGCGATCGTGAATGAATGCAGTGTCCGATAATGCTGGTACCTTACTGAGTGGTCACCTTACTTTTCCCCTTGGTGAACACCGGGAACGCCCCCCTTTACAAGAAATTTGTCCACCTCCCCTAATCCTGTTTCTTCCCCCCTTTGCCCAAATCCCAAACTTCAGAGCGAAAGGGCTTTTCCTCGTGCCTAAATTCAGGGGCACATCTTGGGCCCATTCCTTTCCGGACGACTAAAGGTTTACAAACCCTTTCCCCCCTTTTGTCCGGTTTGAACTGTGCCCCGTAAGTCAACAACTAGGACCCCCGGGTCCCTGCACCTGAAATTTTGATGATAAATCATGAAGGGGTTTCTCATCACCAAAGCAGAAACTCGCCTGGAAGTAAAGGGGGACGTATTTATCTTAGCAACGGAAAATCCCTCACAGTGCCATCGATTAGGTACAGGGTTGGATTTTCCTGTCAAAAACCCCTTTTTCGACCGCGTTGTTGTATACCCCATGAACAACGTGTCTCGTAAAATTTTACCCTGCTGGCCAATCCACCCTTTTTCCATGGAAAGAACACTCAGCCTAGTGCCTCCACCCCGAACTGATGCTGGCATGTAGCCTAATGCACTACCCCCTTTAGCTGAATCCCCTTTTTGGTTTTAGCGGGCGTTTCCTTTACGCCCCTTTTCCCCCTTTGCAAAGGGGCTGCCTTCTGGGAAACCCGCGACACCCCCGCCACTGCCCTTTTGTGCAAATGAAAAAACCTAACCCTTTGCCCTTTCCCTTTTCCCCCCCATGGGTTTTCAGACTTTCAGAAAAAATTTTTTTGCTCCTTGCCTCTTTTCACCCGTGTAGCCCCGTTTCCCTGCCCCTTTGTGCCCCAAAAAGGTCCTTTTCACCCCTTTCGAACTTCAAAACTCTCCCGCTGTCCTCTTTCCTTTTTAAAGATGTTAATCGGGCCCCCAAAGACAAATCTGTTCCTTATATAGCTCTTTTAATCAGCAACCCCCTTTGTACCACTCAAATCTAACCATTTTCAAAAAAGTGATTAGACGTCACCCAACTGAGGTACGTTCACCTGCTTTTAAATTTTGCTGAAGAAATTTCTTCCCGAAACCCCCCTCTGTGGGTCAAAAACTTTCATTAAAGATCCTTCACAGCACCAAAAAACAGACGTGTTCTCGGTAACGCAGTGAAAATTGTAATGCCCTTTCCCCCAATAGCCTGCAAAATGATGCCCCCTCTTTGGAGGCCAAAACCCCGACTGGTCGCAAACGTTTTGAAAAAGATGATTATCATCAAACGAATCGGGTTTCCCTTCCCAGAATTTTGGGAACTTGGGTCGGGGAATAGCTGCCACAGAGTTTTGGAAACTGAAATACCCTCCCCGGGGGTTCCCTTTGTATTTTCCTTTCTCTAATTTTAATTTTAACCTTTAATCTTTTCCCTTTCCCGTTATTCTTTCTGTTCCTGGCTTCCTTATCTTTCTTTCCGCCTTCCCTTTTTTTTGTTTCCTCGTTTTTGAGTTGAATCCTTAATTTTTGTTTCCGCTTTATTCTTTTGTTTCCCGTTCATTCTTTTTGTTTCCCGGTTTCGCTGCTTTTAAACTTTCCCGCTTGCTATTGCTATCTGCTGCGACACGCTTTTCTGCTGTCTTCTTTCCCTCTTTGTTGGTTTTTAACGAATGCTCGCAATTTCTCCCGAATAACCCAAAACCGGGACGCTCACGGTTTTTCAATAGGGGGGTTCTTTTTTTTTCCCCCATTTTTATCTCTTTTTTTTTTTTTTTAACAAAATTTTACTCTACGACAGCAATGGTGGTTACGACACGAGTGACGTAAAAAGCACAATCCTATGAAAGATAAAATTTTTTGGGGACAACGTAATTAGTTTTTATAAAAACCCCAGCGCCTGACCCACATGAACGAATTTAGGCTCGTACGAAATAAGTTTTGGGGGGGAAAAAAGCCAAGCAGTATTAATATCTTGGAAGCAATGCAAACTAGTATTTAAACATCTTGGGAACAACGTAAGAAACCCTTGTCTTAGGGTTTCAAAACTCGAATCCACCCCTTTCCCCCTGAGAAGTTGAACAATTATAATAAATGGGCCAGAATATCCTGCAGGCTCGCCAATAAATTGTCAACCTCGTGTAATGTCAGTGGAGGAAGGACTAGCGCACAGCCCAAACACACTCACAGCTTGCTTACGATCTCATTCATATATCATGCATTCGTCACATCAAACCACTAGTAAAGTCTATAACTTACTAACACATTTCATAGAACGAAACATCAATGCATATGGAATCAAATGAAATAAAACATTCTCTCCTTCCTGAACTTCACAAAATCATTTATCTAAACATCATTAACTAACCCGGTATAAATTAATTCTACTTTACCTGGCCAGGTGATCTTAACTATTCACGAATCACTGTCTTTTCTTTTTCTTTCTTTTTCTTCTCACTGTCACTTCACAACACGACACAACTGCCGGCACTGTGTTGGTCTGATGGCGCCCTGGTCAGGTGAGACTGTTGGCGTTGGTCTGTGGTTCTGCTTGGCGAAGTGACGCTGCCAGGTAGAGGTCGAACCCCCGGTAGGTAGAACAGTGACTATCAACATCGATCTGTTCTCCTTTCTTTCTTCCTGCATTAACGCATTGCACTCTCTCTCTCTCTCTTCTAGTCTGCTCTTATCAAATGGACATGGTTGCTTTTCTTTTCTTTTTTCTTTCTTTCTTTTCTTCTTCATTAATTAGCAACTCTCTCTCTCTCTCCACATCTCTCCTCAGTCCTTCCTCTGCAGACTATCTCATGCTAATCTCTCAACTTGGTTCTCTTCTCTCCTCCCCTCATCTCTCTCTCTCTCTCTGCCCTTCTCTCCTGCAGAGCTCCACTCAGAACTCTCTCTCTCTCTCTCTCTCTGTTCGTTCTCCCCTCGTTCCCCCGTTCTCTCACCTCTCGCATCCTCTTTATTCGTTCCGATCTGTCCAAAAGGGCGAGTACCATTGGTCAGTATTTTTAACCGCCCTGACACCCGAAGTTATCCCCCTCTAATTCCATTGGATGTCCAAATCATGACAGTCACGCCTACACACCTTACTCTCTGTGGTGTCAATTGGTCATTTAATTGATTAGCTAGATTTCACACCCCCACCACACACTACCTTCCCCCTTTCCTACTTGACTGGCGCCGTGTGGCTTAAGTCGTGGACACTGGTCATGTAAAGTGGCTAGCTGAGTCCTGGGGGGCGCCACGACGTCTGGTAACAATGACGCTGGTTCCACAAAGTGGCCAATGAGCCTGAGCTCGCTCTACGACTCGTCTCGCTAGACATCGAGGCGTCGGTCAAAACGGCTTAGTCAGTCTGGGTGGATCGTACCGTCTCCATGAAGCCTCTCCACTAAGCTTAAATTGGCCGGATCCGAACCATGGGCCCGGTCTAACGTGGCGCCTAGAATGTTTGAGTTTGGACTTATGTCCGAACAAATTGGCTGCGACTCCCCAAGTTGGGTTGTTTCTTCTTTCTTTGTCCGTGACACGTATGTAACCCTCTCTCTCTCCTCTCTCTCTTCTCTCTCTCCACCTCTCTCTTCTCTCTCCTCTCTCTCTCTCACTCTCTCTCTCTCTCTCGTTTAATATCACAATTTTTGAAAGACGTAAAATGAAATGACTACTACAGTAGTAACGTCCTCTGATGCAAAAACAGTGCATACCCATGTGTAACGTTTCTGGTGCGTGAACAGTGGTAACGTTTTCTGGTGCGTGAACAGTGGTAACGTTTTCTGGTGCGTGAACAGTGTAACGTTTTCTAGTGCGTGAACAGTGGTAACGTTTTTTTTGGTGCGTGATCAGTGGTAACGTTTCTGGTGCGTGAACAGTGTAACGTTTTCTAGTGCGTGAACAGTGGTGACGTTTCTGGTGCGTGAACAGTGGTAACGTTTCTGGTGCATGAACAGTGGTAACGTTTTCTCTGGTGCGTGAACAGTGGTAACGTTTTCTGGTGCATGAACAGTGGCAACGTTTTCTGGTGAGTGAACAGTGGTAACGTTTTCCTGGTGCATGAACAGTGGCAACGTTTTCTGGTGCGTGAACAGTGGTAACGTTTTCTGGTGCGTGAACAGTAGTAACGTTTTTCTGTGCATGAACAGTGGTAACGTTTTCTGGTGCATGAACAGTGGTAACGTTTTCTGGTGCATGAACAGTGGCAACGTTTTCTGGTGCGTGAACAGTGGTAACGTTTTCTGGTGCGTGAACAGTGGCAACGTTTTCTGTGCGTGAACAGTGGTAACGTTTTCTGGTGCATGAACAGTGGCAACGTTTTCTGGTGCGTGAACACTGGTAACGTGTTTTTTTTTGGTGCGTGAACAGTGGTAACGTTTTCTGGTGCGTGAACTGTGGTAACGTTTTCTGGTGCGTGAACAGTGGTAACGTTTTTCTAGTGCGTGAACAGTGGTAACGTTTTTTGGTGCGTGAACAGTGGTAACGTTTTCTAGTGCGTGAACAGTGGTAACGTTTTTTTTGGTCCGTGAACAGTGGTGACTTTTCTAGTGCGTGAACAGTGTAAACGTTTTCTGGTGCGTGAACAGTGGTAACGTTTTCTGGTGCATGAACAGTGGTAACGTTTTCTGGTGCATGAACATGTTAACGTTTCTGGTGCGTGAACAGTGGTAACGTTTTCTGGTGCGTGAACTGTGGTAACGTTTTCTGGTGCATGAACTGTGCAACGTTTTAATACTCCGTCTAGAGAAGCACCAACTTCAACAGCAAAAAAATAAATAAATAAAAATAAAAATAAAAAAAATAAAAAAATAAAACCAAATAAACAAATGAAAGAAAAATGGTGGAAGAGTGCACTCACCAGGGTTTTGAGTATGGTGATCGGGGGAACAAGAAGGAAAGCAAGCTTTCTGCTCATAGAGTCATAAACAAATGATTGTATATATAATAGAAAAAGACAAACTGTGGAGCGGACCAGGGTGTGGCCAACACCGACCGCTCTGGACACCAAGGTTACGGTACCCTGGGAAGATCTGCAGGAACGGCAGACTCATCTGAGTTGCTCGAGTGGACACCCGATGGGAGGAGCGAAAAGGAAGAGAAGAACTTAAAAATAAATTGGGTCTCCCCAAACTAACAATTATTATGACTTAAAAGATTCTTTCCGAATCCGGTGACCGCCGGGATTGAAAAGACGTGTTTCGGCGACACTTACTTTGCTCCGAAAACCACTGGATGAAATGTTCACACAAGACAATGTCAAACCCCAATTGTTGTTTGAAATGGACACCAAAATTCCTTGAAAGAGGTGTTCCTGAAAAAGAAGAAAAAGAAAAAGAAAACAAAACAACTAAAGACGTTAGATTAAAGTGGCTACAGACTAAAATTGTTCATAGAATTCTTGCTACAAATTGCTTTAAATGCAATAGGGGTATCTGCTACGGCAAACTGTTCGCTAGGTAATGAAGCAAGAGACGCTATTGAACATTCTTTCTGGAGTTGTAAATATGTTAGATGGTTTTAGACCTCTTTGGAAAAAAAAACATCCAATGTGTGTGTGTGTGTGTGTGTGTGTGTGTGTGTGTGTGTGTGTGTGTGTGTGTGGTGTGTGTGTATGTGTGTGTGTGTGTGTGTGTGTGTGTGTGTGTGTGTGTGTGTGTGTGTGTGTGTGTGTGTCTTGGGTGTTTGTGTGTGCTGGATTGAGGGGGGAGAGTGAGGGAGGAGACAACGTAGGAAAGAGTGTAAGGGATGATTCTGTTTATCTGCATGTATAATTCGGTTTTTAACTGTATATGTTGGTCTCATGATGTTATAGTTTATATGTCTTAATCTTATGTGTTTCCTTTCTTCTCTTTATTCTTAAACAT
>CM031604.1:56768058-56830558 GCA_018398815.1 Conus ventricosus | reverse complement strand
ACAAAGATTCGCAGGCTTTTTGTTTGCCTAGACTTTGCCGTCTTCTTCTGCCTGAAGACTAGCATCTTCTCCTGCCGGAAAATTGACAGCTTCTTCTGCCTGAAGATTGAAGCTTCTGCTGCCCGAAGAATGGTGACATCCTCTACCTGAAGACTAGCAGTTTCTTTGACCTGAAAACTGGTGACTGCTTTTGTCTGAAGCTGTTTTTCTTCCCGAAAGACTGACAGCTTTTGCTGCCTGAAAAATGGCGACTTTTGCCGGAAAACTGTGGCCCGAAGAAAGGCGACTTCGGCTTGAAATGAAGCCCGGCCGTTTGTTCTGCCAGAAATATGGTGACTTCTTCTGCCTGAGGCTCTTCTTCTGTCGGAAAACT
Organism: Conus ventricosus; assembly: GCA_018398815.1. NCBI lineage: Eukaryota > Metazoa > Mollusca > Gastropoda > Neogastropoda > Conidae > Conus > Conus ventricosus. Next base: position 56,830,185 of record CM031604.1, on the reverse strand, counting down.
AGCAGCTTCTTGTGCCTGAATTGGGTCACTTCTTCCTGCCTGAAGTTTTTTTTTTTTTTTTTTCTGCCTGAAGATTGTTAGCTTCTGCTGCTTGAAGGATGGCGACTTCTGCCATGAGACCGGTCATTTCTTCTGCAGCTTTTTTTTTTCATGGATGGTTGGGGGGAAAAAATCACGGAAGGCAGGGAAAAAACTTAGGGACACGACCAAATGCAAAAAAAAAAAGGCAAACAAACAAACCCCGCGGATAAAAGAATGAATTTCTTGGGTAGAAATAACTCCGAGGGTAGTAACTTTAGCTCACGTAGTGTACACGCTGCTTAGAGTAGTACATATTTACCTAGCACTCGTGTACTGAGTCATGATGTACACGAAACAGATGAGGAAACAATACAGAAATTAATAAAATTAACTTTTCAAAAAAGGGAAAAGAAAAACAGTAGTTCCATCTTGCCCATGCATCTTGAACTGGCGTATGCTATTAGTTTTTATGGTTTTAAACTTGAAGGCTATGGAATAGGTGGAGACATACTCTCATGAATTACTGACTTTCTAAATAATAGACAACCATATGTTAAAGTTAGGAATCAGGTTTCTGATCTTGGGAAAGTTACTAGTGGGGTCCCCCAAGGTAGTGTCCTGGGACCCACCCTGTTTATTTACTACATAAATGATATGCCTGATGTTGTTAGTAGTCTGGTCAAAATCTTTGCTGATGATACAAAAGTTTACACCCATTGTTGAGAACTGGCTTCATGGTCTATCGATCGTCGGCTATCAAGGGACGCTACTGTGGTGTTGTTATGTAAATCAATCGTTGTCATGTCAATACAGAAGATGGATTCCACCAAACGGCTGTTGAATTGTTGTTGCTTGTTGTTAAGCCTAAAACATATCATATTTTGGCGACGAGGATAAACGATCTTGTACTTCATGCAGTATTGAGTGAGGTCTAAACAATGGCAGGTATACTGGAGCATTTACAACCTTTTAAAGAAGGGGAAAATTGGCAAGAATACGTTGAAATTTACGAACATTTTTTCGTTGCCAATGACATTGTTGATGATAAGAAGAAGGTGCGTATTCTTTGTTCTAATGTGGGATCAGGTACGTCCCACGTTATTAAGAACCTTTGCCTGCCTGTAAAACCAGAATCAAAAATATTTGCTAAAGTTTCAGAGCTAGTTAGCAACTATCTCAAACCCAAACAGTCAGAAGCTAGTACAAGTCTTCAGTTTATTCAAGAAGCAGAAAGAAGGAAGAAAGTGTTCAGATGTTTCTGGCTGAACTTCGTCGACTTGCAAGTCCTTGTAACTTTGGTCAGTTTATCACTCGCACTACGTGACAGGTTTATTGCAGGGATCAGCAACCAGCAAATTCACCCCGGCACTACGTGATAGGTTTATTGCAGGGATCAGCAACAGCAAATTCACCCAGGCACCACGTGACAGGTTTATTGCAGGGATCAGCAACAGCAAATTCACCAGGCACTACGTGATAGGTTTATTGCAGGGATCAGCAACCAGCAAATTCACCCAGGCACTACGTGATAGGTTTATTGCAGGGATCAGCAACGTGCAAATTCACCCAGGCACTACGTGACAGGTATATTGCAGGGATCAGCAACCAGCAAATTCACCAGGCACTACGTGATAGGTTTATTGCAGGGATCAGCAACGTGCAAATTCACCAGGCACCACGTGACAGGTTTATTGCAGGGATCAGCAACCAGCAAATTCACCCAGGCACTACGTGACAGGTTTATTGCAGGGATCAGCAACCAGCAAATTCACCCAGGCACTACGTGATAGGTTTATTGCAGGGATCAGCAACGTGCAAATTCACCAGGCACTACGTGACAGGTATATTGCAGGGATCAGCAACCAGCAAATTCAAGAGAAAATATTATCTGTACAGATGCTGAGTTGACACTTGATAAAGCATTTCAGATCGCTGAATCCCATGAAGCAGCATGCCGGAATGTGAAAGAGATGCAGGGTTCAGTGGAAGATGCAGCAGATGAGGTGAATAAAGTCACACTGGGCAAGGTGGAGTCTGTGAGGCCACGCCATTTCCAGGACAGGTGGAAAAAGAGTGGTCAGCAACAAGACAGGTGGAAAACTGGATGTTTCATTGTGGAGCAGACCATAGTCGAGGATATGTCTGTTTAGAGAACAATATTGTGTCCGTTGTGGAAAGAAAGGTCATGCTAAGGTCAATATGATCAGCCACAGAAAATGAAAGGCAATGTGAAGAATATTAATGACAGTGATGAAGTAGTGAGGAGATGATCACATCATTCTGTGCAGTGTTCAGAGCAAAAGGAGTGCAGCACCTATGGTGTGTGAAGTCAGAATTCAAGGAAAGCTGTTGAGTTCGAAATTGACACAGGTTCTCCATACACCCATTTTGTCAAATTTATTGGTGAAGAAGCTGTTTGGAACCCCAGCATGGGAAGATCTTCGGTGAAGATTAAGTCATTCACAGGTCATACTGTTAAAGTGCTTGGAACATAAGAGTGTCCAAGTGACATTCAGTAATCAGGATGTTGAAAGCAGGGTGCTTGTCACAGAATTCAAACACAAACTGCTTGGTCGTGACCTAATTGAGCAATTAGCGGTGCTGACAGTCAATGTTGTGAAAGAAATTGAAACAGACCAAATCAGCACAGTTGTTGACAAATACAAAAATCTGTTTGAAGAAGGTCTGGGCAAAATACAAGGAGTAAAGGCCAAACTGCATGTTCAAGATGATGCAGTTCCAGTTTTCTGCAAAGCTAGGTCTCTTCCATATTCTGTGAGAGAGAAAGTAGAAAAAGAACGCAGCGCTTACAGCAAGATGATGTAATTGAACCTGTTCAGTTTTCAGACTGGGCTGCACCCATTGTTCCTGTCTTGAAATCTAGTGGTCAAGTTCGCATTTGTGGGGACTATAAAGTGACAGTAAACAAGGTATCCAAGTGGAACGGTATCCCATTCCAACTCTGGAAGACTTAATCACTCAGCTTGGCAAAGGGTCTGTCTACCACAAACTGGATTTATTTCATGCCTACACTCAGATTGAACTTGACACAGAGAGTCAGAAGTTTCTGACGGTCAACACACACAAGTGACTCTTTACGTATAAGCGTCTTGCTTTTGGCGCTTCAAGTGCACCAGCAATTTTACAGAGAGTCATGGAATCAATATTACAGGGCATTCCAGGTATTGTGGTGTATTTTGATGATATTCTGGTGACAGGCGAAACAACAGAAATGTCATACAAAAACTTGGATGAAGTCCTTGCTAGACTTGACAGTGCTGGTGCCAAATTGAAGAAAGAAAAGTGTGTATTTGGTGCTGAAGAGATCATTTTTTTAGGCCACAAAATCAGCAAACATGAGATTAGCTCTTGTTCAAGCTAAAGCTCCAGAAACGTGCAGCAGCTGAAGGCATATTTGGTACTCTTGAACTATTATGGTCGGTTCTTAAAAAAACTGTCCGCAGCATTGTACCCTCTTCACATATTGTTGCAAAAGAAGGTCAAATGGGTATGGGGACCAGAACACCAGTTGTGTTTGAGAAAACTAAGGAAATGATTCTGTCAGCAAAAGTGTTGATGTTTTATGACCCAAACAAGCCTGCTGTTCTGCATACAGATGCGTCACAGATGGACTGGAGTTGTGATGTCACATATTATGGAAGATGGGTCAGAATATCCAGTTGGATTTGTCTCAAGAAGTCTGAACGCAGCTGAAAAGAAATATTCACAGCTGGACAAGGAACATGCTGCTGTAATATTCGGACTGACGAAATTCCACAAATACCTGTACGGCAAGCATTTCACCATTGTGACTGATCATAAACCTTTAGTGACACTTTTTGGTGAAGAAAAACAAGTTCCTGCCATAGCTTCACCAAGGATCCAAAGATGGGCGCTTCTCTTGGGAGCATACCAGTACACTATGCTGTATAGGCCAGGAAATGAGCACATGGATGCAGACTGTTTCTCAAGGCTTCCGCTTCCTGAAACTGAGTTTTCGGAGTCTGATGAAAGAGTTCTGATGATCGAGGAGCTTGAGGACTGTTCCATTCTGTCAGCAAGGGAAATTTCTGACTTGATCCAGTCTTGTCGCATGTTCATCAATACCTCCTGCGTGGTTGGCCATCAGATGAAAGGATTCCTGACCTTGCTCCGTACCAAATGCGGAAGGATGAACTCAGTGTACAAGATGGGTGCATACTGTGGGGAGCTCGAGTCATCATTCCTCCTCCTGGGCAAAAACAGGTCATGAATGAACTGCATACTGCACATCCAGGGATCTGTCGCATGAAAGGACTTGCCAGGAGTTATGTTTGGTGGCCTAGGATGGATGCTGACTTAGAAACGCTTGTACATACTTGCAGTGTTTGTCAAGAACATCAGAATGCACCTGCTGTTGCTCCACTTCGTCCTTGGGAGTATCCAGATAATCCATGGAAAAGGATTCATGTGGATTATGCTGGGCCATATATGGGGGAAATGTTCTTGATTGTTGTGGATGCCTTCTCCAAGTGGATTGAAGTTGCCACCATGAAGCAAACAACATCATCAGCAACTATCAGGAAGCTGAAAGAAATGTTTGCTCTGCATGGACTGCCAGACACGCTGGTGACTGACAATGGTACAAATTTCACATCAAAAGAGCTTTCTGATTTCATGCAGAATAACGGCATTAACCATGTGAAGACGGCACCATATCACCCATCCAGCAATGGGCTTGCAGAACGAGCTGTACAGACTGTCAAAGAAGGCATTGTCAAAACTGAAGGCGACAGTGTGCATACAAAGTTATGCAGGTTCCTGCTGCAGTACAGAATTACGTCACAGTCAACCACTGGAAAAAGTCCTGCAGAGCTGTTGTTTCAGCTGAAACTGAAAACTAGACTGGACCTTCTGCATCCAACTCTGCAAGGGAAGGTTCAGAAGAAACAAACACAAATGAAGGAAGATCCTGACAGAAAGTCACGTGAACGTTCATTTGCTGTTGGCAGTTCAGTTAATGTGCACAATGTTGGTTATGGTGCAAAGTGGATTCCAGGAGTTATTGTCAAGGTGTCAGGTCCAGTCTCCTATGTTGTGCAGTTGGAAAATGGGCGTATTGTCAGACTGTCATGAGTCGGCCGAATGTTCTCGAGCATTTAGGCAAATTAAGGGTAGTTTTGCTGTTGTTGAGAGCAAGTTACTTGGGTTCTTCAAGTGTGCGAACTCAGGCATCACCAGATGGGAATACCCCGAGTCGTACACTGAAGGAGGGAGAGTTACTGGGAAGTGTTTCGCATGTCCGAGGGATAGTGACAAGGAGTTGGCGACCTGCCGGTCCTGGGTACAGGAGTGTCCAGTCCGACCACTGGCTGGCTATTCACTGAGTTCTCCAGTGGGCCTGAAGGAAGGCGATCGTGTCAGGTGACCGTCATGGGTAGGTGACCGTCAGCCTGCAGGCAGAGTACAGCGACCATTCAGTCGTCCTTGTTCTGAGGAATGAATAGAAGGCTTCGGCCTATTGAGTGGTTTGCACCTTGTTGTCTATAGAGGTAGTAACTACTCGAAGCATCAGTCCTGGCTGGTAGAGAAGTCCATGCTGTCAGTACAATGGGTAGCTTTGGGGAATCGAACATGAGTTTGAAAAGGAGGTTATGCATTAACCACTGGGTGCCCAAGTCTTTGTTGGCGCTAGCAGCTGGGTGTGTGTGTATGTGTAGGTGACTAGTGATTCCATTGGTGGAATAAAAATAACTTGGGGATTTATTGGTACAAATCGTGTGATGTGTGTGTGCCAGTGATTCCATTGGTTGAGCCAGTTAAACTCGGGTTCTCTCTTTCTTTGAGAACGAATATAAGCTGCTTCGAAAACCAGGAAGTGTGTGACTCACTTAAGGGAAAGTGAACTCGCCCGTCTTGCTGAGGGCTCAAGAAAATACAGCGTGAAGCAGAGGTTAGCTGTCGCCTCGTTGTCTCCTGGGTGGGGACGTAAGACAGTGGAGGTTGCTGTAGCCTCGGAGCCGACGACGAGAAGAATTGTCTCCCATGTGGGGACGGTCGACAGCAAGACGTGTCAGCCTGTTGGAGCCTAGACAGGGAGCTGCCAGACAACGGTGGGGCGTTTGCAGCCAGAGAAGACCTGTGGGAGAGGCCGACAGGAGCCCTTTCAGTGGAGAGGGTGAAGTACGGTGGAGTCCGGGAGACTCGGTGTGAGGGTGCGACTCAAGCTACGTTGCCAGTGTCCCCCAACTGGGATTTGGCCAATCGGGAGGACACAACAGTGTGGTAGCTTCAGCTCGTAGTCGCACAGTGGGATGAGAGAAACCGAAGATCAACCAAGGAATGCTGGCAAGTTACGGACGTTTTATTTGCTCTTAAGTTTACAAAGTGTGCAAACAGAATTGTGGAATATTGTCTTTCCTGGTTAATGAAGAGTAATTGAAGGAAAGGGGATGCGATTTATGAGATTGTCTGTATGATGTTTACATTGTTGTGTTGTGTAGTGACGGGTGGGGGCTCGGAGTCAAGTTAAATAAAGTTGATTATTTTCTATGAACTGTATTGGTTTCCCGTCACCTTTGTGCGGGCCCGATGTGAGTGACAGAGTGCGTGTGCCTATGCGAGAGTGCATTGTGGTTGTGGAAGCGTAAATACTTCTGTCTATAACCCCCTGCATCCCTGAATATAAAAATCATATTTTAATAACGAGGGGGAGCGTCGGAGACCCGTCACACAGACGTCATGTTGATCATATCCAGAAACGACACTGCAAGGAAGACAGTATTGCAGAACATGAGAAGAAAACTGCTGGTTCATGGTATTATCCGCTGGATCATCATCATCAAGGGTTTCTTTTCCATGTCCAGTTCTGCCTGTGTGTCCGGAGAAGTAGGGATGTCTGAATCTGTGGAGCCATGCGTACCTCAGTGCAGCCAGGTGTGCAGCCACTTTCTGTCCAGGAACAGTCAGACAATGAAAACTAGCATGACCAGTATCTTGGGACTGAAAACCAGTCTGAAGCATCAGTGGTACCACCAGACATACAGCAAGAAAAACGAGTTTCTATGAGAGAAAGGAGACAACCAGCATATTTGAAAGACTATGAAACTGGCCCAAGGTTTTGTGTTCCAAAGTTACTGAAGAGCTAAAAGAGTTGACTGTCCCATTGAGTTGTTTTAGACAACCTTTGATGTGTTGGTGAAGCACCTGGTCAAGCAGAAAATGACTAAATTTATGCAACTTTATTATTCTACAGTTATGTTTGTTTTTGTTTATTTGTTCACGTTTGATTTATTCCTTTGTGCTAAAGCAAGTTCAGTTTATCACCCATACTTTCATCTAAGGGTGGAGGAGTGTTGGGAACTGGCTTCCATGGTCTATCGATCGTCGGCTATCAAGGGACGCTACTGTGGTGTTTGTTATGTTAATCAATACGTTGTTATGTCAATATTGAAGATGGATTCCACCAAACGGCCCTGTTGAATTGTTGTTACTTTTTTGCTTGTTGTCAAGCCAAAACATAACACCCATAGAGACAGTTGATAATTCCACTGAATTACAGAAGAATATTGATGAACTGTTGCATGGCCCAAATGCCTGGCAGATTAAATCTAATAATACGAAGTGTGAAGTTCTTCATGCAGCCTGATTTATCATTTGACTAGCCGGTGTATACCCGGCTTCGTCGGTTTATTGTACAATAATTTTCAGCCACCCCTCTTTCCACACCACTTAAAAGACAATACAATAAAATTCACTTGGGTTTGTTTCGTTTTTTCCCCAATGCTGAACCAATTGCCCGAGCCTCCTCCTATCTACTTCACCCAATTTCTTCGGACGCCACTCCCTTCTTGCCTCTCAATCTGTTTTCCCTTCACGAATGGTTTTTTCGTAATCGATCACAGGCCATAACCCCAGGGGAAATAAGGCGCGGACTCATGATCCAAAGGTCGTGGTTTCGAATCCCGGTTTGGTCTTGGAAATTTTCACGGGAATGTTTCCAGCTAAAATGACCTTTATTTCACCCCCGATGTCCACCCTGGCCCCGCAGGTGTCAGGCTAATGTGACGGACCAGCCATCTGCATATCCTTGATTTGGGCACGGACGTAAATCCAACTCAAAAGACAACTCTGTGAAAAGATTCCATTTTCACGATTATCATGCTATTGGAGGGCCTCGGGGTAGACAACATTTCTGTCTACCTGCTTGGCGCAAGTATAGTCAGTGTTTTCGTACACGATTCTGGATAATAGTACTGGATAATATAGAAGTCACGCAGCAGTGGGGGTCTCTGAGAGATGGAGGTTTTCCTCCGGCAAGTTGTAGAAGCCGGTCATCTTCTAGGAGTCCAAGAGCATTGCAACATCTCGAAAATTGTTGTGGACTTTACCATTGATAATTTTCAGCCCTCGTATGAACGGGTCCTTCATAACGTTTGATAGAAGCCTCAAGAAGTAGCACTCTCCCTGGCGAGGACTGATACTGTACAATCGCCGGATTGCAGTGCCCTTTGTCGTTTCTTCCACCTATTCTGAGTGGACATCCATGTGAAGTGCTCAGGGACTTCTATGTACTTCAGCTCTCGTGCTGTAGGGTCTTGAAAGCATAGCCTAAAGATGGGGGTAAGGGTTGCTTCTGGGGAGAGCCTTGTGCTCTTTGCGCTGTGTTGTGTGGATTGAAGTAGACCCATTGTCCAATTTCCAAATGGACAGCGGGACTCTGCACCATGGTGGCGCTCATGCAGTTTAAATCCCAGGAGTCTCCAGTCGCCTCGATGCTGCCAACGTAGCGGGCATTCTGGCACATTTGGATCTCACAACGACGGGAGGTTGTTGAGCTGCTCCTTCACCTGCCTGAGTGGCTGGAGTTGGAAGACGGCTTGGTCTGTGCCCTTGTGGAATACTTCAGGACGTATTTGATGGATTTTATGCTACTGCATATTTCCACATTGATGTGGCAGTTGAACTAATGTAGGAGGAAAAGGGTTGTAGGGGACAACCCACTGGTTGGTGACGATGATTTCTCTCTGCCCAAGCGACACAGTCTCATATGTCCTCCATCAACCCTCGCGTCTCCGTACTTGGGGTAGCTGCCCCTCACCTGCTCTATGCCCCTTTTCTTGCCTCTCAATAAATTTTACCTCACAATTTTTTTTTCGTAATACGATACACAGTCGATAAGAGCGATGCCTGTACTTAATGAACTAACCGATGCATTCTAAATTTCCTCGATTGAATGCTCCAAAAAAAACAACTCTGTAGGGCCCGCCATAACCTAGTGGATAAGGCGCTGACTCATGATCCAAAGGTCGTGGCTTCCAATCCCGGTTTGGTCTTGGAAATTTTCACGTGGAATGTTTTCAGCTCAAATAACCATAGTTCACCTCGATGTCCACCCGGGCCCCGCAGGTTTGTCGGGCTAATGTACGGACCACTGTCTGCATATCCTTTTTTTTGGGCACGACGTTGAACCCAACTCAAACATGACAACTCTGTGAAAAGATTGCATTTTCACAATATATTATGTCTAAGGGAGGCCTCGGGTTGACAACATTTCTGGTCTCCCTGTTTGGCGCAAGTATAGTCAGTGTTTTCTGCGCTTCCAGTTCGTGATGCTGCAACGTAGAACAAATTCCATGTGTAAAACACGAAAAGGTCCCAAACTGCCCCACGGGATGAAAATGTCTGACCATGGCTCTTGTTGACAGACAAAAATTTAACGGTATTGCAGAGCATCATAACTTCGATGCATTTCTGAAATCCTCTGCAGACTACCATCTCTAAATTTAGAAATTAACGGTTTTTAACGGTCATTTTAATTTTCTGTTCATATTAGTTGTTCTATCATTGATCAGCATGTAAAACTTCACCTGTACACCAAATTTCATCAAGAAAGGTCTAAATTTTGAAAATAACGGATCTTAACGGTTTTACGCTCAATTTTAAGTTTCCGTTCGTGTAAGTTGTATATCATTGTTCAGCGTGTAAAACTGCATCTGTATACCGAATTTCAACAGGGAAAGGTCTAAATTTATATAATAACGGTTTTTAACGGTCCCAAATTTTTTAAATTTCCGTTTGTGTAAGTTGCATATCATTGTTCACGTGGGAAACTGCACCTGTATACCGAATTTCAAAGAACGGGCTAAATTTATTAAAAAACGGTCTTTAACGGTCAATTTTAAGTTTCTGTTCATATTATTGTCTATCATTTATCAGCGTGTAAAACTGCACCTGGGATAACCAAATTTCATCAAGAAAGGTCTAAATTTAGAAAATAACGGATCTTAACGGTTTTTTTTACGCTCAATTTTAAGTTTCCGTTCGTGTAATTGTATATCATTTTTCAGCGTGTAAAACTGCTCTGTAAAGCCGAATTGATCAGACGGTCTAAATTTATATAATAAACGGTTTTTTAACGGTCAATTTTTTAAATTTCCGTTCGTGTAAGTTGTTGTTCAGCGTGTAAAACTGCATCTGTATAGGGGCCTACCGAATTTCATCAAGAACGGGCTAAATTTATATAATAACGGTTTTTAACGGTCAATTTAAGTTTCGGTTCGTGTAAGTTGTATATCATTGTTCAGCATTTAAAACTACACCTGTATACCAAATTTCATCAAGAAAGGTCTAAATTTTTGAAAATAACGCTTTTTAACGGTGATAAATAACGGTCATAAAAATTATCGAATTACCCAGTGGGTTATCCACAGGGGGGGCCCGCATTGCGCGGCCCGCTATTGCGGGGGCCCGCTATTGCGCGGCCCGCTATGGCCCGATATTTCGCGGCCCGCTAACCCTAACCCTAACCGTAACCGCAACCCTAAAACCCCACTACTGTCGCGCAATAGCGGGCCCGCCAATAGCGGGCCCACGCAATCGCGCAAAAGCGGGCCCCCGCAATAGAGGGCTGACGCCATCCACAGTATGTCTCTCTAGACTCATGTCAAGTTTGGTGGCGGGTCCGACGACTCCCTTTGCCGCCAACATCAGAAAAGATTGTATTTTTGATCGTTTTAGGGGGGTACGGTCATAAATAACTGTCGTAGAAACTGTCCCCAAAGACCATATGTTTTCTCGGGAGTGTCCCTCTAGGGTTTGAAAGTACCTGTGCAATGTCACAACGGCCATTTGATGAAAAAACAGAGGAAAAAATGTCTTTGAAACCGTTATAACAGTTTTTTAACGGTTTTTTTAACAGTTTTATTTTTTTTTTGAGATTAACCCCAAAAACCCTCCTCGGTCACAACAACGTACCTGCTAAAATTTCAAGAAGATCGGGGTTTTTAAAAAGTTTTTTTTTATAGGGTTTGGTTTTTTAACGGTTTTTAATTGGGTCAAAACTTTTATACCCTGTTATAAATAACGTTTTTTAACTGCCAAATAACCCGGGCCTAATTTTAGAGAAGTAGTCCTGTACCTGTGCAATGTCACAACGGCTAATTGAAGAAAAGTAGAGGAAAAAAGATGTCTTTGAAACCGTTATAACAGTTTTTTTTAACGGTTTTTTTTTTTTAGAGATTAGCCCCAAAAACCCTCCCCGGGTCACAACAGACGTACCTGCCAAATTTCATTAGGCCTACAATCGGTTGAGCGTTTTTGATCTATAGCGTACACAGACACACACCACACACACACACACACACACACACACCACACAGAATTTGCCATTTATATATTAGAATAAAACGTTAATGAAACCATTAAAAGAGCAAATAGACTAGCAGGGGTGATTTTAGGCAATATTCAGTGCAAAGTTAGTGAAGTAATGGTTCCATTATTTAAAAAAACTAGTCAGACCGGGTTTTTGAATATGGCAATGCTGTATGGACAACAAATGTGAAAAAACACAGCAATCCCATCGAAGATATTCAGAGAAGATTTACAAAAAAGATTAGTGGTTTACAGAAGTAATCATTTGAACAAAGGCTTCAGTTTTTAAAATTACGAAGTTTGGAATACAGACGCCTACGTGGCGACATTATTGAAACAAGTTTATAAACTTAATCATGGTTTTTATGACATTAAAACCACTGGCACATTATTTTAATTGAATACAGAATCTACAGCTAGAGGGCACCTGTTCAAACTAACAAAAAAAAACAACAACCAAAAGTTACTAAAACTTCAAAAAGCAGCAAACTTTTTCACTAACAGTATTGTTAATACCTGGAATAACTTGCCAGTCAATGTTGTTGGAGCAGAGACACTTATATGACATGATATGTGGTAAAAAGACGGATATACCATGCCACAACATCCAGACGACATCACAACAGAGGTGGTAGGCATTCCTGGCAGGTGATGATACTGATGAACCACGTCGCTTATTGATCAATAAATGATGCAGCGGCAGGATAGCAGCAGTTTGTAACTAGACCAGTGTCAAGTCAGTCTAAAGATAAACGCTTCACCAGATGATAAAACTGATTATGATTGAAAGGAAGACCAGAGATACCGACAAACTAGCCAGCCACTCACCAACTACCAAGGCCAGCTGATAACAAACTGGTTATGTTTGCTGAAGCCGACTTGAGTAGCGGAGAGGAAAGTACCGAGATGGAGGACATTTCAGAAACGACTCGACTCGTGTCGAGAAAGGACGCAACAGAAACACCCCCGAACCTACCGGATCCCAACGCTAGCTCTCCAACATCCCCGCGTCCTACTATGTCAGGCGAAGATGGATCGTACATCAATAGAGGCGTGGAACTCGACAAATATGATGACGATGATCAGAAAAATAGTGATTACAAGCCAGGCGCTGGTGCAGCCGGTGCCACCCGACCCAAACAACGACTTATGTGATCCTACTGGCAGCTTTTTCAGCAATCGGTGGATTTTTATTCGGTTATGATACTGGAGTGGTTTCTGGTGCTATGTTATTGCTCAGAGATGAATTTTCTCTATCTTCAGTGGAACAAGAAGCGGTTGTTAGTGTAACTATTGGCGCAGCCTTCATTGCTGCACTTCTCGGAGGGTTCTTAAGTGATAGATTTGGGAGAAAAATGTGCACAATTTTGGCCAGTTTTGTCTTCACTGCAGGAGCAGTGGTGCTGGGGTAGCACAGAATGTTGCCATGCTGATTACAGGACGACTGATACTTGGACTTGGAATTGGTATGTTGCGTGTATTATGTATAATTTTGTGTTTTGCAACTATGACTTTTTCTGCATTTAACACATGTAACAAATCTGTGTATGCATATCAGACAACGTACAGGCCACATAGTAGACACACAGACATGTTATGCATGTATTGTCACACACACTTACACACACACACACACACACACACACACACACACACACACAGGCACACGCAAGCATACACACGCACGCGCGTGCACACACACACACACACGCACACATGGCTGATGCTCTGATAAAAGAATAACAGGTATTGACAGGTATACAAACTACAAGAAAATGTTACTTTTGAATTCAGTTATTGTGTTTTGTTGGGGCAACTTGAATTGATTTTAATTTTTAAGTGAATCAGGTAAGTGACTTTGGCTTAAATGTGATGTGATTTTCACATATGCGCTGTTTTGTTCTCTTCCTGGTATTCTTTTCTAACCACTCAGTCACACACACACACACACACACACACACACACACACACACACACACACACACACACACAGAATATGACAGAAATGACACCATTACACATCATTTGATACAAAAGTTTTTAGTAAGACAAGATATTGACATGCACTGATAAGTTAATATTCAATGTAAAATGCAGGTGTGTGTGTGTGTGGTGTGTGTGTGTGTGTGTGTGTGTGTGTGTGTGTGTGACTCATTGATCATAGAGATTAATCAATATGTATACAATGTAACATGGCTTCTGTTGTAGTTCTAAACAGGAGTAGAATTCATGTGAAATTTGTAGAGCACGTGTACACAAACATGCACACACACACACACACACACACACACACACACACACACACACACACATGACAAACATGACACACACATACTCTCTTTCTCTCTCTCTCTCTCTCTCTCTCTCTCTCTCTCTCTCCTCTCTCTCTCTCTCTTTTTGCTCTCAGTCTCAGTCTCGCCCTCTCACTCTCTCTCTCATTCAGAGTATGACAAATGGCACAATCATATGCAAGTTTTTTTTGAGACAAGATAATTTACATGCACTAATAATTTGATATTTAATTTGAAGTGTGTGTGTGTGTGTGTGTGTGTGTGTGTGTGTGTGTGTGTGTGTGTGACTGGTTGATTGTAAAGATAAATGCATAGTTTAGTCACAAACATGGCTTCTAACTCGGAGTTCAATTTTTTTGCTGAATTTTAGTGTAGCATTTTTTCTTCTTAAAAAACACAACAAAACAGTAGTGCTGTGCGACCTTAAATCATAATGAATAAGTTGGCTCCATAAACATAATCTGTTTTATTTGTTTTGTTTTTGTTTTGTTTTTGTTTAAAAATGGAATCATTTTAGTTGAATTAAAACTGAAAATGTACACAGAAAGTTTCTTTGACGTTAAACAACTTAAAGTAAAGTCCTTTTCAACTGAGCAGACTTTTCAGATTTAACAAATTCTGTTGTCTGGGAACAAAGTAATTGGTAGAACTGTATGTTGTAGTCTTGAACAAGTTGAAAAAGTGATGTACATCAGACTCTACATGTTCTGATAATTTTTCATGGAACTGTTGGATAAGGCTTTCCCTCCCCCATCCCCAATCAGTGTGAAGTGCATTGGCTGATGCAAGAGTTTGAACCTCAGCCACACTCAGCAATGTTCTGTTTGAAATGCACCATCCTCAGTTAATATGGATAGTGAAAAATATAACAGACTGTGTTTTAACAAAACTTTTCTTTTTCATGCGTAATCATATTGAACAAAGTCTGTTCAACTTCAAGGAAATTGATGTGATTCTTATACACTAGAATAACATCAACAACAAAAAGAAAGGAAAAAAGTGAGAAAAAAAATGTTATGACACATCCTTTATAAAACATATTGACGGAGGACTTTGCTTGGTTACAAAAGAATGACAGCAAGCTGATTTGCCAAAACTGTGCAGCAGCTGGCATGATACAGTCATATACTGCTTGCATGAAAATGCTTTCATCACTGGAACAGTAGACTGTCAACATTCAGCAGTAGCAGTGTTTTGGGTTACCTTTATTTATTCCCTAAAAAAAGTTGAAGCTAATGTAAAAAGAAAAGAAAAAAAAATGTGGAAAAAATCTTTCAAGGGGTACGCTACTTGCCAGAAAAAATGTGTTGGAAGCACTGTCCCTCCATCTCAAGGGTCCTGCTGTTGTGGTTCTCTACCATTCTTGAACAGTCTGAGAATTGGCGAAGGATAAGGTTTCCACTTCCTGATGTTGTCGTCCTCCCATCTCTTTTTCTGTTTACCAATCATCCACAGGTCTGACAGTGACACTTCGCCTAGAGGGATGTTTTTGCCTGCCTGGTCAGTATTGACTCATGTCTGTGCCATGACATCTTCCTTAAACAGTTCAAGGTGATGTCTGATTCTTATGATGGAGATCACAGTAATTTACAGCTGATTGAAACATGCGCTTGGATGTACCATTAAAGTTTTATTTATTTTATTCCTACTTTCACAGGGGTTGCATCAATGACAGTTCCAGTGTACATAGCAGAGGTGGCACCCTCTCATCTTCGAGGACGCCTGCTGACCATCAACGTGTTGTTCATTACTGGCGGACAGTTTGTTGCCAGTGTCCTGGATGGTGGCTTTAGCTACCTTCAGAAAGACGGTTGGAGGTTAGTTCCATTGCAGTCTTAACTTACAGTTACAATAAGTTATAGCTAAAAAATTGTTGACCAAAAAAACAACAACCCTCTGTAAAGGCGGGTTTCCTCTCTGAAAACCTGAAGTCTGCTGTTAGGCTTTCTCTAGAGTTTCAGTTTAAAGAGAAATCTAAAGATCATTGTTGATAGTGTATTCACTTTCATTTCTTCGACTATCTGTCAGTGGAACTTTACCTGCTAATTTGTGAAATCTGCCTAGTCTGGATGTAAATCTGAAAACTGTGCTTCATCAGGAAACTTAACTTTGAAGGCTACCTTTAAAGATTGGTGATCGTTTTTTGAAAACAGGTTAATTGTGTAGCTACAGTATGGGATTCATCTCGCCAAAGGGTTCTCCAAAGATTTTAATCAATCAGAAAGTACTTTCACTTAGATGCAGACTCAAACCCCGTGTCATGGACAGAAAAACTGAAGTCGCAACTTGGCTAGCCTGCATGCTTCTTTTTAGTTAACATGACAAAATAAAACAAAAGCAAGCAAACTGCGATCCTGTACGATGTCAAACAATGAAAAGTTGTACTTTATCAAGCTATAAATGAATGCAGCAACACACAGGCTGACAGATACACTGTGCACATTTCTAGCGGAAGCAGTAAAGTGGGTTCAGTTAGTGTGACTGTACTGGTCAGACTTCAGGCCTTCATTTGGCAATCAAAGGAAGTAGCCTGCTCCATGATTTTAGAGTTGGCTGAACTCTGCAGATATGGACCTATACTTGTGATGAGAATGCTGGCATGTGGATTTTGCCATCTCAGGCTATAGGTGATGGCTGAATCATTTTTCTAATTGATCTGAAATGAAAAATCGTTATGAAACAGTTCAGTTTTAAAAGAAAAATTCTGTTCAGTGAAGTGTCTTTTTGTTTTTTACTTTTCTGTCGTTGTTGAACTCTGTCTCTCTCTCCCCACCTCTCTCTATCTCACACACACACACACACACACGCACGCACGCACGCACGCACGCACGCACGCACGCACGCACGCACGCACACACAGGCATACACATACACCACACACACACACACACACACACACACTCACTCTCTGCCTTTCGCTTTCTCTCCCCCCCCCCCCCCTCTCCACTACCCTTCTTCTCTCTCCCCCTCACTCTCTCTCTCACACACATAACCATACTTAACCAAATTTAAGCAGGTGATTACAGCACTCTCACAACTTTAAAACTTGTATAGACCTGAACAATTAGTCCGATTTAGGTTCGTGTGTGCATTAGTGTGTGTAACATTTTCCCCAGCTGCACCAAGTCTGCTTTACTAAAAGCATAGGTTCATCTGGACATCGACCAGGGGTAATCTTGAAAAAGACCTCAATTTTTTTTTTGTAATCAAAGGAGTGTATCATCCGAATTAATTTTACCAAGCCTGCCCACACATTGGACATCAGACCCAGGGTAATCTTGAAAAGGACCTCAATTTTTTTTTATTTGTAATCAAATGAGTGTATCCTCCAAACGAATTTTTGCCAAGCCTGATACAGTAGTCAGTGTTTATTATCATAGCTGAGTCCAGTAATCTGCTTTTATGGGTTGACGGGTAGACGATGAAGCTGTTTCATGACAGAAAGTAAGCTATGCACCTTATCTCTGGCTCACAGTGTTGTTTACTCCGGGGCTGTGAAAGCAACTTCCCATTCAAGGAGCTAACTTTGACAGTCTATTTGAAACCATGCCCTTGAAAGAAATTGTCTTTGCCAGAGCAAATTGGAAGGGGCTCAAGTGGCTTTTTTTGTGTGTGCTGTTTTACAAACATTTGATATACATTATATCACACTGACCTTATATTGTTACCTTTAGAGTAGAGCTTTAAGACTCATTGCTCTGCTACAGTTCATCATTACAGAAAGTGTGAAAGTAAATTTATGTTTCACTATATTGGGTTTCACTTGCAAAGATGTGTGCAATGCAGCAGAATAAAGTTTCTGTTGACTCTTGGTGTGTGGAAGGGGGAGAGGGGGGGGGGGGGGGATTTTAAAAAAAATAGAGTGAATTACGTGTGCACACATGCATTCCAGATTTGGTGACAAGTTAATTGCTGTTTATTATCTTGAACTATTTTATATGGTTCATCAGATCAATAACAGTGAATTATCAGTCAGTAACTGTCAGGTTTTAGATCAAAGTTATTAATAAATTGTTGCTGTGTGTGAACTAGTTTTAGATAAAGCTATAGTCTAGAAAAAGAATTAGTTTTGTGCATGTTTGGTTTTTGTTCCATCCTTTTTTGAACTTTGTACTGTTGTGTTATAGTGTGGAAAAGAGAATTGTGACTAAAAGGTCATGGAAAAAGAAATTGCCCACTGTCTAGAAAATAGAGTCAGTGCATTATATTTGTTTTTAGACAACCTCCATAATTAAAAAAAAAAAAGATTTCTTATGTGTTACTGTCTTTTTTTTATAAAAATTGTCCTTGTGTGTTAGTGTTAGTGTGTGTGTGGGTGTGTGTGTGTGTGTGTGTGTGTGTGTGTGTGTGTGTGTGTGTGTGTGAGTGAATATATATGTAAATTATGGTATGCTGAGTGCCTTATGGGTATTTTCATGTGTCATGCAAATGAATCCTCCCTCATCTCCCATGTCTCCATATCCCCCCCCCCCCCCCCCCCCCCCCCCTCCCTCCTTTCTCTCCCAACTAATATTGCACATCACAACATTGTTTAACTCTAGAACGTTATAGCAATATAAGTCCAGCTGTTCCACCATTTTTGTCATTGACTGCTACTGACACTTTATTTTTAGTCCACATTACAGTAAACTGAGTCATTCTTCTGATACCAGCACCTCGAGTTTTGAGTGATTCAGGTTTTAGATCAAGCTATCTACTAGGAAAAAGATATTACACATCAAAAATGGTATATATGCCATCAGTACATTGTCTTATCGTTTGTTAAATCAAATATCGTACTTGTTATGCAGTCCCTTTTCATTGACTAGACATGTATTTAGTCACTGAAAAACTGACTGACAATGAAAATAAAGTCAGCAGGGGTGGAAAAATTTGAATTTTTTTTTTTTTTTTACTCAAGGGGTTATGACAACGTCGCTAGCCCAATAAGAATTTCACTTGCCCAATATTTTGAAAATATCACCACTTTTTTCACAAGTGGTAGCATGCCTTAAAATTGAAAACAAACCATATTCAGTGAATTACCAGGTGAAAAGTCATGGCCAAGCAGTTCATTGTTGCACTAACTAAGCACTGCTAGTGTTAAAATGACAATCGTTTTCTTCAGTTGATGCAAATCATCGGATGATAACACCTTTAGGGTTAGTTTCTAGCCATTTAATCTCTTTACCCAGGTTCACATACTATTTTGAACCTGTTTTATCAAAGATTGTAGAGATGTCTTTGTGTTATTGATACTGGAGTGGAGACCTCGGTGGCAAAATGACAAATATGACATAGTGACTGAGCTCAGACCAATGAAAGATGACCCTGACAGTATTGAACATAGGCTACTGTACATCAACCAAATAACGGTATGTGTGAAACCAGTGGAAATATGGGAACTTACTGGCTGCATGCACAGCAAGTGAATGACAAAGTTGACTGACATTTCAGGTTGAAAAGAAAACATTTTGTTTTTAAATATTCTCAGAGAAATGATCAGTGGAGACAGCAAATTTTGGGGTCACCTGACAGGCTATTCAGGTTTGAAATCCATTCGCCCACCTGCATTTTTACTCACCTCGGGTGACCATGCCAGCGAATTTGCCCAGCCCTGACTAATAATAGTAATACTAGACGCATTGAGAATTAGATATTAGGGCAGTTTGATGTGTGTGTATTTTCGTTTGTTTTTATGACTTGCTCTTGATTGTTATTACTATTTCAATTAACAGCACTACAACTACATGTTTGTGATCTGCTTTATTGTTTATTTCCTGTAAACCTGTAGTCATATACCTGAGGTCTTCGTAAACTGAGCTTAGACACACACAAAAGGAAACCTAGTTGCCCTCTTTAGCATAAAAATCAACAACATTGTTAACTCAGTTCAACAGGTTTCAGACTGCTCATTGTTTGTAGATGATTTGGTATCTATGCAGTTGGAAGCTTGTACCCTAGTGTTCAGCACAGGCTCCAGCTTTGTGGAGATAAAATTCATCTGTGGGCGGAAGAAAGTGGCTTTACGTTTTCTGCTACTAAGACACAGTGTATTCACTTCCATAATTTTTGACAGTTCTTTGCAGATCCTGAAATCCAAATAGGGAAATCTCTCATTCCAGCTGTAAAAGAGGCCAAATGTCTAGGAGTTGTTTTTGACCAAAAGCTTAACTTTTCTTAGTCACATTAAAAAAAACTTCCCGTCAGAAAGCTTTGAACATTCTGCGGGTCATAGCACACACTGACTGGGGCACTGATAAAAAAAAACTTTCCCTGCACCTCCACAGAGCCTTTGTCCATTCTAAACTAGACTATGGTTTTGCTGTGTATGGCTCTGCAAGACCCTCTTATCTGAAACTCTTGGATCCTATTCACCACAAGGCTTCGTCTCTGTTTTGGAGCTTTCCCCTCCGGGGGTTGCGACCTTGTCGTGGTCGGAGGGCTTGCAGGGCCCCATGATCCTTAGGCTTTGCTGGCGGGGCATCAATATTTGGAGATAGCTGGGTTTTTTTAAAAACTGCTTCTAGGTCCGAAAAGCCAAGATCTGCCCTGGCCTAAGCGTAACGGGGTAAGGAGTTGATGCCCCTGAAAGGGCTTCCCATGTCAAAGGGCTAAGGGTGAGGATCCTGACTAAGAGTAACCCGCCTTTCTCCTTTTCTTGTTTTTCTGCCTTCCTTATTTGGCCCTTTTCTATCTCGTCGCCCCTTCAGTCTTTTTTTCCACACTCCTTTTCTCTCTGGTGTCTCCTTAAGATCCAGCCCTGATGTGGCCCTTTGCGGTCGGCTGGGCTATAAGCAACTTTAATCTTATCTTATCCTTAAATCCGCCGCTTTGGCCGTGGCGGTGCGACCTGTGTCGGAGGGGAATGAGATCCGGGTGATTGAGAGGGCCAGCGCTCTCAACACATCACTTTGGCTGGGACCTCTCCTAGACAGGAGTAAAACTTTGGCCCGGGTGTACTAATCGGCTCCCCTTCTTGGGGCTGGGTCAAGACAGGCATTCCCCTGCGGGCCATGTGAACCCCTGCAGTGCTCAGCTCTCTGTCCCCGGGAGTTGAGCATGACCCAGGGGGGATAGGGTTGGTAGTTTCTGTTTGCCCGTATATCTCTCCCGAAGCCTGGAAGGGGTCAAGACATTGGTTTCTTGGCCCTGGCCCCTTAGTTGGACTCCAAGTGGGTGGGTAAGGGAGGGATGAAACACAATACACTAAATATGGGCTTTTTTCAAAAACAATCCCCCCAAAAAAAGAAGGGGAAAAGCAGCATCCCCTATTTCGGGGGATTTCGATTCTGACAGCGATTCGGATATGGAGGTACGACAGGGGACAGGTTTCTGGGCTTCCTGGCTCGTGATGGAAGGGACGGAGCAGGAAAAAACCCCTTTCAGCTCGGGAGCCCTTTTGCTATCCAAAAGGGCTTTCAAGGAAATAGCAGGTGACCCCGGTCCATCAAGAGGTTGAGGAATGGCTCGTTTCAAATTTTCAGTGTAAATCACAAAACAATCTGAACAGCTGCTGAAGGCAACAAAACTATGGATGGGGAAGATCAGGGTAACTCCCCACAAACAGTTAAATTCATCGAAAGGCGTGATTCGCTGCCGGGATTTATCAGGTGTCTCAGGGGCAGAGATCAAAAGGGAGCGGGGCATCCCAGGTGTGACGGAGGTGCGCAGGGTGACTGTAAAGAAGGGTGCAGAAAGAGTGGCCACCAACACCCTCTTTCTGACATTCTGCAACCCTGTCTGCCTCCGGTCATCAAAGTTGGCTACCTGAAGTCCGGTTCAGTTATATGTTCCGTCCCCGTTGGGGTGCTTCAGGTGCCAGAAGTTTGGCCATGTCGGGGACCGCTGTTCAGGGCAAGAGGTATGCGTGTTTGCTGCAAGGGCAACCCATAAAGGGCCGGTCAAGATCCGGCACATTGTGCTAACTGGGGGTGGCGACCATCCCTCCTCTTCACGAAACTGTCCTCTTGGATTCAAGAATCCGCAAACCAAAGAATAAAAACTGAAAAGAAAATTTCCTTTTTTTGAGGCCCGCAAACAGGTTGTGGGCTCAAAACGCCGACAGCCTCTTCCTATGCTTCGGCCGTAAAGAAATTTCCCCACAGTTCCAACTGGGTCAGTCGCTGCCAGACTGATGAATTCAAGTTTTCGAAGACATTAAAAGGTAGAATTGTCAATCCTGGTGGTAGCAGGTCCACCACTCCCAACCCAAAGTGAATGCCCCTGGTGGGGGAAAAAATTCCGCCACCCCTCAGACTGCCCAGCAGTCTACAACATCTGCTGCTGGGCAATTAAAAAACCACACCCCTACCTCGAACTCCTCTGTCCAGTGCCCGTGCGGGCAAGGGAGTTCAATCCAGTGTGGAGATGGTGGAGAGAGGAAGAAACCCCCACCGTCTCCCAAATCCAGACCCTTCACCGTTGGCAAGTCTGCCAGCAGGTCTGAAGACCACAGTCCAGTGAAACAAACCCAAACAAATTTACAACCCTTAGACACAGATGTTGAGAGGAGATGACCTGATCTCTCTCCTTTTCGCCCTCTGCACCATGGATAAATACAATATTCCATTGGAACATCCGTGGACTAAATTCCAACTTCGAGGCTGCAGCTTCTGGTCAATCTATAAAACCTTCCGTCGTGGCTCTTCAGGAAACTCAAATTCAAAGCCCAGAAGACCTTTACTCTTTCTGGCTTTAAATATTCTTCAAAACCTGCACAACCATCCACTTGGGACTGTCGGGCGGTGTTGCCCTTCTCCTAACACAAAACTTTGTTTGTATAGTCCTGTCGATCTGTCTACCTCCCTTCAGGCTGTTACTGCGAGAGTCACTCTCCCCCCAAGAACTGTGACAATCTGTTCCCTTATCTCCCACCTTTCTGTCCCGGTTTGTCGTCAGACCTTGTCAGTCTGATAGAGAACTTCCTCGACCTTTTTTGCTGTTGGTGACTTAAACGGTCACAATCCTCTTTGGGGTATGTGTCATACGTCATCCAGAGGTCTGCTAATTGAGGATGTCCTTTCGGATTTAGATTTGTGTTTTTCTGAACGACGGATCTGCAACATACCTCCACTCTTCCCCCAGGTTCACTTTCGGTGTTTTAGATTTGTCCGGTTTTTGACCCCTCGCTGGTCCTGGAAATATGAGTGGTCTGTCCCATGAGATCTGCACGGAAGTGACCATTTCCTGTCCTCCTACAACCTGTAATAACTGAACAAAGTCCCTGTCTCTCAACACCTAAATTATAAGAAAGCAAAAGGGATCTATTGCAGCCCCTATTTCTGCGGGAAATTTCCCGGACACTGATTTTCTTCAGAGTCCGGACCCAGCAAATCACTGACTAACACTATGATCAAGTGTGCTAAAGCTTGTATTCAAGTTCTTTCCCATAAACTTCAAATGCAAAGACACCCTGGTTTGATTCAGACTGCCAACAAACTTCCAAAGTTTGAAAACGGGTCAGCGTCAGGTATACCAACGACCTTCGGGTCCCAACGCTCGAGCCCATCAGAAACTCCGTGCTAAAACAAGACACACTTTTAAAATCAGTAAACGTCGGTCCTGGAGAAGTTTCTGCTCCAGGGTGACATCAAAAACTTCCAAGAAGAAAGTGTGGAACAAACATTAAGAAAATCAAAGGGAAGAACACCTGTCCCACTGTGAACCATCCAAGTTTTCGGACTCTTTAATACAGACAAAAAAGCATTGCTAATCTGCTTGCTTCAACCATTGAAATGAATTCCCCCCTCTTCTAACAAATCAGCCACTTTTGTCAAAACAAAGCCCTTAAAGAAAAATCGCCCTGTAACTTTCGTCAAACAACATGGAAGACTACAATCTTCCTTTCACGTTAAACGAATTGAAATCTGCCTTTCTGTCTTGCAACGATTCCTCTCCAGGTATAGATGAAATCCATTATCAACTGTTGAAACATCTTCCGCAAATAGGTCTGAACATCCTGTTACAGGTATACAACCATGTTTGGGCTACAGGTTGCTTCCCCCCCCTTTGGGGAAAAGCCCTCATTATTCCAATCCCCAAACCTGGAAAAGATCTTTTTTAATCCATCAAACTACCGTCCCATAGCTTTGACCACTGTGTCCCGTAAATTGATGGAGAAAATGGGCAAATGCTAGGCTCATGTGGAAAAATCGAAACCGATGGCCTTTTGGCGAAAGAACAGTGTGGATTCCGCAAACATCGGACTTTCAGTTGACCATTTGATTCGTCTGGAATCTACCCTTCGGAACGCCTTTCTGAAAAAACAGCATACAGTGGCAATTTTCTTTTTATTTGGAGAAGGCCTACGATACCCCCCTGGAAGTCGGGGATACTTCATGATCTCCATGATCTGGGTTTTCGAGGTCATCTTCCGCTTTTCGTTCAAATTTTTGGGAGAACGACAGTTTCAGATCCGGTTGGCACCACTCTTTCTGATGTCCACGAGCAGGAGTTGGTGTTCCACAGGGGAGCATACTGTCTCCTGCCCTCTTTATATTAAAAAACAACAACATTGTCAATCAGTTCAGCAGGGTTCAGACTGCTCATTGTTTGTGGATGATTTTGCTGTCTACGCAACTGGAAGCCGTACCCCGAGTGTCCAGCGCAGGGTCCAGCTTTGCGTAGATAAAATCCATCGGTGGGCGGGTGAAAAAAGGTTTCACACCTTTTCTCCAACAAAGACGCAGTGTATTCACTTCCATAATTTCCGTCAGTTTTTTTTTTCCAGATCCTGAACTTCAAGTAGGGGAAAACTCCCATTCCAGCTGTTAAAGAGGCCAATTTCTGGAGTCATTTTTTTACCAAAAACTTAACTTTCTCAGCCATATTAAAAACCTCAAAACTGCTTGCCAGAAAGCACTGAATATCTGCGGGTCGTACGCACCAAACCGACTGGGGCGCTGATAAAGAAAACTTTGTTGCACCTCTACAGAGCCCTGGGCCGTTCCAAACTGGACTACGGGTTTTGCGTGGGATGGCTCCGCAAGATCATCTTACCTCAAACTCTTGGACCCTATCGACCATCAAGGGCTTTCGTCTCTGTCTTGGAGCGTTCCGCACCCCCCCCTGTGTACAGCCTGTACGCAGAGGCGGGTGAACCTTCACTGTCCAACCGCAGGCTGAAACGTCTTTGAATTAATATATCCGACTGTTCTCAGAACCGCAGAATCCTGCCTATGACTGGTTTTTTTTTGACCCCCGTTCCAAAGTAAGTTTGAAAACAACCCGAAATGTATTCCGCCGTTTGGTCTTCGTATCGGCCTCACGTGCGGAATGCAGGTCTAGACCTAGGGGTTGTGTCCGATTTTTCCAAGTTTCCGGGTCAACCTCCGTGGACCTTTTTCACACCAGAGATTTGTTTCGACCTCGCAGCTTTTCGCAAAGAGTCTACCAGCTCTCTGGCGTACAAGGCATTGTATGCTGACCTCTGTTCGAAATTCCCATCCTGTCAAAAAGTTTTCACTGACGGTTCCAAGTCTGAAGATGGAGTGGCCTGTGCAGCCTACTGCCCTGGGGCTCCTTCTCAGATACTGTTGGAACATATACATTCAGATGCTTCTGTCTATTCTGCTGAACTTACTGCTCTGGTTCTGGCTTTGAAGATAATTTCACATTCTTCGAAGAGGGATTTTCTGGTTCTGTCGACTCGCTGTCAGCTTTGGAGCCATAGCTGGCCGCAACCTTCAGCATCCAGAACTTTTAATTTTTTTTTAACTTTTTTAGCAAGTTGAAGGCGGACGTTTACAACATTACTCTTGCTTGGGTTCCTGGTCATGTTGGCATCGGCGGGAACGAAATTGTTGATCGTTTAGCCAAGAACGCCACAAGAGAGAAACTGTCCAACATTTATATCCCCTGCTCAGATGTGAAACCCAAAATTAACGATTATGTGAGAGACCTCTGGCAGGAGGATTGGAACACACAGACGAGTAACAAACTCTTTCAGATCCGTCCAAACCTTAAGGACTTCCTCCCATCTACGTCGGGTGGTCGTAAAGAGGAAACGGTTCTGTGCCGGCTGCACACCGGCCATTCGTATTTTACCCATTCTTATCTTTTAAAGAGTGAAGAAGCTCCGTGGTGCATTCCATGTCATGCACCACTCACAATGAAACATGTTCTTTTAGAGTGTTGGGACTTGCACGATGTGAGACACAAACATTTTACAGCGGAGTCCATGAAGATCCTGTTCAGGGATGTCCCGCCAGACGTGATCCTTGAGTTTTTTGAGAGAGATTAACATTTTTCATCTGATTTAAGATTTTATGGAAGAAAGATTTTTAACGAAGTTTCTGGTACGTTTCTAGACGATGTCATTTACTGAGATGTATGAAAAGTTTTTTGTTTTTTTTCTCAAATGACTGGTGAGTTGATTTTAACGTGGTGACAGCCCTGATGTGGCCCTTTGCGGTCGGTTGGGCTATAAGCAACATTATCTTATCTTATCTTATCTTGGAGCATTCTGCACCACCCCTGTGTACAGCCTGTATGCAGAGGCAGGTGAACCCTCATTATCCAACCACAGGCTGAAACTATCCTTGAACTACTGTCTCAGACTGTTCTCTGAACCAGAAAACCCTGCCTATGACTGTGTTTTTAACCCTCAGTTTCAAAGAAAAAATTTTTTTAATCCCCACTGTATTCCTGTGTTTGGACTTCATATACAGCCTCATGTGCAGAATGCAGGTCTTGATCTATGAGTTGTGTCTGACTTTTCCAAGTTTCCAGATAGGCCTCCATGGACCTTTTTCACACCAGAAATCCGCTTTGATCTTGCTGCTTTTAGCAAAGAATCCACCGGTTCTCTGGCATACAAGGCATTGTTTGCCGATCTCTGTAGAAAATTCCCATCCTTTCAACAGGTTTCGGACCGCCTATTGTTTGTAGATGATTTTGCAGTCTATGAGAAAATATTTTCTGATGGTTCCAAGTCTGAAGATGAAGTGGCCTGTGCAGCCTGTTGCCCTGATGCTCCCTCTCAAATATTATTAGAACATATTCCATCAGATGCTTCTGTTTACTCTGCTGAACTTACAGCATTGGTTCTAGCACTGAAGATAATCTTTCAATCTACAAACTAGGACTTTCTGATTTCATCTGATTCACTCTCAGTCTCAGCTTTGGAGGCAATAGCTGGCCATAACCTCCATCCTGAACTTCTACACTTTTTAAAAAAAAAGCTTTTCACCTCGTTGAAAGCAGAAGGTCACAACATTGTTTTGGCTTGGGTTCCTGGTCATGTTGGCATCGGATGGAATGAAATGGCTGATCGTTTGGCCATGAATGCCACAACAGGGAAACTGTCTAACATATCTATCCCCTACACAGATCTAAAACCAAAAGTTAAGGATCATGTCAGAGACCTCTGGCCGGAGGATTGGAATACACAGACGGATAACAAACTCTTTCGGATTCATCCAAACCTAAAAGAGTTCCTGTCATCTACCTATGGTGGTCGCAAAGAAGAAACGCTTCTATGCCGGCTGCACACTGGCCATTCGTATTTTACTCATTCGTATTTTACTCATTCGTACCTGCTAAAGAGTGAAGAGGCTCCGTGGTGCATTCCATGTTATGTACTGCTCACAATGAAACATATTCTTTTAGAGTGTTGGGACTTGCATGATGTGAGACACAAACATTTTACAACAGATTTCATGAAAACATTGTTCAGAGATGTTCCACCAGATGCGATCTTTGAATTTTTGAAAGAGATTAACAATTTTCATCGGATCTGAGATTTTATAGTGGAAAGATTTTTAACGAAATTTCGGGTGTGTTTTAAAAGATGTGTTTTAAAGAGCTGTATGAACGAATCACTTGTGAGTTGACTTCAATGCGGTGACAGCCCTGAGATGACCCTTTGCGGTTGGCTGGGCTATAAGCAACATTACCTCACTGTACCTTAGTTGGCATCTTGTGTATTTTGCATTTCCTTGCCTCTGGAATGTTCCTTCCAGATTTCAGTGAATCTGATTTGTCTTGACAAACCCACATACATTTCTCCATTCCTTGTTCGTACAAACCCAAGGATTTAAAAACCATTGGAAACATGCAAGTCGTTTTTTTGTTTTTTGTTTTTTTATTTTAAATTGGATCATAACAGCGTGAAGGGGTTGCAGTTCACTAGCAATGCATTCCCTTGGCTTTTGTTGGTCAGCTTTGATCAATACAGCTACATTATACTTTGTTGTATGTGAGAAAGACAACCTGTCATAGTTCCTAAACTGTGGCCACAGTGAGCTTTTTCCCGGATCCTTCTCACACCCTGTGCTCATTATATTATATCAATTTGCCATGTAGCAGTTTCCAAAGTGCTCTGTGTTTGTCACCTGGGATATGTAGTGATGTGCATATATTAGCCTAGCTGGCAGCCCTTTATTCATTCAACTGACTGGTTCCAATCATTTTTGTGAAAACTGTCCTGGATCTTAAGAAGAAAAAAAAGACGGTTCAGTCCACTGACATCAAGTTCCTCCTGTGCATTGAGATGACAGGGGGCTACTCCAAAAACTGTTTTAAAACAACCACCTTCACTACTGCATTAAAAAAGAAAGGTTAACAAAAAAAAAAAAAAAAACCCATTTCTGACTGAAGGATGGGGAGGGTTGGGGAGTGGATTTTAAAAACTTTTCCCTTATACCAGTGTGCACAGCACACCTTCAGTTTGGTAGAAGTGATCATCGACTTCTGTGATGTGCTGGGCAATCAATCAACACCGGAGTGTGGGAGATTCAGATCCGCATCCTGATTTCCATGGTTCTTTCACTGTTGACTCTTCGTGGTATGCTGAAGGATCTGGTAGAGCAATCATCTGTGTTAAAAAATTCTATACTTGAAGATGTCGCTTGTTCTGCCGCCCTTTTCTCTTCAGTCTCTGTGCCCCTACTTTTTCAAATTAAAAAAAAAAAAATTTATGTATTTTTTTTTTTATTAAGGATGCAGATGAATACAGTTCATAAGTCACTTTCCTTTGATGTGTGATTTCAGGTACATGCTGGGCCTGGCCGGCGTTCCGTCATTCATACAGCTGATTGGTTTCCTCTTTCTGCCAGAGTCTCCTCGCTTCCTCATGAAAACAGGGAAGGAGGAGCGCGCTCGGCGGGTCTTGGTGGACGTGCGTGGCACCAAGGATGTGGAGGAAGAGCTGGAGGAGATCCGAGAGAACTGCCGCCAGGATGAGGAGGCCATGAAGCACTGTGAGTGTGCGTGTGTGTGTGTGTGAGTGTGTGTGTGTGTGTGTGTGTGTGTGTGTGTGTGTGTGTGTGTGTGTTTGTGTGTGTGTGTGTGTGTGTGACTCTGTGTGTGTGTGAGTGTATGTGTGATGTGTGGTGTGTGTGTGTGTGAAGAGGCCATGAAGTATTGCGAGTGTGTGTGTGTGTGTGTGTGTGTGTGTGTGTGTGTGTGTGTGTGTGTGTGTGGTGTATTTGTGTGTGTGCATGTGTGAATGTATGTTTGTGTGTGTACAGTGTGTGTGTGTGTGTGTGTGTGTGTGTGTGTGTGTGTGTGTGTGTGTGTGTGTGTATGTGTATGTGTGCATATGTGCGTATAATGCTTGCGTATGTGGTGTGTGTGAGTGTGTGTGTGTGTGTGTGTGTGTGTGTGGTGTGTGTGTGTGTGTGTGTGTGTGTGTGTAAATGGGCATCTTCCATGTATGTCTGTACATGTATGCACACAATTTGTTTCTCTCCTTTGGTCTCCACTGTTTGGATGCTTGTATCTTGTGATAATGCATGCACATGCTTACATGTAAAAGAGTTCACAGTGTTTGGCAGATGCTTAAGAAAGAAGATTCATCTGACGTAAGATTTCAAGGAGGAAAGCTTTTGAAGTCGTTTTTGCTTGCTTTAGAAAACTTGTTTTTATGAGTTATGGATTTTGTTTATCATCAGTGAAGTGAATTGTGTTTGAAAAGGTGACAGCCCTAACTTGACCCCTTATGGTCGCTTGGCTATAAAAGACATGCATGGAATAAATCCAAACAAAATATAGGATAGTAGTAGTACTAACATCTCATTTTTGTTGGTTTTTCATCTTCTGTGCCCTATCAGTGGCATTACCTTTCTATTGCTTATTTCATGTCCCAGTCTCATTGCATTCAGCAGCTGCTCTACTCCGTAAGTGAAATAACTCAGATTTTAAAAAGAAAAAAAAAACACCTTCCATTTTATTTCTTTACCCATTATAGAATAGATGAACATTTCCTTCAAATAGTTCAGTGTCTTCGTTTCCAGTTTAGGATGCTGAGATTTGTTCCATCATTTACTCCTCACACAGAGCAACAGAAGTTGTTTGATTCACACGTGTCTGTGTCTTGATCCGTCTGTCTGTTTAGATATGCACAGACTTTGAGTATTATATGGCTACAAGGACATAGTAAACATTATTATTGAAATTCAAGATTAAAGGTCACAGATCCAGTCACACTGTAACATTTAGCAAAAGTTTTTGACAGTGGTATAAAGCTGGTGTCTTGAATCCAGTATTCATCAAGTTTGGTTTATCAGCCTCCGTGGACCTTTTTCACACCAGAGTTTTGTTTTGATCTTGCAGCTTTTCGCAAAGAGTCTACCAGCTCTCTGGCATACAAGGCCTTGTATGCTGACCTCTGTTCGAAATTCCCATCTATGTATCAGAAAATTTTCACTGACGGTTCCAAGTCTGAAGATGGAGTGGCCTGTGCAGCCTATTGCCTGGTGCTCCTTCTCAAATACTGTTAGAACATATACCTCCAGATGCTTCTGTCTATTCTGCTGAACTTACTGCTATGGCTCTGGCATTGAAGATAATCTCGCAATCTAAGAAGAGGGATTTTCTGGTTCTGTCAGATTCACTGTCGTCAGCTTTGGAGGCCATAGCTGGCCGCAACCTTCAGCATCCAGAACTTTTACACTTCTTTGAACTTTTTACCAAGTTGAAAGCGGATGGTTACAGCATTATTCTGGCTTGGGTTCCTGGTCATGTTGGCATCGGAGGGAACGAAATGGTTGATCATTTAGCCAAGAATGCCACAACAGAGAAATTGTCCAACATATATATCCCCTGCTCAGATCTGAAACCCAAAATTAACGATTATGTCAGAGACCTCTGGCAGGAGGATTGGAATACACAGACAGATAACAAACTCTTTCAGATCTGTCCAAACCTTAAGGAGTTCCTCTCATCTACGTCTTGTGGTCGTAAAGAAGAAACAGTTCTGTGCCGGCTGCACACCGGCCATTCGTATTTTACCCATTCTTACCTTTTAAAGAGTGAAGAAGCTCTGTGGTGCGTTCCATGTCATGTGCCACTCACAATGAAACATATTCTTTTAGAGTGTTGGGACTTGCACGATGTGAGACACAAACATTTTACAGCAGAGTCCATGAAAATCCTGAAAATCCTGAAAAGCCTGACGTGATCTTTGGGTTTTTGAGAGAGATCAACATTTTTCATCTGATTTAAGATTTTACGGAAGAAACATTTTTAACGAAGTTTCTGGTGCGTTTCTAGAAGATGTTGTTTAAAGAGATGCATGAAGGTTTTTTGTTTTTTTTAATTAATTAATTTTTTTTTAATGACTTGTGAGTTGATTTTAACGTGGTGACAGTCCTGATGTGGCCCTTGGTGGTCGGCTGGGCTATAAGCAACATTATCTTATCTTATTGGTCAGTTGTGGTGTGTTCATTTGCCCTACAGCAGTTGAATGTCAGAGGTCAAAATTCACGATGTGGCACAATAAGAAAAGGATCTAAGAATTATAGAGCTATGCCTCTGTCTGAAATAGTCTTGGTAGACTGATTAGCCTATGTGACAGCTATGGAGCATACTGAAGTTCAGAGTCAAACATTATGGTCCCAACACGGTTCTATCACAAATTCGATTTTTTTGTGTGAAGAAGTAGGTCCCCCCCCCCCACCCCCCATCCAGTATAAGTGTTTCATGTATTGTTAGTGTATATTGTAA
The DNA here is from genome assembly GCA_018398815.1 of Conus ventricosus. NCBI lineage: Eukaryota > Metazoa > Mollusca > Gastropoda > Neogastropoda > Conidae > Conus > Conus ventricosus. The sequence goes on along the minus strand of CM031604.1, from coordinate 56,798,314 downwards.
TAACTGCATTATTCTGAAATCAGCCCGTGGACCCACGATACTTCTGATGCTGCGGTCAAGTAACATGAGGAAAGCGCTTGTGGTGGGATGCGGTTTGCAGCTGTTTCAGCAACTCAGTGGCATTAACACTGTGATGTGAGTGATGTATATTCCTCTGTAATTATGTGTGCTTTGGTGAAAGGATGTGCCAGTGTGTATGCATGTGTGTGTGTGGTGTGTGTGTGTGTGTGTGTGTGTGTGTGTGTGTGTGTGTGAAGGATGTGTGGCATTGTTTTTTGTGTGTGTGTGGTGCAGTTAGACTGAAACGATGTGCAGTGTACTAAAATTGAGCTAGAATACAAATTAGTAGACAGTGCAGAATTCAAAGTAGTGCTGATCGAGATAAGATAAGATAATGTTGCTTATAGCCCAGCCGACCGCAAAGGGCCACATCAGGGCTGTAGTGCTGATCGAGAATATGAAACAGACAAGTGAATTTTCAACAAGTTCTGTGAGTTAAAAAAAAAAATAACAACACCAAAATACAGGAATAAGATGAAAATGTGAAACAGGCGAATGAATTGTCAACAATTTTAATACACACACACACACACACACACACACACACACACACACACACACACACACACACACACAAACCACAGACATGCACACACACACACACACACACACACACACCACACACACACACACACTTACACACACACAAAAATTCTGAGAAAGGCCGGCTAGAGCAAAGCATTTTCCTGAAAAAATCCTGTATGAATCCAGTATGAACATTGAAAACACCTCCTGTCTTGCCTTCTTCCATATTTAACCCAAAAAAAACCCCCACCAATTCTGGTTTGTTTCAGTTTTATGCATGTTTTTTCAGATGTCACAAATCACTCTTAAAAGATGTTAAAAAAAATTTGTAAATCACAAATCGGTACCCTTCAGATGGCCGACAGAACAGCCATGGTGAGATACTATGGAGCATGAAATTGTAAGAAGATTTTGATGAGAGTAAATAGTGCCGTGTGGGTGTGTGTGTGTGTGTGTGTGCGTGTGCGTGCGTGCGTGCTTGTGTGTGTGTTACATCACTGTGTGAATATATTTGGGGATGAATATGAAAATTAACAGAAATAATGAATATGACTAAAGAACAGGCTGAACAAAAAGGGAAAACAACAAACAACAACTACAAAAAAGAAAAGACATACTCAAAAACAAATCAGATTTAGATATGATGAACAAACTTTACTGCAGTTGTGTCGCAAATGACAGGCATTATTCACACTTTGATTTTTAGTGTGCTGTGGGCGGATGTTACATGAACAACAGGTGTTATTCACACATTGGTTTTCTGACTGACAGGTATTACAGCGCATCCATCATCAAAATGGCAGGCATCAACAACCAGCACACAGCCATCTGGTTAGCCGCAATGACAGCTGGCATCAACTTTGTCTTCACCCTTGTGGGGGTCTGGCTGGTGGAACGCATTGGTCGCAGACCTCTCATTCTGGCCAGTCTGGCTGGTATGGTTTGTGTGTGTGTGTGTGTCTGTGTGTTTGTGTGAACTCATTGTTTGTATATTTTTTTGTCTTTGCTTTGCATGGGTTAAAGAGAGAGAGAGGGAAGAGGGTGAGGCAGCAACGTTCTAAAGAGAGAGAGAGGGAAGAGGGTGAGGCAGCAACGTTCTAAAGAGAGAGAGAGGGTGAGGCAGCCGTTCTAAAGAGAGAGAGAGGGAAGAGGGTGAGGCAGCAACGTTCTAAAGAGAGAGAGAGGGAAGAGGGTGAGGCAGCAACGTTCTAAAGAGAGAGAGAGGGTGAGGCAGCCGTTCTAAAGAGAGAGAGAGGGAAGAGGGTGAGGCAGCAACGTTCTAAAGAGAGAGAGAGGGTGAGGCAGCCGTTCTAAAGAGAGAGAGAGGGAAGAGGGTGAGGCAGCAACGTTCTAAAGAGAGAGAGAGGGAAGAGGGTGAGGCAGCAACGTTCTAAAGAGAGAGAGAGGGAAGAGGGTGAGGCAGCAACGTTCTAAAGAGAGAGAGAGGGAAGAGGGTGAGGCAGCAACGTTCTAAAGAGAGAGAGAGGGAAGAGGGTGAGGCAGCAACGTTCTAAAGAGAGAGAGAGGGAAGAGGGTGAGGCAGCAACGTTCTAAAGAGAGAGAGAGGGAAGAGGGTGAGGCAGCAACGTTCTAAAGAGAGAGAGAGGGAAGAGGGTGAGGCAGCAACGTTCTAAAGAGAGAGAGAGACGGATGAGGGTGAGGCAGCAACGTTCTAAAGAGAGAGAGAGACGGATGAGGGTGAGGCAGCAACGTTCTAAAGAGAGAGAGAGACGGATGAGGGTGAGGCAGCAACGTTCTAAAGAGAGAGAAGGGAAGAGGGTGAGGCAGCAACGTTCTAAAGAGAGAGAGAGGGAAGAGGGTGAGGCAGCAACGTTCTAAAGAGAGAGAGAGGGAAGAGGGTGAGGCAGCAACGTTCTAAAGAGAGAGAGAGACGGATGAGGGTGAGGCAGCAACGTTCTAAAGAGAGAGAGAGACGGATGAGGGTGAGGCAGCAACGTTCTAAAGAGAGAGAGAGGGAAGAGGGTGAGGCAGCAACGTTCTAAAGAGAGAGAGAGGGAAGAGGGTGAGGCAGCAACGTTCTAAAGAGAGAGAGAGACGGATGAGGGTGAGGCAGCAACGTTCTAAAGAGAGAGAGAGACGGATGAGGGTGAGGCAGCAACGTTCTAAAGAGAGAGAGAGACGGATGAGCGGGCAGAGTTAGAGATTGAGAGAATGTATGTGCATGTGTATGTGTGTGTGTGTGTGTGTGTGTGTGTGTGCGTGTGTGATCAGTATCAGAAAATATACGTCGCACTCGACATTCAGCACAGATATCAGACTAACACTGATAAGTATTTAGGTAAAACCACTTTACCTTCATCACAAACTGTCAGTAATCAACAGCACAGTTTGTGACCACTTTATCGCATTGACCTTGAGATTCCATGAGCTCTTAGCAAAGTCCTATGCAGTATCTTGGCAGCACAGCTAGGTAGACAAACTTGCTAATCTATTTTCATTTTCTGTTTACTTAAAATCAGATGAAGGTGCGGAGCTGGATTTAAAAGTTTAGAAAGGTGGTGCGGTCTAAGTTATCTCTGTTGGTGCCCTTTTCCATTCCCAGCATTGGAAAAATTGACGAATGTAGCACAGGCACATACCAAAAGAAATGGGCAGAGCTGAATCTGGTGGTTGTGAAGTTTGATCCAAGGATTTGGAATCTGATTTGTGATAAATGAAAAGGGAGATTATCTGGTCTTATTTTGGGGTGTTTGCTCTATTTAAAGGCTTTTTTTTTTTTTTTGCTATTAGTTGAAGGATTATTCTCCTATTAAGTTTTCTTTTCTTTTTTTTTCTTTAATGTCTCTAAATTTGTGTTATCATCAAAGAGAGCATTTCTAAATGTTCAGTTCTGTCTCTGAAACTATGCAATCACAGACAGGTCACATACAGATTTTGTCAGTTGTTCTATGAACAAGCATAACCATATGTCAGAATGGAACACAAAGCATGTCATTTTCACTGTCAATGTACATGTAATTAGCTGCAAACATTCAAAGCATCAGCATTGTAAAAAAAAGTTGTTAATAGCACTCTGAACTACTATGCCATAATGTCATTGCTATGAACAGGTACTTTTTTGTGGTTTAAATCACGAGAGGTAGTTTTAATAAATGATTTGAGAACTGGCAAGCGCACTAACACAGGTCAGTGAAGTCTTCCTGTCGGTAAAAACTTGTTTTTCTGGTTCGTTATCCTCGTAATACTAGGTATACTTCCCAGCAATAGACTTCCTCCTGTAAAAACTTGTTTTTCTGGTTAATTTTCCTCTTTGTGAGTATCAGGTTTATTTCCATGTATAGTCTCCCTCCCTGTACAGGCATTTTTCTGTGCTATTTTTCCTGTTTATAAGACTGAATTTTTTTAAAGGATTTCTTGAGGTATTAGTAGAGAGTGTCAGTTATATAGTAGTAGTTGTCTTTCTGGATTAAAGTGCCTTGGTTGTGATTTCAGTTCCCACCCCCTTTTTTTTTCTCCATTTTTTCAATATGTGTCATGGTTTTAGGAGATTGACTATCTCTTCACATGTTTCTGAATTCAGTGGTGTGTGATGTTTAGGTTTCTTGTTTCTTTACTTTTCCTGGTAGTAGTGTCTATTGTTTGTTATTAAGCATATTGTTTGAGTCGGGTTTTTATTCCTGGATAGTTAGTAAGCAACTGAAGGGGACAGGAATACTGAAAAAGTCACTATCGAGGGTAAAGAGGGAAACGAAACAAACAAGAGAGATAAAAACTCTCTCCACCTCTTCTCCCTCTGCCTTCCCCTACCGTTCCCTTGACACCCCTCCCTTCTTTATCTCCCTCTGCCTTCCCCTACCGTTCCCTTGACACCCTCCCTTCTTTATCTCCCTCTGCCTTCCCCTACCGTTCCCTTGACACCCCTCCCTTCTTTATCTCCCTCTGCCTTCCCCTACCGTTCCCTTGACACCCCTCCCTTCTTTATCTCCCTCTGCCTTCCCCTACCGTTCCCTTGACACCCCTCCCTTCTTTATCTCCCTCTGCTTTCCCTCTCTGACCTTCACCCAGTTTTCTGTCTTATCTCTCCCAAACAGTGACCCTACCCCCCCCCCCCCCCCCACCCTCCTCTTCTCCCTCTTTAGCCAAGGTCAGAAAAATAGGTAGGTGATGAAGGAGACATGGTAGGAAGGTCAGCATAAAGTTTGAGCAGGAATTCTCCAAGGGTGATCAAGTCACAAAGTTGAAAAATTATTGATAAAGCTCTGCCCTAAAAACGTTGACAAACGAATCACAAAACAAAACACGATGTGATTCGACCTCTTAGGTTTTCTTCAGTCAAGATACGCGACACTCAGACAACGAAAATGAACATGAAAATGAATGAGCAATCACTTATCTTTATCTTTATCCTATATCGGTGCAAGTAGGCAGTTTTTTTGGGTGGAGCATTATCAACAATTTTTCAAAATTTGTCAAGGGTTGTTTAAAAGAAGTGACGGAAGTGGTGTTTTTCAGAAGAGAGATCTCCCAGTAGGCATGACAACGTTCCTGACTAGGTTTCTTTGAGGGTAAATCTAATCAAAGAATTCAAGGAAATTTGTGAGGCAGAACGGGAGCGAGGGGAGGGGTGCCTGGCAGAAACTGAGAAAGGCTCATGTTCTCTCTGTGTCTTTATGTCCCTGTGTCCAGGTAGTCATCGTGTCTTATGTATGTGTGGCTGTTTTGAAGGATCCCCATGTTTTCCAGTTAACATCCCTTTCTATATTTGAGCGTGTGTGTGTGTGTGTGTGTGTGTGTGTGTGTGTGTGTGTGTGTGTGTGTGTGTGTGTGTGTACATGCTTGTGTGTGCACATACATGCACAGATAGTAAAGTCTCTGAACAGGAGAATATGCTGTCGTTAAGTAGCCAGAACCACCAAGCTACATGACAGGGGCGGATCTGAGGGGGGTTCCAGGGGTTCCGGAACCCCCCCCCCCAAAAAAAAAAACAAAAAAAACAAACTCTCAGCTTTATAATTTCTTTTTTGAAAAAAGAAAAATACCAAATTTATCTCTCAGAAAAAGAAAAGAAATAAATGTGAACATGTTAACACGTTAACACATCTTATTTTCTGCCCCTGCATCGTGCGGGATGCTGATTCTTTTGAAAGTATGTGGTGGAAAGACGTATCTTTCAACATCGGCAGACTTATTTCCCTTGCGCTCTCTTTGTTTACGAGCGCGAATCGCGAAGAGACAGAAGCTGGTGGACTTGTGTAGAACCCGATGGGTAGAAAGGCATCATGCTTTCGAGACATTCGCTGCCATGTCTCAAGTTGTGTTTGATTGCTTGGGTCAGATAACGCAGGAAGACAACTGGGACGGTGACACTGCCTGCAAAGCGCGGGGTCTGCTCCATGCAATCTCCGATAGTGGATTCCTGATTGCATTTGTTGTGACCCGACGGTGCCTCCAGTACCTCCAGCCTCTGAGTGTGAAACTCCAAAAGCGTGCACGAGACATTGCGGATGCCTATTCGGCAATAACCAATATCACTGCCAGCCTCCAGGAACTGAGAACAAATGTCGATGATGTTTTCAGCGCTTCTTGGTTCCTTGAAGCCACTGAGATGGCCCAGAACTTTGACACCACCATCCAAGTCCCCCGGCTAAATGCTAGGCAGCTCCTGAGGCAAAACCATCCTGCTGATACAGCCATGGATTATTTCCGGACATCAGTTGCTGTGCCATTCTTGGACTATCTGGTCACTCAGATGAACGATCGCTTCAAGAATGCAGAGCTTGCCCAGGACGCACTTCTGCTGATTCCGGAAAACTTGGTTCGCTTACCTGGGCCCTTCCTGGCTGTTCCAGACGGTGTAAAGCACTTGGCGTTACTGTGGGACACAGACCTTCCTGACTCAGAGGGTCTGGCTGCTGAGCTTCACCGATGGAGCACCAAGTGGAGAAATTTTAACCAGCCACAAGACATTCCCTCCACCATTGAGAGCAGCTTATAGGCCTGTGATAGGGACATGTACCCCAACATCCACATGATGCTGAAACTGATTTGCACTTTGCCAATTACCACAGCTGAATGTGAGAGGACCATTTCTGGGCTGAGGTCGTTGAAAACCTACACGCGCACATCAATGGGAGCAGGCCGTCTGAATGGTCTTGCGCTCATGAGGGTCCATCGTGACATACCCATTGATATTGAAGCAGCTGTGGACTCCTATGCTACAAAGTATAGGTCCTATATGCAGTTGCTGCCAAAGAATTTCCTGTAAACAGTGGAGCAACTATGGATGCCCCTCCTGTCCCTCTCAGTCAACCTATGTAAGTAAGTTTATGTATTTTCGTTGATCACAGTGCCTTTCTGCAAAAAAATGTCCAGACATATTTGTGTACAGATTCATAGTAAATAGACACCAGGAGAGGCCTCCAAAGCACCTCAGAAAGTAAAAATATCTTCAGCTTCTGGGGGGCTTTGCCCCCAGACCCCCCCACCGGGTCTTTGCCCCTGGACCCCACCAGGGCCTGGGCGGCCCCTGGACCCCTGCCCCACTTTGGAACCCCCCCCCCCTCTCTAAGTAACTGATCCGCCACTGCATGAGACATGCGATGATCAGAAATTCTCGCTATGGCCTCCAGAAATCTATACAAATTTGATCTTCCAAAGCAGGCTGTCTATTGGTGGTTGTTTTTTTTTCTTGAAAAAAATCTAGTATCTGAACAGAGAAAAAAAAAGTTCAACCAAAAGCAGTCTTTAAATGGAGGCTGCTTTTATTGGGAGGAAAATTTGGTATCTAGACAGAGATAAGAATGTTCGAGAAAACACGGTCTTTAACATAATGGCTGTTTTCATTTGTAGATAAATCTAGTGTCTGGATTGAGACAAGAATATATTAGAAAAAGCTGTCTCTAAAACTGCGGGGAGTTCTACTCCAAGATAGATGTAGCATCCACACACACACACACACCTACACACACACACACACACACACACACACACACACACACACACACACACACACACACACACACACACACACACACACACAAAATGTGTTTAAGAAAAAGCAGTTTTTAAATGGAGAGAAGTCTTGTTTGGAAGTTTTGATCTCATAGACAGTGTGGTGAAGAGGAGCAAACCAGAGGCAAAGTGTAAAGCAGCATAAGCATTGAGAAACCAATGATTAGGAGAAAAAAACCTCACAGTTTACAGTTACTCATTCATTCACTCAGTTTTATAGTTTTCCCTTCCCATTCTCATCCCTTCTCTCTGTCTGTCTCTGTCTGTCTGTCTGTCTGTTTCTCTCTTTTTCTCTCTCTCCTTTCTCTTTCTCTCTCTCTCTCTCTCTCTCTCTCTCTCTCTCTCTCTCTCCCCTCTCTCTCTCTCTCTCTCTCTCTCTCTCTCTCTCTCTCTCTCTGTGTCAATCTCTCCCTCTGCTTCCCCTTCTCATCCCACCTCTCTCTCTCTCTATCTCTTGCTCTCACCATTTCTGGCTGTCTGTCTCTCCCTCTCCTGTTGTGTATACAAACCTTCCCTTCCTCTCCCCCCCCCCCCCCTCCCTTCCCATGCACACTACTACACAAAATTTGCCAGATATGCATGCAGGGACAAGTGCAGGTACACTTTCTTGTTCACACAGTTTTGAAAAGTACACATTACGTGTCATACACACACACACACACGCACGCATGCATGCATGCACGCATGCACGTGCTTGCACACACACACACGCACGCACACGCACACGCACGCACACGCAGGCACGCATACACACACACATGCATGTACATGCACACACACACATGTACACACACACACACATGCATGCACACACACGCACACAAGATGGCGACAGCGATCAGAAGCTAAACGTGGGTCTGCTAGCTTATAGCATTTCTGCAGGCTCTGTCTCAGAAATGACCAAACTAGGAGCCAGGGAGGTCTTCTTTCGTGCCCAGTACGAAATGCAATTCAAATAAGAAAGACAAAACCCAAGCAAGTCGGCGCTTCGAGAATCTGCAGATCTGAAGCGAACCAGTCAACAGACAAATGCTGGCAATGGAAAGGACAGCACCGATAAAATTCTAAATCTCAACTCCTTCACTTCCTATGACATGAGTGACGTGAAAGAAAATAGGTGAGTTGAGAAAGTCATTGAAACGTTATGCAAAAAATAGTATCCCTCGAAGATACGGTACGTGAGCAAAACAAACGATTGCTCAGCTCACAACCGTAAAGTACAATTCAGAACCATGTTCTAAATTTGTTCAGACCGATCCAGAACAGAAAATAGTAAAGGAGAGCGCGAAACACAACCTTACCTACGCTCAGGTGACGGCACAAAAACGCAGTTTCCACCTCAACCAGGAATGAAAAAGAAGAAGATAAAAAACTAAAGCCAAAAGAAAGATTTAGAACACAGAAGACAACTTCTCATGACGTCAATCCTAATGATAGCGTCATCACGTCACAGACTGCTCATAATCGAACAAACAAAAGACACAACTTGGAAAGGAAAGTGAACAAAGCTAATGAAGATCTCCCAACTGTTCTCGTCCTTCAAGATTCTGTTTTGAACGGTGTGAAATGCCCCCGACTTGGTCGATCTTATGGTTTCAAACCGTTTCCAAAAAATCTTCCACCACAAAGGACTTACTGCCCACGCTAAGACAAACCTTGTCAATGGATACAGAAGTTGATGCAATTGTTATTCATTGTGGTCTCAATGATATTCAACAAAAAGACGTTGCATCCTCTAGCAAACTCTTTGCGGACACCATTAAAACCATCGCTAAAGAGCATTCACATGCCAGCATTGTGATCAGTAAAGTGGCTCCTGTTTCTAACCCCGAAATAAACATAAACCGCGAAATGTTCAACGCGGTTATAAACTCTGAACTATTCAAGGTACCCAAAGTGTCTGTCATCAGCCATGAGAATCTCCTTGCCAGCCCCAGAACACTGAAAGACGGAGTCCACCCGAACCAGAAAGGAGCCAGTGTACTTGCTGGTAACTTAGGGCGACACGTTCACCAGCTTTTCTGGAAGAAACCCTCTGGCAGCAAGTCCAGGAATCCCAGTCTACATCGCTCTTCATGGAGAACACGATACCTCCCTCCAGTCTTCTCGTCACACAGACATCACGATCTACCCTTTTCTCCTGTACCAGGACCCTGGCGGAACTTCTATGATATTCTACAAGACTGGTGAATGATCTTCATAAAACTTAACGACACTTCCCTGTCAAAAAAAGTCAGTAGTTGTGCTATAGGTCTAGCGACTGAAATGATATCTGATCGTCTTTGTGATATATATTTGCCTGGTTGCCATTTTGATTTTTTTTTTCTAGCCTGCTGCATCGCATAGTTTCCTCAATCTCCTTTTTTTTGCGTTACACATTACCTTCTTATTCCTCTTCTAGGCCTTGCCTATTGTAAAAGTGTTCACTATTGCGTTACTGTTTACTGATTAGTTCATTGTTTGGGAATCGTCTATTTATCTTTCATTTGAATAATCTTCATTTTGCAATTGTGCCTCCCTTGAATGCCCATTGTAAAATTTGATGGCAAAGAAACTGACATTAATATACTACAATGGAACTGCCGGTCGATTAACAAGAATTTGGTAAATCTTCAACAACATCTTGAAGCCAGCTCCTACATGGTCCTTATTCTTCAATCACTAAATGTGTCTAAAAACGACTTGCCATGGCTGGATCATTTCTTCTATCCACCTGTGGTTTCAAGAAACTGGTGACAATGAGAAAGTCTCTGCAGCCATTTATATAAATGACCAGTTATTTTACCTTTCCCCTTCAGTCACCTATACCCCCTGGCACATCAGACTTGTATTCTTGTGCAGCTTCTGTTCACTTTGACAGTTCTCTAGTCTTAAACATTGTCTCTGTATACTTCCCAGAAGGAGTCATTGATAGCAATTCAGACTGGCTACATAATATAAACTTTCAAAGTAGTAAATGGTTAATTGCAGGGGACTTTAATGAACATGCTCCTTTCTGGGATAGAACTTGCACGAAAGTCAGCTCAAACCGTTTAGTGGAGAACATATCAGACTCTCCACTCGTCCTGTTAAATAATGGAAGTATCACCAGACTGCCTGATATCCCTAGTCACCGATCATCTGCAATTGACTTGTCTTTAATCTCCCCATCAATGGTCCCGAGCTGTACATGGCAAATTTATGATAACACTTTAGGGAGTGATCATATTCCCATAGTTATTTCTCTGAGAGGATTTGTAGTGAGCCAAGATGACAGTAAGGATAAAATCCCAAAGTTTGATTACAAGCGAGCTGACTGGGCCAAATTTCAATCTGTGCTATCTTTATATGACGTCAATTCTTTTGATAAATCTGACACAGAATCTATGTACAGTCATTTTACTATCTCAATACTGCACGCAGCCGGTGAGGCAATTCCGATTCTTAGTCAATCAAAATCTCTCAAACACACGGGTAAAGTGTGGTGGACAGAATCTTGCAGAAACGCTGTTGATAAAATAAAAGCACGTTTAAACTGTACGCAAAAGTAAAAGAGTAAAAGGGAGCATACCAGTTAGAACTGCCAAAAATCAAAGGAATAAAGTAATTGAAAATGCTAAACGCGAGTAGTACTGGTCATCATTTTGTTTTAATGAAATAAGTGAACATAAAGATATCAATAAAATTTGGAAAAAGATCCATGAAATAAAAAACGGAATCCATTTACCTGCATATCCTATCATACTAGGTGCCGAAAAATTTCCTTCGGGATATCAAAAAGCAGAATCATTTGCTGACATGTTTTCCAAAAACAGCTCCTTCTGTAGTTTATCAGACAAATGCAGAGCTATGAGGGAAAACCAATCTAACGAAGAAATGTACGCTGATCCTGACGAAAATTATGATCATTATCTAAATGCTGATATCACTTTTCAGGAATTACACTCTGCTATTTCTTCACTGTCTAATAAGAAAACGTCTGTTGGTTTAGATGCCATTTCTAATGAAATGTTAAAACATATACCACAAAATTTTGTTTTACTTCTGCACGAAATTATTAATAAATGTTGGATTGAAGGGAACATACCTTCCATATGGAGAGACTCAATTATTGTTCCCGTTTTAAAGAATGGAAAATCAATGACAAACACAAATAGCTATCGACCTATAGCTCTTACATCTCATGTCTGTAAACTAATGGAGATAATTGTTCTAAACAGATTGACATACTATTGTGAAAAAACTGGCATTATCCCCGCAAACCAGGCTGGTTTTAGAAAGGGCAGGTCTACTATTGATCATCTTGTAAAGCTAACTACGCAAATTAAACATCAGTTTGCTAGAAGACAAAACGTTCTCGCCACCTTTTTCGATATCAACAAGGCATTTGATCAAGTTTGGCATGATAGGCTTTTATATAAATTAAAAACTATAGTCTCTCTGGTCATACTTATAAATTTGTTAAAACATTCCTGACCAAGAGAAGTATTCAGACAAGAATTGGTAATACTTATTCATCCAAAAGATTACTAGATATGGGTATCCCTCAAGGCTCTGTGATCGCCCCTCTTCTCTTTAAATATTTTAACTAATGATTTACCTAAATACATTTCAAAAAACTTTCACTTAATTCAATATGCGGATGACATCTGCTTATGGTTGAATGCCACATTAAAAAAGAACACATCAAAAAGATCTGTTAATTACATTAGAAGAATATATCAAAAAGAATTAGACAACATTGCGAACTTCATGTCTGATAATGGCTTATGCCTGTCAGCTGAAAAATCCCGTATGATGTTATTTGATGCAGGTGGGTCTGCTCACAATACTCCTAACTTCAATAGTACATAATTCTGCATTAAGCTACACTTCTGAGATTAAATTCCTTGGTGTGCATCTTATGTCAAATCTTTCTTGGATTTTCACTTAGAACATATAATAAATCAAGCGAGAAAATCTCTTAATCTGCTCAAAGTTATAAGCAAACAAAGTTGGGGCCAGGAAACAAAAAGTTTAATACATCTTTCTTCTGCTTTAGTTAGATCCAAATTGTTTATATGCACAGGAGGTCTTTTTTAGTGCTCCTAAGTACTTATTAAAAAAGCTTCAGTGTATAGATCTAAGGCATTCAGATTAGCCCTTGGTGTTCCATTTCATGCTTCAGCTGTAGGAACATACCATGAAGCTGGTGTCTTACCTCTTGATGACCATCGTGAACTAGTCTGCGCTAAGTACATTTTTTCCATGCTCAACTATTCAAAGTGCTAACCAAACGGAACTGGATATGAGGTCTGATGTAGACTTTCCTAAACGTGCTAAAAACATTCGAGCCACTAAAACGATACTCACATATTCTTCTCACTTGTTGACAAATTCAGGTATCAATCATAAAAAGCTTGCTGTGCGTTTTCCCATAAGTCCCATACCAAACTGGGAGCTCTTCAAACCAAAATTTGATTATAACTATACTACTATATCTAAAACTGATAACATTAATATTCTAGCTTGCGAAGCAAAATCACATATCAATGATTGTTATCGTCACTTCATAAAAGTCTATACTGATGGGTCTCTGTTAAACAATAATGCTGGTTGTGGGTTTGTCATTCCATTTTTTAAAATTGAGAGTCCTTTCATCTTGGGGCTAATCTGTCTATTTTTACAGCCGAACTTATAGCAATATTAATGGCCGTACAGTACATAACTGATTTTCATTTGACTTTTATAGTATTCTCTTCTGTGTAGATTCTAAGTCAGTTCTTCAAGCTTTAGAATCTACAAATTCAAAAAATCGTGCTGAAATCATATCAGAAATTAAAATACTTATTCACACCTTATGTCAAGAGTACAACAGTTAATTTTTGTTGGGTTCCTTCCCATTGCTTCATATCCGGAAATGAATGGGCTGACAGAATTGCTCGAGCAGGTGCAAACAATTCTGACAATACGGTTACTATTCATATTCCCCTTGAGCTTACATGAAGGATATTCTCTCTTACAAAGAGCCTCTTTTGAAAATTTGAGAAATACTACAATGAAAGTGTTCTCCCCCGAATACACAAACCCGACTCTTCTATACTTTGTTGTACGAACTCTCGAGCAAGTAATCTTTTAAAAAGGGCTTCCTCGGTAAATCCAGTAAACTATAATACAAACATAGGATCATACCCAAGACACAATAAACAACTTTTCTCCTTATTATTTCGGTTAAAAATAATGCATTCAGAACAAAATATGTCAAGAATATTCGATGTGCTTGCGGCGCCCTTGATAATTGTACAACAACACACATTCTATACTTTTGCCCCTACTTTGATTCCGATTTGTCAGAATTTAGAAAGGATGTTTCAAAGTGCATATTCCAGGATACTATGTCTCTCTTAAATTTTGTACGAATTCTTATGTTAAGCCCAGTTGGCTCAATCCTGTAATTGCTGTTTCATGATCTTATTTTGTACAGTTGTTTCTTTCTACTTTTGATGTCTTTTTTTTAATTTATTTTTTTTTTATTTTATTTTTTACAGTCGAAGTCTTACTTTTCTCCCCATCACACATACACGCACACACGCACACGCACGCACACGGGCGCGCACTCACGTACGCACGCTGCACGCACTCACGTACGCATGCTGCACGCACACACGTACGCACGCTGCACGCACGCACTCAAACAGACACACACACAAAACACACACCTTGTCTAATATCACATTTAGTGAAAAGACGTTAAATTGAAGAACAACAACAACACGCACACACACACGCACATGCATGCACACACACACACACATGCACACACACACACACATGCACACACACACACACACAGACACACACACACACACACACACACACACACACACACACACACACACACACACACACACACACACACACACACACACACAAAAGCACATATGCACACACCCACGAACTCTCTCTCCTCTGTCTCTCTGTATGTGTGTGTCTCTCTCTCTCTTTCTTGTTTTCTGTTAGTTTTGGGAGTGAACAATAAACAGGTTGGTTGTAAACAGCTGGAATCCACAGTCATTATTCCCTTAATTTACTGTTATGGGGATATATTAGCTTACATGTTGCTTTTTATATCTCTGAAACCAGCTGGTGTGCAATATCCCAGAACTGTCTCATTGGTGAGTAGTGCAGCTATGGTAAATGCCAGTTATCATTTCTGTCTGGGGTTTAGTGTTGTTTTTTGCCCCTCTCTCTCTCTCTCTCTCTCTCTGTCTCTCTGTCTCTCTCTCTCTCTCTCCCTCCCTCCCTCCCTCCCACCCTCATTTTTTCAAAACTTTTCAGCGTTTGCCTAGACCAAAAACTAAAGAAATCATAGAAAGATAAGTGCTGAAAGATGAAAGTATATTTAAGGTGAAACATTAATGTATTGCTGATACTCTGAATGCTTGTTTTCTCTCTGTCTGTACTGAATTTAATTTCCAGACAAAGATTTATCCCTCCCCTTCCTGTCACCCCACCATCCCCTCCACCCTCACTCTCCCCCCTCCATCTTCCCCTCCCCTCAACCCTCGCCTTCTGTTTTCTACCCCTCCCCCACCCCTTTATTGATGCAGTTTGTAAGACTTTCTAAGGCGCCATTCTTGAGAGGTTCAGTTGCCTTGTGTCTTGTAGGTACATACAGCAAGAGAGCAAGTGTTTTCCTGAACATGACATGTACATCCAGGCACACTCATTGCAGAGAAGCAAGGAAAGGATCGACCTAATTGTAGGGACAGTGATCGTTTTGCCTTCAAGGTGTGCACAGTCTGGAATATCTATCTTTCATGAATGCAAGTTTCCTCCAAAATACATGTATCCATGTAGACATATGTGATGTGAAATATAAATATATTCATCATGCTAGATATTTTGTAGTTTGTATACATCTTCTCTATAGACCGCCTGCAACCATTGTGCCTTCACAGCCAGTGAAGGAAGCTGGGTGAAGGCACACGAGTTCCAGCAACAGAGAAAATGGCATATGTCAGTGTTGCATAACTAAATTGACACATTATATGACAGAGAGAGAGAGTGAGAGACTTTGACACTTTGATATTTTATTGTCATTTGATATCTTATTGTCATCAACAAAAGACCTTTTGACAAGTCGGGTGGAGGATAACAGGGTAATGACCTCTCCCTATTCCTTTCATTACGATCAATATTACATAGAAATTGCCATGATCTATCAAATCAGAATAAGCAAAACATGTAGGAAAAATGAGGAAAAAAGTTTCTGCTTATCTATGCAAACACGAGTACCCCTTTAACGTTAACAAAACAAAACAAAACGAAAACAACCAAAAAACAACAAACAAATGGAAAATGTAATATAGATTGATTTGATTATCCTCTCAGTCAGGCTATGATGACATAATTGAACTCCTCCACATACTTTAATTGGTATTTTCTGTTATTAGATACTTTTTTATGCAGCATTATTATAAATGCTTCTGTTTGATTTTCATTGCTTCTGCAATGAATGTAGCTGCTTATTTTATTGTACAAATTTTCATTATATGATAACAAAGAAGCAACATCTTGCCTTTCAGAAACATCCAAGGTGAAAAATGAACATTTTTCACGCACCTTACTATATGCAATACATTGAAATAGAAAGCGCTTTTCATCGTCAGTAGTGTATGAGAGAGAGAGAAAGAAAGAGAAGAGAGAGAGAGAGAGATACTTGCCAAGCATGCTAAAAGAAGGCGACATAGCCAAGGCCCCTGTCCTCACTATTCTAGTAATGTGCACATCAGAAATTTATCTCCTGATCTCAGACCTCATGAGTAATTATGTTATTAAACACACTCATTTAAGACAAAATGAAGAAAAGAATGAAGGAATTGTCTGATTGAGGTACTTGTAATACAGTTAAAAACAAAGATTTTTTTTTTAAGAAAGAAAGGAAGTGTTTTCTAAGACGGAAGAAATGATTATGTTATTAAATAAGTTCATTAAGGGAAAAAAAGGAGGCAGAATTAGTTGAAAAAAGAAAAGGAAATGGATAGATATAAGAAAGAAAAAAAGAATGATTTGAGGCAGTAGTGATGATAATAATGAGAATAGATTGATTTGAAAACAGAGGGAAACTCTAACACACAAGTAATAGGAATGTTTTGAAATTCTTTCTGTGAGATCTCCAATTAACAGTTTTCGGAACTTCATGAAATTTCATGTCACTGAAAGCTTACGTATCAAAATATCGTCAAAAAACCCATGATTGATATGTAAACTAATAATACACTGATCCTAAAAAGCATTTGAAATCACTCCACCAAAAAACATGGACAAATGAACTGCAACTCAAAACACATTGCATTTTGACCTCTTAGGTCTTCTTTGGGCAAGATAAACAACAATCAGGACAACGAAAATGAAACAAGCAATCACTTATCTTGTCAAATTCGGCGCAAGATGGGGGTTGAATCAGTACACTGAAAGAGAAAGTGCCATCTTAAGCCGAATTTGACAAGGTAAGTGATTGGTTGTTCTTCATTTTTGGTTGTCCTGAGTGTTGTTTATCCTGCCAGAAGAAGGCCCAAGAGGTTGAAACGCGTCGTGTTTTGTCGTGTGATTTGTCTGTCCGTGTTGGTTGGTGGAGTTATTTCAAACACTTTTAAAGATTTATTTAGATTTGCGCCTGCAGTCACCTCCCTTTGCAACTAGTAATATACTGGTATGTGTGTGTGTGGATATGGGCACACATGCATGCAAACACATGTATGTGGGTGCACATGTGTTGCAGGTGTGATTTTGAGTTTGGCAGTCCTGGCAGTGGGGTTCCAGTTGAACGCTTTCAACTCTCCATCCATCACATTGAATGAGACGCTGCATAATTCCACCTGCTTTTCTTACACGTAAGTGATTTGTGTGTTATGTATTCTCATAACGAAAATACATACACTTGTGTCAAAGTTTGATAAGTGTGGATTCATGTTTCTGCATTTCTGGATGGCTGAAGTGCGAAGCATTTTTCCATTTGGGTTAGTGTATGTGCAGACCTAGAGGCAGAGCCCTGTTTGTATGTACGTGCACAAAGGAGAAGATACACCCGCTAAAGATCCTGTAATACAAGCTGGCAGTTCAGTTAACTGGGCCTCAGTCACTAGCGGTGAGGGATCCAACATCTGCAATTAGGGATCCGAACCACAAATCCTCTGAAAAGCAGCAGAGACAGTACCAAGCACTGCCCTTCCAGACACCTGTATGGAAGGACAATAACTTCTCCAGGAAACGCAAGATCAGGCTTCTGCATGCGCTGGTATAATTGATCTTCAGGTATGCATGCGACACATGGGCCTTAGCAGCAGATCTGGAAAGAAGAATCAAATCTGTCGAAAGAAAGTGTTGATGCAAGATACCAAACATTAGCTATCCTGATCACATCATCAGTGAACATGTCTGTCAAACAATCAAGCACTGACTGGTGCCGCTGACTCTTCATGGAGGTAAGGGAGAAAAAGAAGAAGAGTCAGGTCAGCATGCAGTGGGTTGTTGAAATGTGAAGTATCCCAGCATACTCAGAGAGACTTAGAGAGGAGGGGGACAGCACTTTTCTGGGTCCCACTTGCACCTTCAGGTGTTTCTTTTTTTTTTTTTTAATCATTTTTCTTTTTTTCCTTTCTATTCTAGTGCCACTGGAATGTTTTGATAGACACCCAGACAGCAAGACTGACCGTGTTTAGTATTGAAAGGAATGTCTGTAACAATACCCCGTACAACCAGGGCGTCATAGAATTCTGTGTGCTGTCAGGTCCTGTGAAGGTAGTTTCAAAGGGAGGTGACTGCAGGCAGACATTGAAACAAAATTTTTTTTAAAGGATAATTCTTAGTGAGACCACCAAAAACAAGGACAGACAAGTTACAAGACAAAACATGAGGTGTTTCGGCCTCATAGGCCTTCTTCAGGCAGTATAGACGACATTTATTCACCGCCCATCTTGCGCCGAATATGAGAACAGTAGTGATTGCTCGTTCTTCCTTTTCATTGTCCTGAACATTGCGACGTTGATTCAACACCCATCTTGCGCCAAATATGAGATGATAAGTCATTGCTCATTCTTCATTTTCATTCTCCTGAACGTTGTTTATCTTGCCTGAAGAAGACCTAAGAGGTTGAATGTATTGTGTTTTGTCTTGCAACTTGTTTGTCCTTGTTTGTGGCGGACTTACGAAGAATTGTTCTTAAAATTAGGTCCTTTGGAAGTTGTACAGAAAGATAAAAAGTTGTGGCAGCGTCTTCTTTCCAGATGCCTCGGAAGATCCTGTTGGTGAGCAAAACGGAATTGAACTGACCAGGCAGACGATGTGATTGCTTCCAGGTCCTGTGAAAGCTGTATAGAGGACAAAGGCTGCGGTTTCTGCTACCCAGACGCCTCTGGCGATGCTGTCAATGGATCTTGCATGGCCGCCACCAGCAACCACGACTACGCCAGAGTGGGTCGCTGCTCGGACAACTCCACGACTCCTCACATGGTGTGGGCTTACGAGTACTGCCCCACGCCCTATTCCTGGATTGCCATATTTGGGCTTGCTCTGTACCTGATGTTCTTTGCACCTGGTGAGTTTTGCCATCAAGTTCAGTGTTGTTCCTGTCACTGTATAAAGCCGAGGTTGTTTCTGATTTTGCAATTGCAGTCTAAGCAGATTGTGTGGAATGTTGGTAGTTCTGAAATGTTGTTGTTCTTCGAGTGATTATATTTCTTAACTGATTAAATTCTCTTAAATTTGTCTGAATAACAGAAACACTTGACATCATAATTATTTATTAAGGATGAAATAGCTTATTTTGCCAAATACAGTCCAAGCAGCTTGTGAGGAAGTTGGTAGCTTGGAAAGCTTGTTCTCGAGTGATTGTTTTTCTTTACTGATCAAAGTCCCCAAAGTTTGATTAACAGAAATGCTTGCTGTCATATGTATCAAGGATAGAATAGCTTTGTTAATTTCTCCCTTTGGCACATACACCAATGGTTTGCTCTGCTGCCTATGTGAACCACACCAGTGTGCCTGAACCCAAAGCCATGATGATGGTGCTGCACTTACATGTGGTTCATATATCAGAAATTAAAGCTTTCAAACCATAATGGGGTAAGCAGACTAACAGCTATCAGTGCATACTAGAAGGTTCCTGCCAAAGTTCCTGACCCATAATTGTACGTACAGGTAAAGCAAAGAACCCTGCTGGGTTTTCCTGACCTGACCTACTTGTCTTGACCACATTCCTTCTACTAGAAGTGAAAATGGTATCCCAGTCCTAGCTTTCCTGGTGTGTTACTGTCTAAGTTGTGTGTGTTTGTGTTTTGTGTGTGTGTGTGTGTGTGTGTGTGGGCATGCATGCATTCGCTTGTGTGTCATGCTGTTTACATATGTTTGTGTGCATATGCAGTCAGACGTGTACGTGCATACGCATACACACATTCATGCGTGCAGGCACACACGCACGCATGTGTGCATGCTTCCACACAGATGCTCGCTTGTGTGCGCTCATACATGTGTGTGTGTGTGTGTGTGTGTGTGTGTGTGTGTGTGTGTGTGTGTGTGCGCATTAATGATCACGAGCTGAATGACTTATTCATTTGATAATTAGACTCCCAGCTGAGGTGTTTTCATTTTTTAAATGTCTTTGATTGTCTTGTGGAAATACACAAAATGTTAAAGCTGTGTTAACCTGAATGTCTTTCTTGTGTTGTTTTCAAACGCGCTGAAAGTGTGGTGCCAGAACTAATCAAACGCTGCTAGTAAGGTGGATTAGAAAATTACCGAAGTTAGTATGCAGTGAGGGGTTTCACCATAACCAAGTGCTTTGCGGAAAGGGGAGAACACACACAGCAGTGTACTGAAGTCTGTTCAGAGCCCTAGTGATCATAGCTAAAGACGCTATGGATGTTTCAGGATTGCGTTAACGTTGATATTTAAATTGATGAACCGCAGTACACTATAAACTATGCTGACTTCCATAAAAAACGCGAAAATTTGAAAGGCTATTTTTCGGGTGAAAAGGGGTGAATATACAATATTGAACCATTGTGGCAAGTTGTTTGGGTCCAAGACTCACATGCAGTGAAAAAAGTGTGTGAGCAACACATCATTCCCGGCATTGGAGGGTCAACAAAAATGGCAAACTGGTTGCTGCATGTGAGGCACGTGAACACCATGCAGAGCAAAGTTAACCAGCGACAAGTACGCAGGCATGCAGCCTTTATAAAGCCGCACTACAAGGTTCAGGTAACGACTTGCCGTCTGAGCGCTACAGAGATGCCAAGACTACGAGCAGAGGAACGCAATCGTACCCTAGGCCATCTGGAGGCTGGTGTGGATGCCAGGCAGGTCGCCAACATCTTTAACGTCTACATCTCAACCATCTATCGTCTGCAGCACCGCATGCGAGTCACTGGTACCACTGATGATCGTCCCCGGCCAGGCCGTCCTCGGGTCACCACACCAAGAGAGGATCGCCATTTAGTTCGAACCCATCTGCGGGACAGGCGGCAAACAGCCGCTAACACTGCTCGACAGGTGCCTGGGAATCTCCAGCAACGAATCAGCCTCAACACTATGCGGCGGCATCTTCAGGAGAATGGGCTGGCATGTAGGCGTCCTCACAGAGGTCCAGTACTGACACCAAGACACCGGCAGGACAGGCTGCAGTGGGCACAAGCCCGAATCAACTGGCACAGGCAGCAGTGGGGACGCATACTGTTCTCATATGAGAGCCGTTTTTGTTTTGACATGGCTGACGGTCGTGTCAGAATATGGCTTCGACCTGGTGAACGCTATGCTGACTCCTGTGCGGTAGAGCGGAACCCCTGGGGAGGCCCGAACGTTATGATATGGGGTGCAATTGGCATTAACCACGCCATAGGACCAGTCATCTTTCAGAACATTGATCCTGGTCGCGGACAGGGTGTCAATGCACAGCGCTACATCAACCAGGTGCTCAGACCCCATGTCGATCCTTTTTTTGCGCAACACCCAAACTGGACATTCCAACAGGACAATGCAAGACCACACACCGCCAGGGCCACCCAGCAATTTCTTCAGCATAACAACGTCAATGTGCTGCCCTGGCCAGCCCTCAGTCCCGATTTAAACCCAATAGAATATTTTTGGGATGAACTTGGCAGACGGTTGGACCTCCTACGTCCACGACCAGCAACAGCGGCTCAACTTCACCAGGCCATCGTCCATGTGTGGGCTGGTGTGCCAAGGGGACGCATCAACCACATGGTCCACTCAATGAGCCGCAGGTGTCAAGCAGTTGTCAACGCAAATGGTGGCCACAAACGGTATTAGGACTTCAAGCTGGTTTGTCACGTGACCTTGGATTTTCCACACAAAAGACATATTGCTGATGACATTTTCACACATTACCGGTGTAATGAATCAAATCACGTTGAATTCTCACTTCCACTCTGTACAATTGTGACCAATAAAATTCACCCCCAACCTTGAGCTTGTTTTGTTTTCGCGTTTTTTATGGAAGTCAGTATATGTAGCATGAATGAGCACTTGCCAGTAATAGTCTAGCCAAAAGTGAATCTGGGTCTTATATCCACAGACTAACCTTACGCACTACACCTTGTTTAGTAAGCCGTGAGACCATAGTGAAATAGAAAAAAACAAACAAGAAGGGACATGATAATGGTGGGGAGGGATCCTCCAGGATTTTGAACTATTAGCAGCTGCCTGAGTTCCATACACCACAATATGATGAGTCGGGCCTACTGTGGTCTGTATGATGAATCCTAATGTGAAGTTTTGCTTAAGTTCTTGGAAGTTGAAGTTGTATGACTCTGTATGTTCATATTCATGTCACCAGCTTTCACTCTGTGATGATTTAGTTCTGATTTACGTATGTATGTGTATGATGTGTTGAACTGACCAGTGTTTCTGTACACCTCAGGTATGGGACCTATGCCGTGGACAATCAACGCTGAGATCTATCCTCTGTGGGCCCGGTCCACAGGCAACTCCATGTCGGCCGCCACCAACTGGATCTCCAATCTGATTGTCTCCATGACGTTCCTCACGCTCACTGAAACTCTCACCAAGTATGGTAGGTAAACCACTTGTTGATTGATGCATGGATTTAGCCTTTCATTGCCAGCTGTCCTCATGCTGCAGGTATGAGGGAGGCTTGGTAAATATCAGAATACAATTGTTAGGACATACACATATAATGATTATGCCTGCTTTTTGATGTTTCCTCCCATAGCTTTCACCCATTTCTCCATTGTTTTTGGGTCTGATGCCAGCAGTGCATAACATAAAGCACCTACACCCAATCAGCCATGATCGAAATCATTTGAAAAAGTAACTTTCCTCGGTGTTTAGGATGTTTTGAATCAATGCACAACTTCTGCTTGAGAACTCTTCTCTCAACTGAAAACCAACTCGATTTGTCAAAATAGATTACCCAGTCTATGATTAGACCACAAGATCAGGTGTTTCGTCCAAGCGTGAAAGGGGTGTGAAATTCAGTTTTTCAGAATCAAAATGAATAGTTCAGCTGTGGCTTGTGGATGATAATCCAGAAAATGGAACAAAAGTTAAATGATCTATGCAACACGGCCAGTTAGGATAATTAGAAAGACTTCGCTACGGACCTACAAATGTGTTGCGCACTATCAAGAGTGGCCAACATCACTTGCCTCTTGTTTATTACCAGGTTTCAGATGATCATTGCATGGCGACTGGAATGTAGTTTAAGCAATAGAATGTTTCAGCACTGCTAGAAATGGCCCAGGTAGTGGAAATTCTGTGATGATAATCGAAGAGGCCATCTGTCACGGACAAAAGAGAAAAACCGAATTCGTGGTCAGTCGCCAGCCGGTTCGGATCGGCTTAAGCCCGACTCAGACATCTCGGCGCCGGCAGACGACTTTACCCGTCGCCTCAGCCAATTAAAGGCTATTTTTAGTTCTCACGGAGACAGCACCGTTCCCGTAGACAGTCGGAGTGGCTGACCAACGTCTCAATGGGTCTGGCCAGACGGATCGCGACGTCTGGGCCAGACTGATCCGGTTAATTTACAGTTGGGCCAGACATCGCTGGCTAAAGTAGGAAGGGAGAAGGTATTGTGTAGTGGGGGTGAAATCAAGCTAATTTAATTAAATGACCCGTTGACCACCACAGAGAGTAAGGCGTGTAGGCGTGACTTTCATGAGTCGCATGTCCAATGAATTATGGGGGAGGTGACCTTTTACGAGGCGGGAAAACTCTGACCAATGGTACTCGCCCTTTTGACAGATCGGAACGGGATAAGAAAGATGTGAGAGTGAGAGAACGAGAGGAGAGGAGGAACGAACAGAAAGACAGACAGAGAGAGAGAGGAAGAGGTTCTGGGTGCAGGCTCTGACGAGAGAAGGGCAGAGAAATGAGAGAGGAGTGAAGAGAAACCGAGCTGTAGCATTAGCACCATAGAAGGTCTGCAGAGGGAGGACTAAGGAGAGATGTGGAGAGAGAGAGTTGCTAACTGATGAAGAGAAAGAAAAAAAAGAAAAGGAACAAAAAAGAGAAAGAAAAGCAACCATGTCCATTTGATAGAGCAGACTAGAAGAGAGAGAGAGAGAGTGCAATGCGTTAATGCAAGAAGGAAAGGAGAACAGATCGATGTCTGATAGTCACTGTTCAACCTGAACCGGGGTTCGACCTCATACCTGGCAGCGTCACTTCGTCAAGCAGAACCACAGGCCAACGCCATGCCGGCAGTCTAACCTGACCAGTGCCAGCAGTCCAACCTGACCAGTGCCGGCGGTCCAACCTGGCCAGTGCCAGCAGTTGTGTTGTGCTTGTGAAAGTGACAGTGAAAAGAAAAGAAAAAAAAAAAGGAAGAAAGGAAAGACAGTGATTCGTGAATAGTTTAAGATCACCTGGCCAGGTAAAGTAGAAATCTATTTATACCCGGGTTAGTTTAATGATGATTTAGATAAATGGTTTTGTGAAGTTCAAGGAAAGGGAGAATGTTTTTATTTTGTTTGACTCCATATGCATTGATGTTTGGTTCTATGATCATGTGTAGTAAAGTTATAGACTTTACTAGTGGTTTGATGTGACGAATGCATGATTTATGAATGAGATTGGAAGCAAGCTGTGAGTGTGTTTGGGCTGTGCGCTAGTCCTTCCTCCACTGACATACCCCGAGGTTGACAATTTATTGGCGAGCCTGCCAGGATATTCTGGCCCATTTATTATAATTGTTCAACTTCTCAGAGAGGAAGCTGGGTGGGATTCAAGTATTGTAATCCTAAGACAATGGTAGCGTCTTACTGTATGTTTCCAAGATAGTTAAATACTAGGCTTGGCATTGCTTCCAAGATAGTTAACACTAGGCTTGGCATTTCAGCCCCAGATACTTATTTCGCACAGATTACCTATAATTCGCTCTCATAGTTGGGTCAGGCGCTAGGCGTCTTATAAAAACTAATTACGTTGTCCCAAGCTAATATTATCATTCATGGATTGTGCTATTACGTCACTCGTGTCGGTAACCACCAGTTTGGCTGTCGTAGTAATAAAATCTTGTTCAAAAAAAAAAAAGATATAATGGCGGACGAAACACGGCGGCGCCGCCACACTCAGAGCCACTGCATTCAGTGCGCTCAACGCTTTGCCTTTTGACTCTGGCGATGCCGAAGCGAGTCAGCCACCGCACGGCCAGACGCTGTGTGTGTTTGGACGCTTCGAGACTGGTGCTACATCTTTAAGTTATATTTACTGTACAGAATTTTTTAACTATAATTTCTGTATGAAAACAATGGCGCAGTGAGTACTTGAGAGTGTGACAAAAGCTGGCATTTCAGTTTTCTCTGTGAGTACCATAATTAAGTTCGTGTTTAAAACTTTCTGACAGAACTTTGCGACCCGGCTGTGCTGCGCGCGCCGTGCGTGGCCTGGTAAGCCGAAGCAAAGACGGGGGAGGTGGAGGGCGCGCGAACTATCTTTGGCCGAAGTAGGCCAGCCAGGCGTTGGCAAAAATCTTTGTGAATGAAAAGTTAGTTAGCATTTGTAAAGGGGCCGTATTTACACCGTTGTATATATACATATTTCTTCATTGTTGCTGCATTTTATATGTACTATGGTTGCATGTAGAGCAATGTAGGCCTAATTAAAGGGAAACGTAGAGGATAACATATTTACTACAAGCAAAATAATACTACTGATAACAGTAATGGTAGTAGGCATAACAATAATAAGTGAATATTATTATAATTAAAATAATACTTCATTTCCAGTCACTACTACTATTTCTATCGGCAAATTCAAATTAAAGTGTATTGTTGGAAGTACCATTAGGGTGCTTTTGTGTGTGTGTGTGTGTGTGTGTGTGTGTGTGTGTGTGTGTGTGTGTGTGTGCGCGTGTGTGTGTGCGTGTGTGTGTGAATTGCATGTTTGTGATGGGTGTATATAATAGCTAGAAATATTGACCTTTATTTCCAAGATTATGCATATATTGATAAATATAGGTTTTAAAATTATTACATGAAGTGAGAGTAACTACTGAACATCAACTATAGTTTTTGTTTTAGATTTTTTTTTCAAACGGGCAAAGTGTACTTCATGTTAAAGTGTGGGGTGGGGACACGGTGGGGGTGGGGGCGGTTTGAGAGAGGAGAGGGACAACAGCAAAAGCCCTGTCAGTGTCACCTATTCTGTAACACAAGCCGCTGATCTGAGAGTGTAGGACACACCACGAGACATGTGCCAACAAGACAGTTTGTGTTGTGTTAAAAGTGATAGTGAACAGTTATGTGATGAGAAGTGGATATTTACACAGAACCATGGCTTTACCTACAAGGGTCGTGAGTACACATGTGTGTGTGTGTGTGCGTGCGTGCGTGCGTGCGTGCGTGCGTGTGTTGTGTGCGTTTGTGGTGTGTGTGTGTGTGTGTGTGGTCAGTGTGTGTGTTGTGTGTGTGTGTGTGGTTGGGTGTGTGTGTGGTGTGATCTGTTTGTGCTGTTAAGTCATGCATGCACGTCAGTTTCAATTCAGCTTCTCTCTCTCTCTCCTCTCTCCTCTCTCTCTCTCTCCTTTCTCTCTCTCTCTCTCTCTCTCTTCCTCTCCCCCCCTCTCTCTCTCTGTCTCTCTCTCTCTCCCTCCCTCCCTTCCCGACCCACCTCAGTCTCGTATGCCGTGTGCCATGTATATGTTGTGTGTGTGGTGTGTGTGTGTGTGTGTGTGGGTGTGGTGGTGTGAGTGTGTGTGTGAGTATCTGTTTTGTTCTGTGAAGTCATGCATGCACGTCAGTTTCAGTTCAGTTTCTCTACTCTCTCTCTCTCTCTTCTCTCTTCCTCTCTCTCTCTCTCTCTCTCTCTCTCCTCCTCTCCGCCTCAGACTCGTATGCCGTGTATATATTTTTAGTGTTGTGTGTGTGTTGGTGTGTGTGTGTGTGTGTGTGATTCTGTTTTGTTCTGTGAAGTCATGCATGCACGTCAGTTTCAGTTCAGTTCTCTCTCTCTCTCTCTCCTCTCATCTCTCTCTCTCTCGTTCTCTCTCTCTCAATCTTCTCCTCTCTCTCCCCTCTCTCGCCTCAGACTCGTATGCCGTGTATATGTAATTTTAGTGTGTGTGTGTGTGTGTGTGTGTGTGTGTGTGTGTGTGTGTGTGTATGTGTGTGTGTGTGAGAGATGAGAGAGAGAGGAGGAGAGTGTGTGTGTGTGGTGTGTGTGTGTGTGGTGTGATGGAGAAGAGAGAGAGAGGAGAGTGGGGTGTGTGTGTGGTGTGTGTGATGTGAAGAGTGAGAGTAGAGAGAGCCCGATGAGATAGAGACGGCAGAGAGAGGAGAGAGAGATTGTTCAGTTTATGAGTGCAAGCCATTGACATGTGAAAATTTTCTCTCTATGATATGCTTATTATTGATTTTGTATGTACTAAAGCTTTCTGTGCATAGTCATGTTCTTTATTATATGTTTATATATCTTTCCTCATCCCACCTCACTCTCCTCCCTCTCTCATCTCTCTGCATTTTTTTGATTTTGTGTGTACAAAGGTATCCGTGCATGTCCGTTTTCTTTATGTATGTATTCTCAATCAGTCATCCTCCCCACCCCAATCTCTCCCTCCCTCTCTCTCTATGTCAGACTCTCTCTCTCTCTCTCTCTCACTCTCTGTCTCTCTCACTCTCTCTCTCTCTCTCTCTCTCTCTCAGTTTTTGCATGCGCGCCGGTGTACACTGTGCATGTTCTTTTCTTCCCTATTGATTTTATAAGTGGTAAATTTGCGTGCAGTGTCTTGTGTAGTCATGTTTACTCAACCATTCCTCTCTCACTCTCTTTTCTCGTTCTCTCTCTCTCTCTCTCTCTCTCTCTCACAGACACACACGCGCGCACACACACACACACACACACACACACACACACACACACACACACACACACACACACACATACACACACACACACACACACACTCGACTTTGGGTTGCAGCAGTTTTTCGTCAAGCGCTGGTCTTGTTTTTGTTTTGTTTTTTTCCATTAGTCAGGCTGTTGAAAGTTATACCTAAACCCACATCTGTAATGTTAATAATCATAATGAGGGTATTGACGGTAAGTTTCTGCTTTTATGTACATATTGTGAGTGCGCGCGCATGTGTGCATGCGTTGTGTGTGTGTGTGTGTGTGTGTGTGTGTGTGTGTGGGTGTGTGTGTGTGTGTGCGCGCGCGCGCGCGCACGCGTATGTGTTCGTGTATGTGTAAGAATTCAAGCGCTTCGGAACAGATACTTCGTTCCGGCACGCGAAAATAGCTCACAGCGTATGTGGAGAAAGACAATCCTGCTTTTCTCGGTTGTACCTAGGGCTTGGCTGTGTGCAAGTCGTTGTGTAATTATTGGTCAGCTTTAGGCGCGATACAGACACCAAAGCAGTGTGTAGTTCGCTATTCTCCATGCTTTCAGTACTAGCGCCAGACTTTTATCTCCTGACACTCCAGGGCGTCGGACACAAGACCGCTACAGTAAACAGACCCAGCGCACAATTTGTTTTATTCTGCTTTTTCCGTCTCACGCTATTGAAGACTTTGACTCAAGCGACTTAATGCAGCAGTCAGAACTGCCGTGGAAAGGAACACCCCTATTGAACAACTTGTGAGCGTCGCTCGTGATTTAGGCTACTCGGGAGAAGAGTTGCGGCATTCGTTGAAACCCAACAAAAGATGGAAGAGTATGAGCGAGCGGAAAGACGCTGTGTCGCAGTAGAATGGCTAATGAAACGCAGGAAACAGAAAGATTAAGAATTCAGGCTAATGATAATCAGGTTACGCAGGAAACAGAAAGAATGAAGCAGGAAACAGAAAGAGTAAAGCAGGAAACAGAAAAATTAAGGATTCGTTAGAGTTAGAAAAAGTGAAAACACAGAGGGAGACCACTGATGATGGTAGTTCAGTTTCCAGTGACCCTGTGCGCAGTTATCCCCCCGACCAAAGTTGCCAAAATTCTCGGAAGGATCAAGTTCGATTGATGCGGACATCAGTCGTTTCGAAACGTTTGCTACTAGTCAGGGTTGGCCTTCAGAGGAGTGGGCAGTCATTTTGTCAGCGCTATTGACGGGTAAAGCATTGCAGATTTTCACTGCGTTACCAGCAGACCAACAATCTGATTTTGGTGCTGTGAAGGAGTCTTTAATGAAGGGATTTGACCTCACAGAGGAGGGGTTCAGGAAGAAGTTTCGGTCAGCTAGATTACAAGCAGGTGAAACGTACACTCAGTTTGGTGCACGTTTAGATCACTACTTTGAGAAGTGTTAGAGTTGAGTGGTACGAAAAAGGAGTTCGCTGAATGAAAGAGCTGGTTATGAAGAACAGATTTTGTCAGGTTGCGGTCCTGAGTTAACTATACATTTGAAAGAGAGACAGCCAGAGACAGCAGGGAGTTGCTGAAGTTAGCAGAGGTGTATAGGGAGGCACGTTGGGCACTAAGGTGCAGAGAAACAGGTGCCAGGCACCGGTGAAAAGAGTGCAAGGAGACTAGGGGAGTTTTCTGCAAAGTCTGCAAACCCAGTGGTGGGGCAGAAGAAGGGCAAAGGACATTAGTGTTTCATTTGTCACAAGAAGGACATGTGGCGAGGGATTGTCGCATGAGGTTCCAGAAGGCAGCAGCCTTGCAAGAGGTTGATAAGGGTCGCCAGGGGAAACGACCTGCAGTGGAACCAAAAGGATCCAATCTGAAGAGGGTGGAGTACGGCCTATGGCTAGTACTGGACAGCAGTCAGTGTCAGGATGGAGGGCACTAGACTGAGCACGGCAGTTCTTACTGCTACATTTGAGTCGTGGAGTCAGTCTTCACAAAGCGTAGACGTAAAACCGAAGAAAACAAATTGTGAGCAGTCTTGTATCCACACCCTGGAGTGCTATCGAGATAAGGCCCGAAACGGTTCGCTTGAAGGCTTCGAGTAAGCGTGGAGAATAGCGAACAACACATTGCTTTGCTGTCTGTATCGCGCCTAGGTACACAACGACTACACACATGCGCTCGCAGCTTTAACCGCGAGAAAGCGGAATTGTCTCTGTCTGTGAGAGCTATTTTCTGAGCCAAGTGGCGTCAACTGCAAGACAGATTCACCATCCTTGCTTCCCTGATTCTGTTGCAGAAGCGCTTGAATTCTTACACATACACGAACGCACGCACGTACGCGTGCGCGCGCGCGCACACACACACGCACACACACACACACACACACACACACACACACACACACACACACACACA
>CM031604.1:56748058-56763058 GCA_018398815.1 Conus ventricosus | reverse complement strand
CGCTGGGCAATGGCACTGCAGCCCTACAGGTATCGAGTGCAGTACATCCCAGGCCGACAGAATGTTGGCGCTGACTATTTAAGCCGTGTAGTCTAGCAAGCTGCAACTCAGAGGAAGTCAGTCATATCCGGGGTGCTTTGTTGATAATATGTGTTGATTACAGTTATGTTGAGTGGATATGGGTTCATTCCCAGTTGGCTATGGTTCATATTTTCTGTGTGAGACTTGTTCATATTTTCTTTGTGAGACTTGTTCATGTGAATGTAGTTATGCTTGGAGCATACAGTCGCTTGTGTAGTGATGCATTATTTGCAATAAGTGAGGATGGAGATTCCTCAGTGAAGTGTCATGGATCGTGATCATATTATATTGTGCTCTTCAAAGTAGTTGTGAAGAGGAGAGATGGCAAATCCGCAGGTAGGGGAATTGCGTAGGTGCGCACAGAGGTTATCAGAAAATGAGCTGAAATAAGGCAAAAGCGCACGTCAATGATAACTCATTGGGGTGATATCACTACTGATACATCTTATAATTTGCAAACCGTTTGTGGTAAATTATTTTGCAAAACTTTGCACGTATAGCTGGGGTGTCAGCAAATTCGGTTGTTATCTTTTTTGTACCGTTGTTTTGAGACAATGCGGAGCATAGTCTTGTGCAAGGGGGAAATTGTCACGGACAAAAAGAGAAAAACCGAATTCGTGGTCAGTCGCCAGCCGGTTCGGATCGACTTAAGCCCGACTCAGACATCTCGGTGCCGGCAGACGACTTTACCCGTCGCCTCAGCCAATTAAAGGCTATTTTTAGTTCTCACGGAGACAGCACCGTTCCCGTAGACAGTCGGAGTGGCTGACCAACGTCTCAGTGGGTCTGGCCAGACGGATCGCGACGTCTGGGCCAGACTGATCCGGTTAATTTACAGTTGGGCCAGACATCGCTGGCTAAAGTAGGAAGGGAGAAGGTATTGTGTAGTGGGGGTGAAATCAAGCTAATTAATTAAATGACCCGTTGACCACCACAGAGAGTAAGGCGTGTAGGCGTGACTTTCATGAGTCGCATGTCCAATGAATTATGGGGGAGGTGACCTTTTACGAGGCGGGAAAATTCTGACCAATGGTACTCGCCCTTTTGACAGATCGGAACGGGATAAGAAAGATGTGAGAGTGAGAGAACGAGAGGAGAGGAGGAACGAACAGAAAGACAGACAGAGAGAGAGAGGAAGAGGTTCTGGGTGTAGGCTCTGACGAGAGAAGGGCAGAGAGATGAGAGGAGGAGTGAAGAGAACCGAGCTGTAGCATTAGCACCATAGAAGGTCTGCAGAGGGAGGACTAAGGAGAGATGTGGAGAGAGAGAGTTGCTAACTGATGAAGAGAAGAAAAAAAAAGAAAAGGAAAAAAAAGAGAAAAGAAAAGCAACCATGTCCATTTGATAGAGCAGACTAGAAGAGAGAGAGAGAGAGTGCAATGCGTTAATGCAAGAAGGAAAGGAGAACAGATCGATGTCTGATAGTCACTGTTCAACCTGAACCGGGGTTCGACCTCATACCTGGCAGCGTCACTTCGTCAAGCAGAACCACAGGCCAACGCCAGTGCCGGCAGTCTAACCTGACCAGTGCCAGCAGTCCAACCTGACCAGTGCCGGCGGTCCAACCTGGCCAGTGCCAGCAGTTGTGTTGTGCTTGTGAAAGTGAC
Organism: Conus ventricosus; assembly: GCA_018398815.1. Lineage (NCBI taxonomy): Eukaryota > Metazoa > Mollusca > Gastropoda > Neogastropoda > Conidae > Conus > Conus ventricosus. The sequence continues at coordinate 56,761,370 of CM031604.1, read as the reverse complement.
AGTGAAAAGAAAAGAAAAAAAAAAAGGAAGAAAAGGAAAGACAGTGATTCGTGAATAGTTTAAGATCACCTGGCCAGGTAAAGTAGAAATCTATTTATACCCGGGTTAGTTAATGATGATTTAGATAAATGGTTTTGTGAAGTTCAAGGAAAGGGAGAATGTTTTATTTTGTTTGACTCCATATGCATTGATGTTTGGTTCTATGATCATGTGTAGTAAAGTTATAGACTTTACTAGTGGTTTGATGTGACGAATGCATGATATATGAATGAGATTGGAAGCAAGCTGTGAGTGTGTTTGGGCTGTGCGCTAGTCCTTCCTCCACTGACATACCCGAGGTTGACACCATCCCACATAGCAAGTTCCACAGTTAAAATCCTGATAGTGTAGGAGTTCACATTTATTCAGTTTAGTTGACAACACTTTACTGACATACAAACACTAATCTGAATAAATAATGTTTAGCATAACCGAAAGTGTTTGTTGATTTCATTATTAGCATCTCTGTGTGTGAGCCAGTCAAAGTGTGCTCGTGCATGTGTGTGTGTGTGTGTGTGTGTGTGTGTGTATGTGTGTGTGTGTGTGTGTGTGTGTGGTGTGTGTGTGCGTGCATGCATGTGTGCTTGTGTGTGTGTGTGTGTGTGTGTGTGTGTGTGTGTGTGTGTTGTGTGTGTGTGTGTGGTGTGTGAGTTGATTTCAGTATATTTTCTAGCTGTTATGAAGTGAGATCCCCCTAAATATTTTTGTGACCCCCTGAAAACTTGGACACGAGTTTTTCGCACCAAGTCTGACCCCTGATTTTTATGAAGTTATTATCATTGAAAGGGGGGATGGGGGTGGGGGAGAAAACGTGAAGGAATGAGTGGTTGGAGATCAGTGTTGCTGAGAGGGCACAAAATGTGAGACCACAAAACAAAAACAGTAAAATGAATACCTTAGTCCCCTGTCATTGATGTAAGGATTGTTTCTTCCTTTTCAGGCACTTACTGGCTGTTTGTTGGCATAGCATCACTGGGATTCATATTTCTTGTATGCTTGCTGCCGGAGACAAAAGGCAAAAAGCTGGAAGACGTGGAGGAGTTATTCTCTAAGCCATGGTGTTCTTGCGGCCAACAAAGTAATGGCTCACCAAACGGTGCAAAGGGTATACAGTAGCTCTTTTGTTTTAAGTCTATGCAGTGTTGCTGGGCCTACATACAAGAATACTTTTTAGCATTGTGATTTTTTGTATGGGAAGAATGTGTAATATACCTTTTATGAAAGAGATGATATTTTGGGACAGACTGTATCAAATTGTAGTTTGGGGCCTGTTGGTCAAAGTAGTTGACATTTAGAATGATGTATATGAAATGTAGATAATCTGATTAACTGTTGGTTTGCTGCTCAAGTGGGAAAACTGGGAGTACACAGTCAAATGGATTACAGCTTGTGAGTGTTGTGTAAAATATTTTTGCTGCAGTTGTCAGCATCTCATGGGTCTGGCTGACGTGGCAAATACGTGGTGAAGGGAAGTATAGAGTGCCTCCCTGACTTGTGGTCTCTGACCAAAATGTATCGCCATAGGGTCATCATCTGCGTCCAAGCTGATCAACTTTGAAAGTGCCTCAAATTATGTGGCCTTGCAAGGTGGGGTCTTCAGTTTTGATGTCACCTCCACGTCTGTGCCTATGGTGTGTTTGTGTGAAAATCATTTGGGTATCAGCAAGTTCATGGGAACTGTTATGGGGTGAATGTAGTCACATCACCCAGAGCGGAGGAGGGGAGGGGGGGGGGATGTTCAACCACTCTGGCTCTGCAACCATGCAATGATTGTTGACAGTAGGGAGCTTAGTAGGAAGTGTCCCTAGTTCGTTAGTCCCAATATTGCCACTGAACATCACCCAAGTTATTTAGCAGCCATGCAGCTTCTCATTGGGTGGGTTACCTCTGGACAGCACAATATTGATTCCTCCCTGCTGGGGTTGAGGCTGTATGTGTATAAACCTGATGTGGTTGTGTCTGAGGAAATGGGAATGAATGGCATGGAAGTAGTGCCACGGCGAAGACACAAAGATGGAGGTTAAGAAAAAGAAAAAAAAGAGGTGGGGGGGGGGGGGGGGGGTGTATATTTACAAACACAGAGGTACAGATTTTCAGGTGGGTTTTTTTTTTCAATGACGCTAAAGTGGAGGAGAGTATAAGAATAACTGTATTACCTCAAAGACAAAAAGAGAAAAATCTGCTCAACATTAATTGATCAGTGAATAATAATCTGATTTTACTTGAATACTGTTAGATGAAGGCAGCTTGACCTGGCCGACCTCCCACCAGAGGTCACCAAGAGCGGCACTTTGCTGGTCAGTGATGCACATGGATCAAGGGCTAAAAGTGTTGTGTATGAGTTCAGTAATGCTGTGTAGTCTGTATCATGGAGCCTACAGAACAACAGGAAGCAGTTTTTCTCAGGTTTGCTACAGAATGACAGGAATCAGTTTTTCTCAGGTCTGATCAACATTAAGTTGTTGAAACTTTGTTTTGGGTGCGTTTGGTTTTTGTTGCTGTTGTTATTGGTGGCGATGAAATTATTGCACTTCAGTGGAATTGTGCCCCCCCCCCCCTCTTCCCCCCCCCCAAAGAAAACAAAATCAACAACAAAAAAGCAAACAAACAAACAAACAAAAGGAGAGAGAGAGGGAGGGAAAAGCACAAGAAGTGTCCTACTGTCACATGTTCATGTTGCTAACTAAACCAGTCCACTTGCCATGTAGTTTTCAAGGAATTGCCATTGATCAGCACAGCTCTCAAGTTTCATGAATCTGAAATGGATTATTTGATCGCCTGGCAGAGGTGGATTTTGAAGGTCTGCAGTAAATTATCCCAGGGAAGGTCTAGTAAACCAGAAGCATATGGTAGTAGTACTGGAAATGGTTATTAGTATAGACTTCATCACGACTTCAGTGTTGATCAAGAACTACGGAATTTAAAAAATAAAAAAAATGTATGTTACACATGACCCCGTTAGGGTAGAACCATCTTACTAAGACTATGAAAAATCAGCTGAAATTATGTTTTAATTGGGAAGGATCATAACAGAGAAAATGATACTATGTATCAGTACACATAGTCATAACCAACCATGTAAATACATCCACACAGTAAATGACATTGTCGAAACATAGGTTGTATCACATGTGCAGTATAAAAACTATCAAGAAATACCAGATTTTTTTTGTCTGGCCTCAAAACTTACTCCCAGATCACTTCATCAATATCAGGTGACGTCTTTTTTTTTCTTTCTTAATTTTGGACAGCTTCGCTGTACTGACTCTCTCTACTCTTCCATCTGGTTGAAATCAATTGTCTTTAACAGTAGATTGCATCGTGTCATATCTGCCTCAAGTGATGTGGAGACTGTGTTTGAAATCAAGTCTTTCACTATAAATTTAATCTATGTCTTTCTGTTTGTAATCAGTTCTTTAACTCTAAAATTTTGATCTGTGTCATTCCTACTACTTGTGATGCTAAGTCTCCTATCTGGCGGAAATAATTTTTTTTTTAATCTTTAATGACAAATTTAATCTGTGCCATTGCTACTTTTGGTGATATGGAGATTCCTAATTAGCTGAAATCATTTCTTCTTCAATAAAAAAAAAATATATATATATACATATATATAATCTGTATTGTTTCTACTTCGAGTGACTTGGAGACTCCTATCTGGCTGAAATCAAAATTTTATATTTAATGATAGATTTAATCTGTGTTTTTTTTTTAGTCATTTTTCAACCAGTCATATCAAAGAGAGAGCTGTAACAAAGAAGGCTGGAATAGGGGAGCTCAACTGCACCCGTTTCGTATTTGAACTTTGACAGTTATCCTTGTCATGATGATATTGCTGAACTTTTATTTTATGTGTGAAAAATATTGTTCATGTCTGACAGGCAGGTCACAGCATTCACCTCATGCGTGACGCAGGTGAGTAATCACCTTCCCAGGGCAGTCAGGCACCACTCTTCCTGTCCTACCATGATCAGTAAGGGGCTGAAGTGATAGTTTCGTCTAACAAGGAAAAGTAAATGATTTGATTGGTACAGTGAAACTCACAAACTTTTGCTGTTTCAGTTTTATGGCTCACGTGGTTTTTTTTGCCCTCACTTTTTTCTTTCTTAGTTGCCTGTAACTTACAGATGAATTGACTGTCGTTTAGCACATTCTGAATGGATGCCTGTGTTTTGAAAGCTTGTTGATTGTGTTCCCATGGGTTTGCTGGGAGCTTTTTTCAGTATGAATAAAGTATTGCCTTCTAGAAATCCTGTCTAGTAATTTCCTGTTCGCTGTGACTCTCTTTGACCATGATTTGGGTTTTTTTTTGTGTGGTGTGTGTTTTTAGCTTTGCTGTTGTGCACTGTGTTTTGTGACTCAATCACCTCTTTCTGTTGTTTCGGTTCTTTGCTCAAATTTTTTATCACATGTATGATTTAGTGCGTTTGGTTTTTTTTTTCTTTTTCTTTTTTTCTTCTTTTTTTTTTTTAGCTGCAATGGGGAGACAAAGTTGTGAAAATCGCACACACTGTCCAGAGTGGGCGTTAGCTGCCTTATCTGCTGAGTCTGTTTGCCCATGGCATGGATGCGTACCCTCCCAAATTTTCCTCCAAGTTCCCTGATCTAGGTATTATTTGTGAAATCTTGAATATAATGGAAAATCCAGATTTTCAAAATTGTGTTTAAAGAGATGTGGCTTTAGCTTTAGGGATTGGTGGTAGTGAATAGGGATGATCAAGTATTGCAGAATGCAACCCAAATGATGTTATGTGGATGTTGGCAGCTGGTTATAAAACACTAGGGGTTTAGAAATGCTTTCAGTCAAAATCCAAAGCGATCCCTCGTCTACCAACCCCACCTTGGTTCTTGAATTTTTACTCCAGAAAGTTGACAGGTATGCCATAGGGCCATGCAGCCATTTTTGTTGTTGTTGATTTCGGATGTTTTTAATGAAATTTTCTACTTTTTTTTTGTAAATCATGGTTAAAAAAAAAATTAGGGGTATGCCTTGTACCCAGAGTTCAGTCTTGTTTTATCAGGTTTACGAATCTTAACAGATTAAGTTAAATGCATGTTCATTTTTGTTTTTTCAGCTTTACAAATATTAACCCTTATGCTGGTTGTCGTGACGTAAGTCACGCCAGTACATCATGGCCATCATTAGTTGTGGTAGCATAAGTCGTGCTGTAGGGTGAGCCTTGCGAGCCTAGTTTCACCGACACACATAGATACAAAAGTATGGCTCAGTGACAAACTAATTTGCATGAATAACTGAACGAGCCCAGAACATGGATTTTCAGCATTTTAGCTTGGTTTGTGGTTAGTAGCAGCTTGTAATGCACAGCTCGACTCGACTCGTTGGTAAACAACAATGGTGGCGCCCAAAGGAGAACGTGATAGAATTAGGAACTTGTTTGAAGATGTTTTTGCTGAATTTGTTATGGAAAAAGCAGGTGAAGAAGAAATTATGGACATTTTGAATGAACTGTATTTGGTGGGTGATAGTTTTGATTTAGATCAGGCACCATGTAATCATAATTTTGAGATCGACATGGACAGTGACTGGATGAGTGCCAAAGGGTGAGGGGAATCTTAACAAGCCATTCAGAGGGGAAGAAAAACTCAGTGTAGTGCTTCCAGATGATCCTAAACCTTTCAAACGTAAACGATGACAGTGTGGGCTAACTGTTACATTTGTTGACAGTGACCATTTTTGTTTTGTTATCAGCAAGTGATTTCAATGTGAAAACTGAACTGTACCTTATTCATTCTTACCTGGATTACCTGCACAAAAGATGGGTATAATCCACACTGACTTCCCTTTGAAAAAGGGTGTAACTTATCTGTGGATACTATAGAACATCATTGACTGGATTATTTGTGAACTCTTAAGAATGACAAGCAGGATGTGCCACCTGTTTTAACCTGTTATTTTCACATTCTAGACAGTTAAGCACCTAATCAAACACTCACAAGCACATCAGTTCTGTTGCATGTTATTCTTTATTCAATTACTGATGATTTTTATTCTGCATGTCATGTTCAAATACTAACCGTTGAAAAGTTATGCATATTATACAAACGTAAAAATTTGTTTCAAACTTTTCTTCTGTTAATTCACCAGACAGCATACTTAATAGTACATTGTTAAATAACCAGTGTAAAGGTTTAACAGATTAAGTTAAAGGCATGTTCAGTCTTGTTTTATCAGATTTACAAATATTAACAGAGTAATTGCATGAATTTCATGTAGATGCGGACATGGTTATTTACTGTTCTTTTTTTTTTTTTTGTGGGAAAGGGCTTCTTTTTCCTGGCTGATGACAGTCCTGAAAATGCCGTGTGGTTGACAGGGCTGAAATATTGAAAAGTAAAGTTTGACGCGGAAACAAGATACTTGTATTTGGGGGAGGGAAAAGATTAGTCTTCTCTCTCTCATGTCGCTGCCTGGAAATACAGCTGCCGTAACTTTAATATCTTGCGTTTTTGAGATTTTTGGTATACTAAAAGAGCAGGCCACTAGGCATAACGTAGCTAAGTCCCAATCACATCATCCTAAAAATAAACATGCTGTAATCAAAATACTTGTACCATAACTCAGCTGGCAGTATATCTTGTGGGGGATAAACAATCAGTTTTTTTTATCTCCTGTAAAATTTTATTTTCATACTTGTGGCAGTTGTATTTCCGGGCTGCGATGTTTGTGATCTCATGAGTTCTTGGAACTCTCTTGTAGGACACTGATGATCTGGACCATGCCATTATTTCAGAGAGTTAAGAACATAACTGAGCACCATTGAGCCTCATTGAACAACATATGAAATGTCATTGATATTCAGTTTTACCTCTGCTTTTTTCCTGTTTATGTAAATGTGACGAGAACAGGTTGTATTGTGAAGAGGACCATTGCTTTTTGCTTGTTTGTTTGCATTTGTGTCTGTTTTGGTACATGTTACTCATTCTCTAGGATCAATTTGGCATGTGATTCTTTATTGCAGGTTTAAATTAAAAAAAAATTTTTTTTTTATTTCCTTACATTTTTTTCCCGTTACTTGCTTTGAAAATGAAGAATTACAATTTTCATGGGATCCATGGTATTTTTTGTTCGTTGAGCTAGTATTTCTATCTGTGAAGCGTGTTTTCTTTCTTAAAATGTGTAGGTCTCACATTTTACTTTCTGACCTCAACTTTGGAAAATACCAGATGTAACGTTCAGGTTCATTTCTGGTGTGAGTTTGGTTGACATTTCACAGTGGTGGAGTCATTGAAGGATTAATTAATAGTGGCAGCTTTCCTGGATCCCTTGATTTTGCATGCAGATGAACAGGCCGTTCCCCACTCATCTTCTTCCACTCTACTGTCACCATGTGGTGACCAAGCATCTGTGCTTCCTCTACCAAGACCCCTCCACCCCACTCCTACTGCTCACACTTTAGACTTTCCTCTGTCATGTTGATCTATTGCTGCTAGCTCTGTTATTACAGCCCTCCTAGTATTTTGTGGTTGGTAATGTTCTTGAATCAGATTTACTGAGGCGAGGTTGGTCGTCAGACTTTGAGTCTGCTGCGTAAGATACCTTCAAAATGTGGTGTGTGTGTGTGTGTTTGTGTGTGTGTGTGTGTGTGTACAACCGTGAGTTAGTCAGTACAACCGTGAGTTAATCTGACAATAAATTGGTTTCAGTCAGTGTGTTTGTGTGTGTGTGTGTGTGTGTGTGTGTGTGTGTGTGTGTGTGTGTGTGTGTTTGTGTGTGTGAAGAGAGAGAGGGGGGAGGATGCGTGAGTGTGAGCCTGACTGCCAGCAAGTATGCTTATTTATTGTTCTTTTCCACCAGTTTTGTTCCTTTCACTCTCTTTTTATCCATTCCACTAACCCCACCCCCATCCCCCAAATTTTAGCAGTGTTCTGTTCACATTGTGCCATTGTGTTGTCACAAGTTGATTTCTTTCTTTATTTGATTGAGGGTTCGGTTTTATGGATGCACATGTGTACTTAATCTGATCATGTCATACACATAGTTTTGCCTTCTTATGCTTATAATTGTGCTGAAATGAGAATTTTTTGGTGGTCTGTCTTATTTTGTGCTTGGATCAACATTCCAAGAAAATATTGTTGAAGCATTAATATGATCTGTACTGCCATAGATGTTTGTATACATGTTGATGATGTTAACTTATTAAAAATTGTAGTTGATATGTTGAATTCTCTTTTGTAATCTGATTGCTAGATTAGATGGGAACCAATATTAACATAATAAAACTCAATAGTGTGGAAAGAAATCTGTGTTGATGATTGTGGTTTTGTGCTTTTTTTTTCTTTTTCTTTAAGTTAAATGATAATAATGGGACATTTCTACTGTGCTTTCTGACACCTGGAAGTGCTTTGTGTGAATGAAAATAATTTCACATGTGAACTTTGAAAACTTTCGTATTTTGATTTGAAAACTTTCACATTTTGCATGCCTGGCCCCAGCTCTCTTAATGTTACTCCACCCCCCCCCCCCCCCCTCCCAAACCCCGCAACCCTACATCCACCCACCCCACCCTCTTCCCCACCCCAACCATCCACAGCCTCACTTCTTTTATCTCCTCACACCTGTGCAAGCATTTGACCTGGTGGGGATGTCTGGAACTCTTTCAGTACAAGTAGCTCCTCTGCCTTCCATTCTGGACGTTCTGTGCTTGTCACTCTCTTTTTTCCTATATGCCAGCCCTTTAGATTGTGCTCTGCTGACTAGTTTAGTGAAGATTGTAATACACATTGACTAGAGTGGGACACAAGCTGTCCATGCTGGAGTGTCTTGTTTGCCCGTTAGGCTTTGTACATGTATTCTCTGTGGCATTTAAATGCTTTGTGTGTGTGTGTGCGTGCGTGCGTGCGTCCGTGTGTGTGTGTGTGTTTAGATTTTTGATTAAGAGCAGGAATGGCAAATCAAGGGAAAAGCATGGTGTTTCTCAGCACAGCCTGGTTACATCTGTCGTAAGGATAAGATAAGATAATGTTGCTTATAGCCCAGCCGACCGCAAAGGGCCACATCAGGGCTGTTGTCGTAAGGATATCGGTAGTTTAGCTTCCATGCCTTTATTTCCTTTGTTGTTGTTTTTCTTTGTCAAAATATCATCTCTTTTTTTATTTTGATGTTCAGAATATGACCTTTGTTTTTTTTCCGTGTGTGAGCTTGACAGCTCTGACAAGGCTCAAGAATCACTGGCTGGCTAGAATGATAGAAACCATAAAAATCAGACACTTTGACATGTACTTTCCTGCCTTTGACCCCATCCCTCCACCACGCAGCATATTCCCCTGAGTTTGCATACATGTACATTCTCCAAGAGAGACAAAGCATGTTGGATTAAAAGGCAGAAGTATAGAATGCAGCGCATCATTTAGAAGGTTGCTTGAAAAGATGTGTCTGAAGATTTGTTTTAAAGGATAAAAGTGGTAGATTGTGACGGACATATGAAGGCCGGGAGTTCCTTGTCCATACTGGCGGTGATGTATGAATTGTTTACTAATAGGATGGATTGGAGAGAATGCCTTAGAATATTAGTAATGTGTGTGTGTGTGTGTGTGTGTGTGTGTGTGTGTGTGTGTGTGTGCGTATTCATCAGTTTTAAAGTGGATGTAATTGATTCAGTCAGATATACCATGGAATGAATGGATAGATAAATATGTTAGAGATGAGTAGTATATTTTGCGCTAAGAAATGAATATAAAAGAATAATGTTTGCCATATATTCGTTCCTCAAATGAAAATTGGAGATATGCATGCTCTTAGTTTGCAATTATTTGTGCAATTTTTGTGATTGGACATTATTGTCTGCATGATAATAGCCTTATAAAAATCCTGTTTGGTTTACCTGCTAAGAGAAAGAGGGAAAAAACGCCAGAAACTGAAATTCTTGCATGATTTTTTCCAGTTAGGGAGCTCCTAAATCAGCCTTTGCTGATGTCTGACAGCTTATCAAGGCAGAGTGAAATGACTCACAAAAGAACAACCATCATCGAGTCAACCAGTGATCATCAGCTGCAGACAAGTTCTGTCCAAAACTATGGAAGCAAAATTGCTGTCAGAAGAGGTTCATGAATTTGTAGACTTCAGTGCAAAATCACACCCACGCCTCCTTGTCATTTGCCATTCTTTTTTCATACAGACAATTTTGTATTTTTTGTATTTTGTTGTAATTGGCAGTTTTTGCTGCTAGAAGGTGATAGTCTGCTTTTTTATTTAATGATTGTGTGTGTGTATGTTTACATATACTCAACGAAAAAAGTAACTGACCAGGCAGTATTTGTCCTTTTAATTGTTATTTCAACAAACCGAATGATATGTATAACCGATCAACAGAATCTGCCACAATCGGGGCACAAAATAAACAAAAAGAAATTCATCTTGGAAATCACGAGACCCAGTTCCAACAATTCATTCGGGGAAAGTGTGTTAACAAATGTCACAGAAACAAAAGGCAGTTGCTCCATAAGACTGATCAGTCTCAATACCGTGTGTAACCACCATGGTTGGCCAACACTGCTGCACAGCGCTGTCGCACAGATGTCACCAGTCTCTGGATGAAGGCCTGAGGGATGTTTTGCCATTCTTCAATGACTGCTTGGCGGAGTTGTTGAAGTGTCTGTGGAGGGTGAGGTCGACGATGCACACGACGCTTGATTTCATCCCATACGTGTTCAATGGGTGATAAATCTGGGGAACGAGCTGGCCAAAGCATAGTGGGGATGTGCCGTGCATGGAGGTCATCTTGAACAACTCTAGCCACATGGGGTCTGGCATTATCCTGCTGCAGGGTCAGGCCAGGGCCGTGTTGTTGCAGGAAAGGCACGATGTGAGGTCTAACAACCTCGTCCCTGTATCGAAGTCCAGTGATGGCACCATTCAGGATGATCAGCTGGGTTCGATGAGTACCTGTGAACCCACCCCATGCCATGACCCCCCCTCCACCGTGGGATTCGTACTCCTCAACACAAGCGTCAGCAAAGCGTTCACCAGCAAATCGGTAGACTCTTCGCCGGCCATCTGGTCTGGATAAGGTGAACCTCACTTCGTCAGTCCACAGAATGCTGTTCAGCTCAGCATTTGTGGCTCGCTGGTATCTTCTGGCCCATGCTATACGAGCGTTACGGTGATGCTGCAGTAGTGTTAGTCGCCTAGCAGGACGCCTTGCGCGAAGTCCTCTGTCACGCAGGCGATTGCGCACAGTGTTGGAGGTGATCGGCCTGAGCCCAGGGATAGTGCGGGCAGTCACTGTGCTGGGCTGGAAGCGGTTCCGCAGATGTGTTATGACGATGAACCGATCCTGTGGTGCAGTTGTCACTCTTGGGCGACCACTTCTTTGAAGGTCAGCGACTGTGCCTGTTGCCCCATAGCGTTGATTCCAATGCCGAACAGTCATTCTTGTTACTCCAAAGTGTCTTGCGGTCGCAGCAACCCATGCTCCGCCTTGCAGCATGCCAACAAGACGACATCGTTCACTCTCGGATAAGCGTGGCATCTTTCTGTGCGGTGTTAATCAGTGGTACAGTATGGATAAAGTTGCCGAGTGAGACAACGAATACAGTTCAGGCTTTTTTACTGTGTGCATGTGAAAAGCGTGAAGGGGGATGCACCACAGCTGCTTTTGTCATTTTCGCCAGCGCAGCCGTGTGCACGCTATTCACGGGCATTCAACAGTTCACCGCGAATTGTTTATCTGGCAGTATTCCAATACATTTTATTCCATTCAATTTCTCGCTTTTTAATTTATTTACAAGGCAGAATCAAAGTGGTCAGTTACTTTTTTCGTTGAGTATATGTGTGTGTGTGTGCGCGCATGCACGCGTGCATGCATGCGTGCGTGTGCCTGCGCATGTGTGTGTGTGAGAATGTGTGTGTGCGTGAGAGAGAGAGATAGAAAGGAAGAGAGAAATATTTATGACCCATGTAAGAGAGGTATACTACTTTCAAAAATGTGTAGTGTAGATTACCAGCCACTGTGGCAGAGCAGTTAATATCACAGATTCCCGGCTGAAAGGCCATGGATTTGATTCCTATCAGAGTCATTCATATTTGTGGGATTTTTCGGTTCCAGGCTGTATCCTACACAGTGTTGCGTTTGCTATGGCATGAGCTCCCTTGGGAAGACAGCAACCACACAGTTGAGTTTCATTCACTTAATGGAAGCCTGCCTGAGAGTATTGCTCAAACTGCCCAACCAGCACTGCAGATAGGGTTGATGTGGGGATATATAATGACAGTAAGCATGGAGTACAGCTCTGTCAAGCAGTCTTAGACCAGAACGGACTTCCACAGCATCATTTTCATCCTCATCCATCAGCACAAAAAAAAAAAAAAAAAAAAATTCTCAAATTCTGTGGCCCTTCATGCCCTGCTCTCATGCAAACCTCAGTTTCAGTTTGCTCTTCACGTGTATGCCCTTGATGAATTTGTGTGGAGGCAGCTGGTATCAATGAGTTCATGGGACTGTTGCTGTGATGGATGAGTGGTGTCCTGATGAGAAGGATGCTCACTGAACTAAACAGTTGCTGTCATCAGTAGGGGGCTTAGCAGATGTCTTGTGTATGTCATGTTAGAATAGGCACTGTGCAACACCACCGAAGTGACCTAGCAGCAGTGCAGTGTCTCCTTTGGTGGGTTGCCTTATGATGACGTGACTTCGGTTCTCCGTGTGGATTGCTGGTGCCGGAGCTGCAATAGGACAAGCCAGGATGTGACTTTGGGTGGGGGAGGGGGGGGGGGGGGGGGGGGGGGGGGCATAATGAGCAGCATGGGGATAATGCCACTGGAGTGGTGTAGAAGATGAGAGTACAAAAAAAGGAAGAATAAAAGAGAAAGAAGGAAAGAAAGAAATGAAAATGAATAAATAAGGTGATAGATTGCTATGCAAGCATCTTATTTTAATGCTTATACTATTCAGATTTTTAATTCAGACACTTTGATGAAGATTTTGTTTAATAAATCATTTTACCGGTGCACCGTTGCTTCTTAATTTGTGTCAGTCTTTCTGTGTGTGTGTGTGTGTGTGTGTGTGTGTGTGTGTGTGTGTGTGTGTGTGTGTGTGTTGTTAGCTTCTTAAATTGTGTCAGTCTTTCTGTCTATGTGTGTGTGTGTGTGTGTGTGTGTGTGTGTGTGTGTGTGTGTGTGTGTGTTGTTGCTAGCTTCTTAAAATTGTGTCAGTCTTTCTGTTTGTGTGTCTCGGAGTTTGTGTCACACACACGTGTAAACATGGTGTGCACATCATAAACCACACAAATACATGGAAGTTTATGAGGGCATTTC
>CM031604.1:56730558-56735558 GCA_018398815.1 Conus ventricosus | reverse complement strand
TGAAATGCGTTGCGTTTTGTCTTGTAATTTGTTTGCCTCTTTTGTGCAGAGGAACAATAAATCTTCTTTTAAGTTTGATTCACATAAAGTTATATACCAAGTGTCGTTTCATTTACTGATGGGCGTAAATACCAAGTGGTGTTTTCAGTGAATGATTCACATAGAGTATATGTCAGTGTCGTTTCAGTTACTGATGGGTGTAAATACCAAGTGGTGTTTTCAGTGAATGATTCACATAAAGTTATATACCAAGTGTCGTTTCAGTTACTGATGGGTTTAAATACCAAGTGTTGTTTCAGTTACTGATTGGTGTAAATACCAAGTTCATTTCAGTTACTGATGGGTTTAAATACCAAGTGTGTTTCCAGAGACTTGGTCAGCCTCCTGCAGGCGAGGAACACAGCGATCTTTCTGGTTTCTGGTGGGTTCCGGAGACTAATCGAACCTGCCGCCAGCCTTCTCAACATTCCTAAGGAAAACATCTTTGCCAACAGACTCTACTTTGAAAATGGTTAGGCTGCATAGTTTTGGGTGCAAATTATTTCAGGTGCTTTATTTTAGTTTATTTTTTTTACATTATAATGAGAACAAGTATTGTAAATTAGAAAAAAAAAAAAATTACTCCTCAGTTTGTAATATGGGGCACACAATTGGTCTTGAAGGGAAAAAAAATCTGTTTCGGACATAAACGAGATGGTTATGAATTCAAAGTGCATATATTGCGACGCATTCAATCTGGCGGTTAGCAGTTAAATACCTGACATTCTAGAATTTGCGAAGGTGACCATACTGGAGTGTGTAGAGCCCAAATATGCTTGACGGAGCATAATGGATCATCAATGCTTTGAGCTGCACAGATACAGGTACTGAACATGACTGCATGAGTACAAGGTGGTCTTCCTGTTTGATATCAGAACTAATTTAACCTTCGCCGGACGGTGTGGGTCCATGTGGACCCAGAAGGGTCTTTAAATGCCAATATCTCGTATATTTATAGATATTTTTCAATGAAATTTTAGATATGCTCCAAACACACAAATTCTCTCCTTGTCCTAAAATTTCGAAAATATAGGTCAAAATTTCAAAAGGTGACATTTTTTTTTAGTCATTGATGACGGTGTTGGTCCGTGTGGACTCATAGCTCGCAAAGAGGGAAAACTGTTTACCCCTCCGCGGACGGTGTGGGTCCGTGTGGGACCCATGGCTCGAAAAGAAGGAAACTGTAACCGATACTGGCACTTCTCGGAAAGCTAAACTGAAAGTAGCAAGTTCTGAGAACCGGCAGGTTTTTCCCACGTTCTCTCCTTGCTACCAGTATCTTTCATGGAGGCTGGACATGATTTTCCCTCTTTGAGGGACATGGGTCCACATGGACCCACACCGTCTTCCGTGTATAGTCAAAAGCACGTCTGGCGAAGGTTTAACCATGCAGAGGGCACTTCTGAATATAAGACATCTTGGGCAGAGTTCTGAAAAAGAAAAATATGTTCCCTTGTAATCTTGAAATCACTGCAGTCCTCAAATAAATGCGTATGTTCATGCCCTTGGACGCTCGCATGTGCATGCACAAGCTGGACACACCAGTGCATTACATATGTGTGTGCATACATTACACAGTCAAGTTGAATGATGAGTGTATTAGTCTTTTCTACTTTTTGTGTGCTTGTGAGTGTCTTGGGGTATAGTGTGTACATGTGCTTGTGTATGTGTGAGTGTGCTTTATGCATATGTGCGTGTGTTTGAGTGTGTTTGTCTAACTGTAAGTATTTGTGTGTGTGTTGCTGTTACATGTGCTTGTGTGTGTATGAATGTATGTGCAATTGTGTTTGTGTATTTGTGTGTGTGTGTGTATGTGTGTGACTGTGTTCATGTGTTTGTGTGTGTATGTGTGTGTGTGTACCTTTGTGTATGTGTTGTGCCTTTGTGTGTGTGTGTTTGTGTATGTCTGCGTTTGAGTATGTGTGTGTTTGATTATAATGTGTGTTTGTATGTATGTTTGTATGTATGTATGTATGTATGTATGTATATATAAATGTGTGTGTGTGTGTGTGTGTGTGTGTGGTGTTTTGTGTTCTTCTTCAATTTAACGTCTACCCACGTTAAGTGATATTAGACAATTTTAGAGGGAAGGGGGGGATGGGGGGGGGGGGTAGGTAGAGGTATTAAGTAATATCTTCAAAGGCTTTGGAGAAAAACAGCAACAGCAACAATAAAAAAAAACAACTATGAGCTAACAAAGAACTACTGATCAAAACACTCAACATCGGTTCCAGTTTACAGAACAGAAAAAATAGGACTTTGATGTAATGAAACTGCTATTTTACACATCAGTGATAAATCTGATACAACGTGATCCAGAGAACATTTAGGTAGGGATGGTAGGTAAGGTTTTTAAGTGCTCACATTGAAAAAGGATTTGATTATTTGTAATTTTTCCGCCACAAAGGCATGTTATGTTCTTACAAAACTTTGTCTTAAAAGCATTCAATTTGATCTTATAAATCAAAGAAATTATCATCCGTGAATAAGGTAAGCTACATTGATGAAATGAATTAAGTGTGTCAATGTTTATTAGCTGGCGTGAGTGGAGTATCTAGAAAACATCCAGAACTTTTTAGTTTTTTTCTAAATGTTTCCAGCACGCATTTTCTAATAGACTGTATCCCTCATGGACAGACAATGGAATACTGATACATTCTGACCGCTTGTATTTTTGCTCCCCGCTTTGCTGCTCTGGCGACCCTCTCATTAAACTGAATACCACAGTGAAAAGGGAAACCAACAGAAAGAGATACTCGTACCCTAATAACCCAAAAATGTATTAATTGATGAATGTCTGTAATTAATCTTTTCTTATTGTTGTTGATTTGCTGAGGGCAAATAAAACCCATTTTGAATCAACACAAAAGAGGGCCTGAAGAGTTGGGTAAGAAGATCAAGAAGATAGTACAGTGCCATTAAAATGGCAGTTAGCTCAGCTGTAAAATGGATCTGTTTTTTCCAAGGTAGTAAGATTTTTCCACCTTTATAGCAGGAATAGCAAATGCTGCACCTGCTTCTTTGGTATCTAAAAGAGATCCGTCTGTATATATCTGAAGATGAAGCGGGTACGAGTTTTCTATATACTCTTTTACTGTTACGCCAATCAAGTTTTCATTGTCACCTTTTTTCAAAGACGAATGGTTGATATCAAATGATGCTCTCTGAAGTTCCCATGGTGGGCTGGGGGATGAAGGAAGTTGAGGTTTAATTATTTCGTTATGGTTAATTTCTGACTCTTCGAATAAATTGGAAGTGAAAGTCCTAATTGTCGTAAGCGAGGAGATTGATTTTGCTCTTTTAGGGAAATTAATATCAGATCTCAAACTAACTTCGTTTTCAATATTGCTGTCACATGTTGAAGATCGTAAGACATACTTTGCGACAGCGAGCCGTCGATACTCATCTAATGGTAATACCCCAATTTCGCGATATGTTCCTAGGGACGATGCATGATATGGTACACCTATAGCTAGTTTGAAAGCTTTGCAATCCAAGCTCTGCATTTTCTTTAGCAAACTTGTCGGGGCACTGAAGAAAACTTCTTGTCCGTAAGTGAGTCTTGACCGTATCAGCGATAATGCCAGGTGTTTGAGTACATTAGATCTTGGCCCCAGTTTTGTTTTTGTATATAAATTTTAGAAAATTAAAACTTTTTCTGGCCTTTGTTAATTAGATACTGAATATGATGGTTCCACGATAACTTTGAAGTAATATATACTCCAAGAAATTTTACCATCGGTCTGTACTCTAGGATTTCTTTATCTATTCGAAAAATGGGTCACTCTGGTGGATCGGGCCCACTATTGAAAAGTACAAGATTAGTTTTTTCCGGTGATAACAAAAGTCCATTCTCCCTCATGTAATTATTTAAGTTATCAAGTTCCCGTTGATACAATTTTCTAAAATAGTTCAGCTGTCTTTTGGGGGTTTTCCTTTTTATGGTAACTTTCATCCACATACATATATCTCATCTGCATATTGCACGATTACAACATTATTTGACACAGACTGTGGTAAATCATACAGCAGAATATTGAATAAATGAGGGGCAACAACTGATCCCTGTGGGATTCCCAAATTTGGGGAAATCTTAAGGTGGAATAGGAGTTGCTACTTTTGTTTGCATACTTCTGTCAGATAAGAAATTCTTAACATAGTCATGATATGTCCAGATAGACCAATACTTTTTAATTTATACAGTAATCTACCATGCCAGACATGGTCATAGGCTTTCTTTATATCAAAGGGAAAGTGGCCAGTACATTTTTTTCTGTGAGCAAAATGATGTTTAATCAGATTAATGTGTGTGTGTGTGTGAACCTGCCTGTTTCATTTTGTGTGTGTGTGTGTGTGTGTGTGTGTGTGTGTGTGTGTGAACCTGCCTGTTTTGTTTTGTTTATAAAGGATAGGCATACATTTATTAACAAGCCACATCAGTTTATGACTGACAGTGCATGTTTATCACTGACAGGTATGTGTTAATGACTGTCAGCACTTGTGTTTATTACTCATAAACTCATATCTTCATAACTGACGGGCGTTTAATCTGCTAGGCATGTTTAACTAATGAATGAAAGACATGCATTTGCTGTTAATATGTATGCATTTATCACCATCAGGCCAGTACAGTGGGTTTGACCCGGAGGAGCCGACATCAGAGTCTGGAGGCAAACCAAGAGTAATGGCCCTGTTGAAAGCCAAACGCGGATTCCAGAACCTGGTCATGATCGGAGATGGTGCCACCGATATGGAAGCTTCGCCGCCAGCTGTGAGTCACAGTGTCTCTCTTTATTGCTGTGCATATGGATATGGATATTGTCTGGGGCCTTATCTGTGTTGGTATGAGTGTGTGAGTGAGTGTGTGAGTGCGTGCATGCGTGTGTGTGGGTGTGGGTGTGTGTGTGTGTGTGAGTGTATGTGCATATATCTTTTTCTTTTTTAATCTTTATATATATATA
>CM031604.1:56695558-56728058 GCA_018398815.1 Conus ventricosus | reverse complement strand
GTACACTACTCTCAAGTAAGTCTTCTTTATTTTGACACAGAGAGAGAGAGAGAGAGGGAGAGTACAAATAGAAATCACATACAATTGATACTCCACAAGTACTCTTCAGTGAAGAAACTACAGCAAAGCGTTTTATCAGGTTATCTTTCAACATATAATCAATTACTGGATATTCGTGTGAAGATTTTACTTCTTATTTGTGTAGTGCAAGTGACAAGATGAACTTTGCAAGGACACGCCCTCGCACAGCATTCTGTTACGTGGATGTAGGTGGGGTCAAAATCAGAATGGAATGAATAAGTGAGGTATTGAAATCTTAACTGCATCATTGCTTTGCTTTTAAATATATATATATATCAGAATCATAATATTGTTGTTGTTTTTTTTGTCTTGTTGTTATCTTTTTCCATGTTTTTGCCATGTTGAAAGTTGACATGCATGATACAAAATCACCCTGGACCAGTGTGGCTCAGTGTTTCTGTTTCTTCACTTACAACATTTCTGTATTGCTGTCTACACATCTTTGTCCTGGAAGTGGCAATTATTTTTTCGTACTGCTCATTCCAGCTTCTTTTCACACAGCAACACCCAGGTAGTTGGTTTGAGAGCCAGCACTCCATAATGAGTTATTACCATGAGATCTTTATGAGGCCACCCACGGCAGGAGACACTGCACTGCTGCTGGGTTGTGTTGGTGCCGTTTCTTCAAGCATAACAAGCAGGACAGTTCTAATAAAGCCCTGTACAGATGAAAGCTGTGGCTTAGCTGCGGAATCACACTGAGTAAGGGATACCATCACAACGCTCTAACAATGCCATTCCTCATGAGTCTGCAAGCGAGGAAGCCTTTGACGCAAACTCACAAACAGGATACGGCGGGGGAATGGGAACCGAGGACAGTGCAGAAGCAGGGCCTGGGGGACCACATATGTCAAGACATTTTTTTTTTGTATTCATTTATGATCAAAATGATGATGAAAATGGTTTCATGGAGTTTTGGCTAGAGACTACATGACAAAACTATACACTTTCCCTTCGTAATTTGTCATTGCATGAGCCAACCCCAACAGATACAGACACCTGCAGTGTTGGTTAGAAACTTGAGCAACCTTATAAGAGAGGTATCCATGTGGAAGATGAAAATTGACTGTGTGACCAAGTTTTCCGTTTAGCCCACAGTGCATTTAACAGCTGTGGGTAGGAACCAGCTAGAGCTGAGAAATGTGTGAGAGATGTAGTGGTCCTGACGAGACTTGAACATGCAACCTCCCAGCCACGATCCAAGCAAACCATTGTCCATCTAGTGTAAGAAGGCTTTAAATATGATCATGTTAAATATGCTTTTTACTTTTAAGAAATGGTTTTTACATCTTGCTCATTTCCATAGTGTGAGAGGGCTTTAAATATTATCGTTGTTTTTTTTTTTCTTTTAAGAAATTGTTTTCATATCATAGGGAAATCTTACAATTTGTTGGGATGGGATGCGGTTTGGGGTGGCATGGACTAAATCGTGCATATTAAGACATTCCTGCTCTAACGTTCAAACCTTTTTTTTTGTTGTTTGCAAAGCACAGTCAATTAATGCAGCTAGAATATGTACAGAAAACTTTAGTAAAAGAAAGGTAGGCATTGTGATATGAAACTTGATGCTCCCTGCAACATTGTAACTTTCGTCATAATTTATGTTGTTCTCTGCAGTGGCAGATTGGATGTGGGTGGTGACAGATTCCAAACCTCTTAACAGTTGAATAGTATGATGAAATGGGTAGAAAAAGTAAGGGTACCTTTGAGACATACTGGTCTGTGGTGTGATCTCAAAAACGAGACATGCAAGGTAGTCTTCATGTATTTTGTTGCCTTTGGTCTATGAATTTTTTTTTGTTCTTTTCTTTTTGATAAAGCTCTCAGGGATGTACATATCTGGCATTGGAAAATAACATTACCAGCAGTAATTGTATTGTTATCCTTGAGTTAGTACATGACATATTCAGTATCTTGTCTGTCTGTGCCAGTGTTTGTGTATATGTCCGTCTTTTTGCTCCTTATCTGAAATCCACATGTGTCATCTGATCGTCTCTGAAGTTGGCACAATGGCTCATTAGCACACTGAGTAGATAAACATTGAATCACTTGCATGCTAGATGGCCCCATTAACTGCATTCTTACTGCAAGTGGTGAAGTTAAGCGATGTTGGGATTGCTGTCGGCGTTCATATAGATTAAAAACACTGTGTTCGCTGTCGGCTGATGTAGCTCTGTTGGAAGAATGTTGGACTTTAAAGATTGAAATGTCTCTGGGGAAGAGAAAGAGGGGAAGGGAGCATTGGGGGGGGGGGGGGGGGGGGACGTGGAGGAACAACTAATTCAATACAATACTTTATAATACTAGAACCTTCAATAGCTAATTCAATACAATACTTTATAATACTAGAGCCTTCTTTTTATGTATTTCTTGATTATTTTTTTTTTCAAATATAAGCACAGCAGAGTAAATCATGCATTAGACCTTTTTATTATTTTGTAAACTTTCCCCCCAGCTTTATTATTTCTAAGAAAATAATCAATTCAGAGTTTTAAAAAAAAATCAGTATTGAAAACAGTTAAAAAAACATTTGCTAATTTTCATTATAGTTATAGTCTCTTTTTATGCAAGCAATTATATCGCTGTTGATAATACAGTGAGCTATTTTATGTGTATTTTACCGCATGCAAAGACTGACGAAGTACTAATAATCAGAGAAACATGTCAGGCCTATAAATTCATCGGTTTCATAATCACTGAAGATTTGTATCTTACATCTTTAAAAATGGGGGGGGGGGGGGGGGGGGGGGGGGGGAAGGGGGGGGGGGAGGAATCAGTCTTTATGCTTTGTACTGTAAAAAGGTTTTTGATTTTAATATGAAAAGTAAATTACACTGCAACATTTTTCACCACTTTTATGGTCATGTATTGAAAACATGCTCTTTTTTTTTTTTTTTTTTTTTTTAGACATGCTGAGAAACACAAAACAAAAATAGACAAACGTTTAGGTCAAATGAAAATTGTTTTAACCAGATCAAAGTATTTGTGTAGTCCATCACCTTTTATTACTTAAATAATTTTACATGAATGTATAAGTAATCAGAATTATCAGAGCAATCAGGCTTTTCAGCATGGAATTCTACAAGGAAGAGGTTTACTTTTTTGTGTGTGTATCACCCACTCATATTGGAAAAAAAAAAGAGAAAGAAACAGAGATTTGTGTGTTAGTCATCCCTCCACATTGTTTATCTGGAGACTTTTCATACCTTTCATATGTCCTTGGATTCAGCCTATTTTTGTTGGATTAATCTCAAGTATATGAAAGAAATTATGAAAGAACTATTTGATTTGTATTGTTTTGACTCCTTTTCTTGTGCCCTGTTTTGGCTTATTCTTCTACCTGCATTCAGTCAGGCATGAATCATACAGCATTCATAACCTATGAAAGTAGATTTACGGAAAAAGTCACTCTGATACAAAATGCATTGTGGCTGTGACTTTATTTCTCTGTGAATGATTAACTTTGAAGAAATCACACTTCCTCAAGGATTCATACATGCACACCGGTACACAAACGTACTGACACAAAAACACACAGTTACAGACACGCAAACACATGGTTTAAAACAGTTATTCAATCAAAACCCTGGAAACAAGTGCTCTTAGAGAGGGAATACATTTTCCACATTCCTAATCTTGTTCTTGTTATTCCCACAAATCATAAACATCATTTCACTCTATCCCTTTTTCTCTCTCTCTCTTCCTCTTTCTCTCTTCATTAGATTTTGTCTTTCTCTCTCTCTCTCTCTCTTTGTGTCAGTGCACAATAAAGTAATTGAGAACATGAACCATGCGGTGATACCAGATCTAATCCTTAAATGGAATGAAATGAGAGAAATTCATTCTTCATTATCCTCCCAACCAGAAGTGAGAACACAGAATAAAATTGCAGAGTAATCTAAAACGCACCAAAAATGCAAATAAACATACAAAACCATGGTGCTAAGTAATGCCTATGTAATGTACAATACAAAATAAAAAGTTTTGTTTTTATGAACTGTCTTTTCAGATGCTGCGAACAGCAGACACACACACACACACACACACACAACACAAAACAATAATTCCCACATCACTGTTAGCAGATGAATTATTAACCACATCGGCAGCACAATGCTGATATGGATTCATGATGTCAAAACATGTTCACATGCACAAACGCATTCATGCGTGCTCTCTCTTTCTTTCTCTCTATCTCTCTCACATACACACACAGAAAAATGAAATTTTTAAATGTATGTATGATTTCCTCATTGCCACACAATTTCTTTTCCTGTTTATTGGACATCTGCATCACACACACACATGCACGCACGCACACACATGCATGCACACACACATACGTAAATTCAAATTACATGCAACAACATGTTAAAAAGCATTTGGCAAAAAAAAAAAAAAAAATCCCCACCAGATCCTGAAGTAATACCCACCTTGCTCAGTTATTCTCACTCTTGCCACAAATGTGCTCACACACACACACACACACACACACACACACACACACACACACACACTCTCTCTCCCCGATAAAATCACACACACACACACACACACACACACACACACACACACACACACACACACACACTGAGCTACCTTCCTCTCTCAGAAAATGTACAGACACATCCATGCACACACACATAACACAGAACTACCTTTTTCTCTCACAACATATGTACACACATCCACACACTCCCTACATTATATACAAAGCACCCAAACATTCCAAATCCACTGAAAGATTCCAAACAGACAAGACCGAGTCTCTGTGGTCATACTGTGAGTGATGTTCAACAAAGGAAGATAAAGCCGTGCTAAACAACAGCCCCTTGTTGCCTCACCCCTCTCTCTCTCTCTCTCCAACCGCTGGGAAGAAGTAGGTCACCGCTCTGGTCAAGTGTAAGCAAGGAGGTTGATGTCATAGCAGCCGTCCACCTAGGAGAGACATCAAGGCCACAAGAGAGGTCACTGTATGACACGTTCCTGCTCAGTTTAAGTCTGTTGGGAGTTACTGTCACTGCTCCATGTGAGGTGATGTGGTTTGTGGAAAACAATGCCTAGTAGAGTGTTGCCTCAGATTTTGGGTATTTGTGAAGTAACTGGGGTGGTAAGGGGTGGGGTGGGGATTGTTATAAGTACTGTTGTGCAAGTAAAAGATCTGTTTCCTGTGGTTCTTGAACTTATGTATTGTCTCTAGGTCTTTACACGTACAAACTCTTAACGTTAAGAGAAGGAGAGAAAAGAGAGAGAGAGAGAGTAGGTGGAGTGGGGAGGGAGACTGAGTTTGGGAGAGGAAGAAAAAAAAATCACTCTGACTAGTGCAAGCACAACTCGACTCAGCATAAGAACTTCGGCAGTACTTTCACTACAAATGATTTCGAGAAACATCTGTTAAAAAAAAATCATATATATACATATATATATGAGTTTTCCTATCAAACAGATGTTTTGTACACAGCCTTTACCCACCTCAAACCTTCCCAGCGTCTGTGACGTCTGGTTGGTGGACACTTCCTCTGCCAGGGCCCATAACTGCTGCAGATTGGCAGACAGCCCTTCCAGATCGGGAACCCCCTGTACATTTCAATGTGATAAACCGGAGTCATTCTTTTTCTTTCATCAGTGACAAATTGGCTGGGATGTAATCGACCCAAGCTATTCTTTCCACTTATCGATGATGACATGGTTAAAACTATCGACCGAAGCTGAAGCATGGCTGCCTTAATGAGTGGGATAAAAACCGGTCATACGCACAAAACTCCCTTTGTTGGGTAGATGGGATTAATCCTCGCCTGTCTATGCTGGGAATATCGATTTCATTTATTTTGAGGTTTGTTTGGCTTACAGAATCTGCTCTAGCACTTGATTTGATTGGCAGTCTATATAGCTGGTATTTCACTGTCGTCCACTGTTAACTACTTGATTACTGAACAATGATAAGCAGCTCCCATGGTGTGATAATGCATGCAATGTCAATTTTGAAGGACTTTGATTTTGGTAGTAAAACTTACCGCGTTTATTGTTTAGTCTTCAGTGCTACTAGCCTTATGTTCGAGATTCCATTTCATATATAGTTTTCGTTCCTTTCATTTATTTTCTTTGATTATATAATTCGCTGATGCTTTTGTATTTGTTTTGATTGAATATTTGTGCATATCATTATAAAAGAAAAAAAGTAACGTCAGAAACGAACAGATTGGCAATGAACGAAAACACAAATGCGCAAACGATCCCGCGCACTCATCTGTGTGGCAGGGATATGTATATTGCCACAAACATAATATACGTAAAATCGATTTTTTTTTTTTAACATTACTAGCCATGGTAAAATATAAGCATCTCAGACTATTCAGGTATGTGCTCAATGCAAATATGCATGCTCAGAAAGGTATGCACAGATACACACACACACACACACACACACACATGAATGCATCCATCTATACATAAAATAATTATGTATATAACCATGTGTGAATGTTCGAGGTGAATATGTGTACATAGGATTAAGTGTGAAATGAATATGTGTGTGTATGTGTGTGTGTGTGTGTGTGTGTGTGTGTGTGTGTGTGTGTGTGTGTGTGTGTGTGTGTGTGTGCGTGCGTGCGTGCGTGCGTGCGTGCGTGCATGTGAGTGTGCGTGTGTCCACATGTACATAATTCTGCACATATTTCTCCAAATGTTTATCTCTTTTCATTTTACACTCACTCACCCCGCGCCCCTCCCCCATTACCCACACACACAAACACACACACAAAATGTACTCCATAACTTTAAACAGCCTCATACGACAATCAAAAAGTAACAACAAACTGATCACAATTGTGAACAGAAAGAGGCAATAATATCTACGCCAAACCAAATTCAATGACAACAAAGCAGAACAAAGCTAAACAGACTGGGAGGATGCACTCCACAGATGTAAAATGGGGAAAAGTTCAAATGAGCAGATTCCGAAGCAGCATGTCACAGAATCTAAACAAACAAGAAGTCTTTAAAGAAAAAATGAGAAAGAGAGGGAAATAAAATCAAACCATACGCAACTTTACATTGAAGACAGTATGCTGAGCCCTGTATTAAACAGCATCAACAACATCAAACTAAAGTGAAGTGTCCGCCTTCTGCCCCCAACCAACTACATGCACCCACACATACACACAACAAATAAAAGTAATCAGGCATTACTTCTACAAGAGTACAACACAAAAACGTACACACACACACACATGAAATTTTCTAAGCACTGCTCCGACTAGAGAAACATTCAAACACACCCGCGCGCACACACACAAAAATTTTTTCAGCGTTCTTCATATTGAAAATCTTAGTTACATATGTGGTTAAAAAGTTTATAGTGGCTGCAGTGAGCAGTGAACCATTAGAGCTTTACCATGTCTAGGGCACAGCAGTATGGAAGATGAGAGCCCATCCCTCTCCTTCAGCAACCTTACCTTTTCCTGAACTAAATCAGGTAGCCCTTCACTGCTTGGTGGGCAGTGGGGGTTTCAAACTGAAAAAAAAAATCTGACTTGACTCGAGAAGTTAAAACTCATGACTATCTGGGCCACAGGGCTAAGTGCTGAAACTAGAGGCTCCTTGGTGTAACGGGACATATCAAGCATGCTTGAATTTTCATTTGATTGCTGCTGTTCATGCTTTTGCAACCGAGCCACGATCATCATTGCATCAGAATCAGACTTTGTCTCATTTAGTGGCAGAGCTAACGGTCGTGAGTTTGAAACACTGGTGTGGTCATATTTTTCCCGCTTGAGAACTCTCTCTGGCCAATCAGCTGTAACTGGGCATCTTCGATTAGGTTCAGGGTTGTCATGGTAGCAGATGCAGAGAGGATGGGTTTCTGTCTTCCATTCTGTTGTGCCCCAGGGACAACAACCTCTAACACTTCATTACTCCGAAGACATAAGGCTATGAAATTTCAACCTCTAACCTGTTAGATCTATTTTTCTGAAATCTTTTTTTTTTTTTTGCCTTTGTACGAGATTGACCACCCAACAGCCTCCTTTCTGGAACATTCTTTTGACCATATAAAGGATTCTTTTTTTTTAAATTTTTATTTTTTAACATTTTTGTCTTTTGCCATGCTAAATCTATCTTCCCCCCCCACCCCCCCACCCCCACCCCCACCCCCCACCCCCGGCTTACTTTCAAAGTAAATACCGGTGTCAACTTCCCAAGAGATACAGACACCTGCAGTGTTGGTCAGGAAATTGGAGCAACACTCTCAGAGACACATCCATGAAGTGGATGAAACTTTACTGTGTGGTCCCAGTCTTTCTAACTGAGCCTGTACCAAGCTCAACTCTAAGCCAGTTGGGGCAGATTAAAAAAAAAAAATTTTTTTTTTTTTTTTGGGGGGGGGAGGAGAAGGCACGTCTACTGAGAGTTAACTGTTGTGGTCAGTAGACCTTTATCTTGCGCTAGTATGACTCTGCTGTGTTGATAGGTGGTTAATCAGTGTGTGTGTGCTTTGGGGGGGGGGGGGGGGGGGATGGTGCTTGCTTTTCCTTCACTCGATGACCACGAGGAGGGCTAAATAGTGGAAGTACACTGAAATTTGGTTCACTTCTGCCTGTACAATGAAGTCAACTGGTTTGTTTTCCATTGTCTGTGAATTGTTCTTATGGTAAAAGGGACTAAACAGAACTTCAGCTTTTGCTCTGACTCACATATAACAGGAAATTCAAAAGGACAACAGCAATCCTGCAATCAAGGAGTGAAGGTCCTGAATTTCTGGAACATTTTATTCCATGTACAATTTATTCTAGGTTTACTTCTCAATGCAGAAAAGACTTTGTCTCTGTACAGACTTGTGACGTTCTGGGATGGAACATTTTTTTCTCATCAGTTTCACATCTGATAAATCTCCCTGAAAAGGCTTGTGTTACAAATGCAATTTCTAATGATTTCTGGAACGCCATCCTCCATCATCCTGATCTGGAGTTTTAAACAGTTCAGACATTCACTAAGGCAAGTCAGCCCAGTTCATGGGAGAGAAAGATAAATTGGTGGTGAACACATGACCAGCAGAAATATTGTACACAGTTGTGCAGAGTATGTATTGATGACAGATTCTGTATTAGTGACTATTAAACGTGTTAAACTGGAGTTCTGCTAACAAGCCGTTATATTACCTTTCAAAATTGAACAGATTAGTATGCATGAATATACAACTGATTATCATTTTCTTGTGCTTTGAAATTTATTTAGGCCATTCTTCATAATCAAATCACGTTCTGCAGACTACATAAGCAAGACACGGAGAAAGTGAAAAAAAAAAGAAGAAAAAAGATAATTTCCATGTCATTTGAGGAAAAGACACAATATACATGTGTAACTGTAAGCAGTCTACTGTTGCAGGTGTGCTGGTGAGATGAACTGAATGTCTACAAGCTTCGTGCCCTACAGGGATGGACATCAGTGACAGTAGTAGATACTGGTGAATACAGTCACTAGGAGAAAGAGAGAGAGAGAGATGGAGAGCTTTCAGTGGCTGTGACGGAGAGAGGGAAACTGCCCTTACCTCTTCCCCACCCAGTGGTGAGGAAGATGCTACTGTCTGCAATGCCAACACCACACATCATCACATCAAATGCGTCAGACTTTGTATGAACACATGCAGCACATTCACTCAAGTCTGCCAATCAATAACTACGCTGGAACCAGGCTATGAGGAAAAACTAGCTAATCGTTTGTTGTTTGCATTGCAGAATCACCATGAGCATAAGAGAGGTCTAAAAATAAAACCCAATCAGATCTCCATAAAGATAGGGACCAATAACATCCTGTGACAGAAACCCAGCTACTCATACAATAAGAGCAATTAAACTGTCATGATAATGCTAGAATCACCATATGTATGTATACAATGAGAAGAAAGGAATGACAGTTATTAAACAGGTTTCCCAACAAAAGCCAAACATAATGTTGGAATCATTAGGGTAGAGACAGGTTAAACCATTAAAATCTGGTCAAAAGCAAAGAAGAAAAAAAAGCTGATACAGATTAAGGATCCAAAGTGCTATATGCCTCTCTCACTTCCTTTTTTTTTCTTTTTTACTATATCCCTTCTTATAATCTTTCAGTGGCACTTCTCTCCACTTGCTCACTTTGATTTCTATCACATACAGATGTATCTATGCTTGCAGTCCATGCGCTTGCAGTCAACATGGATTTATCAGTACACGGACACTATCAGAAAAAAAACCCAGCACTGCCACTAAATTGGTAGTACTTGTCTTGACACAATCTGTGCAGAAAACCAGTTACAAAACTCTTGCTGCTGATGATAAATGCACAGCTATAAAGCCAGGGTGAGTCAATGGAGACAGTAGCTATGTCCTGCCGTAACTGTACATAAATCCGCTAAATAAACCCAAAACTATCAGTACCGAAAAACTAGACACCCATTCTGCACAGGCATGGAAGTGGCCACGATAACTAAAAAAAAATCATACAGAGAGGAAAGCACAAACAGCGAAATAAATTTGGATATTTTTTTCCTATTTACTGATCTGTTGATGCCCAAAGCATGCTTTAGCTAGCTGGAAAAAAATGTGACTCGAGATTGAAAAGTGTCATCTCGCAAAATGGACCGCCAAAAAAAGTCCATGGTACTTTTGTACTTACCAAAATGATAATCATATCGATAATGACAAAAGAGTTAAACAGAGAAGACGCACACATAATACATTGTCATCTCCCCCCCCCCCCCCCCCACTATCAAATTTCAGTTATAAAATGACACAGAAGGGGTTAAGCTCCCAGTTATCGCTGACACACTAATATCACCAACTTCAGAGCCATGAAAAGAGCAGGGGCAAAGACAGAGGGTCTGACACCTGTGAAATACATCATCTACCCCAACACTGCAAACAGCATCACACACCACACCAAAATGATCCACATAGACTGATAGTCTGGCACTTACTTCCAGCTGTAAATAAAAGAAAGTTAAAAAGAAAAAGCATTATTGGATGATTGACGGTTTCAATGAAGACACAATTTTTTTTCTTTGATTATTATGCACTTCCAATTGCACCTGATAACAAGAACAATGTGAATCAGAAATATGTGCATACAAATACATAAAGATCAATTTATATCACAGTCGCATAATATCTGTGGAAGTGTCTATGACGTTCAGTGTGCCTATGCAGGAATGCATGTGTGAATGTATGCCTGTGTGTATGAATGTGCAAAATGGTGTGTAAGGAAGTGTAAGAAAGAGAGGGAGTGTGTGTGTGTGTGTGTGTGTGTGTGTGTGCAAAATGATGAGTGTATGTGTGTGTGTGTGTGTGCACATGAAATTTTTCAAAGACTTTGTATGCATCATATCTGCCAACCACTCTCATTAACAAAACAGATGAGCAAAGAACAACAACACATAAGACATGCAGGCCAAAGTATAAAACAAGAGGAAAACTCTAAAAACACTATACTTCTACTTAATGATCAATTAACTACTCTATCAAATAAAATCGTAGGAATAAGTGGTATACAAAAAATAATTAAATGTTTTAATGAATAAAAGAAAGTTAAAAATAATGAAAACTGAAACTGCATGCCCACAACATCAAGTCAAAATGTGTCACAACCTCTGATAAACCAGTCATATATACAATCAACATGACTTCACACTTGTCTATAATGACACACAAGCCATTCTCTTACAGCAAGAAAATTTCGCCACAAGATTTAGGACTGACAATCTTAAATATATTACCACAGCTTTGAAAAACGATTCTAATACATGATGATGCGAAGGGAAAAAAAAAATTCCTTCTCAACTTGAAAAGTCTAACAAATCATGCAACCATGGACACACTATAAATAGTCTATATGTAAACCTTTAACAGGTAGGGCTATGACGTTTTATGTTCCAAGTGAGTACAATGGAGTGGCAACAACAACACCAACAACGACAAAACCATGGCGCCCTACCTCCACTGTTTTCTTCTGAAACTTGTCCTTGGGTTCATCCATCAGCCAGGCTGGCAAGGGGCTGACCTTAGGTCCCTGATTTTAAAAAAAAAAGAAAGAAAGAAAGAAAGACTTAAGACAGACAGACAAAACAGAAGCGGTAGAAAGAAAATTGCATCAACCTTGCATCAACCTATGCCATCCATTTCCTAATTTCACGAGACAAAAGAAATGACTTTTTTGAATCCTAGAACAAAATCAACAGATTTCATTGAAAATGGTAGCACGTGGTTTGGTTTGGTTTGTTTGTATTCTTCTTTAACCTTATCGGTACTGTTCTGCACTATTATATCACCTGCATGCCGTTGTGATGTGACTACTGTTCTGCCCTGTGCTGACTTCTGTCTTGTTTCCATGTGGGATATTTGGCAAGCTTTGGCCGTTGGCAGAGCAGTTACAGACAGATTTTTCTTGATCAGTCAAGTGACCACACACACACATACACACACACACACACACACAAACACACACACACACACACAAACACACACACACACACACACACACACACACACACACACACACACACACACACTCACACACACACACACACACACACACACACACACACACACACACACACACAACACACACACACACACACACACACACAAACACACACACAAACACACACACACACACACACGCACACACACACACACACACACAGAGCAAACTACTTGGTCAGATCACGTCTGATTTCTTGGTAACATTTTTTTTTTTAAGTGACTACATTAATAATTCAATCTACATTCATTTATAGCCCTAAAAATATGATTTGGTAGTTGTGGGGAATGTCACATAAAAAAAAAACCCAGGTAGTTACAGGGTTAAATATTTCACCAGAAGACAAGCAAACAAACAAAGGGCTTTTTATCAATCACAATGAAGTCTCTCAGATCCTTTGAATAATTTGAAAAATATACCTCTGTGGGAAAAGCAAACCAACTCTGCTGATTGATACTTCAAGCAATACCGCAGAGACACACACATGCTCACGCACACATGAACCTAGATCACAGAATTCCAAGAAACAGACACAAAGAAAGATGCACACTCACTAAGACAAAAAGATAAAAATTTATCCATGTTTCATTTTTCAAATATAAAGAACACTGGGGCAATAATCATGAACTATCAAAAGAAATTAATGTATACAACAAACAACTAAAAACAACACACACAACAAACAGTGGTCTATGAGGACGCTGTGACTGACCCTGGACTGCGGAAGAGACGCAGGTCCTCAGCTTGAACTCTCTCCACACAGGCGACGGCTGCTGAAGGATCACACGGAGCGCGTTCACGTTGCTCAGCTCACATCGGAACTGAAACACAATCAAAGGTACTAATCACCCTATTTGTGAATTGCAAAGCATCAAACAAGCTGTTCATGAAGGTCATATCAATGAACATCCAGAAATTCCTTCCCAAATACGGACCGATGAACACTGAAATAGTAGAGTCCCAAAACAAAAATCTGATATGCAAAATTCCGAAAGAAAAAAAAAATCTTTCCAATGTTATGGGAACTAAAATGACCTTCCTAATCGTACATGGATTTTCCTATCCAGTGATTAACTAACACTTGCCAGTTTATTTCTTGAAATTGATTGCCTGGTTTTGATGCCATGTCCTCAGAATTTCCTATCCAGTGATTAACTAACACTTACCAGTTTATTTCTTTGAAATTGATTGCCTGCTTTTGATGCCATGTCCTCAGAATTTTTCTATCATTTCTGTTTCATCACTAGCAAACATCTTCTGTGATCAGATTCTGCAGATTTCTCAACATATTCAATTACACCAAAGGACATTTACCTACATTTTAATGCACAACATATTTTCATGCAAAGTTTTATTTCATGATCAATAAACTGTCATAACCCAGTTACACTAAAAAAAAAAAAAAACAATACCAAAATGACTGAACTGGTAAGAAATCATCTGTGGTGGAGGAAACTACAATTCTTCACATAAATGAGGACTAACCAAAACCCAGAACCCATCTCTTCATGAAGGACAGCATGTATTTCCTCTGTTCTGAGAAAGAACCGGCAGACCACTTTTTGTGTGAAGGCAAAGGTACTGAAGAAGGGACCTGACTGACCTGATTATTTGTGAAGGCCAGCAACTGTCACTCCTTGTGAACGGTATTCACCGTGTTCAAAGACAGCACTTGCCCTTACCTACTTGTTTGTGAAAGACTGCAGTGTCATCCTATGTGCACAGTATTTACAGAAGTGACTGACCCATCTGTTTGTTTATGAAAGACAACATTGTCACCCCTGTACGCAGAATTTGCTGTACGCAGAGAAGAGATTGGCTAATCTGCTTGTGTGTGAAGGGCATCAATGGTCACTCATGTACACACAGTAGTCACTGTGTTTAAAGAAGAGACTGGCCTGTGTGTCTGTCTGTTAAAAACAGCAGTGGTCACCCCCTGTACACAATTTGATGAATACAGCAGAATGGAGATTGGCTATTCTGCTTGTGTGTGAAAGGCATCAACGGTTACACATGTACACAGTATTCACTGGATTTACAAAAGTACACTGGCCCATTTCTTTGTTTGTGAAAGACAGCAACTGTCATCCATGTACACAGTATACGCTGCATTCAAACAATTTATTAGCCTTACTTCTTTATGATAGGCATGGCTAGTCACCCCTAGTACACAACATTTGATGCACTAAGAAAAAGTGTTTATAGAATGCAGTCTTTTTTTCTTTTTTTTTTTGGGGGGGGGGGGGGGGGGGGGGGGGGGGGTGGGGGGGGAGTGTCATCCCATATACATAGTAATTGTATTCTGTCCAATCTTTTTTTTAATATTCATTCATTTTCTTTCGGAGGGGGGTGGGTGTGTCCTCCAATATACATGGTTTTTGTTGTATTCTGTCTCATCTGTTTGTTTGTGAAGGAGAAGAAATCAGGGGAGCCTGCTTCATTGTGTGGGTCTGGCATCAACTTCACTCTCTTCATTTTGTTTTTCATGAAATGTTTGACTGGTTACCCCACGTTCACAACATTTGGTGTACTTAGAAAAGTGTTCATTATTTGCAATCTTTTTTTTTCCTGTTTTGTTTTGTCCGTTTTGTGGAAGGCCATCCCATATACATAGTATCTATTCTATTCTGTCCAATTTTTTTTTCTTTTTGGTGGTGGTGGGGGTGGGGGTGGGGGTGGGGGG
The DNA here is from genome assembly GCA_018398815.1 of Conus ventricosus. NCBI lineage: Eukaryota > Metazoa > Mollusca > Gastropoda > Neogastropoda > Conidae > Conus > Conus ventricosus. The sequence goes on along the minus strand of CM031604.1, from coordinate 56,712,784 downwards.
GGGGAAGGTCCCATCCATATACACAGCATTTGTTGTGCTCTGTCTCACCTGTTTGTTTGTGAAGGAGAAGAAATCATGGGAGCCTGCTTCAGAGTGGGGGTCTGGCATCAGCTTCACTCTCTTCAGACATGTGCGCCACTTGGGCTGCTCCCCTCCTGTGCAACAACAATCACCCACACTGTTCATTGCCCCACAGTTCTTCATTCACATCATTCCAATCACCACACTGTTCATTGCCCCACAGTTCTTCATTCACATCATTCCAATCACCACACTGTTCATTGCCCCACAGTTCTTCATTCACATCATTCCAATCACCACACTGTTCATTGCCCCACAGTTCTTCATTCACATCATTCCAATCACCACACTGTTCATTGCCCGACAGTCTTCATTCACATCATTCCAATCTTAGGTACCAAACCTTATCATCTTCCAATAATGCACACCTGTCATTCTGACTTCTCTGCTGTACTCACACCAAGTATGCAGAGAATACCGCTGAGTGACTCCGAGTCAAAACGAAGGGGTTGAAATGTTCTCTTTAAGGTAAACAAAATTTCAGTTTGTCTGATCCATGGTGTAAGGACAAATCAATCCATTTAGGTTAATGAAATCTGCCATAACTTGCTTACAGAATACTTGACTGTATCTGTATTTGCCTGCTAACAGACAAATTTTACTTGACTCTTATCTGCATCTACATTATCCTCAGAATCATGGAAAGAAAATAAACTACCATGAAACAACCTGTGGTAATAAACACTATCAACTATCATCCCCTTGTCAGCATCTTTTCAAACAAACTCAGTCTGGGAGTACCAAAATTGTAAAGAATACTTTCTTTTTTTGTTTGTTTTGTTTTAGATGAAAGCAATCCAAAATACAATTACACATCAAAACGGAGTTCTAAGTACTGCTGATTTAATACATAATTCACAAAAAAGACAAGTGACTTTTCAAACAAATCTATTCTTTTCAGTTTTTACAGGTACCAGACATAGAAATACACAAAATGATATTCTGCAAATAGCGGCCACAATGGGTGCTGCCAGCTGCGCTGTCTCCGTGTTCTTTCTTGGCTTTTGATATTCAACAATGGGAGCAAAGTGACTATTCTTGTCTGTAATTCTCTACTTTCTGTTCACTTTTGGACTTTTAAAAAAAAATTCACTATTATCAATTTATATGATTTAATATAAAGGAATAAAAGATAATGTGGGGCAGAAGTCTTGGACTTTTTAAAATCTGCTGGTTAGGCAGATGGGGAACCAGACAAACCAACATTACACTCTTGCTCTCTCTCTCTTTCTTTCTTTCTGTATCAGACTGCCATTCTGTACACCATGTCAAGGAATCATGATAATATGTACATAGATTACTATGAAGAAACCCCCCCAAACAAAAACAGCAATAACATTGGATACACAAACAACTGTTTACCTGCATCACGAGGAGTTTGTTCAGAGCGAAACTTGACCTTAATTGTAAGGGTGGCCACATAGTAATTCTTGAAGCGAATTTCGCCCACCTGCAAGAAAGGCATAAATTAAAGCGCGCGCGCACACACACACACACACACACACACACACACACACACACACACACACACACGCACACACAGGAACCCATAACACAACAAAAACTGGGTCTTTCAAGAGGCAGCAAATCTTTAGTGGGAAGCAAAATCTAGTACCTAGACAAAGACAAAAATATTCCAGAAAAGCAAATCTTTGAAAGGATAAAGTATTAATTCCTAGGGTCTTTATTAGGAGTTTAATGTTATCATGGTAGCAAACAGTATTACACATAGCAGGGGAAAAGCATTTCTCAAGCAAATGCAAACAAATACATGTTTATATGTAAAATATTGAACGATACACATGTAACCTACACCATGAAATAAGTCTACAGTCCCAATTCCAGATGGCTTAAAAACTGCTATTTTTTTCTGAAGCATTTTTTCTCATTTTGTTTTCATTCAGCACTGCAAACCGTTTTCAGATACGACACTTTTCAGTGTAACAGTATGGGAAGGATGATGCTCTCTCCTCCTGAACTTTTTTTTTCTTTTTCTCTCATCAGAAAAAAATGCGAGGCCAAATTTTCAAACGTCTTGAAGACGAAGTTTACCAGGAATTGTTTAACCCCTTGACTGCTGAATTTAACTAAAGACAGGTTGGTATGGATGGATTGGAAAGAGAGACCCAAGCTATACTTGATGTACACTTTCAAGATGTCATTGTCTCCCCTGAGAGAACATCCACTCTCCAATGTGTAACAAAACCGGACAGGCAGTAGGACCTGGTTATCTGATCTGACTGCCCCATGCCATCCCCTTGCCAGGATGCTTTAGTCCCAAACTTATGTGTATGCTCATTTGTCAGGGGTTAAACAAGAAATTTTCCAATGCAGTATACATACAAGGACTTACCACTGTGTCTTCCCGTTGCACATCATAAACAAAAGCGACAACAGGACCCAAAGTTTAAACTTCATGATTTACATAAATCATTTTGTTGTTGTTGTTGTTGTTGTTGTTGCATCAGATGTAATATTTGGTTTCCTGAGAGAGATCAAATGTTTTTCATGTGATACAAGATTTTAAAGCAGAGAGATTTTAAAGCTGTTTTTGCATGTTCCCCTCCCCCAATTTTGATGACAACTGTAAAAGAACTTTGATATAACATCACCCCTCCTCTCGCCCCCTTCATTCCCCCCTCCCCTCCCCTCCCCAGCCCCTTCCTCCAGTTCAGATGGGCCATAAAGAACATGACATGATCTCATTTTTGCTCTGATAAGAAATGACTTTCAGTGATTTCTAACTTATGTGTGGGGAATGGTCACAAATCTCTATTCATACGGACATTAATACATGTAGTATGAAAACAGGAGTTTCCAATATTAAATCATGTACTAAGCTATGTTCTGAATCAAGCAAACACAACCTTTTCATGGAATGTCTTTTTTTCTCAAGCACAACTTTCACCGATTTTTGGTCAATGTGGTCAATTTTTGTTCAACAGCATGTCTTTCATCATAATGCCAGACGGAAAAGAACATTGCAAGAATGACTAGCACTAACGTGTAAGAAGTTGACAATCAGGTGTCACCCATAATCATCACGCACTGAAACTGTGACATACCATAATTTTCTCAGACACAATGGTTCTAGAAGACTGATGAAAATGCACAGTATTTTTATTTTTTGACCTGCTTAGGTCTGTTACAATATGATCATATTTGACCAAACTTTTTTTTATATATTGGTTGTCCTTTCACATTCAGTAGCAATATTTGAGATATAATTCAAGCATGTCTTCTAAAAATTGTGTTCAGCAATACTACTTGAATAGAACAACAACTATACATAGTGTACATACTGTGAAATATATTAAAATGAGTATGCTCAACAATCTGATAATGGCTTTTTTTTTCCTCAATAAAGACAAGTATTACCATACAACTTACCCACTGTACAACACACACACACGCACACACACACTTTCTCTCTCTCTCTCTCTCTCATGAATCTACACATGCATGGACACACACAAACATCTCAATTAATTACGACTAATAACATTAAATGGTCCAGTGAGGATTTTACAGAAAACAACAACAACAACAACACACACACACACCACATGGAACATTTACTGACACGTGTGTTCCCCAACACTTAAACACACACATACACATATAGAGACCTCTCTCTCTCATGCACACACAGGCTCACACACACACATCCACACGAACACACATGCATACACTACACACGGGTGCACGCATGCCCATACATAAACACAGACACGGGCACACGTCTGCATGTACACATACATATGCACACATGTGCACGCACACACACACACACACACACACACACACACACACACACACACACACACACACACACACACCAACACACACACATGCACACACACATACAAACAGTCTCTCACAGACACACTCACATTGGCAACACCTTGCACTGGGAGATATCGAAACCACACACACCACACATCTGGGGTACTACTGACACCCACATTTCTAACACACACACAAACATGCGTGTACACATACACACATATGTACACACATACGCATACATGTGCACATATGTGCACACACACACACAAACACACACACACTGACAACACCTTGCACAGCGAGATATTGAAACCACACGCATGCCACACCTTTGGGATATTACCGACACCCACATCTTTAACACACATGTGCACACACACACACATACACACACACACACACACTGACACCACCTTGCACAGGGATATATTGAAATCACATACCACACACCCCACCGACACCTGCATCTCTAAACACACACACACACACACACACACACACACACACACACACACACACACACACACACACACACAACTAAATCTGACTGCACAGTTCTAAGGCACAGGGACAAACTGAAAAAGAACCACTCAACCCCACAAATTCTAGGACATTAATTTTTGTGAACGCCAGGAAAGAAAGAGAAAAGACAAAGACAAGTTACATCACACACACACACACACACATGTACACACACACACACACACACACACACACACACACACACACACACACACACACACACACACACACATGTACACAAAACACACACACACACATACACAAACACACACATACACACACACATGAACGCACATACGCTTCTCCACCCCCAACCACACACACATACACACACACACACACACATACACGTACACATACACACACACGTACCCAAACACACACACACACACACACACACACACACACACACACACACACACACACACACACACACACAGATGAATTGCTGTGAGGGAGGGGAGAGGGGGAGGAGGAGGAGGAGACTAGGCAGTGGAGGTAGTAGGAGAAGGGTGGAGAGGGGTGGGGGTGAGGGCAGAAGCCGCTTTTCCCTAATTCAACAGAGATCATTTTCATTGCTGACATTTACTGCAAGCAGACAAGGATGTGAACACAAACACACATTTGGGGTGGACAACGACAAAGGAGGGACACAGACAAAGGGACAATGAAGGATAAGGTCAGCGGTGGTGATATGGAGGGCAGTATAAAGGAGCAGAAAAAGAAATCATCAACAGCATGGGAAAATCAATTATCTTGCTAGGTGTGTTAACTTGTATTAAGCATGTAACATAATACAGAGAAGTATATGAATGCAGCACTTCATATATTACTGCTCTATGGAAGAAAACTGCACAGAAACAACAATAAGCACATTTTCTTTCTTTTTTAAAAATTTCAACAGAAAATACTTTGAGTTAGTAGATCTTCACATATATGGGACAGACATATCTGAAGATCTACTGACAAAACAATGCTAATTTCAAAATTGTTCAAAACTAGTTTGAAACTTACTTTGAAATTGTGAGACCTGATCTGAAAATTTTGCTTTCTTGATATGTTTTAGACTTGTGTATTCATTACAACAGATGTAAGATCAACTAACATAATTTGATTCATGCTATTTACTGCGCATCTCATGAATCACATCGTTTTCGTAAACAACGAAAAATGGCATATGTACAATTGTCAGTTATCTCTAAACCAACATCTGTCCTGTGTATTTCAGTTAAGAAGGAGTTCATAATAATAATGACAACATATATCACACGGTCATAAAACAAACCTTACTTTACTGTCTGAAATGGCTGGAGAATGAATGTTCGCTATAATACAGTTGGCTGTGCATACCAGAATTTGAGGTAAAGCAGAAAGGGGTCACGTGGGTCAATTTCTTACCTTCAGGACTCCACCCTTGAAATGGATCAGAGAAAGCTGTTACAAACACTGAAGCGCGCGGGGGGGGAGAAAAAAAAAATTAGAGAAAAAGAATTCCTAACAACGGATGACTTGATTTCAAGTTCTTAGGTTGCTTTGATGCTCGTAACTTCAGTTCAGGAGAAATAAATTGGCAGAAAAAGGGTTTTTTTTTTTTTTTCTCACAGTGATGCAGTTTCTTTGCTGCCTGTGTCCCAGCCCCATACTCAACAATGAATTCAAATAAATGTCAGTGTGTGTGTGTGTGTGTGTGTGTGTGTGTGTGTGTGTGTGTGTGTGTGTGTGTGTGTGTGAAAGAGAGAGAGAGAGAGAGAGAGAAGAGAGAGAGAGAGAGAGAGAGAGAGAGAGAGAGAGAGAGAGAGAGAGAGAGAGAGAGAGAGAGATGTTTACACATACACCCCACCTACCCCCCCCCCCCCCCCCCCCCCACACACACACACACAACACCCCTTTTGCTCCACACACAAGTTATGATGTGTATGCATGTACAAAGAGAGTCAATAAACATGTACCACCATTTATGAACATGAATTGCAATGCCAATTTTTGCATGTACTCAAATTAAAAAGAAATGCACAGACTGCCATCCTGCAATTATCTAAAAAGCATTTATTGAAATAAACAAAAAAATAGAGTAACTAACGTGAACTGTCTGGATGATAATAGCAAATATCTTAGAAAACACATGTATAGCTTACACACAATGCCAATACATGAAGATATGAAACTGATTCTCACTACACGTGTATATGAAACATCCAGTCCAACACTTTAAAACTGTACAGGTTTCAAGTAAACAACTGTACACTGTAAACAAGTGCACACTGCAAACAACTGTACTTACATATTAAACATAAAAAACCCAACAATCATGAAAATAAATAAACTACTGGTATACTTTCTTACATCTATATATAAAAAAAAAGAGGATTCATTGCAAACAAAACATCATTCCGCAAGCATGATATATTCATCCACTTCTGTGAATACAATGACAAGAACAATGATAAGCAAAATTTTTGCAGCTAAAATTGTGTGGCTGGAAGGATACAGAGAGAGAGAGAGAGAGAGAGAGAGAGAGAGAGACGCTTGATGCTTGACATGTGTTTAACGCCACGCCATTTATTGTGAGACCAAAGGTCTGCACACAAAGAGTTCACAGCGTCAAATTTTCGATTTTTCCAAAGAGAGAGAGAGAGAGAGAGAGAGAGAGAGAGAGAGGTGGGCCTGAAGAGAGAATGTGGGGGCAGGAAATGGAGACTTGGTGAGAGGGGAAGTCTTCAATCTTCAAACTTCCCTGTCAGCTGTCAACAACTGACATTTACTGGCCTGCTTAGAGCAAAGCAGTGGGCAACAAACCAACAGAAATTATATGGGGCAGAAAAAAAGTTGACTTGCGTGACAAGAAAAAAAAAGTCAATGTCACCAATGTTCATGCACCCACTGAAGCCTGTCCAGCTATGCAAGTGATCCCCTGGGCGTGACTTTCGACCAGTCCAGTCCTGGGTTTCACCAGCCCTAGTGTGGTTAAATCTGACATTAAGGATGCTGAGACAGGAGCCGATGTCATTGTTGCTTTTTCTTCTCAGGGTCTGGTTGTTTTATTTCTAGTTTTTTTTTGGGGGGTGGGGGGTGGGGGGGGGTGGGGGTGGGGGGTGGGGGGATAAACTCCCAATAGTAGTTCAAACTCTCTGTCTTCCTTCAGGGCATCTCTTAAAACAACCCTCTTCACCTATCAATAGCACCTCTTTCTTCCCCAACAACTCAATTCTGCGATTTGTGTGGTGTGTGTGTGTGTGTGTGTGTGTGTGTGTGTGTGTGTGTGTGTGTGTGTGTGTGTGCGTGTGTGTGTCCCCACCTGTTGTGTGCGTTGTTGTGAGGCAGTGTGTGTGGGAACGTGTGTGTGTGTGTGTGTGTGTGTGGGTGTGGGTGTGGGTGGGTGTCAATATGCACTCTTGTTTGTAGGTGCATGGTACTTATTGCAATGTTTATCTTCTTATTGGTTTCATTTGTGTTTTCTTTAACCTTTTCTGTATTTGTAAGCGCTAAGGGCGTATGTAAGATTAAGAGCCATAAATAATAATAATAATTATTATCACTATTGCTGGCAGGAAGTTTCAGTCAGTTTCTTGGAGAGAAATTATACTGGATTATTTTGGTTCTGAGGCAATTTTCGTTTAACTTTAGAGAATGTCTTTAACAGGTTCTGGAATGGCCATGGTAGAGGTAGGGGTTTGGGTGGGATGTTGACAACGCTAATACAGAAAAACAGGTCTGTAACTGGCACAGCTGTTTCCACTATATTTTCTAGGTGGTGCTTCTTGTTCCAAACTGACTGACAGCTGAGAACCAGAAAAGGCAGAAAACTTAAATGGACATCTTTCCCAGTATGAAAGTGGTCTACAAGGGTTTTGAAGAATAGGAGGGAGGGAAGCAAGAGGGGCTGGTGAGGCATGGAAAAGAGGAGCGGTAGTAACAGAAAGGGCGCAGTGCAGGGAAACAGGGAACAGGGCACCACAGGAGTGGGTTGAGAGTTCGAATCTTGAGTAAAATATTCTGATTGCTCTTCCAACCCATCAGAGGACATTATTTTTCTTTTTTTTTTCTTTTTTTTTTTCCGTTGTGTACAGTAGGCAAAATTATGGCTGACCCTCATTAGCGAAGATTTCCCTACTGACCTCTAGTATAATTGTCTTGTTTGTATCTAATACAACGCAGACATTGAACACAAAGAAGATAAATATAAACTTGAATGTTTAAATCATCTTGTTTGTATCTAATACAACGCAGACTTGGAACACAAAGAAGAAATATGAAAACTTGAATGTGTAAATTATCTTGTTTGTATCTAATACAATGCAGACTTAAAAAAACTTGAATGTTTAAAGTTATCTTGCTTGCATCTAATACAACACAGACTTTAAATGCAAAAAAGAGTTTTAAAAATCTTGAATGTTTAAACGTCATTTTTCTTTTTAAAAAAACGGCTCCATCAGGTACATGATTCGCAAAATTCTGTAATCTTCCTTGCGACTGGTAGGAAAAGGCACTATAGTAATTCTTCACTTGTTCTGCCACCCTCTGGCTGACCAAACGTAACGGTCACAGAAGACGCAGAAGGGATGCTGAAAAATGAGCAGAAGGGGTTCTTGTGAGGGGAATACCGGGCACAGGCTTGATGGACAGGGACACAATGCACAGGAAGGAGGCAGAGGTGAAGGTGGGGGTAAGAGGAAGGTGTGAGTGGAGGGCCAGCAGGGGTCAAAGAGGTCAAAGACAGAGGACAGAGGAAAACAAAGGGGAAGGAGGGGAAGGACCCTGGAGTGGGTGTGGGTAGGAAGGGGGTGGGGGTGGAGGACGGGGAACAAGGACACTGACGCAACTAACTCTCTCTTAAACATCCGGTGACAAAACACACTTGAGATGAGAGGAAATGTGCGGCTTTGTCAGTGTTGGGGAGAGACAGACATGGAGCGTGAGAGAGAGAGAGAGGGTGTGGGGCAGGGGGGGGGGGGGGGGGGGGGAGTGGAGGGAAGAAGAAGAGGGAGAAAGAGAGAGGTCAGGGAGACAAAGAGATAGGGAGAGTTGGGCAGGGGAGGGGGGGGGGGGAGGAGAGAGAGAGAGAAGAGAAGAGGAGAGAGAGAGAGAGAGAGAGAGAGAGAGAGAGAGAGAGAAGAGAGAGAGGAATGGGAATACACCAATGATATATTAAAAGGGAAAAAAAAAACAGGAGTGGAAGGGGGTCACGATAAGGAATACTTACATACACTACTATATGCAATAATCTCATTCTCTCTCTCTCTTTTTTTCTTCTTTTTTTTTGTGTGTTCCGACTCATTGATGAGATTTCTGGGTAACTGGTTTCAATCCTATGATTTTGGAAGCCAGTTTCAGGATGTGCAGTCTATGAAAACTACCTACTCACTCTCCTTAGCGTTGCTCCTACTCCCCTCCCCCCCCCCCCCCTTTTTTTTTCCTCGTACTCATACTGGAACCAACAGCAGCTTGTCATGATTGACATGCACACAGACAAACACATGGTGCTTCGCATCTTTAGCACAACATGTGAAACTATGCAAATATTGCCGGAAATGAATACCATGCTGTAGAAGAACATAGGTAACTTGTGATCCTTACACTTAGAACTTATTTCATTATTTACACAAACCAAATGTGTGAAATATATCACGCATACACTTGATAGCACTTGAACTGCCACTACAAAACTCGTTTATTACAGTAACAAAAGAAAACTTCAACTCAACAGAACACAATGAATGCATCTTCAGTACAAGAAAACAAAAAAACAAATAAAGAATAACAAAACTTGAAACTGTGCTTTGACTGTGCTAACTGCAGTGTTAAATAACACTTAAAAACACTTTCATAACGCTTAAAACATACATCGTTTTCATCCCAAAATGCCAACTGTTTTTCCTGTAAGAAAGCCAAAGTTAACAGCAATGCAGTCATTGAAAATATGGACAATGAAAACATGTGTCAGTACACCAATATTAAGTGATGAACACACTCTCCCTCTTCTCTTTCACATGTGTGTGTGTGTGTGTGTGTGGTGAGTGTATGTTGTGTGTGTGTGTGTGTGTGTGTGTGTGTGTGTGTGTGTGTGTGTGTGTGTGTGTGTGTGTGTATGTGTGTGTGTGTGTGTGTGTGTGTGTGTGTGTGTGTGAGTGTTTGTGTTTTGTGTCCTGTGTGTGTGTGTTTTGTGTTCTCTCTGTGTGTGTGTGTGTGTGTGTGTGTGTGTGTGTGTGTGTGTGTGTGTGTGTGTGTGTGTGTGTGTGTGCGCGTGCGTGCGTGCGTGTGTGCGCGCACGCATGGGTGGATTATTGACGAGAGTTACAGAGGTCCAAATTTCCCTACCCTGACACCCAACCTCTCCCCCCCCCCCTCCCCAGCCCAAACTAAAATAAATCAAAATATGCTACGGCATGTGTAACTGACTTCAGTAACTGCCCCGTTCAAATTACTTGTTCCACATTGCAAAACATATCCCAAGAAAGTATTGGTAATGTTTAAATATTAAATTAAGAAAAGTTCTATTACAAAAAATATGTGAGGTTTCATGATAACAACTGTAAAACTTATTCCCTTACTGACATCCTCACCTTCTCTCTATTTGGTGATAGCTTAGTTATTCAATCCTTTCAAAATTATGGAATGCTCTCTTTTGATCGAAAGGACACACCACTGGCGTGTGTGAGCGCTTGTGTGTGTGTGTGTGTGTGTGTGTGTGTGTGTGTGTGTGTGTGTGTGTGAAAAATCTTATAAGCATGCATACTAGTTTACAAAAACTGTATGTCATTAATAAATCAGCTGAAATCTTCTTCTCCTTTTCCTCCTTCTTCTGTAAACCACCCACAGTTATTAGGTTGATTTTGATGGTACTGTACACCTTCATTTACATACCTGAGTACATATTTCAGGTTGTAATTGGGCTTTAATTTCATTTGATTGAAGTCTTTTATGCAAAAAACATTGAGTTTCTCTTTTTGAAAAACATGCATTTTTTCCTCTGTGGTGTGTGTGTGTGTGTGTGTGTGTGTGTGTGCGCGAGAGAGAGAGAGAGAGTATGTGTGTGCGTACAATTTTACTACAAACAAATGTGTGTGTGTGTGTGTGTGTGTGTGTGTGTGTGTGTGTGTGTGTTAAGGTGTGTGTGTGTGTGTGTGTGTGTGTGTGTGCGTGTTTTGAGGTCTGTGGACACTCGTTTTCATGTTGCTCATTTTTACATATAAGCCTACACATATTAAGAAAAAATGCGTTGCTTATTACCTCTGGACTCATAATGTTGGGAAACGTGATATCAATCACTTTGCATCCGCATAGCATATCCACTTTAATTCTCCCACGCTGAGATTAACAGGATTTTTTATCGTGCAGTTCAATGGTTTCTCCATGTCGTTCAGGCTACGTTAACTTGCTCTCATATAACCGAACTATCAGAAGATATGTAGACGGCCAAGTTTTTGATTGGCGAATTCAGTAATCAGTAACATTGGCTTTCCATCGCCATATTGAAGCATCGAGTCCTCAGCAACGAGGATAGAGTTGAAATCATTATTTCTCCAAATCGGTTAAGATTTTAGTAACAAAACAATCTGCATATCTTACTGAAATATTTTGTTTCAATTATATTACAACATTTTTGAAAGTCTATTTCTGGTGAAAGTCCACATCATCGAGAACTCACGTGAGAACTTATCGGTACTTCAATGCAACATGGCTGACGAGTACGACGAGCCCATATCTGACCAGGAAAAGGTGTGTGCGCTATGTTCTTCTATACCTATGCACGATCGTAAAACTTGAATCTAATAGCAATGTTTAATTCTTTTAATGTGGTATGTATTGAAAGGTTTCCTCTGACATATGCTGATATTATCGGTGTTGCGAATATGGGAGGGGCGGTCCTTATCAATATCATGTCAGTGTGAGTGGAGACACTTCCGCCTCCGATGTCTGGAAAACCGGCGACAAATTAATTTTGTTTCATTACTAGCAAGATGATGCATGTTTAAATAAAATATTTTTGTGTTACTTTTTTTTTCATGTAAAACTACGTATTAAACTATTGTTCAGCTGTTCATGGTGATCCTTGGGTTTATTGAAAACCATTGTTAGTTGTCAGAATTGTATTCGGTTTTTCATAAAATTTTGATAATGATGAACGATTAGTCATGTACAGTGAAGTAGCATCTCATTTAAGGTGAACGTTCGTTGCAAACCTTTATTACGGTGACTTAGTCAGATTCTGATTGTCGTCAGTGGATGATAATGAGGGAACAAATAATGAATCACCTACAACGCAATGAGCTACTATGTAAGGAGCAACATGGGTTCGTCCAGGGGAAATCATGTGTGACAAATCTACTGGAAGCTCTTGACGACTGGACCAGACTCATCGACTCCGGCAGCAGCATTGATGTTGTGTATATGGACTTCCAAAAAGCCTTCGACACCGTACCGCACCGTGTCTGCTGAGCAAAGTCGAGGCCCATGGAATAAAAGGTCCAATACTCAACTGGATAACAGCCTTTCTTGGTGATCGAAAGCAGCGAGTTAGAATTAATGGAACTTTCTCTGAAGAGGCTGCAGTCACAAGCGGCATCCCCCAAGGTAGCGTGTTAGGACCAATCCTGTTTGTCATCTACATTAATGATCTGCCGAAACATGTACAAAACACCGTCAAATTATTTGCAGATGACACAAAGTTATATGCCGCAAGCAGTGACCAAGAATCAATTGCATCGCTCCAGCAGGACCTAGATAGCCTTCAGAAATGGTCGGACGATTGGCTTCTGAGATTCCACCCACAGAAATGTAAAGTGATGAAAATTGGCACACGGAAATCAGAAGCAACATACCATATGAAATACACAGATGCTGAAACCGGAACCAGCAGAGAAATACCCCTGGCAGAAAGTGAGGTGGAAGTGGATCTCGGTGTTCATGTGGATAATGACCTCAAATTTAAGCAACACGTTGCCAACGTCACTTCAAGAGCAAACAGCGTAATTGGCGTCATCCGCAGAACCTTCGAGTTCTTGGACTGCAAGCTCTTCATCAAGCTATACAAGACATTAGCAAGGCCTATCCTCGAGTATGGACAAACTGTGTGGCACCCCTGACACAAAACACTCTGTAAAGAAGTAGAAGACGTGCAGCGCCGAGCCACAAAGTTGATCTCCTCAATCAGAGAACTGCCATATTCAGAAAGACTAGAGCGACTTGGCCTGCCCAGCCTGGAGCACCGACGTCTCAGAGGGGATATGATTGACACCTTTAAGTACGTCCATAGAATCTACAAGACCATAAAACCTAAGTTGGAAACTCCCAAGGACGTAGGTACAAGAGGAAATGTGATGAAACTTTCCATGCACCATACCCACTGCGATACCAGGAAACATTTCTTCAGTGAAAGAGTCGCCAAAACATGGAACAGTCTCCCAGACGAAGTGGTCCTAGCACCTTCAGTAGAAGCGTTTAAATGTAGGCTGGATGCTTGCTGGAGGAAGAAACCAGACCAGTACAACCCGTCTTGCCAATAAGCCACGCATGCAAAGTTATTAGTATATGAGCCGTATAACCCACACGGATCGATGAACAGGACTTCAACGAAGACCTCACACATCGTATAGTTCAAGTTCAAGTTCAAGTAGAGGTGCGGATGAGGAGTATTGACAGTATTTTACTACCGCAGACAAAGCAACATGAGCCCCGAAATAGGTTAGTACTTTGGTTTGAACTTCCCCCCCTCCCCCCCCCCCCCCCCCCCCCCCCCCCCCCCCCCCCCCCCCCCAAAGCATTCTGATGGCAGATGATGGTGGCAGCTAACATTCCACAATGCTAAGTATTCACTTTTATATCTGAAGACCATTTGCCCCAAATGAAACATATCCAGTTTGCATTATTCTCTGCATGCAGCACCCCATCAGTCTAGTTTTGTTAAATATTTGCATTATTCTCTGCATGCAGCACCCCATCAGTCTAATTTTGTTAAATATTATGGCAAAAGAAGCTGTTTTTCACTTGTTTAACAAAGGAAATTGTGCTGGAGATCACACAGGAAAGAAAATGTTAATATCGTAAATAAGAGATATCTGAACGTAGTGAGCGGGTTATGGATGTTAATTCTGAAAAGTGAAATGAAAGAAGAAGAAGAGAAGTCAAGCTTAGGTTAAGGTCATTACAAGTTTGCAGTTTGCAAGAGTTCTAATATTGCATTAGGAATCTGATGATGGCCCATTTAGAGCCGTATTTAGAACTACAAAGCATCATCGATCATGGTCAACCGCAAACAAAATAATGAAGATGCATGTGGTTTTAGAGTAGTAATGTTGCAGTGTACAGGGCTTCTAATCCTCTGGCTTGATGCTTTTCATTTACACTAACTGACAAAAACTTGTAAGTATGTACTTTGATGTACATGTGTGAATTGAAAATTGTGTAGGGTGTAAATCATCACAAAAATCATGAAATGAGATGAGGAACTTGTTTCTTCAAGTATCAAATCAGAAAGCAGTGCTGAAAATTAAGAATCAGAAGGAAAATGGGAAAGGACAAAGTTGACAAAAGTAGCTGGCATGAACTGTAATTGCGATGGTCAGGTGTATGTGTTTCAGGTGAAGGTTGCTTCCAACTTCATTCTCCATGCTCCACCAGGAGAATTCAATGAAGTCTTCAATGGTAAGTGTTTGTACATGTCAAGTATTTGTTCATACCAGTTTGCGAAATTAGTGCTGTAAATATTGAACAAAATGTTTGAAACATCACAGAACCCACTTATTTGATGTTCCAAGTACAAGATGTGAAAACCATGTGTGGGAGAATATCAATAGCTCCATACAGATATTTACTTCTTTCAAAATTAAAAGAAAAAAGGTTATTGTCTCCTCCTGTTCCCCCCATAACTCATTTCTCTCCCTCGTCCCAGGTCCACTCAAAAACAAACAGTGATATACCTTGGCACTTTTAAGTCCACTGCTCAGTGTACTCTGCTCTGATTGAAGTTGAACGTACTAAAAGAAAATACTGAGTGTGACGGGTTTCCGACGTTCCCCCTCATTATTAAAATATGATTATCATATGCAGGGATGCAGGGGGATATACACAGAAGCATTCACTCTTTCATAACCAAAATACACTCTCGCATCTATAGGCACACGCACTCTGTCACTCACTTCGGGCCCACACAAAGGTGACGGGAAACCAATTACATTTCCTAGAAAATAATCAAATTTTATTTAACTTGACTCCCCCACCCGTCACTACAGAACACGCTTATCTGTATCACACAAAAAATGTAAACATCATAATCACATCCCTTGTTCTTCAGTTACTCTTACTTAACCAGGAAAGACAACATTCCACCATTCTGATTGCACACTTATAAACTTAAGAACAAATAAACGTTCATAACTTGTCAGCATTCCTTGGTTGACCAGTCAGTTCTCTCGTCACTCAGTGCGACTGTGATCGCTGAAGCTGCCACACTGTTATGTCCACCCTCGGACCGAGTCTCACAGATTCCACTGAACTTCACCCTCTCCACAGAAAGGGCTCCTGTCGGCCTCTCCCACATGTGTTCTCTTGCTGCAAACACCCCACCGTTGTCTGGCAGCTCCCTGCCTAGGCCTCAACAGGCTGACATGTCTTGCTGTCTACCGTCCCCACACAGGGGACAATTCTTCTGGTCGTTGGCTCCGAGGCTACAGCAACCTCCACTGTCTTACGTCCCCACCCAGGAGACAATTTCCTACCATCGTTGGCTTCAAGGCAACAGCAAACCTCTGCTTCTTACTGTATTTTCTTGAGCCCTCAGCAAGACGGGACAAGTTCACTTCCCCTCAGTGAGTCACACACTTCCTGGTTTTCCGAGCATCTTATATCCATTCTCAAACAAAGAGAATGAGATCACTAGTTACCTACACATATACACACACCACAGCTACTAGCACCAAGAAAGACTTGGGTACCAAGTGGTTGATGCATAACCTCCATTTCGAACTCATGTTCGATTCCCTGAAGCTACCCATTGTACGAACAGGTTGGACTTCTCCACAAGCCAGGACCGATGCTTCAAGTTTTTACTGCACTCTATAACCAACAAGGTGCAAAGCACTCAACAGGCCGAAACTTCCCCAAAAGTGTTTCTCCCTCAGGACAAGAACGGCTGAATGGTCACTGTGTCCTGCCTGCAGGATGACAGTCACCCATCGTGACTGTTGCCTGACACGATCACTTCCCCTTAGGTGCACTGGAGAACCCAGTGAATGGCCAGTGGGGGAGGTGGACGCCTTCTATCCCCCTGGACATGCGAATCACCTCCCAGTAACTCTCCCTCCTTCAGTATACTTCTCCGGGTATTCCCCTCTGGTAGTGGTAATACCTGAGTTCCCACACTTGAAGAACCCAAGGAAACTGGTCTCTACATCACTTAATTTGCCTAAAGGACGGGAGAACATTCGGTCGACTCATGACACTGAGAGAGCAACATGTTGTATAGTACACACAGAACACAGCTTTACATGACAGGTAAATTCTGTAGCTGAAGACTGTATGGAGAGTTTCTGATACTCACTTTGTTTTAGAATGATGCATTACTTTTGTTTTTTGCTTTGATTTGATAATGGGTGTATGAGTAAAATTATCTTTTTGCTTCTCTTTCCCATACTTTAGTAGATCACGTGGAAATGGGGGGTATAGTATTTTTTTAAGTTAAAGAAATTTGTTGAGAAATTTGCTGAAAAGGGTGTGAACACAAACAAAATCATTTTGCAGGTTTCATGATTTGCTGGTTATCAGCAGTAATTATATGCAGTTTGACTAAAATTGTATCAACTCTGTCAGACTGACAAGATCTGAAAGTCAGAATTACTG
>CM031604.1:56645558-56690558 GCA_018398815.1 Conus ventricosus | reverse complement strand
CTGTGGAAACGTTGAAGGTAATGGTTGACACCATTTCTTTCTTTCTTTTTTGTTGTTGTCTCATTAGTGATGACAGTCCTGTTATGACCTTGTGTAGCAGCATCCTGGACTAGAGTGAAACGGAAACTAGCTGATCTCAGCATGCCCTTGTACAGAAGTGGGCTGAAGAACAAAATAAAAGACAGTCAAATAATTCTGGAAGAAGCAAACAACAGCAACAACATCAACAACAACAAAAAAAACTCCTGCTGGTTCTAACTAGCAACGTAGCACTCTTGGGAAGAAAGGAATGGTTGTCTTTGTAGGGTTGGACACAAGATTTGGCAGATGTGCTATGGATGGCTTCTTTGCTTGACAGGGGCAGGGGCAATGTTGGTCTTGGTCAATGCAGAATTGTCACTGCTGACTTTCTGAAGCATGGTCAGGCTTGATAACCTCTTTAATGTTGCAGTGTAAGCTACTGCAGTTTGCCAATTAGGCATGGCCAAGGTTGTTTGTCAATCAGGCGTGGCCAGAATTATCAATCAGGCAGGACCAAGGTGGTTGAAGTTTTGTGGTGGTGATTGACGATGAATCTAGTGGCTTTTCATTAGACCACTTCTGCTTGTCAGTCTTAGTTTTATAATTTGTTATTTTAACAGTACAGTGAAGATGTTCTGTGCCTTTTGGTTTGGGGAGAATTAGAACATAGGGAGTCAAAAGAGCAAAGTCTTCTGTTGCGCCCCAACGGCCTTCAAGACTCTGGGATAGGTGATAGGTAAGTCAAAAGGGAGAGAATCTGAATACTGTTGACATAGGAAGTAAGAAAAGGTCGATGCGTTCAAGTGCAGGTATGAACATCTGTCTTGGTTGGTGAGATTCTGACGTCTTGGGTCATAATAGAGATTTTTCTGGGCAGTGTTGGCGCAGAGTGAGGGGAGAGGAGAACAAGTCAAAAGGAACTAAGAAGCTGAAACACTGGTCAGTCAGGGATGGGTGTGGGGTGGGTGACGAAAGAAATTAGATTGTTTAGTTGTTGAAGAATTTGAGAAAGGGAAAGGATTTATATTTTCAGTTTTATCAAGGAAGTGTCACTGCCTAGGAATTAGGCTACGCATGCTATTCCTTATCTGCTAAACCATGGGATCACAGAGCTCAGAGTTTACAGGTAGATGGCGTAAATAAATGAATAACAAACTGAAACATTGCTAGTACAGTGTAACAGGAAAAGACATGGGAAGAAGAACTCACTGACAACAGTTAGCAGATGCCCTATTTATGCAGATTCAGGAGTTTTGTCATGGAGATGGTATTTCAGGCTTTCGATTTAGGGATGATGGGATGGTTGGGTTAGTTCGATGGAGGGTGGGAATAGGGCAGGGTGGGTATTTTTATTTAAATCTAATTTCTTCTTCCACTTTTCCGTATGCTCCTGTACTCTCCTGGAGTTCTTTCTATCAAATTTTCCATGAAAATCCTTCATAAGGTTTTTGGCTGGTCATAAGTCACTGGGTTTTTTTTTTCTTCTTTTTTTTTTTATAGAAGGATATCCTGTGTTGGTTTCCTTTGGGGACAAGTTTGAATGAATAATCTACATAGATTTCCTTGAATAAATTTGTTCTCTACAAATAGTCTCAAAACAATCATTCAAAGGATGTAAAATATTCGGCAAAAGTATATGAACTTAAAAGAGAAGCAACAACCAGATTAGTGTATAGAAATTACCCTTCAGGGTATTTTGTTTTACAGAATTTGCTGTAAGTGTTAGGCTCCTGTGTTTTATCTATCCATGGAATTTCGAAACACTTTTCTTGAAAAGCCCTGGAATCTTTTTCCAACAATTTATGCGTGAACCATGTGATTGCAGGCGTTGATTACAGAACATGGGGACCAAGGTTATGGGAAATTTCTTGATCCCAGAACCAAACAGACCTTCAGGTGAGACCTACTGTTGTATTGCATGTACCTTAGTTCTGGTAGTTTGCAGCACATTCTGAACGGTGACTCTGAAAATAATTGAAAGGCACTAAATATCTTCAGTATGTTGCTGGTTGTTTACTGATTAAAACGAAGGCATCGAAAGGCACGGTCAGCAACTGGCAAAAATATCTTCAGTATGTTGCTGGTTGTTTACTGATTAAAACGAAGGCATCGAAAGGCACGGTCAGCAACTGGCAAAAATATCTTCAGTATCCGCATCCGCTAAGTTTTGAGACCACACTACTCATGATTTGAAGCTGATGGATAAATGAATTAACAACAAAGATGAGACAATTGAAGAAGAGGGTCTCGTGGCTATGACTCAGCAGATGTCTGACCTATGCATTAGCCCAAATCGCTGGTCAGACCTTGAGTGCCTACCTACCATTTTCTTTTTGTGTATGTGTGTGTGAATGTAAAATGCACATGTAAAATGAACAGCACAGTTCAGTGATAAACGAAGCAAGCCCATGCTGTGTATAGCGACTGAGGCAGTGATGCAGTTAAATTACTGCTTACCTGGACTTAAGGAGAAAGCCTGGCCCATGCCAGCGTATGTACGACACAGACCTGAGTAGCGAGGCACTGACTTGACAGCTTAGATCAGAACAATAAATCCTTGCAGAACACAGGATGAATAAGCAGGAACAGCTTGAAATAATGATTGCCGTTCATGTATCTCTGTTCTGTTTTTGCATCATAAGAAAGTAGTGGACGACACACTTGCTTAATGGCTAGTTTACAAAGCAACGATATCTTTGCAGACAAGTTGAAGTGTCACAATGATAGGAGAATGAAATAAGTAAAAAGAATCTGAGATTGTGAGAACAGAGAAACCAGTGTCAATGGAAATCTTCACGTTTTCCATTATTCCAGACTTTGCTGCAGAATGCTGTGAACCAAAGAGATCAGTGCTAGCTTTTAGGCGATCAAAATAGTTGTTAGTAAATTACATTTAAAGTGGTTTTTAAGGGGCAGTGTAAACAGATTTTAATTTTAAGTTTCTCAAAACTGAATCGGCCAATTAGATTGTAATACTGCAGTTTAATAATTGGATTCAAGACAAATCTGTTGATGTGCGACATGTATAGTTTCCCGATCTAGACGTGTAAATAATTAATCAAATAGAAGTGTTGCAAAATACAGCTTGGCTGAAGCAAGCAGGGGAAGTTGCCTGCCACTAAACGCATGTGCAAGTAGCTGTCTGACAATGGAAATAGCTTTGAAATGATTGATTCTCTTCGATTTGTTTGCCAGAGCATAGAAATAAATGGTATGCAAGCGCTCTGTAGTGATGATAGTACAACAGCTTAAAAGAATTTTGACATAAGTGAAAAGTAGTAGAATGATGCAGTCATAAGCATTAAATCACAATGTGAGTTTAGGTCAGTCTCAGAATTTTGACATAAGTGAAAAGTAGTAGAATGATGCAGTCATAAGCGTTAAATCACGGTCAGTCTCAGAATTTTGACATAAGTGAAAAGTAGTAGAATGATGCAGTCATAAGCGTTAAATCACAATGGGAGTTTAGGTCAATCTCAGAATTTTGACATAAGTGAAAAGTAGTAGAATGATGCTGTCATAAGTGTTAAATCGCAATGGGAGTTCAGGTCAGTCTCAGAATTTTGACATAAGTGAAAAGTAGTAGAATGATGCAGTCATAAGCGTTAAATCACAATGGGAGTTTAGGTCAATCTCAGAATTTTGACATAAGTGAAGAGTAGTAGAATGATGCAGTCATAAGCATTAAATCACAATGGGAGTTTAGGTCAATCTCAGAATTTTGACATAAGTGAAAAGTAGTAGAATGATGCAGTCATAAGCGTTAAATCACAATGGGAGTTTAGGTCAATCTCAGAATTTTGACATAAGTGAAAAGTAGTAGAATGATGCAGTCATAAGCATTAAATCACAATGGGAGTTTAGGTCAATCTCAGAATTTTGACATAAGTGAAAAGTAGTAGAATGATGCAGTCATAAGCGTTAAATCACAATGGGAGTTTAGGTCAATCTCAGAATTTTGACATAAGTGAAAAGTAGTAGAATGATGCAGTCATAAGCGTTAAATCACAATGGGAGTTTAGGTCAATCTCAGAATTTTGACATAAGTGAAAAGTAGTAGAATGATGCAGTCATAAGCGTTAAATCACAATGGGAGTTTAGGTCAATCTCAGAATTTTGACATAAGTGAAAAGTAGTAGAATGATGCAGTCATAAGCAATAAATCACAATGGGAGTTTAGGTCAATCTCAGGGCGCCAGTACTGTAAAGCAATAGTAGTTCATTCATACACATACAGGGGCATAGATTGGGCTGTAAAGAGGACAAAAGGCTTTTCATTATTGTGGTGGGGATTCAGTTTTAAATGTCTGTTGTGCCATTGTCTATGGTAAGTAGGTCATTGGGTCACTGGTCACTGTGTTGTGATGAAGCAGAATAGGGGTCAGCTATGAGACTGTATTGAGCAGAGCGAGCACGGTTACGTGTCTAATAGTGTGTGTGTGTGTGTGTGTGTGTGTGTGTTCCTTTTTTTGAAAAAAAAGTGTTGATGTTCTTTTCATATTGTTTTCTTATATGTCAGTACATCTTTGAGTTAATCTGACAATAAATTGCTTTTAGTCAGTCAGTGTATGTATGTGGCATCCCCATGTGAGCAGACACCTGTGTGTACACAGGTGGGTCATTGGCAATTAGGTGGCTTGAAATTGATGACAAGGGTATCACACTGGACTGAGGTTACACATTTCACCTTCGTTGTTTTATCTTATCAGTCCTGAGCGAACAACCAAGAGGTCTACAGTACCTACAAAGTGATTTTTTTTTTCACCTAGGTATGACCATTTACGGAAGGAGGGCAGCGACTTCCAGCCCGCGGAGGTAGACAAACAAGCGGAGCCTTGGCGGGCAGCCGTGGAGGGGGCCATGACTGAGTATGTGCAGAACCACTACCCCCATGGTGTGGTCACTGTGTATGGCAGCACTGCTGATGGCAACATCACTCTCATTGTGTGCATTGAGAGCCACCAGTTCCAGCCCAGGAACTTCTGGTAAGGAAACAGTGTCATCTCGACGATGAGGGTGATGGTTGTTGTGATAATGGTTATGATTTGTTAGGGTAGGGAAAAGATGGAGATGGTTGTCATGATGATATCAGTGATGATTATTGCCTTGAAAATTAGGGGGTCAGGCTCAGTGCGAAAAACTAGCTTTGAAATTTTCAGGGGGTGGCAAAAATATTCAGGTGTCACACTTTATAACTGCTAGAAAATGTACACACGTGCACGCACGCACGCACGCATGCATGCACGCACACACACTCACACGCATGCACGCACGCATGCACACGAAAGAGAGTGAGACAGAAATGGATGGAAAAAAGAGGTGTTAATAACAAAAGTTAATAAAACTCCAGATTATGCTGAAAACTATTTTTCCAGCTTCTTGTTCCGATGTGAGAACAGTGTTACCAACTAAAGCACATAAATGTGAACACTGACACGATCAGGATTGTAACAGTGACACTTGATATGTGGCATATCCTCTTCGAGTATCATCACAGAATTTCCACTATATGAGCCATTCCTGTCAGTGTTGAAATATGTAATTGCTTGACCATATTCTAGTCGCCATGCAATGAGCATCGAAGCCTGGTAACATACAAGAGGTGAAAGATGAATACTTTTAGAATCTTTGATGAAACGGTTTATGGACTTCAGTCGTGGAATGGCGAAAATGCTTTTACATGACATGCTGCTCGGAGTTCTGATGCCTACAGGAGAAAATCATTGCGTCACAGAAAAGTTTGGTATGTTTTAGTGACATAGCAGCCAGAATTCTAGTGCATCAGATGGGAATTTGATGCATCAGAGACACACATTTGTGCATAAGAATTATCACTGGATATTGATGATTTCTTGGGCGATGGAAATGTTTGCGATTATTTATTATGACTGTCGTAATGCAGGCGATGATTTTGTTATGGTAAGAAAGGATTGCCATCATTAATGATGACGGTGATGATTGCTGTGATAATTTGTGTAGGAAATGATTGTGATGGTGACGATGATTGTTTTGACAGCGGTGATGATTTGTTGGGGTGGAAAAGGTTGTGGTGATGATGATTGTCTTGAGAAAGTTTATGACCTGTCAGGGTAAGGAAACAATGGTCATGATGATGACGATGAATATGAAGATTGTCATGAAGGTGGTGATAATTGTCATGATGGTCATGTTGATGGTCATGATGATGGTCATTATTCTAAAGGTTACAGAATAAAGGTTATCATAATTGTCAAGATGATGTTTATAATGGTCATGATGATGGTGACAATGGTTCAGGGTAGGATCAGATGTTCATAATGTTGATGAGGAGAAGGAGGGTTTGTCATATCAGATGTTCATAATGTTGATGAGGAGAAGGAGGGTTTGTCATCTTCCTTAACAGTTTTTTTTCCTTCTCAGTTTATAAAGTCCAGAGCAGGTAGGGTGATAATGAGGATCACAAGTTATCTGGGTCAGAATGCCTGTAAATTTTTGCAGCAAGAGTCGTGTGGTGACAATAAGACATTGGTCAACATGTGCATGACACACCATGAACATCAAGAGTTAATAGTATTCAGTAAACAAAAGAATATAAAACAAATGCTGGAAATTATATCCAAGAAAAAGGAGATACTGACTGTCAGAATGACATGACTTAATTCTTTGGTAATCATCTTGACATTGTATGCTGACCTTTTAAATCACTTGATCAGTTCTTGATTTTCTTAAAATGGCGTGTTAAAGGGGTACCTTTCCCAAAACTCGGAGAGGTAACGTTCAATTTGAAATGCCCTTCACCATTAGAAAGAGCTTGGATGTCTGTGCTTAGGACCTTTGAGAGAGTAAAGGTGACTCGCCATTGGCAAGAGTCTCATTTTGTAGCAGCAGGTCCTCAGATGCATGGCTTTGTGTGTGTGTGTGTGTGTGTGTGTGTGTGTGTGTGTGTGTGTGTGTGTGTGTGTATGTATGTGTTCTTCAATTTAACGTCTATCCACGTTAAGTGATATTAGACAATGTTAGAGGGAAAGGGGGGAGGGGTAGAGGTATTAAGTAATATATTCAAAGGCTTTGAAGAAAAACAGCAACAGCAACAATAAAATAGACAACTATGAGCTAACAAAGAACTACTGATCAAAACACTCAACATCGGCTCCAGTTTACAGAACCGAATAAATAGGACTTTGATGTAATGAAACTGCAATTTTACACATCAGTGATAAATCTGATAAAACGTGATTCAGAGAACATTTAGGTAGGGATGGTAGGTAAGGTTTTATGTGCTCACATTGAAAAAGGATGTGATTATTTGTAATTTTTCCGCCACAAAGGCATGTTATGTTCTTACAGAACTTTGTCTTAAAAGCATTCAATTTGATCTTATAAATCAAAGAAATTATAATCCGTGAATAAGGTAAGCTACATTGATGATATGAATTAAGTGTGTCAATGTTTATTAGCTGGCGTGAGTGAGTATCTAGAAAACATCCAGAACTTTTTAGTTTTTTTCTAAAATGTTTCCAACACGCATTTTCTAATAGACTGTATCCCTCATGGACAGACAATGGAATACTGACACATTCTGACTCGCTTGTATTTCTTGCTCCCCGCTTTGCTGCTCTGTCGACCCTCTCATTAAACTGAATACCACAGTGAGAAGGAACCCAACAGAAAGAGATACTCGTACCCCTTTTAACCAAAAAATGTATTAATTCATGAATGTCTGTAATTAAATCTTTTCTTATTGTTGTTGATTTGCTGAGGGCAAATAAAACCGATTTTGAATCGACACAAAAGAGGGCCTGAAGTGTTGGGTAAGAAAGATCAAGAAGATAATACAGGGCCATTAAAATGGCAGTTAGCTCGGCTGTAAAAATGGATCTGTTTTTTTCCAAGGTAGAAAGATTTTTCCACCTTTATAGAAGGAATAGCAAATGCTGCACCTGCTTCTTTGGTATCTAAAAGAGATCCGTCTGTATATATCTGAAGATGAAGCGGGTACGAGTTTTCTATATACTCTTTTACTGTTACGCCAATCAAGTTTTCATTGTCACCTTTTTTCAAAGACGAATGGTTGATATCAAATGATGCTCTTTGAAGTTCCCATGGTGGACTGGGAGATGAAGGAAGTTGAGGTTTAATTATTTCGGTATGGTTAATTCCTGACTCTTCGAATAAATTGGAAGTGAAAGTCCTAGTTGTCGTAAGCGAGGAGATTGATCTTGCTCTTTTAGGGAAGTTAATATCAGATCTCAAACTAACTTCGTTTTCAACATTGTTGTCACATGTTGAAGATCGTAAGACATACTTCTTCTTCTTCCTAAAACACCGGTTCACTCAAAAACGAGTAGGTCACCAGCGCGCATGTTAAAAAGTAAATAAAATACCATAAAACAGTGCGACTCAGACTGTTGGCCCCTGGAGCAAATTTAGCAACAAGGGGTCGCACTCGATATTCAAGAAGATAAAAGCAATGGCCAAATTCAGGCCCAGGTAATAGTAAAATATCAGGGAAGTAAAAATAGAAAATCGTCAATATGCAGATCTCAGAACTGTCGAATCAATTTGTTTTTTGAATGAGATTGCATTTGTGGCAATCTTGATGGCACCCGGCAGTGAGTTCCACAGCCGTACAGAACTGGGATAAAAAGAATGTAAGTGGCTGTCAATATTTGATGCAGGTATAGTATAACATTGACCGCCACTCCTGGTGCTTTTTTATTCAATACTAGTTGTTCCATTGGAATATCAATTACTTTAGCTCTGCCTTTGAAAAAGGTGTTAAGTTTAATAAAAGCTCTTCTCTCTTCTAAGGGTTTCCATTCTAATTTCCTCATGTTCTTCCTAGTATTCCCCTTTTCTCTGATGTGGTTCCCTGTTACGAACCGTGCTGCTCTCTTCTGAATCTTTTCAAGGTTATCAATGTCCTTTAGATGGTAAGGATCCCAAACTGAGCAACCATATTCCAGTACTGGTCTAACCAGTGTTTTGTAGCAGTCGTCTTTAACCTCATGGGGGCAGTCATTGATATTCCTGTGTAAGAAAGCTAAGATGTTATTTGCTTTCTTACATACTAAATTGTAATGTTCTTTCCATTTGAGACGACTATCTATAATCACGCCTAAATATTTTGCAGCATTAGTTTTTTTAAGAATAGTATTATGGATAGAATAATCTGATCTAATTAGTGAGCGTTTGTTACATATACGCAACACTTGGCACTTTTGAGGGTGAAATTCCATTTTGCAAGTTCTTTCCCACTCTTGTAAAACGTTTAGATCTTCTTGTAGAATGCGTGTATCATTCTTGCTTCAGCGACTTTGCGACAGCGAGCCGTCGATACTCATCTAATGGTAATAACCCAATTTCGCGATATGTTCCTAGGGACGATGCATGATATGGTACACCTATAGCTAGTTTGAAAGCTTTGCAATCCAAGCTCTGCATTTTCTTCAGCAAACTTGTCGGGGCACTGAAGAAAACTTCTTGTCCGTAAGTGAGTCTTGACCGTATCAGCGATAATGCTAGGTGTTTGAGTACATTAGCATCTTGGCCCCAGTTTTGTTTTTGTATAACTTTTAGAAAATTAAAACTTTTTCTGGCCTTTGTTAATAAATATTGAATATGATGGTTCCACGATAACTTTGAAGTAATATATACTCCAAGAAATTTTACCATCGGTCTGTACTCTAGGATTTCTTTATCTATTCGAAAAATAGGTAAATCTGGTCGATCGGGCCCACTATTGAAAAGTACAAGATTAGTTTTTTTCCGGTGATAACAAAAGTCCATTCTCCATCATGTAATTATTTAAGTTATCAAGTTCCCGTTGATACAATTTTCTAAAATAGTTCAGCTGTCTTTTGGGGTTTTCCTTTTTATGGTAACTTTCATCCACATGCATATGTCATCTGCATATTGTACTATTACAATATTATTTGACACAGATTGTGGTAAATCATAGAGCAGAATATTGAATAAATGAGGGGCAATAACTGATCCCTGTGGGATTCCCATTTGGGGAAATCTTAAGGTGGAATAGGAGTTGCCTACTTTTGTTTGCATACTTCTGTCAGATAAGAAATTCTTAATATAGTCATAGATATGTCCAGATAGACCAGTACTTTTTAATTTATACAGTAATCTACCATGCCAGACATGGTCATAGGCTTTCTTTATATCAAAGAATGTTGCCAGTACATTTTTTCTGTGAGCAAACTGATGTTTAATCTGTGTTGTTAGTTTCACTAAATGATCAATTGTACTTCTCTTCTTCCTGAAACCTGCTTGATTGGTAGGGATAACTTTTCTTTTATCACAATGGTAAATTAGTCTGTTTAAAATGATCTTTTCTAGCAGCTTACCGGTGTGTGATGTTAGAGCAATGGGTCTGTAATTATTTTTATCTTTTTTTGACTTTCCTTGTTTTGGTATTGGAACTATGATTGAGTGTTTCCATACCTTTGGAATATGACCTTCATCCCAGCATTTTTGAAACAATTCATGTAGTAATATAATCCAGTTTTCCGGCAAATGTTTTAACATTATGCTAGATATTGCGTCTGCTCCGACTGACGTTTTCTTATCACTTAAAGAAAACAGCGTGTCTTTCAGTTCTTTCAAAGTAATTGGAGCGTATGTATGTGTGGGTGTGTATGTGTGGGTGTGTATGTGTGCATGTGTGTGTGTGTGCGTATGCATGTGTATGTGTGCGCATGCGAACATGTGTGTGTGTGTACACGTGCATGTGTGCGCATACATGTATCTGTCGATTTGCTTATGAATGTGTACAAGCAGTAGACTCATACTTCATGACAATGTGTTCAGGAACGGGCGATGGCGATCCCAGTGGTCCGTCACTTTCCCAGAATCCGGTGGCTCTGCTGAGGTGACTGGAGTGCTGAAGGTGCAGGTAGGTTGTCTCCCTTGGCTTTAGACTTGGGGGGGGGGGGTCCTCCAGATCAGTGACAACACCTTGCGTTGTGAAAAGGAGCTGAACTGAGTCATAGACCAATCATTATATGATGGAGTCCTTTGAGAACATGCATTTCGTTTTCTACAAAAAAGAAGTAGACCTGGGTGTCCCTTTTTTTAAAACTCCAAATATTGGACATTTTGCCTGTGTACAAGTACTACTTACACTGCCGTGTGTTCTTTGTGAAGAGATAACTGAGTGCTTATTCAGCTGAAGCTGGTGTTGAGTTGGAATAAATTTGTGAGTGATGCATCAGATGGGCAGTTATATAGACGCTATTTATGGGACTTGATTAGTCTCGACTGAAGTATTAGACCAAGGAAACAATACTCAAGATCGAGTGGAGAACAGAACTTCCTTGGGTTTTTTGCATGCTACATTGTAATTTACTCTGCCAGAGAATTGCCCCAGGACCCCCTGGGGCTTTGGCCTAGTTTCTGAATTTTTGAATCACCAGCAATTCAGCCTGACTTCACAGATCTTTTTTTCTTGTTGCTATCTGGCACAGGTGAGACACAAATTCACTTGCTCTGAGATGGGCATTTTGTGTGTGTGTGAGTTGGTGGGGTGGGGGGGGGGGGGGGGGGGGGGGGGGGGGGGGGGGGGGCGCGGTCATGGAGTATGTTGGTATCTGCAGGGACAAAACTATCGGAGAAAACAGAGATTTGTAAGGATCAAATGGGGCAACAAGGTCTGTTAGGGCAAAGATGCTGTTACTGTCATCATCGTCACGTTATTGTAGGTGCTACTTTGTATCTACAGTCATAAAACTATCGGAGAAGATAGAGAATTGTAAGGATCAAACAGGAAACAAGATCTATGGAGGCAAAGATCATCATCATCATCTTACTGCAGGTGCTAGGGGTGCCATGATGAGATGCTTGAGCCGGCGAAGAATTTCCACAACTCCTGACTCCACAGTTATGATGACAGGGTTGAGGTGTCCTAACAAGTTTAGTGCTTTGCTTTGCACAGAACTTCTGCAGTCTGCCTACGAAACCGACTGCCTTCCACACAGTGATACACACATGTGATTACAAAAGGTGTAAGAATTCATAACTGCGCTTTTCTTAAACTGCTACAAATTACGAAACAAAAAAAGAAAGGATTTGGTGTCCAATATTTCTGTGAAAGCATTGCACAGCTATGTAAAACACGTTTCATTTCTTCGCTATCATTTGTTGGACAGTTCTGCTGTATGTGATTGTAATCATATGTACAGTTGTTTTGATTCTCTTCAGGTTCACTACTATGAGGACGGCAATGTGCAGTTAGTCAGTTCCAAAGAAATCAAGGAGAACTTGAAAGTCACAGTGAGTAATACCTCTCTCTCTCTCTCTCTCTCTCTCCTCTCTCTCTCTCTCTCTCTCACACACACACACACACACACACACACACACACACACACATACACACACACACACAGACGCACGCACGCACGCACACACACACTCACACACACTTGCACACACACACACACACACACGCACACGCACACGCACACACACACGCACACGCGTTTGTCAACAATTTTTCAGTGTGTTTGAGAGCTTCACATCTGGTTTTCATAAATTACAAGTTCGGTGCATAATATTGGTCAAATTTGAAATCATTGTGAAACTGAAAATGAGTTTTTGATTGCATTTTGCTGGGGTTCTATTCATTTATTTATGTGTTATTATTATTATTTATTTATTTTTTGGTGCCCTTCTCTGTTTTTGTGCCTGTCACTCAGGGTGTACATCAGTATGCCAGTCTAACTGTTTTAATGCTGTTTCCTTGTCTGTCTGTCTCTGTACAGTACATACAGTCAGGCTGTGGTCAATTAGATATTGAATGATAACTCATTTTCATTTTGGTCAAAGACAGTTCAAGTATTTGGTAATGGCCATATCACAAGTGCAGACAGTTAGTCATCAAAATTCTAAAGCCAGAGTAGTCATCAGAATTCTAAAGCCAGAGTAGTCATCAAAATTCTAAAGCCAGAGTAGTCCTCAAAATTCTAACGCCACAGTAGTCCTCAAAATTCTAACGCCACAGTAGTCATCAAAATTCTAACGCCACAGTAGTCATCAAAATTCTAACGCCACAGTAGTCATCAAAATTCTAACGCCACAGTAGTCATCAAAATTCTAACGCCACAGTAGTCATCAAAATTCTAACGCCACAGTAGTCACTGAGTCAGTTCTCCAACACATTCCTGTTTCATTGTTTTTCTGTGTATATTGCTCTTGTGCTGAATGGATAATGTAACAAAGTATAGGGATGGTACATAAGTGCTATGAAATCATAAAAACAATTTATAGGCATTGACATACACTCACCTTCCAGCTCTTTCATATAGAACATGGCGAAGGCAAGAAATGGCAGGTAAATTCAAAATACCAAACACTGCTCATTTATTCAGATATCGATCAAGTATCTCACTTTGAAGATATGGAAAAAAAATGCTCCAAATTGTGACCTTTTGAATGCAGTTCACGTAGTTTTGAAACAAGTCTGAAGATGGAAAATTTTGTTCTGTCTTTGTACAGTTGCTCGAATGAAAGTTTTGAAGTGTTTAACTTTAACGTTGTTGAAATGATGAAGCGAGGCAGAGTTAGAGATCAAATCTGCACTGAACTCTTTTGCAAAGGTTGTCACCTACACAGAAAGGGACCTAGTATGGGCAGGTTGGCGGTAGTGTTTGTTTGAACCAATCTTGTGAACAGGCCTCTCTGCATTTGCCAGGCAACTTTATTCTTTTTTAAAATTTCGTCACGATCGCTATATTTATTCAGATGCATTTATTTCCCACTTTGTTGAAATGCACAGGATGCATATGCTAATGGAACTACATTTATCTAGTCTGCAGTGGGACTTCACTTTTAAATTTTAGTATTTGAGTGCAAGTTTACAGTTATCATGAAAATGTAAACAAGCTCTGCATACTGTGACAAAAGCAGTCATGAAATCGAAAGTCATCATGTTAATGACTTGTTTACATGTGCATATGTCAGCATAAACATTCTGCTGAACAGTGTGTGGTATTACCTTTCATGGTTTCACTCCTGCCATGTGCTAGCAAACAATCATAAACCTGAAGAGTGCAATTGTTTATTTTTTTCCCCCATAGATTTCCAGTTTAAGTTTACTTATAATGAGTTTTCTATTTTAATTGCACGTTTTGTGAATGTTTGTCGGCAAGTTTGTGGCATTGAGTAAACAGATGGGGTATTCACATTTGTGTATCATCTGTGGTTGAGTGTGTGTGTGTTGTGTGTGTGTGTAGTGTGTGTGGTGTGTTCACACAGAAAAAAGCCTCACCCAAATTTTGTATTGTATGCATTTTCTGGTAATTGCAGAAAGAGCCAGCGACAGCAAAGGCTTTCCAAAAGATAGTGTTTGATTCTGAGAGTGAATATCAGGTAAGTGAAAGTTGGACTTGTTCCACAATTAACAAAATATGACGTCAGACTTCAGGACGTAGAATTTCCTCATGACCTTATTGTTGGGCTAGCTTCGCTATTATTGTATCAACTTTACAGACATAATGAAAATGGAACATTTTCAATATTATCGTATCAGCTTTACAGACTTCCATTTTCATTATTATCGTATCAGCTTTACAGACATAATGAAAATGTTCCATTTTCATTATTATCGTATCAGCTTTACAGACATAATGAAAATGGAACATTTTTATTATTATCGTATCAGCTTTGCAGACATAATGAAAATGGAACATTTTCATTATTATCGTATCAGCTTTACAGACATAATGAAAACGGAACATTTTCATTATTATCATATCAGCTTTACAGACATAATGAAAACGGAACATTTTCATTATTATCGTATCAGCTTTACAGACATAATGAAAACGGAACATTTTCATTATTATCGTATCAGCTTTACAGACATAATGAAAACGGAACATTTTCATTATTATCGTATCAGCTTTACGGAGCATTTTCATTATTATCGTATCAGCTTTACAGACATAATAAAAACGGAACATTTTCATTATTATCATATCAGCTTTACAGACATAATAATGAAAACGGAACATTTTCATTATTATCGTATCAACTTTACAGACATAATAATGAAAACGGAACATTTTCATTATTATCGTATCAACTTTACAGACATAACGAAAACAGAACATTTTTATTATGATCGTATCAACTTTACAGACATAATGAAAACGGAACATTTTCATTATGATCGTATCAACTTTACAGACAAAATGAAAACGGAACATTTTATTATCATTGTCAACTTTACAGACATAATGAAAACGGAACATTTTTATTATCATTGTGTCAACTTTACAGACATAATGAAAACGGAACATTTTATTATCATTGTATCAACTTTACAGACATAATGAAAACGGAACATTTTTATCATTATTGTATCAACTTTACAGACATAATGAAAACAGAACATTTTTATTATTATTGTATCACATTTTTATTATTATTGTATAAACTTTACAGACATAATGAAAATGGAACATTTTTATTTTTATTGTGTCAGCTTTACAGATGTAATGAAAACAGAACATTTTTGTTATTATTATTGCGTATACTGAGACTTTCAGACATAAAGAAAACAGAATGTTTTTTTTATTGTTATTATATATATACTTGAGACATTATTTTAGCCCATGATGTGTTGATTTGTGGTGTGTTGACCTGTGTCATGATTAGCCTAGTTCGGTTGTCTGTGTATGTGCTTGTGTTTTTGTATATATGTGTGTGTGTGTCTCTATTAGACCTTAACTTTGGCTTTATCCTGTCGGTTACAAACACTAGCACACCAAAACTTGGCTGAACGTTGAGTTATGGATAAGAGCTTTCCAGCTATCCCCTGCATGAAGATGTCACCAAATGGAAAAGAATTTGTAAATGCGTGAATGATGTTTTTAGTAGTGTTTTCAATGTTGCATGATTGACATTTTTATACATTGTGATTAGTTACAAGTATTGCTTTGTCACATTTATAAAAAAGTTGAAAATAAACGTTTATGAAAACATTTTAACAGTGGAAAGTAACTTATATTCTGCCAAGATCAGACTATTCGATGCAGTTTTCTGCCTTTAAGAAGAGCATATCTAAATGAATATCTAACTAAGCACAGAGAACTAATATTTGCCAGACAAAGTTCAGGATCACACCTTGTTTTACGATAATTTTTAGTATGATAAGGGCGGTCGCAGTTTAGTTTCAGGATTGGAAAGATGACACAATTCAGTTAAAGCAGCGGTGATCCTACCATACTTGCACTGTGATATCAGTTCATCATAAATTTGCTTTTCTGACTGGAATGAAACAAAGTTTAATGATAACCATAAAAGTGGGGAAATCCGGAAAGGATGCATCAAATGAGAGACTTCAACGTATTTGTCATGTTTGGACTAAAATGTGTACATGAGGAAAGGGACATCAGTCAAAGAAAGATGGCCTGTCTGTAGTTAGTCTGTGATTTGCATGTCTTTTTTTTTTTCACCTGTTGTCTGTATTTCGTCTGTAATTTGATGGTCTTTTTTTTTTTTCACCTGTTGGGTAACCCAAAGCAAGTAAGAGGCGGTGTTCCCTCCGTTCTTCAGTCCCCAACCGTGGTTCCCCACCCCCACTCTTCCTCTTTCATCACATGTGCTGTGTGTCTCGAATAGGCAAATTGCCTTTCTTTTTGCTGGTTTGTTTTCATTTTGATCAATGTCAGGATATTATGCCGATTTTTTGGTGTTGATCTCTTCCGCTTAAGACAAATCACCAGTTGCGACAAAAGATCACACACACAACACACACACACACACACACACACACACACACACACACACGCACACACACACCCCGCTTTCACACACACCCTATCACACACACTTCCTATCACATACACCGTCGCACATACCAACTCACACACACACACACACACACTAACACTAACACTAACACACTTGACTTGTACACATGCATACACACTCACACACAAACATGCACAAGTACGAACACACATACACACACACCATAATAACAAAGACGCATGTGAGCAGTTGTAACAATCCATCACGAACTTGAGCCACAAAAGACTAGGATATCCATAAACTGGCAAATAACAAATCCCTAGGTAATTAAAACATCAGAAATACCCAGACACATGCAAGCAGTCGCATATAATGAAACAAGAAGAGAACATTCATACCAGTTGATCCATAGACAATAGAATAATAAAAATAGAGACACAGAGAGGCATTGATCAGATTTATCTTGTTAATAAAGCCAATCCAAGATGGTGTGATGCATTAATCATCGTTGTTAATAATTGGGGGGGGGGGGGGGGGGGGGGGGGGGGGGGGGGGGGGGGGGGGGGGGGGGGGGGGGGGGGGGACAAAAAATATATAGAGAAAAAGGAAAAATAAGTATAGCTTTTTTTTTACAACCAATGAAGAAGGCTTGTATAGTTCTAAAATAAAACTAAAATGGGAAAAAAAAGTGCTTCCTAACCTGCATGCAACAGAGTTTCTTCCTTCTCTAAAAAAGAAAAAGAAAGAAAGAAAAACAAAAACAAACCCCCACAACCACCCCCCCCCCCCCCCCCCCCCCCCCCCCCCCCCCCCCCCCCCCCCCCCCATCCAAAAAAAAAAAAAAAAAAAAAATCCACCAAACGCCCGATCCCTACAATCCAAAAAAAAAAGTCTGAAGTTTATGCATTGTTTTCCATTAGAGCATCACATTGGCCTCCACACGTGAGCTGGCTATAAGCAACATTATCTCTCACACGTGACAGTAAAATGTCTTAAAGTCTTTCCACCCTCCATTTTGCACCCAGTTTGAAGAGATTGTTCCTTCTCCCTCTTCACTGTCCTGAATGTTGTTTGCCTTGCCTGAAGAAGACTGACATAGGTCGAAACGCGTCGTGGTCTGTCTGTCACTTGTTTGTCTTTGATTTCGAGGAAGAGTAATTTTTCTTTGAAGTTTGTCTTAAAGTCTTGACGATGGACCCGGTCCGCTTTTCAGGAAGCCTTGTCAGCAAAACCTACCAAACCATGTCCGGACACCACCTTCAAGGCCTTGCTGCCGGCAACTGCCCGTCACCCGCTCCAAGATCGACTGGAACAAGATACTCGGTTACAAGATAGGAGGAGAACTTAAGAATTGATTCCCGTCTCCCCCTCTTCTGGTCTTGCCATGCTCACCATGTGTTAGCATTAAAAACAAGTTTGTGTCTGAAGTTGGTTTTTGGTCCCTCCTCCCCACCTGTGGTTTCTGGAGGGCGTTGGGGGAGGGTTGTTTGTAATTTGTAGGCTGGCTTGACTGGATCAGTGCGAGGAACGCTGCGGGGTTTATTTGTTTGGTTTCGATTTGTTGTTAAAGGCTGCTGTTCTTGCAGCAGGTCAAGGTTATACACTCTGGGGTTTTTTCTTTTTCTTTTTTACATTTAATCGTGGGGTGGGTTTTGTTGGGAGGGGGGTGGGGAGTATACAGTGCGAAGTGTTGAAGATGGGTAAAAAGAGGAAGAAGAAAGAGAAAAAAAAATTGTTTATTTGAGTAGATGGCCTTGTCACGCTTTTTGGGACAGAGAATGTAGTGGACTGCATGTTATCTTCATCATTTATGTTTAATTGAGTTATGGTTTGTTAAAATAATGTCTTTCATTTTTTTTTCTTTTGTTTGTTTAGATTTTGTGTTCTTAATATTTCTGTTTCTTATTGATCCCTCTAAAGTTATCAGGTTAGATTTGAAATTCATTAGGTGGTGTTGTGTACGTGATACATTGAACAAGTGAAGATGGGACAAATATATTCTGGTTGCTGGCTCTGTGTAATTTGTCCAGGCAAAGAATGAAAAATTGTTGTCAAGAGTACTATTAAGTGTTTCAAAAAAAAGAAAAAAAGAAAATGAAGCGTTGGTATTTTTTATACTTTCAACACCTTGATTTCTGCTTTTTTTCTTCTTTTTTGTTTCAATTTTGTCTTGTACTGTATTCACACCTTTGCGTTCCAATATTGTTTTTTTTTACAGATTTTGTACAAATTGCAAAAGGTAACCAGCAATGTTTTTTTTATGTACATACTTCTGTCCTCGGTTGTACTGGTACTTTATTGACACCATGTGTACCATTGTTTTCATGCACTGCTCCAATGAGGAGGTGAGAGATGGGGAAGGTTCCAAGCTGCGGTGAAAAACGTTGTCTTCTTCCTTGTGGAGCAAGCTATGTTTAGGTTTCTTGTATATGTGTCTATGAATGCAACTTCTTTGCTCTGGCTTTGTCATTTACCCAGTTTCAGTTTTATTAAATGATTTAATGGACTAAAGGAAATATAAAACTAAAATTGTGTGTTGTGTGTTGTATATGAATGTGATGCCGCATATTTGTGGTTATTTGATATGACTGATGGAAAAGTACAAGCAATCAGAAAGCCACTAACCTCAGTTGTTCAAGTTATAGTATATGTTAATGGAATTTGGATTTGATTTGTTTTATGAAAATTATAAAGAGAAAAAAAAACATTACGAAAGAAAAGAAAAAATGTAGGTGTTTCCAGGCTGAAATTATCGCCTAAGGCGGATTTTCCGCCCATTTTTTTCATCTGGCCCCCCCGCCAAAAGTGCGCCTAAAAAAAAAATAGTCCTGAACATGAACGTTCGTTCTGATGCTATCCCGTTTGGACATTTTTGAACTCTGTTATTCTCAAAAGAGTCAGCAGAGGTCCACTTCCGCCGGTTATCAACATCCAGTTTTTTCGCGCCTGCTCGAAACGGCGGACTATTGTTAAAATGGCGAAGTTTGTCAAGCGCGCCGCCGATCTGACGGCCAAAAGAAGGGATGAGAAAACGATTAGAGTGGGAATGGACCAGACAAAAGTAGGTCATGTTCGAGTTGGTGTTGGGTTTCACAAATTAGACAGAAAAAAGGCGGCGCTGCATTTTGTGTTCCCTGTGGAAAGATTTGTGACCATGGCAGTCGTGGTTTCATCAACTGAGTTGCCTCTGAATAGGGCAGACAAATCAAGATCCCAGACAATAAGATCATTGTATCCCAGCTACAGCAGCTCTAAAGAGAGGAAGGCCCATCGCAGTCAGGAGACATCAGAAGCTTCTTCACCCAAGTTGAGGCCTGAGAAGCATGCAAAAATAGAGAGCTTATGGGGAAAGATCTGATTTTGGGTCAAGCAGTAGGGTGATGGTATCTTTTTTTCTCCAGCACTGCTGTATTTTATTCATTGACTGATGCAGTCTGCAGATTTTTTCTGTGTACAATACAATACTAGTTCATGGTTAGTTGTAAACTGCAAGTGAAAGGATTATTTGATAGAAACTGTGGGATTAACTCTTATCCAGCCTAGGATGTTTGAAGAAGGACCTTGTGGCTATTTTAAAGGGTTCTGTGAACTGTTGTTAAGTGGTATCTTTTGGAACATTTCATTTAATTTGAATATTTGTGGACTGGAGGCTGAAAAACTGAAAATGTATGTGGATCGTCTCTCTGGGAGTTGTTTGAGCTGTTGTGGACTGGAGGTTGGAATTGATGTAGACTAATTTATATGGACTGGCAGTTGAAAAGTAGTGGTTCTGCATAGAGCTGAGTCTGTAAAATGAATAGGATACTTTGAGAAACTTCTGATCTGGCTGTTGAAAAATTGACGTGGATGGGAGTATTGGCAGAAGTGGAGTGACTGCAGAAAACTGTTTTAAAGGTCTAAATGTGTTACTCAGCAGGCAACTAACCTTAAATGTATGTTTTGTTTGTTTAGCTGTATCATTGTTTTGTGTGAATGAGTCAGGATGCCACATGTATATATGATCTTTTGGATGGTATTATTTTCATTACTGAAAACATGAATTGTGTTATGTGCCCTTCTTCTTAAACAGAGCTGAAAAGGGGTTTATTGCATTTTTAGACCTTTTATTTATAGAAAAATGCTTCAGCTTCAGGGGGCTCTTGTCCCCTGACCCCCACCAGGGCGTATGGCACTGGACCCACTGTAGGGCATACAGCGGCCCCAGACCCCCCCCCCCCCCCCCCCCCCCCCCCTAATTTTTCAGCCTTTTTTTGCTCTGCTGGTCACTTTCATGCGTGGTTTTCAGTTAGGCATGCAAGAATAAGTCTTTTATATCTCTGGAAAAACCATTTGAGTATTCTTAGTTATGTGCATGTGTCGTTACAAAATAGTACTTTTTATTCAATGTCAGCAGAATTTAGTGTCATGTATCAAAGGAGGAGAAATTGGGTGTCATTTGAACTGTACATTTTTTCTATTATAAGAGTTCTGGAGAATGCATAGGTTAAAACCCCTTCACCAACGAGGTGCAAGTGCACCCTTTTTGCGGGAAATAGTTGCTATTCAGTCACGTGATATATTTGCTTCACTGTATCTTATTAACTACATAAAATACAACATTTGGTATTTGGTCCACTGATTTGAAAGGATTGCAGATTGCGTTGAAACAATATATAAAGTATTTATTTATATCCTTAAATGCAACTATATTTGGTCCACTGACTTGATCGATATTGAAGATTGCGCTTTGAAACTATATTAAGTATTTTAGTTATATCCCTTAAATGCAAAACTATATTTGGTCCACTGACTTGATAGATATTGAAGATTGCTTTGAACTAATTAAAGTATCTATTTATTTTCCCTTCACTTGTTAACAGGGAAGTTGGTTTTGTTTACATAGTGTCTTCTCCCTGTATATTCTGGCTACCATTAGTGCAGGAATGCACCTTTCGGCACGGAAATTTCCAGGCTGGGGGCTGTAAGGGGGTAAAGAGCCAGTAATCAGATTTGGCAGCCACATGGAGTATGGGTTCCTGGTCGGACAGTATGGTGGGTGATCCAAACCCCTTTGTGTTTTGAAGTATGGGTGTGTATGGACTGCTTTGTCCATAGAGAGATAAACACAAGAAAAATGCAGAGTAATGCTAATGTAAAAGGTATGGGTACTGGGTTAAGAGGAAAAGTGTGTCCGCA
Source organism: Conus ventricosus (assembly GCA_018398815.1). Taxonomy (NCBI): domain Eukaryota; kingdom Metazoa; phylum Mollusca; class Gastropoda; order Neogastropoda; family Conidae; genus Conus; species Conus ventricosus. The sequence goes on along the minus strand of CM031604.1, from coordinate 56,668,616 downwards.
AAGACGTCATTGAAAGTAAACATAAATCCATCGGCCACAATGAGCATTAAATTACTCGCTGATCAACAGAATTAGGCTTTAAGGACAGACTACGTAAAAGCACATGTAAAATGAATGACAAGTTTCAGCTCAAGCTGAACACAGAAAACGTTGAGCTCTAGCGAACACTTTCCTCAGTTGATTTTTTATGTCGGCGTAAATACTCCCAGACAAGATAAGTCAGCGAGAGCTGCTCTGCTTCATTAGCTTTTTGTCACGATCATTTCAAGTGAGTTGCTGAGCTGTGTTTCTAATTAGTCTTTTGTTTTAAGAGAATTCACATTATCCTTGAATGGTAGCACTGTACAGCGACTGAGGTGCCATAGTAAGGGCCTTGAAAAGAACTGTAACAACTTTGTTGGACTAAAAAGTGTATATGATTATGGCCCTGCATCCTAAAAACAAGAGAGAGAGATGGCTGTGTGTATGCAAGTGATTTTTTTCCCGCATGGATTCGGAGACTCAAGAATTACCTATTAATGGAGGGAGTCATGGAATGGAAGCAATAAAATAGTAGTAGCATCACGATAAGTGATTGCCTTTGATGATCATAGGACAGAGGCTCTACTTTTAAAATGAAGTAGGGAGTCAACTTTAAATGAGTATAAGGTTTCACTCTTTGTTTTGGTTTTAGTGTGGACTTATCAACTATCTTTGAATATATAGAAATCTAGATATACATATCTATATCTGGTATATCTATCTATATATGTATATATATAAAAACAAAAAAAAAATTTAGTAGTGGCGATAAGTCCCGCAGTCCTGGAAAGTTCGGGGAAAAAAAAAGAAGTACATTTCTGTATTCATAATATATTGAGTTCGAAGAATAAGCCCCACTAAGTCTTAAAAGTTTATATATTTTTTTTTTTTCCATGTTCTGTTTGTTTAAGTATGAACCCTGGTTAAATGTTTTCCTTCAGATCTCTCTCTCGCTCTCTGTTCTTCCCTTTGATGGGCAAACCCTCGGCAGATGAGCTACGCGCAGCTGGCTGAATATACTTAACAAGATGTTTTGTATTACTTTAACAAGGTGGCCCTAATAGGGACGGTGAATTTTTTCTGATTTTGTCAAATGGGTTGAGAGATCGTCTTCTCAGCTTTGAAGAGCTGCTCCTCGCAGGTATATTGGGGAATATTTTCCTCGGCAAAATACGTCGGGGGGAAAAGGGGGGGGGGGGGGGGGGGGGAGGGAGCCATCGACGTAAGTCCCAAAAGTATGCGGGGCCAGGTATTGCTATGGTGCTGTAGGATTTATCCTACCTCAGCTGACACGGGTATGTTGAACAGATTTGCTTCTCTCATAATGACATTGGGTTGCGTTGACAGGTTCATGCTGTTTGAACTAGCAAGTATTTTTGAAACTGGTTTAATTCTTACCATGAAGATGGGATTGATAGGTCTGTGACTACTACACAAACTTTGAAATGAATGAATGGCTTGATATGATCCAGCAGAAGCACAAAATACAGAATGGACACAGTTCAGCTGAAAGTACTTTCATTTCAAGATGGAAAGTACTTTCGTTTCAAGATGGATAGGATCTGACAGATGGAAGATATTGGTAGTCAACTATCGCTTTCTTCTTCTTTTCGTGTTCTCTTCTTTCTCTTCTAATTCTTCTTTTTCTTCTTCTCCTTCTTGTTCTCGTTCTTCTGGTTTTCCTCTTCTAATTCTTCTCTTCCTCCTCCTCCTCTCCTTCTTCCCTTCTCTCCTTTTTCCTTCCTTTCTTTTTTTTGGCTTTGCCACCTCACCTCTCTTCCAGTGCCATACCGCTGTTTTCTACCCTTCACTGGATTGCTTGATATATTGTATTGGTAAGTGCTTTGATCCTTTTTCTTCATTTCACAGACCCTCTACCCATAAGAAATGTACTTCTTCTTCTTTGACTTGGTCTTCTTCTTCCTTCCTCGTCTTCATCTTCTTTTTCTTCTCCTTCATTCTTACATCATCATATCTTCTTCTTCTTCGTCTTCAACTTCTTCTTCTTCTGCTTCTTTTGTCTTCGGACTTCTTATTATTATTGTTGCTGCTGCTTCTTTTCTTCTTTTTCTTCTCCACCGTCTTATCCATATCATCTTTTTCATCTTTCCCTCTTTACTTTTCGCTCTTGTTCTTCATCTGTTTCTTTGCGTGGCTCATCTTCATTGTGCTATTCTCCTTTTCTTTCCTCTAAGTCCTCTCGGATCATTTCCTTCTGAGTCGCCTTCAGATCATCATCTATAGTTTTGCTACACACACACACACACACACACACCACACACAGTTTGCAGCAATGATAGTGAGTGATAGATAATGTGAGTGCTGTTTTTACTCTAGTGAAGGAAAAAAAAAAAAAGTAAACTGCCACGACAACAAAGTATACTGTTACAAACCAGAGATTCTGACGCCAAAGATTTGTATTGATTAGAGTTTTCACATGCTATACAAATTAAGATGGTCCGGGAGTGCAGAAATGTCATTCTTGGACTTGTTCACATTAGCACGGAAATGGAGAGACAAACAGAAGGAATAAAAGACAGGTAGTGAGAAAGGGAAGTATGAAAAACCAACAACGGCAAAAGAGAGGTGTGTGTGCATTAGGCTTATGAACCGTTCGCTCTCAGTCATCGCTCGAACAAGCGCGTGGATGCGAGTTTGCAAACAGACAGAATGATAAGCACGCGCACGCGCGCGTTATACAACGCACGCATCGCACACACTCCTAATTATATGAGTAAATGGTCTCTCTCTCTCACTCCTCTTTCTCTCAATTCGACTCCCTCTGTCGTTCTGACTATTATCGTTCGAATCGAAACGCTATTTTCCAAGTGAAAACGACTAGGCCTAATCCTTACGTTTTCTTCCCACTAGAAGCCTCTTCGTCCAAATCCTCTCTCTTCTTCCTCCCTCCACCCTCGCAACACCTTATCTATTTTGCTTGCCCTGCGCGCAGACAATCTTTGAGTTGGTCATCGTTTTTGAATTCTGCGTCTGTTATAAGATCTGCAAAGTATCTCCAAACACAGGGAGATTACTTCAAATTTGGCAAGATGTATTGTAAGCACAATGCCTATAAGCGGTATGGTAACATAGGTGGCCTATGCTGGTTCTTAACCCAAGCGGTTTTAAGATTCAACATAAGGTATGTGGGTTATAATACAAAGGTTTCAATGTGATTTACTGTATATTGGTTCATAAATCAAATGGGTAGCGTGAACTAAGGTGGTTTTGTTCATAAATGACCAAACGAGAGAAGAGATGAGAGAGAGAGAGATTGTGGGGGGGGGGGGTGGGCGGGGGGGGGGACAACGAAAGTTCCACAAATGAATAGCGGCCTAGTGGAAGGGGGGGAGGTACCTTAGGTCTATCCTATAGGTCTATTCCCTTTCGGTCTATTCCCATTTAAGTTATTCTCGTTAAGTCTTAGGATAGGGTTAGTACCCTAACCCTATCCCTTATCCCTAACCATATCCCTAACCCTAACCCAAACCATATCCATAACCTATCCTAACCCTATCCCTAACCCTATCCCGATCCCTAACCCTATCTAACACCTAACCTTCCTATCCCTAACCCTAACCCAATCACTCACCCTATCCCATCCCTAACACTATCCTAACCTAACCCTATCCCTAAGACTATTCTCGTTAAGTCTTAGGGATAGGTTAGTACCCTAACCTATCCCTATCCCTAACCCTATCCTAACACTAAACCCTATCCCTAACCCTATCCTCAGTTCTCCTATCCCTAACCCTATCCCGATCCCTAACCTATCCCTAACCCTAACTATCCCATCCCTAAACCCTATCCAATCCCTATAACCCTATCCGATCCCTAAACCCTTATCCCTTAAACCTAACCCTATCCCTAACCTCTAACCCTATCCAACCATATCTAACCCTAACCTAACCCTAACCTATCACTAACCCTATCATAAGACTTATCGAGGAATAGACCTGGAACGGAATAGACTTAAAGGGATAGCACCTAAAGGGAATAGGACCTAAAGGGAATAGACTTAAGGGGCGCCCCGTGGATAAATTAGGGTTCGGCCAGTTGTCCGGCTTACTTCATTTTACTTCATAATATTCTGTTCGCTCTGTCTCTGTGCCGTCACTCCTGTCCATTTCCTCGGCAGCCCAGGACTCGCCCTGTATAGCGCCATCACCAGCGGTCCAAAGGAGCATTCAGTATCAGGCTGTCATAAAGCAACCCACCAGAGGAGACACTGCACTGGAATGCTGCCGAGTGACTTAGTGTTCGGATCCAACATGTGCGGGATACGACCTGTTAAAAATATACAGAAGACAATAGGCGTGGTAAAACTGTGATAAGAAAAAATCAAAAAAAAAACAGATAATGAATGTTGTAGGCCTATACGCTGTTCCGTGTTAGACTTTCATTCTACTGTGTCTGTTTGTCCGTATAAGTCTTTATTCAATGTTTTTTTATGGCCACTGACTGCTTATTCTTTCCTCTTCCCCCCCCCCCCCCCCCCCCCCCCCCCCCCCCCCACCGCCCCCCCTCTTAAATTCTGTGGTGGTTTAAAACCGTGGGGAAAGCCCAACGTATCTCCACACGGTTTGATTCCTACAAGCCTCAAGATGTCAATAATCAAGCTACCGTTTTATGGACGCGTTTGGTTGTTTAGCTTATTGTCAAGATACCATGTTTTGTTTTGTTTAATGGTCTTGTTTTCTTTGTCACGTGATTTATTTGTGCGAGTGTTAACAGCCTAGGAAAAAGGCTCTATGAGTCGGCTGGGCTACAATGATTAAAACTGAAAAACTTCCACGTCAGCAAGCTTCTTTCTTGGGGAGGAAGGCGCCACATGTCCATTAAAGAACGGCGTCACCGCGCGTCTAGTCAGGATCGAAAAATTTTCACTCGGGTATGGATACAGAGAAAAAATCGACACTAGGCGTCAACATGAAAGCTACGCGTTTAGAGGCCGCAAAATGGCACTTTGTTGCCTGTGTGATGATCAAAACTCGCGTACAAGATAGGAACATATACAATTCGTACGCGAATTCATTTTAGAAACCAAGGTGTTTCCTACCCTGACTTTGAATGGAGGGGGGACTGAGAGAGAGATTTTCAAGTAGTAAAGGGTTGGAAAGACAAAAGTCTGTTCGCGGTTGGTCCAAAATCTTCGTATATAGACAGTCTCAGGATACGAGAGTCTGAGGAAGATCAGAAGGACGAGAAGGTAAGCAGCCTAAGAAGATGCGATAGGTATTATTCACATAAAGAAAGTTAGGTGCAAAGGAGAGGGTGAAAGATTGTTGTATCGATCAACACAGGAATTAGCGTTAGCCAGTGCAGCGATCGCATAAGTGGCATTACAAGTTTCAAGCTCGGAGTTTCTGAGGACTCGTCGAATAGATTGTTTTCGATTTCATTGGAAATACGTAGAGAAAAAATGATATTGGCAAACAAGTAAAGTTCAACAGCGACAAATTTCATGCCCATTTATATAGGTAGTAAATGGAATGGAAAAGATCAGAACGCAGCAAGCGAAACAATGCGCTGTTGCCCCAGACAACTTTGTATTGATTGACTCAAGGTTTCCATGCTGTATGCCTTTTTAAGCACTGTCAGGACAAGAGTGCAAAGCCATTCTTTCAAACTGACATTGTATGGGAAAAAAAACGAAAGAAGAAAGAAAATGAGTGAAGGAAGGAAGGAACAACTGATGAAAAATGCATATGAGAGAGAGAGAGAGAGAGGAGAGAGAGAGAGAGAGGAGAGAGGAAAAAGAAGAGAGAAATCGGAGAAAGGAGAACAAATAGAGTGGTAGTAGTATTGTTGATAATAACTCATAGTTGTTAGAATTAGGCCTATTTGTTGTTGTTTATACGATGCTGTTGTGCTGAGGTTATTCAGATGCTGTTGTTGTGGAAGTTATTTCATTTGCCATTTTGTACGTCAAGAAACAACCGAACTGACGCACGGCTTGAACTCTCTTCTCTCTCTCTCTCTCTCTCTCAGACACACACACACACGCACGGAGCAACACGGGTCGCTACGCGCATGCGCACACACACGCACGGATACTCGTAACGCGTACACACACACACACAACACACACACACACACAAGCATGCACACAAATACACTCGGGGAGGAGAGAGAGAGAGAGAGGAGATGAAGAGAGAGAGAGAGAGTGTGGGTGTGTGTGTGTGTGTGTTGTGTTCGTGTGCGTGGTGTTTGTGTGTGTGTGTGTGTGTGGGTGTGTCGTTGTGTGGTGTGTTGAGTGCGAGAGAGTGTAGAGAGAGAGAGAGAGAGGATGACGGATGACGATGATAGAAAATTAAACACGAACATAGCACTAACTAAAACCGACATTCATCGAATAATCCTTGAATTGGTCTTTAATTCTGTCGTTCTTTATTCCATACACAACACAATCAAGCTCATCGATCACAAATTCAGTATACAGGAGATTCACATTAACAGACACTCGGCATATATCTGTCGTAACCGAGAATATTTACAGCCACAAGTAGTTGTATTTTTCATACAGCAAGCTAATATGGTCATGGGTTATGACCGAGGGAATTTTGCATGGTCACCCAGTACGCCCCCTCCCTCCTTCCCATTCCAACACGCAAAATTTCAGTTAAAGGCCTTCAATTTGTTCATGTTGATTTTCATCGTTCAGCCATGGAATTTATCGTTCAGCGCAGGTGACATACAGTTCGTGTAAAGAAACATTGGAAATTAAACCCGGGACAATAACCTCATGCCTTCGTGTAACCTTCTGCGCGGAGTACGGAAAAAGCAGGGCGTTTTTTTTTGGTAGTGCTTGTCAACGGTTTACAAGCAAGTTTGACCCTAAAGCTGCTTACCAAGCTTCATGCGGGTGAAAAGCACACAGGGTAAGATGTCATATTTTAGCGCGCTCTCGACACAAATTTCTTTGTCTTGCGGTTCTTTGATCATACCACAAATGCAATCTTTCTGTTGGACTTCCGACTTATCCCGAGCCCTTCTCTTCGTCTGGCTCGGGAAAAACTTACGTATCATGACGCAAGGGCGGGAACCCCCAAAGAATGAAAGTTATATGTTTTTGCCAATTTAGGACGGTTTTACAATGATGCACGACAACAGGACTGACTAACACGAAAACAAAAAATGAAAGTAAAGGGCAGGTGAGTCAGTGAAATGGAATTCATTCTTTGAATTATAGTTCTTGTTGGGGGGAGCTCTTTTAGTCACGTCGAACGATAGAATTGTAAGGTGAAAGTGGCTTAAAATGCAAAAACCTATAAAAAAAAATAATTAAATTAACAAAAAGGGTGGGGTTCGGGAAAGCTTCTAAACTCTAGTTTCGCCCGCCAGTTCATCTGTCTCCGCTTCAGATCCATTCTCGTCCAGTCCTAAGAATAATGATGATGATGGTAATAATGATATATAGCATTATAAATGATGGATGTGGGATTGGGTAATAATGTTAATAATAACATTGAAATTGTTAATGATAATAATAATAATAATAATAAGAACTAGTATGATAATGTAATAATAATGATGAGAATAATAATAATCAATAATAATGATAATAATAATAATAGTTAATAGATGACTCTGCAGTGGACACAGTAGGGCTTTTTTAGAGAGTGATCATGTGAAACGGCATGACGTGGCTCTTTTCAGGATGGCGTCTGATTTGCCTGATTTGGGACTGTGCCGATTCCGATGGTCATACACCCGTCGTTCTCTCCCTCCTCCCTCCCTCCATCCTTCTCTCTCTCCTCTTCTCTCTCTTCTCAGTCTGTTGTCTTACTGTCCTGTCTGTCTGTCTCACTACTCGCTCACTCTGTGTGTGTGTGTGTGTGTGTTGTAGCGCGAAACCCACCCTTTTCCCTCTCATTGACTCGCATCTCCGCTCCTCCTTTTCAACCCTTTCCCGCAATATAGCGTTTATTTAGAATTCGTCATTCACTTGGCAGGCCTTTAACAACACCTGTTGCTACTAGTGCAGGGTAGCAGAACTGAGCAGTATTATATTCTTTCTTCCTCAGTAAGGTCACGCATGCAATCCAGTTTTGAACGGATCAACCAGGTCAGACTGCCTACGCGTTTCAAAATTAATCGCGGATCACCAGCCTCAGCGCCCTTGTCCCTCCTCCTCAGTCCCCCCACCCCGCCCCCCCCACTAATCTGGTAAATTCGTCGCCGCGCTTGCACAAGTTTCCGTTGGAAGATAACAGTTCGGCTAACGGCGATGTTATAAAATTATCAAGATCCGGTCCAGATTCTTGTGTTCCCACCACTTTTGCTGCCAGTGATTTTGTCTTCACTGATGCGAGTGTTTTCGCCTTTCCACTGTAGTCCCAGCAGAATGAAGAAAGAGTACGTTTCGAAATTGTGTAAACCTCGCTCTAAAAGGATCTGCTCTCCCTTTCCCTCCCACACTTCCTTCCTCTTCCCTTCAAGGATCAGTTTGGTTAGTTGTTGTTTTGTTTTTGTTTTTTTAATGTGGATTCTGCAACAATCCAAATTTCCTGCAACAATGGTTAATATACCGATCATGATATATTGGCCTGAAAAAGAAGTCAAGACGAAAGGTAGGCCAGGTTTATCTGGAAAACATCTCGAAGGGACCAGAACCAAAAACAAAGGGACTCGCTCGTCAATGGTACAACATGTATATACAGGGTCATGTGGCAAGACATGAAAATACATCAACGGTGACGACCGCGACAATAACAGCAAGGGAGCGGCAACAAGATATGCACAGCGCGGTACTAAGGCGACGAACGATCGATTTTTGGGGGTGGACTGCGGTATGAATATTCATACAGAAATATGTGGTTGTAACTCAGTCGTGTAACACACGTAACAGTAAAGTAAAACAATTCTGCAATGCAGTACCCGTGCAATAAAATCAAAGCAATGCAAAACATCCAATAGAGTTACAACACATGCAGTGCAGTACAACCGATGCAATATATTAGATAAAGGGCCCCGTTATTTCGTGTAATTCAAAGTTGTAAATCACGACAATGAAAGATTTCATTTTTGATACTCTTCACGTTTCTCTTTTTCTTTATGTTTCGATTAGACTCCAAATGTCACCACGAGGTGAGATTTGTGTCGTTGGTATCCGAGTATTAGGCCCACTTAGGCTCGGGGACGTACACCTTTTGACTTTGTTCAGCGAGTTTATTATGGGTGTAGGTCAGCTTCATTTTTCGTCATCGATTTTGCGATTCGATGGTGTCAGAACGGTCAGTAAAGAGGGGAGATGATATAGTCACTGGTGAAAACGACTTGGAAATTTTGAGAAAAAATCAAGGAGAGAAGAGAGAGAGAGAGAGAGATTGATTGGAGAGAGAGAGAGAGAGAGAGAGGGGGGGGGGGGGGCAATCTGTTAATAAAGATTCTGTGAGGGTTGCGTTTCCACCATTCTGCCAATCATGATATGACCACGTGCAAATATAACGTAAGTTTAAGGATGGATTTTGAGAGACAGATTAAGTTTAAAGGCGGTGCTTCCGTATTCGTTCTGTCAATTTTCTGTAACAGTCAATTGGCATGCATAAGCGTTTAGTTAGACAAATAATTAGGTTTGCGTATTTGTATTTTCCTCTAGCGTAATGATTTGGGACGCTAAGTATCTGTGTTGGAGAAAGTATAGACAAAATCAAAAGCCATCGTCATTCCTAGAATTCAATAATTGGTCGTGTTCTTGAACGAGCAAAACTGCGTATTTACCCATCCGAAGTCCTATCCAAGACCAAGCAGCAGTATACACTCGAAGTTGGACATCAAGAGATATGCCACCGTGAAATTAAAAGCAGTTTTTCACTATTTTTTTTGGTCTGAACTTATAATGTTGTATTTCCTACGACAAGGGAATATTTTTCTATGAATTTGTATGTTTGTCAGCAGTTTACACAAAAAGCACTTTGCCATACTGTAACAACTTTCGTCTAAAGACGAAAAGTGGAATATCGTAGATTGATGCGTATCAATTTGTTCGAATTTAGCTAATTGGGATCAAACAGCTCAACTAGGGTCGTTCAGCGAGATCTCGCAAAAAACTACAATGACTGATTTTAAGAGAAATTAGTGGAAAGACAGAATGTAGGTCAACGACAAATCCATTGATTGTTGGGTTGGAATATCTGGAGTAGATCCTTATCAGACAGCGGATCCAGTTTCATTTTTCACTTAACACGAACAAAGTCAAATTACTTTCATGATTGTACATCTCTACGAAGTGATACATTCTCATGGAACATGAAGTCTTTCTCATGAGCGTTGACATTTTGGTATTTTTGCATATCCTGTTCGAAAGCTGCACGGGAAGTGAATCCATTGGTCAGAACCAACTATTATCTCCCCTGATGGGAAAAAAAATACATGGTTTTCAGTCATGAACTGATTCAATAGGGCGGATCCGGTTTCGTTCGACTTGACAGAGATCTGCGCTCTCCCGAGTGCCCTTTCTTGTTTGAAAATGTAACAAAACATTTTGATCTTGACGTACAAAGAAAGCATGAATATGACACAAGTCGTTATATGTAACTAAAGCTGCTTTCATTGTTTTTTACACTTACACATGAACATTTAAAACATCCATATTCTCTCTCTCTCTCTCTCTCTCTCTCTCTCTCTCTCTCTCTCTCTCTCTCTCTCTTCTCTCTCTGTGTGTGTGTGTGTGTGTGTGTGTGTGTGTGTGTGTGTGTGTGTGTACACAATACGAAAAAGGTTCTCTTCAACCGACAAACCGTTCCATTTCAACTCCACACCCCCTCCATCCCCCTCTCCCCGGAAGCAACCCCACCCTCATCCCCCAAAAACCGAACCTAACCAAAAAGTACCCCGAGAAATAACTGAGATTCTCGCTCAGGAGCTGCACCTGCGCAGTGGAGGCCTCCGTCTGGATGTTGCCCACCACGACCTTGACCTCCGCCCCGCCGCCAGCTGGTAGACGAGGCTCCCAGACTGCTGTCGCCCTCGTGACGCCGTCTCCCCGGCGATGAACAGCTTCATGATGCTCGTGCCGTTGACCTTGAGGAGGATCTCCATGCGGACGGGCACGGGTGACTGGACCTCGCAGACCAGGCTCAACATGTAGAAGCCGGACCTCGGCGCCAGGAAGACCCCCGAGGTGGAGTTGAAGGCGCTGCCGTTGTTGAAGAGGACCTGGTCGAAGACCACCACGTCGTCCGTGGCGATGGTGCTCTGTTTGTCCAGCGTGGCGAAGAAGGCGATCCGGCTCGAGGCTGCACGGCAGAAGAAACAACGTAGGTGGAATCTAACGTATACAGCTCTTTCTTTCTGTCTATCTGTCTATCTTGTTGTCTGTGTGTCTTCCAGCTTCTTATGCGAAGCCACAGTTTTAATCGCCTCTTCTTTCCGTCTATCTTGTCGTCTGTCTGTGTGTCTCCTTGCTTCTTATGCAAATTCACAGTTTTAATTGCTCTTCTCCAAATCTGGCATGGTGACTCTCTGACATACTGGGCAGATTGGGTGCGTATCATTTTGATACCTGAAAGTCGCAACAGTCGCATTATTTTCAATGCGACCATATCGCGAAGCGAAGTGATGTCGGGATCTGAAGCGAGTCAAACACGCCTCTTCATCGGCTTTCATACCCTGTTTTCTGTAAGCTGGAACAGGAAGTCCCTGGTTCAGCGATGGGCTCCAACACTTTTACTTTTTTTCTTTAAGGGATTTGAAGCTGGTGTAAAGCGAAGGGGGTGAGAGTGGGGGGCAAAGGTGTGGTTGGTCGGCGGGTACGGGGGTTGGGGAGGGGGGGGGGGGGGGGGGGGGGGGAGGGCAGAGGACGGGAAAGGGGAGGAGGGGGACGGGAGCGGATGCTGGGTGAAGGCAGGAGAGGGAAGAAAACGAAGGGGATGGGGAGACGGGAGGTGCAAAAAGGGGAGGGGAAGAGGGGGAAGGGGAGGCTGGAATGGGGAAGGGTTTTGGAAGGGTAGCGGGGAAAAGAGAGGAGAATGGACGGGGGAAGGAGGAGAGGAGGAGACAAGAGAATACATCGATTAACAACGTAATGGCTGAATTGTTGATAACCTGAAGGCTGGTAAAACGCGGCCGTGCCGATGGCGAAAGCCATTCCGCATGATTTTTCACCGCAAAGTTAAAAAGAAAATCAAAAAGCAGTTGAAAGTAACAAAAATGTGTAGAACATGCAGCTGCCATCTACTCTGAACACACTGAACAATGTTTACATTTTTACTACCGAATCTCTCTCTCTCTCTCTCTCTCTCTCTCTCTCTCTCTCTCTCTCTCTCTCTCTCTCTCTCTCTCTCTCTCTCTCTCTCTCTCTCTGCGTACGCAGGCTGATACTCCTGCGGACACTGCCTGTATTGACAGGCAGTGGAGTTTTGTGTGCATGACCGTTTTTCATCCCGCCATTAAGGCAGCCATGCTCCATCTTCGGGGAAACTACCGAGGTGTGATATATATATATATATATATATATATATATATATATATATTATATATATATATATATATATATATTATATATATATATCCGTCTACCTATATATGTATATTTATGTGTGTGTGTGTGTGTGTGTGTGTGTGTGTGTGTGTGTGTGTGTGTGTGTGTGTGTTTTGAGGGAAGGTTTTGAGAATTGCGTTTTGGTTGAAGACTGGATTGTTAAACAATTACATCATGCCTTATGGCTGAAAGTTTTGAAAGCTACATCATGTCTAATGCTGGATAGTTTGTCAACTGCTTCATTGTTCAAGTCACAAGGATTCAATAGATGTTTCATAGTTCAAGCTGAAGGCTTTCACGATTGTTTTATGGTTTATGGTTGAAGGCTTTAACAGTTGCATCATAGTTCAAGGCTGAAGGCTTAAACAGTCGTTAGAAGGTTCATGTTTGAATCTTTTACAATTGCATCACGACTTAAGCTGTTTTAAAAAAAAAATGTTTTATCGTTCAAGGCAGAAGAATTTAACGACTGCTTTATGGATCATGGCCAAGGGCTTTACTGATCACATCATGGTTCAAAGCTGAAGGCTTTAGCAGTTGTGGGTTGGGTCAAGGCTAAAGGCTTTAATAATTGCGTCATAGTTCAAAGCTTAAGATTTGACAGCTGCATCATGCTTCAGGGTTTTAGGACTTTAACAATGTTCCACGGTGCAAGGTTGAAGGCTTTGGTGCTTGTTTCATCGTGCGAGGCTGGCTTAAGGCTTTACTAATTACATAATGGATTCAGTTAGAGCTTTAACAATTGCAGTATGGTTTCAAGGTTCAAGGCTTGAACAGCTGCATCCTCGTTCAAAGCTAAAGGTTTTAAGAATCCCATCACGGTGTCCTGGTTCAAAGGTGACGGGGTTAACAATTACATCGTTGTTCAAAGCTGATTGGTTAAACACTTACGGTTGAAGGCTGGAGGTTTTAACAATTACAACAGGTCCAACGCTGGGGGGGGGGGGGGGGGGGGGGGGGGGAGGGGGGGGGGGGGGATGTTGATATCAAGGTTAAAGGCCGGAGGATTGAATAATATTGGTTCAAGGCTGGAGGGTTCAACAGTATTAGACCATGATTCAGGACTGAAGGTCTTAACAATACTGCATCGTGGTTCAAGTTTGGTTCGTGGCTGAAGGTTCTAACAGTATTACATCCTGACTCAGGCTGAATCAAGGTTTGGGCGCTCACCTCGTGGTTGAAGGCTGAAGGCTTTATTTATTGCCTTGCGGTGCCAGGTGAGAAGGGGGGGGGGGGGGGTTGTAACGAATTACCGAATGACAATGACTATACAAATTTGTTCCCACGAGAAATCCGTCTGTGCAGCCCACATAAGGCAGAAATGCTGAACAGCGCATAGCAGACTGTCCTATGGGAAATCTGTCTCGGACACTTGGAACCCCCCCCCCCCCCCTTTCACCTAACACACCCCAAAGAAAAAGAACGAAAGAAAGAAAGAAAACGGTCAACAAAGAACTAGCTTAACTGTAGACTATCGTTTTCTTCTTTCTTTTCTTTTCACTGGACATGCGGACTCGACCTTACTCTCAAGAGAGAGAGAGAGAGAGAGACAGAGACAGACAGACAGACACAGACAGATACAGACAGAGAGACAGAGACCGTGAGAAAGGGAGAGAGAGACAGAGAGAGAGAGACAGACAGACAGACACAGACACAGAGACAGAGACCGTGAGAAAGAGAGAGAGAGAGAGAGAGAGAGAGAGAGAGAGAGAGAGAGAGAGAGAGAGACAGAGAGAGAGAGACAGAGAGAGAGACAGAGAGAGAGAGACAGAGAGAGAGGGGAAAAATCAGACAGTGGCCAGCCAGCTGGCAGCCTCGTGGGAAATTTACATCAGACACTTGGCAGAAGGCAGTAAGGAACAAGGTGGGGGGGGGAGGGGGGTGGGAGAAAGAGAACCTGCTGGGTAAGCGAAATATAACGGTTGAATTACAACTGTTCTAGACTGTGCCACGCCGAGTTCAGTGACCAGAGATACACGCGAGAGAGAGAGAGGAGAGAGAAGGAGAGAGAGAGAGAGAGAGAGAGAGGAGAGAGAGAGAGAGAGAGAGACAGACAGACAGACAGACAGACAGACAGACAGACAGAGAAGAGAGTGAGAGAGAGACAGCTTGAGTTGATAATTTCATCCACTTGCCACACGTATTACATTGGCTATTACACACTTATATAAATGGTTTGTTATTCATTTTTGGATGTTTTTTTTTCTATACATTTTTTGGGGTCAAGATTTCTTATCCTTTATCCTCCAAACTGTATTGTTTGTTGTACATATGTTGTAAGTAAAGAACATGTCTTGTTGCTGAGAGAGAGAGAGAGGAGAGAGAGAGAGAGAGAGAGAGAGGAGAGAGAGAGAGAGAGAGAGAGAGAGAGGAATACACACACACACAAACACACTCTCACACACACACACACAACACACACAAACACACTCACCACACACACACACACACACACACACAACACACACAAAGAAATGAGAACACACACACACACACACACACACACACCACAACATACACAACACACACCACACACACACACACACACACACACACACACACACACGCACAGAGAGAGAGAGAGAGAGAGAGAGAGAGAGAGAGAGAGAGAGAGAGAGAGAGAGAGAGAGACTTACAGAGAGCCGTGAGGTCGGCTATTGTGCGGGACTGGTTGCTGTTGACCGTGTCCAGCTCAAAGACCTGGCCCTCCAGAGTGCTGACGCGGGTCCTCAGGTTCTCCACCAGCTGCTCAATCTGCTTCACCTGGTTGTGGATGTTCACGTCGTCCGTGGCTGCACGAGGGGGGAAAGGGGAAGGGAAGGGGAAGGGGAGACAACATTACAGGAAGGTTTGCTTGAAGGAGATCTTCACACATGCTAAGCGTGGGAAAAGTTTAAATTTAGCCCCATACCCCCCACCCCCACCACCCTCTTCCTTTCTTCCCACCGTCATTTCCCCACCCGCACCTCACACTGCAACCATTTTTTTTTCTAGTTATGGAGTTCTGGTCTGCGATTACATGGCCGGGGCCGCACTCTACGCTTACTTCTTTTATAATACACTCTGGCGCCGGCCAGGCCCGAGTGAACCGGACACCTGCACTGATCGTCAGGAAATTTGATGAACGCTTCGAGAAATGGCCGTAAGGTGGGGGAAAGTCGACTGTGTGGCTCCAGCGTTTCCATTAGGGCCAATAACACACTCAACACTGCCCTCCCTCCACACACCGATCCTAAACAAAACAAAGAGAAGAAACATAACCCCAAACCCCCTCCAGTGTTTGTTGTGATGGAAGCGGCAATATTGTGTGGGCTTGAAGCTATATTCGAATTGTTGTTAGAGTTTTACATCGTTCGCCGAAAGCAAGCGCAATCGAAAACAACCAGTATGACTTCTTTGTCTTTTTTTTTTTGTACTCCCATTTCTAGAACAGGGAGTACTTTACAGTGGGAACGAAGAAATGCTGTCTGTCTGTCTGTCTGTCTGTCTGTCTGTCTTGTCTGTCCCTCCGTGATCAAAATGTGTTCCACTCGCTCCAGACAAAACTACTGGGCCGATCTTTCTGAAAATTTGTAGGTGTGTTCATTATGGGTCACGGATGATGCTTGATGTTTTGTTTTACCGTTATATCCGTTGCTAACGGCTATAACGGCCCATAACAGGTTTTTTTTCTTTATGGAATATCTCAGAAAGTACTTGGTCGATCTTTCTGAAAATTTGTAGGTGTGTTCATTATGGGTCATGGATGATGCCAATGTTTTATTTTACCGTTATATCCGTTATTAATGGCTTTAACGGCCTATAACGGTTTTCTTCTTTATGGAGTATCTCAGAAAGTACTCGGCCGATCTTTCTGAAAATTTGTAGGTGTGTTCATTATGGGTCACAGATGATGGCCGATGTTTACCAGAATAGCCGTTACTAACGGTTATAACGGCCCAAAACGGCATTTCCTCTTTATGGAATATCTCACGCGTATTCAAGATAAACTGGAGGTACGTTTATATGCTTTGCATCTTGTTAGCATTGCTATAGTTATTATTAAGAATACATATATAGCGCTTTCCCTTAGCCAAGCTCTCTGCGCCTTACAATACACGCTCTCGTTTAGACAGCGGGCTGCCTACATGGGTAGAGCCGACTGAACTGCCTGCAGGTGTTACTCATTGGTTTCCCGTGTCATTCAGTCGAATATCGGTCATTCACTTTTTCACTCTTTCCATAGGTATATCATGGAGGATACTTGCTACGCGTATTCATGTCATCCATACCAACGATCACACTGGCCTTCTCGTCTGAAAGTTGGAAATGGGATTTTAGGTGCGCGCGAGATGTTACGGGTGCATTCACGCATGGAACTCTGGTTCACAGTCTTATTCGATGGACTCTTTGGTAATCAGAACCAATATCAAGTTAGTGGAATAAAAATCCCCGCGTCCCGAACGCGAAATGGCCCGGCACGACGGAGATCTGAACCCGCAAACTCGGACCCAGAGGATCCCGAGTCGGTTAGCGGCGGTTATTCAGATGCCCAAACATTTGATTTTTGCGGTTGGACTTGTGTGTGGATATGTGCGTGTGTGCGTGCGTGCGTGCATATGTGTGTGTGTGTGTGTGTGTGTGTGTGTGTGTGTGTGTGTGTGTGTGTGTGTGTGTGTGTGTGAGAGAGAGAGAGAGAGAGAGAGAGAGAGAGAGAGAGAGAGAGAGAGAGAGAGAGAGAGAGAGAGAGAGAGTTCAGCTAGCGTTTAATAAGTTGGGTTTTATTTCTTCGCTTATTCACGATTTTCTAAGCTCCCATCTATCAACCACCACCACCGGAACCATGGCAACAAAATTCCTGCTCCGAACCGTAACGTAGGCCTACCATTCTGCTTCAAGATGAAGGTGGACTCGGCATTCTGGAAGAAGCCGTCTTTGTCCTGGTAGTTCATGTGGCACACGTAGTCGCCCTCGTTCTCCTTCTCCGGGAACTGGATGATGAAGAGGAGAAAGGCGTTGGGCAGATTGTTCTGGTCGATCTCATCCGTGGCGGAGTACTTGCTGGTCCTCAGGGAATCGCCTGAGGGCATTACATCATCATCAGAATCACCATCGTCATCGTCGTCGTCATCATCATCATCATTATCATCATCGTCATCGTCATCATCATTGTGATTGTTATCATCGTCATCGTCGTCGTCATTATCATCATCATCATCATCATCATCATCATCATCATCATCATCATCATCGTCGTCGTCGTCGTCGTCGTCGTCGTCGTCGTCATTGTTATCATTGTCATCATCATCACTATTATGATCAGTGTTATCGTTGTTGTCATTGTTATCATCATCAGCAGCAGCAGCAACATCATCGTCGTCGTCATCATCGTCGTCATCATCATATCATCATCATCATCATCATCATCATCATCAGATCATTGTCTTCGTCGCCGTCGTCGCCGTCTTCTTTGTCATTATCATCATCATCATATAACCATTTGTTTTCTACTTTTGTCATTATTATCAGTTTTTGTTTGTTTGTTTGTTTGTGTTTTTGTTAAGGCATGGGATTTATTGATTGGGGAGATTAACATTGTTGTCCACAGGGAAACTATAAGAATAGCAAAAAAACAAACGAACTTCGAGCAGAAACGTGCTTGTCATACTATGTGACGCATTTTCTTCCAAACGCATTTTTTTTTAATTGTTCTTCTTTCGTACATTCCGTACATAAAAGTGAATTCTTTGAGGTCGAGACTGGGCTAATATGTTTATAAGAATACGTGAGACGTGACTGGCCTTACAGATTCCAGATTCCCAGACGAAATGTTTTTCTTTTTGTTATTTGTTTGTTGTTGTTTTTTTGTAACGCGAAAAGGATTCAGTTATTACCGTTTCATAGAGGATCTATTTAAGAACAAGAACGATCCTGTCGGATTCACCACGAAGAATGTATGTAATACCATGACGTGTCACGAGGAAAAGTTTACTTAACGACATGAAAGAATTTACAAAACATTATTGTCCTAATAGTTGATCGATTTCATGGTGCAAAGTGGGCTTGTGGATGCACCGCAGAGAATGTATCATATATGATGACAAGAAGTATCATTATTGATTCAATGGAGATAGTTAATGAAATACCACGAAATGCCTTATGGATTCGCCACGACAAAAAAAAAAAAAAAAATCTGTCTGTCTAAGTAAAATGACACGCAATGTCTGAGGGAGAAGCTATAGAGTAAGAGGAGCTTCCCATATGGATTTGCTGGAGACGAAAAGATAATGACACAAGTCTTGAGGAAACTGTATGGCATGAAATGTCCGTATAGGTTCTCCGGAGAGAATTAATGAGACCTACACAAGTTTCCTGAAGGAGAATCTGTATAATGTTATGAAGTGTCTTAATGCTTTCGCTAGGGAGATTTAAACATGTACTGAAATTAAGTTTCCTTATGGATTCGCCGGAGAGAATTGATATGATATAACACGATGTACACGAGACAGAATTTCTCACTGATGATACGAGGTGTTCAGAGGCATTCTTCGGAGAGAGCATTTCAATCGATATGAAATATCCTAATGGACTTGATCGCTCGAGAGAATAAGTTTAACACGATATGACCAGGAGAATGTATGTAATACGCCAGATGAATGTCTTTTACGAATTGCTGGAGACAGGCAGTAGCAGTGTCTTCAAGAATGACCCAGAATGGTTCACATAGGCCTACATTATAAGCTGTATGGATGACTTGAATCACTTGGGAAAAATAGAGACAACTAGCATTCTTTAGAAATCGCTTCAGGTAGGATTAATTTTGGCCAAACTGTGGTTTAGGGGGCCCGTATCTTCACGCTGATTTGGCTGTTCGGTCACGTTTAATTTGTTCTTCAGCACAGAGTAAGAAGCGTTCTGTGCGAAAACGATTTTCAAGACTGTGATGCCTTGTTTTCGACGTTTACCTTCTTGTCTGTTTCTGAAGGTTAGCGTTTGTATTCCTGCACGGAACAGCCGTTACCAGTGTCCCGTGTTTCTTTTTGCCCCAATCAGATTCTTCTCTATCATGTTTTGCCCATAACGCTCTGTCTCTCTCTCTCTCTCTCTCTCCCTCTCTCTCTCTCTGTCTGTCTGTCTGTCTGTCTGTCTGTCTATCCCTCCCTCTCTCTCTCTCTCTCTCTCTCTCTCTCTCTCTCTCTCTCATTCTCTCTCTCCTGCTCTGTACTCACTGAGGTCGACGCCGTCGGATTTGCCCGTGGCCAGCAAAACGCCCCCTTTAGACAGCTGGAAGACGACGATGTTGGAGATGACGTCAATGGTGTCCCCGGGCGTACACTCAGGGTCAGGTTGGGGGTAACCCCGGCGATGAATGTCTCCGGAACTGACGTCAACTCGATAGAGTGTACTGTGAGAGTAGATAAAAAAGAGAAACATTCGTTGTTTCGTTGTTATGGCTAACGCTGATAGTAATGATAATGATGATGACGACGACGCTGACGATGATGATGATGATGATGATGGTAATGGTGAGCACGGGCATTAAAAGGTTCGAGGTAATGTTTTGAGCACCGGTGCTGTAGTGATGATGATGATGATGATGATGATGACGATGATGATGATGATGATGATGATGACGACGACGATGATGACGATGATGATGATGATGATGATGATGATGATGATGATGACAGGATGGAGGTAAAGCTTTGCCTCGGCTATGTGATGATAATGGCAATGATGATATGCATCTTAAGGAGAGAGGTAAAGCCTTACTCCAGAATCAGCCACCATAATGTCTGCTAGTGCTTTCCAGTGGATCTATCCATCTGAAGTGCCATTTTAGTGCGTGCGTTCAAGTCAGTGTATCCAGTCAATAGTCCGTCCTCACAGTCTTGATCAGGTCCGTTATGTTCGTCGTTTCGTTTTAAAGGTAAATCGGTCTCATATAAGACAACTGTGCACAGTTGTATAGCAGAGAAGCACAAGAGAGAGAGAGAGAGAGAGAGAGAAGAGAGGAGAGAGAGGAGAGAGAGAGAGAGAGAGGAGAGAGAGGGGGGGGAGTGAGAGTGAAGGAGGGGGTGAGGGAGAGAGAGAGGGAGAGAAGGTGGCACACGACGACAACAAAAGAAATGAACTCGCATAAGCATAAAGAAACCATTGTATAAGAGAGAGAAAAGAGAGGAGAGAGAGAGTGAGAGAGATGAGAGAGAGAGAGGAGAGAGAGAGAGAGAGAGAGAAGAGAGAGAGAGAGAGAGTGAGAGAGAGTGAGGAGAGAGAGAGGAGAGAGAGAGAGAGAGAGAGAGAGAGAGGAGGGATGGGGGAGAGAGGGAGGGAGAGAGGGTGGCACACGACGACGACAAAGAAATGAACACGCATGAGCGTAAAGACACCATTGTATAAGACTTACGCTGCCTTTTGAACATAATTGTTGTGACAGAGAAGACACAAAAGAATAGAATGTTGGTGTAATCGGTGAATACAAAAAGCAACAAGATGCGAAGCATATAAACGTACTCCCAGTTTTCCAAACCGTTATAAATCGGCCAAGTGCTTTGTGAGATAAGAAATAAAGGCAAAATAACGGTTTTAACGGTTATTTAACCGATGTACACTTTTGAAACTGGTATTTTAGTCCTCACTGGGCTAAAGCCTGTGTACATACCAAATTTCATCCAAATCGGACAATATGTCAAGAATAACGGTTTTTAACGGTCAGATTTTGAAACAATGCATGGAAGTGCCATTTGTGTGTGATGACCTTTCTATATACAAAATTGCATTAAAATTCACCAAAATATAAAAAATAACGGCAAATAACGGTTTATCGGTTATATAACCGATATACACTTTTGAAACCGGTATTTTAGTTCTCACTGGGCTAAAGCCTGTGTACATACCAAATTTCATCCAAATCGGACAATATGTCAAGAATAACGGTTTTTAACGGTCAGATTTTGAAACACTGCATGGAAGTGCCATTGTGTGTGATAACCTTTCTATATACAAAATTTCATTAAAACCACCAATATATAAAAAATAACGGCAAAATAACGGTTTAACGGTTATATAACCGATATGCACTTTTGAAACCGGTATTTTAGTCCTCACTGGGCTAAAGCCTGTGTACATATCAAATTTCATCCAAATTGGACAATATGTCAAGATAAACCGTTTTTTAACGGTCAAATTTTGAAACACTATATAGAAGTGCCATTTGTGTGTGATAACCTTTCTATATACCAAATTTCATTAAAATCCACCTATATATAAGAATATAAGGGCAGAATAACGGTTTTTAACGGTTGTTTAATCCATTTTCAGCATTACATCACTTACATATGGACAGAGGATCCGATTTGTCACAAGATCATCCAACCGCTTATAAATTGGCCAAGTACTTTCTGAGATATTCCATAAAGAAGAAAACCCGTTACAGGCCGTTACAACCGTTAGTAACGGCTGAAACGGGGCAAACTAAAAACATCAGGCATCATCCGTGCCCCAAAATTTGAACATCCCTGTTAATTTTCACAAAGATCGGCCAAGTACTTTCGGAGATATTCCATAAAGAAAAAAAGCCGTTACAGGCCGTTCAGCCGTTAGTAACGGTTATAACGGTAAACTAAAACGTCGGGTATCATCCTTGACCATAATGAACATTCGTACAAATTTTCAGAAGATTGGCCCAGTAGTTTTGTCTGGAGCGAGTGGAACACATTTTGCCCACGGACACACAGACAGACAGACAGACAGACACACACACACACACACACACACACACACACCCCACACACCCCACACAAACACACACACACAGCATTTCTTCTTTCCCCATTCTAAAGTACTCCTGTTCTATAAGAACTGGGAGTACAAAAACCAAGAGGTGAGGAAGACGCAGTCAGTGTTATATTTAGGGCCAGCTCGGAGCTTCTTTTCCAGGGAAGTTTCTTCGTTTGTTATGTGTGTTTGTGCCTCTGTGGTGTGCTAGGTAAATAAGTACCCGCAATCGGCATTAATTTAGAGTTATGAACTAATGATACTTTTTTTCTTCCTCGTCGGGAGGAGGCTGGTGGGGCGTTGGGGAGAAAGGTTACTGCCTTGTTTGTTGTTCAGGAAAAGATAAGCGAGTGTTAACGAAGGAAACCCACGCAAACAACAACAAAAGCAACAAGATGCGAAGCATATAAACGTACTCCAGTTTTCCAAACCCGCTTATAAATGGGCCCAAGTTGCTTTGTGAGATAGAAATAAAGGCAAAATAACGGTTTTAACGGTTATTTATTCGATGTACACTTTTGAAACTGTTATTTTAGTCCTCATGGGCTAAAGCTGTGGACATACCAAATTTCATCCAATCGGACAATATGTCAAGAATAACGGTTTTTAACGGTCAGATTTTGAAACACTACATGGAAGTGCCATTTGTGTGTGATGACCTTTCTATATACAAAATTGCATTAAAATCCACCAATATATAAAAAATAACGGCAAAATAACGGTTTATCGGTTATATAACCGATATACACTTTTGAAACCGGTATTTTAGTTCTCACTGGGCTAAGCCTGTGTACATA
>CM031604.1:56623058-56638058 GCA_018398815.1 Conus ventricosus | reverse complement strand
GTGTGTGTGTGTGTGTGTGTGTGTGTGGTGTGTGTGTGTGTGTGTGTGTGTGTGTGTGTGTGGTGTTTGCACGGGGCAGGAACGGCGGGTGGGTGCGACTGACACATATCACATACTGCGACGGAAAATGTCAATTCTCCAAAAGCGAAAAACACAGCACTTGTTTGTTAAATGCTTTCAGTCTGTCAACAGGCTTATCTGCCTGTCCGCACCCTTCTCCCTCGCACCCACCACGCTCACAAGCGTTCGCTCCTCCGCCTATCCCTCTGTCCTGACCCATCTGGCCTCTCCACACAATATGGCATAGAAAACGGGGAGTTTCCACATCTTTTATCACCGTGGATTCAAAATCTGGAAGGTGCTTGAATATAACCAGAAGATTCGAGAAAAGTCCAGCCACGCATTTTCCTCCTCAGTCTTTAGGTCATCCTGTGAGCGAGGCAAGAAAAAGTGACGTCATTCATGATGTTTGATTTTATGGTGATTGATGAGGATGAGGATGATGACGGGGAGGTTGCAAGGGTTCAGTTTGGTTTATTCTGTTCCATTTCCATGGCATGATTTCCACCCTGCCTCATACTAGTTCCCCAAATACACAGCGTTGTTCAGACTACCAGCCTTAACGCTAGCAGTCCGCGTGAAAGTGTCGGCAAAGGGTCGCCAAGAATCCGCACGCCAGCGGAGCCTCTGCGATGTTAGTGAGCCCCTTCAGCGGCGTTCAGTATACTTGTTCTGATTCAACTTACAACGTGAAATAGGACAGGGCTTCGTCCCCAACCCTCCCCTGAATTTCTATACTCGCGAAGCCACAGGGAATTGTGTATTTCTGGGATCATCACCACGTCTCTCTGGCGACTGCTGCCATGATCTTGGTGACGTTAAACGGCTTGTTCCGGGCTCCCCAAACGCCAGTTGATGGAATGATAATCAAGCCTGAAGTCACCGGGAGGACTGTTGAGCCTGTTGCACACTCAAAGACGGTGTGATCCCACTCTTTCCATCTGTGCCTGTGACACACTCAACAATGGTTCGATCACACCCATCCCATTAGAGCCTGTAGCACACTCAACGGCGGTGTGATCCCACGCATTCTTTCCGAGCCTATATGTATAGCACACTCAACGGCGGTGTGATCCCACGCATTCTTTCCGAGCCTATATGTATAGCACACTCAACGGCGGTGTGATCCCACGCATTCTTTCCGAGCCTATATGTATAGCACACTCAACGGCAGTGCGACCCCACTCATTCCCTCAGAGCCTGTATATAGCACACTCAGCGGCGGTGTGATCCCATCATCCCTTCTGAACGTTTTGCACACTCAACGGCGGTGTGATCCCGCTCATTCCCTCAGAGCCTGTATATAGCACACTCAGCGGCGGTGTGATCCCACTCATCCCTTCTGAACGTTTTGCACACTCAACGGCGGTGTGATCCTACTCATGAGAGATGGTCGAGTTGTACGTCCTCACAGCAAAAGGTATCTTGCTCATTCTTTCCGAGCCTCCATACAGCACACTCAATGGTGGTGTGATCCCACTCATGATTTCTGAGCCTATATGTAGCACACTCAATGGCGATGTGTTCCCACTCATGATTTCTGAGCCTATATGTAGCACACTCAACGGCGGCGTGATCTCACTCGTCACTTCTGAGCCTATATGTAGCACACTCAACGACGATGTGATCCCACTCATCATTTCTGAGCCTATATGTAGCACACTCAATGGCGGTGTGATCCCACTCATCATTTCTGAGCCTATATGTAGCACACTCAACGGCGGCGTGATCTCACTCGTCACTTCTGAGTCTATATGTACCACACTCAACGGTGGTGTGATCCCACTCATTCCTTCCGAGCCTATACATAACCAACTCAACGGCAGTGTAATCCCACTCATCACTTCTGAGTTCATGGCTTACTCAACGGCAGTGTGATCCCCCTTAACCCTTCTGAGTCCATAGCACACTCAACGATAGTGTGATCTCATCCACGCTTTTTGAGCCTGTATACACCGCACACTGAACGTGCAGTACGATTTCACTCATCCCTTCCGAGCTTAGATACAGCACGCACAACAACGATGGTGTCATCCCTGCACACTCAATAGCGGTAATTAAGGAGTTGATACTATCATCGTATTATTGATTATTATTGGAGTTTCAACAGTCGTGTGTCCTCTATATTGAAATATTAATACACACAACCTGCATCCTTCTTCGCTCGTTTTTTAAACGAACAAAAAATTGGAAAAAATAAAACCAAACAAAAACCATCACCGTTACCACCACCACCACCACTACCCAAAATCACCCCCTCCCCCGCCCCCCCCCCCCCCCACCCCCCCACCCCCACAAACCCCCCACAACCAAACAAACAAAAAAAAAACAGAAAAAAAAGACACGAACAAAAACAAAAACCACATACCTGGCACTGGAATAATGCCATCAACTGTCACCATGCTAAGATACCCAGCACATAGTCTTTGTCGGGTAGGGCCTGGCTGCAAAGCGTGGTTTCATACTGTAGTACTCGTGCTCGGCTGAGCGTTAAGTAAGATTACCTGAATCATGCTCTCATTTCTGAACGTCAGGAAGACATTGCTTTGAAAGTGACTCATAGTATTTTTTTCAAAAAAGTAGAAAGCATTATCAGCTTTATTTTGGGAGTGGCCCTGGACGGAATATCGTCATCCTCACATACGTCATAGAGATATCATCCTGATGTAAGTCCTAGGGATGTCATCCGAATGTAGGTCCTGGAGATATCCTGATGTAGGTCTTAAGAGATATCATCCTTACATAGGTTTTAGAGGTATCTTCTTGCCCTAGAGATATCATCGTTATGTATGTAGAGATATATCCCTTGTATATGTCCTAGAGATATCATTTGAATATGGGTCCTAGAGATACCATCCGTGTATAGGTCCGAGAGATATCCCGCACAGATGTCCTAGAGATATCATAGGTTCTGGAGATATTGTGCTTATGTAGGTCCTAGGGAAATCAATATATAGGTCCTAGGATAGCATTCTTAATTAGGTCCAAGGGATTTCATCGACACATAGATCCTAGGATTCCGATGTCAGTCAGACATTGAAAGAAAAGTGACCTGGAGTACTATCCAAAAATAAATAGATATAACGATCAGAAGTTATCTGGAACTGGTTATCATCGTCCTTACATAGGTCCGAAAGATATCATCCTTGTGAAGGTCCTAGATATATGCTTATATGGATCCTAGAGAGATCATCATTATATTAGTCCCTGATGCTCTGACTTTAGGAGACACTGGCTTGAAAGTGGCACGGAGTAATATTACAACGTGCTTAGAAATTTTTATCGGCTTTATTTCACGAGTCATCTGGAACAGGATGTTATCATCTTTATCTCTAGGTCCCAGAGATTTTCTTATAAAGTCCTAGAAATATCATCCTCGTGTGAGTCCTTGAGATACCATCCTTATATGGGTCCAAGAAATATTATCCATAGATAGGTCCTGATGGTATCATCCTTGTAAAGGTCCTAGAGATATCATTAGTCCTTAAGATTCTGCATGGACCAAAGTGTTGTAGCTGCTGTCTGAATGTTCAGCACGACCTTACGTATCACAGTGGAGGATATCTGTGTGTGCTCAGAGAGACAATATGCAGCCAGAACGAGACATCGTTTATCTTGACTCAGCATTCTACACAAACGACACGATGGTTCAAAATCATCTACACACGTACGTCTTAAGCGACGGCAGACAATATCCCTCTCTTATGATCATTTGGAGAGAGAGAGGAGAGAGAGAGAGAGAGAGAGAGAGAGAGAGAGAGAGAGAGAGAGAGAGAGAGCGAGAGAGAGAGAGAGAGAGAGAGAGAGAGAGAGAGAATGTAAATCTTCACTCTGAAGCCTTTATCAGAGGACTTATACATAAGGGACTTGCAGAATAGAAAATGCAACTCTTAATACACATGAAAATGGACAGATGAACGGGTTTGTGACATAATTCGTACCAAGTTTCATTAGTAGATCACTAGTCTAGTGTCTGTTATTAGTTTTAAATGCATATGGCCAGGTTAAAAATGTACGTGTGTTTTGTTGTGTCCTTTTGTTTTTATTTTCTACTTCTTTATTAATGGCAAGAGGACTAGTTCAAAATTACAGTATGATTTAAATGAGTTTCATTCATAGATTACGTAAATCAGAACAACAACACCGAAGAAACTTTCATTATCTTCTTTCATACAGGCGATATTTCATTCAATCATTAAAGGTAGGCCTACTCTACCCAAAACGATAGCAATATGAGACACGCCAGATTTTATTTTTATCAGTGAACTTGAAATATGCGTATTCATAGTTATCAAAATCTATCACTAGTTTAAGTTCATAGTCATGCCTATCCTGCTGCCTCTTATCGATAATCCTCCTGTTTGAAATACTTCAACAATTATGATTCATTATCACCATCCTAGCTGGTGATCCCACATACATTCAAATCCGTATGAATTAAAAGATCGTCGAACATTTCGAAGGTAATGTGTCTTGTTATGATTAGCTAAAGCAAACAACATTTTGAGACCTTAAAAAGTCATCCTGCATTTATCCTTGCTATTTATTTTTAACCTTTTTTTCAACCTTTCAAATCAGCTTATCACGTGGAGTTCTACTGTTTTCATTCAGAAAAAGTAGGCCTACTCTCAGACTCTGTGCGTATGAACTTCCTAATATAAATAAGCCTTTCTCGAAAACCCAGATTCGTATTGAATGTAATTAAATTGGCTGCAGTTTCAGGTGTTTTTTTTTCTTCTTTTCTTGTGTGTGCTTTGTTTTGTGTCCATTTATGAGGTTGAGAGAGAGAGAGAGAGAGAGAGAGAGAGAGAGAGAGGAGAGAGAGAGTTCCCAGTTCAAAACTACAGGGTTGTCCTTGCGCGCTTATCAAAACTGTTATTATGAATGAGATTTCCCGTCTTAGTCACAGCGGCTGTTATCAACGCCATTGACGTAAATGACACGCACGTGATGCCGGCAACAATGGCCGCACCCTCTATAGGGTCGTTTTGCAGGGAGATAACCCATGTTGTTTGGGCGGGTGAAAAGTTAGGGGTGTTTTTATCTGTGGGCGTGAAACGTGGAGTTAAGCTTCACACCGGTCGCCTTCGCGTACAAGTGTTACATACGTCAGTCTAATGATAGACCCCATTGATCAAAGTCGATGGTTGGAGTCACGCGACGGCTTTGTTAAGCGGTGAACGTTTGATTTGTACCGGTGTTATCTCAAGACTTTTTAGTCCCAAGACAGGGATGTCTACTATCCATGACCGACCGGACAGGTGCTCCCCGCACTGTATTGAAGAGATGAGGTGATGCATTGGCGCTGCCCGTGACATCAAAGCCGGACACAAAGAGCGGTGCAACTAATCAGCAACCGTCGATGGCTTCGTGTTGCAAACGGGTTCTGTCGCGTACGGAGGGCAGCAAACCGGTGTAACAGCCCGTTCTTACCCCCCCCCCCCCCCACTCCTCTGGAACTTACCCCGGGGTAAGTCTGGGCTAGCCTGCTTTTACCCCCGGGGGTCATTCTAGGACTAGCTAGAACTTACCTCCCCTAGTTGAAACTTACCCCCGCGGGCTAGCCCGGATTTACACCCCCCCCCCCCCCCCCACACACACACACACACAAAGGGTCAGTCTAGGACTATTTGGAATCTTCCTCCACCCCACCCCACCCTTCAAACAAGAGAGGGTTATTCAGGGTTTTCCTCTGCCTTTTCCCAACATGCACACCCCCCTTTAAAAAAAAATTGTGTTTGCCTGCATATTTAACCCCCCCCCCCCCTTCCCATTTCCTATATACAGTCAGTTGGGTTTAGACAAAGTGTAGTTCCAGATTCTTCTCAATAGATGGACCTCCTACTTCCACAACACCCCTCCCCGCCACCCCGACACACACACACACACACACACACACACACACACACACACTGGTTCACTAACAGATACGCATTAACATTTCTCGCGCTAGCTTACATGCATGGGTCAATATTCGGGTGTGCGAGTACGCCCGTGCATGCGTGGGAAAGAAAGACGGCTACATGCCAATGTGACCAAGTGCCAATGTGACCAAGCCAGTTGTGACCACGTGTCGTTGTGACCAAGTACTGTTGTTGATTCATCCCGGTTTGCCTCTTTTAACAATTTTACAGCTGTTTAGTCTCTTGAGTACCTGTGTACCTTAGCTTGTACAATGCAGATGACTAGTGGCCAGTGCCACTGACTACTGGTCATTATGACGTAAATCGGAGATTTTAACTATTTAACAGCTAATTAGTGTTTCCCGAGTGCTTGTGTACTTTGTATAATGTAGATTACTTGTGGTCAGTGCCACTGACTACTGGTCATTTTGACGTAAATCGGAGATTTTAAACTATTCCACGGCTAATTATAGTCTCCCGAGAGTACCTGTGTACTTGTACAATGCAGACGACTGGTGGTCGTGCCATGACCATTGGTCACTATGACGTAAATAAGATATTTTACTATTTTACAGTTAAGCAGTGTCTCATGAGTTTTGTATACCTTATGCAATGCAGACA
This sequence comes from Conus ventricosus, assembly GCA_018398815.1. Classification (NCBI taxonomy): domain Eukaryota; kingdom Metazoa; phylum Mollusca; class Gastropoda; order Neogastropoda; family Conidae; genus Conus; species Conus ventricosus. The sequence continues at coordinate 56,631,474 of CM031604.1, read as the reverse complement.
ACCAGTGGTCAGTGTCACTGACCATTGGTCACTTAAATGTATATCAAAGATTTTAACTATTTTTACAGCTAATTAGTGTCTCCTGAGTGCCGGTGTCATTGTACAATGTAGATGACTGGGGGGGGGGGGGGGGGGGGTCAGTTCCAACTGGGGGGGGGGGGGGGGGGGTAAGTTCCAGCTAGTCCTGGAATGACCCCGGGGGTAAAAGCAGGCTAGCCCAGACTTAGCCCGGGTAAGTTCCAGAGGGGTGGGGGGGGGGGGGGGGGGTAGGAATGGGCTGTTACACCGGATCGCGTGTACAGAGAGAAAACAATCGTCCCTCACATTTACAACAAGTTTACTTGTGCACAATTTTGACGTCAAATTGAAAAGCAACAGCAACATTTAGTTTATGAATGATGTCTTGTCCCCTATCAAAATCTGTGGTAAAGATAATGACGTAAACAGAAATTTAGAATTAAACTTTTATATTCAATCGATTAATCAATTAAATAATCAATTTATTATTATCATGCTTATTATCATTATTATTATTATTATTATTATTATTATTATTATTATTATTATTTATCATCTTCACTTCTTTTTGGTCCTGTTTTGTCGCGCTCGCGTAGGACGTATGATGGGGGCGCCTTGAAGGAATAGACCTAAAGGGAATAGACCTATAGGTACCTCCCTATCAATCAGTTCTCGGCTGATTCACGATTAATTTGACGTCAGATTTGTGCAGTTAAACGCTTCGAAGACTGACTATTAGGAACAGTAATTCCCGTTTGCGGCGCACGTCTGTTGTTCAGTAGGTCTTTTCGCGGTGAATGCATAGACCCACTGTACTCCATCTCGGCGCTTATCCCCACCACGGGAACTGGAGTCTGTAGGACTGAATTATCAAAGCCTCCCGTACAATCGTCCTCCACGTGCATTAAAGCTTACGGGCAGGGACCAAAGGTTTGCAACGGTCTCCACCACAAGTGACATCCACCTGACTCACGTTACATTTTTTAAACCAGAGGGGAATCCAGGAGAACGCAGACCGCCACAAACATTGAATATACCCTGGAAAATGATCTGCCGCCCAGGGGTGCATGGATTGAGAGAAGCATTTCCCTGTGTAATTTTAGGAACAGAACATGAAAAAGTACAAAATATCAACGTTTATATCACTAGTAACTTCGCAGTGTTCATGTTCAGTGGAAAACCTATAATAATCTTGCTGAACGGATCCCGCATCTGCCGTTTGATCCGGATCCACCCCACGGATGTACACCAAAACTTGTCGGTTCGTCATAGGCCACATTCGATCTTCTCAACTTTGGTAAGATTCAGTTCTGTGATTTTTGCGCAATCTTGATGACAAACATACAAAACCACGGATCTTGGTTTGAAAAAAAAAATCCTTGGCGATGATAACCGCAAAGAGTTTTGGGAGAGCGCAGACCTCCACCAAAGAACGGATCTGGGATCAGCTTTTTGATCTGGATTCGCACCACAGATCCTTATAAAATTTTGATGGATTTATCTTTGTGTCACATTCCATCTTTCTTCTAAATTTGGTAAACAGTCGGTTCACCTGTTCTTGCGATATCTTGCTGACAGACAAACAAGCAAGCGGACGCGGGTGAAAACATAACCTCCCTGTCGAATAACACTGGGAATGGCCGCACATCTTCACAGTTGGCAACACGTGATCATCGTGTTTTCCGCCCTCGAGACATAAGAGCAAAACCTACGCTTTAGCCTTTTTTTTCCCCCTCCATTTCCGACAGCGAAGTCTAAAAATCTTATCACCCGCGCTTCCCTCTCTACAGAAGCTCAACAAGTTGACACTGACGAGCTTTCCTACGTCATCCTCCTTCCGTTGACGTCACCGACCCGCATGACGCCATCACTCCAAAGCCCCCAGTACCTGCCGCGCCCTCTGTCGGCGGTCTGGACGGATCCCTCTTGATTGAAGAGGGGCGGGATATCGGAGAAGAGGGATCGGGAGAGCCAGGGTCTTGTTCGTTGAAGAGGACGTGGAGGATTTCGTAAAGCGCTGAGAGTCCTCGCTGACTGCATTATCTTTACTTTCTGCCCGCTGATGTGACGTTCAGGCCGTGGAAGGAGAAGAAGAAAAAAAATCAGCCGATCTAGGCTATATCTGACCTCAAGCTGAACTTTATCAAGCTTGGTTATCAGTCACGAGCCCTGCCCAGCTCTTCCCGAAACTCTTCTGATAGTTTTGTTCTAAATTTAGAGTCATGTTACTATTCTTTCCCTGTGGTTTTTTTCTTCTTTTTTTTCCCTTCTAAAACCTTGAATTGTGTGATCCCTTGATATACGTGCAAGATAGCGAACGAACCACAGCCATCATCGTAAACTTTGTTTATTAATTTAAAAAGATATTGAAAAAAGTTTTATTGAGGAATACTTTTAAAGCTGAGGAGATCGCATCGGTTAGTTTTAGTTAGAAGTTAAATTATTGATGAAACGTGAGAGATAGAAAGCCTAAAAAATGTTGAAAGTATGCTGTTAAAACAAAGTGGGGAGAAATTTGTAATGGAACTTTTCCATGCACGCTTAGATATATTGCTACCCCCTCCTCCACTTTTCGCCCCTCCTACTCCGCCACCCCCTCTCTCTCCGTCCCTATCCCCTGTCTGTCTGTCTCTATCTCTGTCTCTCGCCTCTCTCAGTAAATAAAAAGAATGAGAGGACTGTATATTACAGGTAGCTTTTTTGTTGCATTGATAACAAATATTGCTTGGTTTGCAGGATTTTGTTCGAAGTTTTGCTTCCTTGTGTATTTTCTGCTTTCTTGTCCTTTTTGTGCTTCTTTGTTTCTTTCTTTGTTCTTTCTTCTGTTTAACGTCTGTTCAACAGATGATTTATTATCCACCAACAGCAAAAAGATTTAAGTCTCAGTCTTCCGTTGGATTCGTCAGATATCCTTCGACAAAGCCATTAGAACGAAGCAGTGTGTCGTCTGTCTCCTGTCTGGTAGTCTGTCTATTGTCCGTCTCTCTCTCTCTCTCTCTCTCTCTCTCTCTCTCTCTCTCTCTCTCTCTCTCTCTCTCTCTCTCTCTCTCTCTCTCTCTCTCTCTCCATTTGTGACATATTTGTTTGTTTTGAGTTTGCCTTACGTGCACGCAGTCCATAATTTAAGACAGTTTTGTTTTTGGTGCATCATTTTTCGTCTGCACTGTCTCCCTGTATCCCTTCATCTTCCCGAAAAACGTTTTTATTGCTTTTTTTTTTTTGGTCATCACTTTTTGCCAAAGCGACGGAACGCTTGACCATTTTTAACCTCATCCAGGCTATCAGACAGCACACGCACGCAGTGGGCCACATCCTGGACTAGCTGGTGGTGGACAGAAGTGACCACAAGTGGGTTGAAAAACATAGTGGTATGACGCTGCGCAGAATGTAACAATCCAGAAATGTCCGCGACAAATCAATGTAACAAAATAGCATTCCAAGCGGACAATATAACAGTTGTTACAATTTTTGTCCAGACTGCTTCGTTCTGCTGGCGTTGTCGAAGGATATCGGACGAATTCAACGGAAGACCGAGACTTAAATCTTTTTGCTATTGGTGGATAATAAATCATCTACTATTTCCATATCTTCGAAGTCTTTAGCAGACCGTCAGTGTGGTCAAGAACTTTATATTTTGTTGTTTACTTGGATAACAGAAGTATCCAGTGGGTTAGGTTGTTTGTGACTGCTTCAGAATGACCAACTCCCATAAATCTTGTATATTTTTGTCGTTTCTCTCCAAGGCTATTGATGCTATCGTTATGTTCAGTTAGGCGGCCGTCCATACCGCACGACTTTCTTCACTTCTTATCGCTTTTTAAGACTGCAGAACAGGAGGAAGAACAACACTGTTGGATCCGCTGGCGTAGAAATGCACTCGATGTAAGCCTAAATATTCCATCGTGTTCAGTAATCATCAATCGACAAAATCGGAACAAACAAACAAACAAAAAGAAAAGTGACAATTGTTTCGTTGTACATACAACGTAGAATATAACAATGTAGTTAGCAATTCCTAAGCATGAACGAATGTTGTTTTTTCGGTCCAAATTACTGCATTGTTCCGTTTTTCGTGGCAATTGCGGTGTTGTAGCATTTTACGTTGTTTGTGTGGCCCTGACCCCACTTCCGATCCCTTTTGTGTTCGTAGTCACTTTGACCTCAGCCTGTCATGCTCACAGCCAGCCCACATCACGGTAAACAATCTGAAGACTGCCGCGCTTTGAAGCAGGACCTGACCACTCGCCTCTCCAGCCCTGACGTCCTGCACCCTCACTGCCGCAGCCCTGGATTCAGCCATGACCGCCAGTACATTGGACGACCGTGCCCCAGCCACCAGGCGCAAAGTGTCAACAGCTAGGTGTGTGTGACCTGTGACACAGTGCAGTTGCTGAATTTGTAGGAGGTGCCAACCAACACGAGGAAAACAAGACTACGGCAAATTTGGTTTATGCGTTTATAAACAATTGTTTAATTAATCAAGCAAAAAAAAAAAATCTGACATAATTATTTATTATGCTGAAGCAAGATATTTTTGTAACAAACACCCCCCCCCCCTCCCCCCCGAAATTTTTTTTTCTCAAAGTGGTCGTCTCTTTCAGTTAGCAAGGTAACCCGTTGCTTGGAACAACAACAACAACAACAACAACAACAACAACAACAACAACAACAACAACAACAAAACCGTCCCCACTTCCTCCCATTTTCCCCGTTAACTTCGAAACCGTCCAACATCAATGCCGTAAAAACAACACTGACTCAGCCTTGTCTCATTTGCTTGTTTTCACTGAATCTTGTTACCATGTTCAGCCTCTCTCTCAGTTCACGTCTGTGACATAAGATGTAGGCAGACGCACAATTGTCTCCTTTGTACTGAAAACACGTGAACTTGATCGCTTCCCTTTACATTTATTCCTGGACTGTCTTGACGATTTCTTGCCCTCCTACACCAGCTCGAACTAGTCATTCTCTTATTCCTGATTCATTTTCTCATACATATAATAAGTGTTCTCTGTAAAACCTCTGGTAAAGAAACTTGCGGTTGATCCCACGACTTAAGGAATATGACTGTCATGCTACGAATCTGCCGTTTCGGTCTAAATCGTTAGAGCGACTCGTTCTTTTGCGACTCATCATTTGACACCCCCCCCCCCCCACACACACACACACACACTCCTCCCGCAGGAAGAAAGCTGTTTCCAGTTAGTGTATAGACCACATCACAGCACTGAAACTGCACATGTATAGGTAATAAGTGACATTTTAACATCGCTCGACGGTGGTAGAATCTGCATCTAACAACGCTTGATCTTTTTGCCGCTTCTGATACCATTGACCATTGACCGTTATCCTGCTAAACAGACTGAAATACATCTTTGGCATATCTGCGCTGTGTTGTCATAGTTCCAATCCTATTTCAGAAACAAGAGGGGAAAAAATATCACGGTAGGTGTCCCTCAGTCCTTTCATTAGTAATCACGAATGCTGCTCCCCATGGTATCTTGCTAGGACCTGTGTTGTTCATTCTGTACTGCCAACCATCTTCAGCGTAGTCAGAAACATTCTGTAAGTGACCATGCCTTTGCAGAAGTTAACCAACGGTACGACAAAACTTTTTTTCCTCCTGATCTTGATCAGTCTATTGAGACAATCCAACACAGTATTGGTGGTTCTGTCTCTTTTATTTATATATTTAAATATGTGTCAAGCCACGTAATAAACCGAATGGTGTGAACTTTTTGACGATTTGACATGAAACCGCTGACTTAGAAGGAAAAGGGGTGACACCATTTAGTCACTACTCGCCCGTCAGGCTTAACGTGACCTCTCTGTCTCTGTCTATCTGTCTGCCCAACTGTCCGTCTGTCTGTTTCTGTCTCTGTCTGTCTCTCACTCTCTGTTCTGTCTCTGTCCCCGTCTCTCCCTCTGTCTTCTGTCTGTCTCTCGCTCTTTCACACAAAACTGCTCGTACACTTTCCCCGATGTCCACCGGTTCACATTCGTAATTTTGACACCCACACCCACCCACCCACCCACACACACACACACACTCGAAGCCCCCGACCGATTGAAGACATGATACACTTTTTTGCCCACCTCTATAAACTGCTTGTGCGATCACGCCATCCTTAAAATGGACTGACTTCTTTTTTTTTCTTCTCTGTCCTCCTCCCCTCGCCCACCTTCGCTCACCCTCCTCCCTCGATCCTCCAAATCCCCAGCCATTGTTGGCAATGGGGAAATAGTTACGACGAAGGCGAAGGTAAAGGTTTTTTTTAGTGCTTGTTTTCTTCTTCTTTTTGTGTGTTTGCAAAACAAAAACAAAAACGAAACAAATTGAGGAGGAAGCGGATGGAGACTGTAAGCAATGACCCTGTCAGCTAACCCCAACAAGAAACAAACATAGAAACAAGACGGGAAAATTTGTGGTTGTACTGGTGGATCTAAATGATATGTTGTGATGCATAAAACTAGTATGTAAGATGGTGATCACGTCACACGTAAAGAGAGAATGTGTGTGTGTTGTGTGTGTGTGTGTGTGTGTGTGTGTGTGTGTGTGTGCGCGTGTGTGCGTGCGTGTGTGTGTGTGTGTGTGTGTGTGTGTGTGTGTGTGTGTGTGTGTGTGTGTGTGAGAGAGAGAGAGAGAGAGAGAGAGAGAGAGAGAGAGAGAGAGAGAGAGAGAAGAGAGAGAGAGAAGGACTCCTCTCAGTAAAAAATATCTGGAAATTGTCTGAAAAAGAAACCTGAATCTTCACACAGAAAGAGTGCTCCCTGGGCCGCAAGTTCTGTCTCGGCAAAAGAAAACAAAGGAAGGAAGAAATAAACAAACAAGCAAAAATCAGGAAATAAGTCGTATGTTGGTACAAAAGTAGCAGAGATTTAACTGGAAGGGTGTTTAGTGGCAGAGTTCACCGTATTCACACTGAAAAGAAAAAGGCTTTAGGCTTCAACCTGCGGGGGAGATATATATATTCTGCGAAGCATGGTACACCTCTCGGCCCTGTCTGTCTGTTTGCTCTCGTCATTGTTCACGAGGTAGGTCAAAAGTGCTGTGGTCATATTTTCGTTCAAAGTTGGCACGGTTGTTTGTAAGGGCAGCAGCTGGCAATAAAACTGATGAAATGTGGACGGGAGAAAAGCTGTTCCCAAGCGAGTAAAACTGCCTCCGAGAGGGAGAGTGTGGAGGATGGAATGCAGTGATGGGCATGGAGTCGGGGGTGAGTAGGGTTGAAGGGGGTGGGGTGGGGGGGGGGGGGATCGGAGGGAGGGGCTCGGGAGGCTGGTTACAAACTGATCGAATTTGCCTTGTATCTTTTCTTGTTGTTAGATCGACATGGCTGGATTTTGCTTGAGATGTTTGAGAGTATCGTTTCATGTGACGTTTATTTATCATATGACGTATGTGCGGGAGACAGAAATAACCCTGTAAACCTCCATGATAGTCCAAGAAACTCTCAGAAGGTTTCAGAAGTTGTTTGTAGAAAATTCCATGCGGTTTCTTTGGCCATTCTACCTAATGGTTCTCAGACGATTTGGAACGTTTCATGCGTTTTGATTGGATGTGCTTCGCCATGATTCTGGAACTTCTGATGTCATAAACCTTAAATGATCGGGCATTTGGCCGTTTGAGAAAGACAGCGATCAATAATTTTGTTGTTGTTGCTCAGGACGCGTCTCTGCTGAGGGATCGTTCTGAAGATAATGTAAGATCCAATCTTTACCAGGTTCGGCATCTCTGTCTCGGTGTCATTCGAAAAATCAGAACCAGCTTATTTCATTCATCTCAATTAGCGTTCTGCGTAAACGGAAGTGTCTGAAAAGCATTGGAGTTCACTGCTTGATCGAAACAGAGAGTAAGAGCTAATCAGTGAGGAGAGAATGGAATGGGTAATGGGGTGTAACGATTTTTTTTTAAAGTGTTCTGCTAATGGCGTAAGCACGTAGGGATTTTCCTGTCCGTTGCTCACGCAGGTGCTTTCTTTGTTTGCTTGCTTCTTTTTTATTTGATTATCTTCATGTGTTTTTTTGTTTGCTTGTTTGCCCTTTACCACTTTCGTTGAGTTCCAAACGATCAAAGCATAACAGGAAGCCAGCCAGCATTCAGATAACTCGTTGGTTTATCTTATTCAACAGTTTCTGTAAAATAACCAGCCAGTTTTAACATCAGTTTTAAGGAAAGAATGAACAGCTTGGGGGGGGGGGGGGGGGGGGGGGGGGGGGGGGGGGGGGGGATAAGGGGGAGGAGGGGGAGGGTCGAAGCTGTATTGGTGGGGGAGTTCCATCAAACTAGCGATTAACCGTCAGCTCAAACAGCTGGTAATGACGGTTGCCACGAACAGCCACGGCTCTAGAAGAGTCGTAGCAAAAGGGACATAACTCTAAATCCTTCTTATGAAGA
>CM031604.1:56605558-56618058 GCA_018398815.1 Conus ventricosus | reverse complement strand
TTGGTGTGTGTTTTGATGTGTGTGTGTGTGGTGTGGATATATGAAAACAATGGGTCTCTGTCGAAACGGTTCCTGACCAGGGCTGTGTGGAGTGGAATATTGATGATGGCCCCCTAGCGTCTGGAATCGGTTTTTATTCCGACTCCGACAAAAAACCCTTGATGGGCCCAAACGAGGATTGGGAAAACACAACTAGGGGGGTAGTGACGGCTGGGGGGATCGACACACAAGTTGAGCCAGTTCCCAACTCCCCCCCCTCCCCCATCCCCCCCCCTGTACCGGGGAAAAGTCAAGCGAGGGAGCTGAATCGTTTTTTCTTTTCCCCCGTGACCCCACATAGTACATCGGGCGTAAAAGCGGGGGCTGTACGCGTTGTGTGAGACAATTCGATGATACAGGTGGGTGACCATCCAACGAAAAAGAGTCAAAAATCACTTTTTCCCTTTTCCCGTTAAAAGTAATGGTGAATTCAAACTTGTTTTGTTTTTTGGGTTTTGGGTTTTTTTTCTTTGGGTTTTTGTTTTTAAAAAATCCTTTAAAAATTCTTGCTCCGTTTCCAACCCCAAAAAAAGAGATAGAGTGCCCAACTTACAAAATTCTGAAAACAATTATTTCCTTTTGTAATTTGAGGGAACGGTCGTTTTAGGGGGAGAGGAGAGAGAGAGAAGAGAGAGAGAGAAAAGAGAGAGAAGAAGAAGGGGAGAGAGAGAGATTTATGCAGTTGGTCCAAGAATTTTCTCTCCCATGCAGGGAAGATAAAAAAACCTAATCTTAGATTTGTTTTGTAATTATCTATTTTCTTGATGCATTTAGTTGTCGTATTTGACTCGATTGTTTTTTCTTGTCGGCTTGTTTGTCCAAAAAATTTGTAATTTTCATCTATCAAACTTCAGTGGAGGAAAGAGGAAGAGGATTAGGGGGTCGGAAAGGTTTGGGGTTGGGAGAGGGGTCAGAGAGAGAGAGAGAGAGAGAGAGGAGAGAGGAGAGGGGAGGAAAAAGAGGGGACTGGGGGGGGAGGGGGTTTCACACAGATCAGTTTGTCTTGCTGTTTTTTTTGTTTCAGATTGGGCGTTGAGCTTTGTCTGAGATTTTTAGATTAAAATAAAACTTTTTTGTAACTTCATTTACCCCCACGCACAGAGGGCCCCAAAGATTCCTGAAATCCCGGAAGCTCGAAAAGCGTTTCCCGAAACGTTTTTTGCAATGTTCGTAGGTTTAAATTTGGGTACCCAAAGTATTGTTTTCAAAATTTTGTTTTGTGCGTTTCGACTGCCCGTGCTGGCGTGATTCTAGAACTTCCCGTTTCACAAATTACGATTGAGGTTCTGGTGTTTTAAAAGCGTAAAACAATAAATTTTCTGAAGTCGCCCCTTGTTGTTGGGTTTGCTGTTTACGGTCTGGTGAACTGTCGCTGGGTTCGTATGTTTGTTGGAGTGATCCGACCCTAATTTAGAACCAGCTTTTGTCGTTCTTTTTAGTTGGCGTTCTTCTTCACCGAAGAGTTGATTCTTCATTGTAAAAGAGGGTGCCTGTTCGGTTGGGAGGATGGAAGTGGTAGTGGGGTTTTTAACACATTTTGTGTTCTGTGATGTTGGAAGAGGTATTTTTCTTGTCCCCTTTTTCAGGTTTGTTGGTTTTTTGCTTGTTTTCTTATGCGTTATTTTTCCCTGTTCTGCTGAGTTGGAAAAAGGTAGTTTATTCTCTGTTTGTTGAGGGTTTTTTTTGTGTTTACTTTTTGTTTTTTCTTTTTCGGGGTTTTTTTTTTTCTTGATTTTTTTTGTTTTTTCAATTCCGCAGCCATGGCCCCGTTCCCAAGATGGGAAAAAAAAAAAGGGGGGCAGCAGAGGACATCCGGAGTCATGAACCGGGTGTGGCCCAACCCCCCTAGAGTGTCAGGAGATAAGGGCCGAAACACTTGCTTGAAGGGGGCTTCTCTTCTGAGGACTCTCTGCTGCCACGCTCTCCACGAGTTTCTTTCTACAATATATTTTCTCACTGCTGATTTGAGAGAACAGGTGGTTAGGTTTTCAGATGTGCTCAGAGAGAGAGAGAGAGAGAGAGAGAGAGAGAGAGAGAGAGATCATGCAAATGGAAAAAGTATTTTCCAATTCACTCCGTAGTGGAATATAGGATAAACCCCAATGTCAAATTTCGACATCCACATCTTTATTTCTCCACTTTTTCCTTTTTCTGTTTTTTTGCCTTGGTACAAGTTGTTATTCTCAGTTGTTTGTGACTTGGATCGTCACATTAGACTATCATAACTAGAGAATGTAGATGAGTCAAATCGAACCTTAAAAAATGATTATTGTGCAGTCACTCATTTCCATAATATGCCATAGCAAGGCTCAAATTCTTCATTTTCTTCTCTCTCTGTGTCTCTCTGTCTGTCGATCTGTCTGTCCGTCTGACACTCTGTGGAGTGTATATGGATTGAAGTGTGTCTAAAGGGAAATAGACCAATGTTAATAGGTATGTTGTATAGAAACCCTGATGAACGTGCTGATTGGTTCGACCGTTTTGAGTCAATGATAGAAGAAGTATTAGACCATTCCAGTGAAATAATACTACTCGGTGATTTCAACATCGACTTACTAAAACCATACAACACATGGAAAAAGATTATTGATACATACAACTTAACCCAACTAATAAATTCCCCTACGCGCAAAACATTGAAAACAGAAACATTGATTGACCATGTCTATGTTACAAATTCTTCTAATATTGTAGAAACATCTGTTGCCTATTTTTGGATTGAGGGATCACTTTCCAGTTTGTCTAACCTGGTGTAAGAAAGGCGTGAAAATTCCTAGATCCTACCATAAATATATAATTTACAGAAGTTACAAAAATTTCAATCCAGATCTCTTTTTGTTCGATCTAATTAACACAAACTTTTCAGAGGTATATCAGCATAGGGACCCTGACGGAGCTCTGAATACATGGTATGATGCGTTTCTTGCGGTATTCAATAAGCATGCTCCATGCAAAAAGAAAAGAGTAAAACTCACAGACAAACCTCCATGGTTAAATGAAGAAATTAACGCAGCTAGAAATAACCGTGAATATTTACTTCAGCAAACAGGAAATGATGAAAACTTCAAGAAACAGCGGAATAAAGTAAACTCGATGAAAAGAGCTGCTGAAAAGAAATACTTTAGCGAATTAATCGCTTCTAAATCTAACACTAAATCTATATGGAAAGCAGTAACCAACTATCAGGAAAAAACAAAGCATCTTCAAACACTCCATCTACAAACCTATCAAACGACGAATTGAACAATCACTTCTCGACAGTTTCTGATTCGATTGTCAAGGAAGACTACACTCATCAGAATGACTTGCTGTTACTTAAAGATTTTTGTGCGTTGAAAAATGTAAAATCTTTTCTTAAGTTTAAATTCATAAGTGTTCATGAAGTATACCATGAATTATGTTCCTTAAGTCAGTCTAAATCTCGTGGATTGGATGATTTGGACAATCGAATACTTAAAACGGCAGCTCCAATCATTGCGGAACATTTAACCTATATTTATAATTTGTGTATTGAAAAATGTCATTTTCCTCAAGCTTTTAAGGATGCCAAGGTAATTCCTCTCTTTAAATCTGGTGACCCAAATGATGCTTCAAACTACAGGCCCATATCAATTTTATCTGTTCTGTCAAAACGTTAGAAAAGCATTTAAAGAAAATGATTCAGTCCATTTTGATGAATATAATTTGTTTCATCCAAACCAAAGTGGTTTCAGAAAAAATCATTCTTGTCACACTGCACTCTCAAACCTAGTAGAACAATGGCACATAAATATTAATAACGACCTTGTTACTGGGGCAGTATTTGTTGACTTTGCTAAGGCATTTGATACCATTGACCACAATTCTCCTTATAAAAAAACTGGAATTATATTGTTTATCACAAGATGCAATCAATCTGATTTCATCCTTTCTAACCAACAGACAACAATTAGTTTTCCTGGATTGTAAAAAATCATCTTTTCAACCAGTAAACTATGGTGTTCCCCAAGGGTCAGTCCTAGGACCAGTTTTATTATCTGTCTTTATAAACGATCTTCCGTTAAACGTCTCATCTGACTGTGAACTATTTGCAGATGATAGTACAATGCATAACAAAAACAAAAACACAGACTCGGTGCTTGCAGATATACAAAACGACCTTACAAAACTGGAAACATGGAGTAAACTAAATCATATGGCTCTACATCCTAAGAAATCTAAGTTAATGATAATTACCACTAGACAAAAACGCCAAAACTTCAAAACTGTCTTAAGCAAAATAAAAATAAACGACAGTGTTATAGAAGAGGTTAACTGTCACAAACTGCTTGGTCTAACAATTGACAACAATCTTTCCTGGTCAGTACACATTTCTGCACTCACGCGTAAACTTTCTAAGAAATTATTTCAGTTTAACAGAATATAAACACTTTCTCGATCAACATACTAGAAAATTATTTTTCCATGCATATTTACAACCAGATTTCGACTTTGCATCTACAATATGGGATATGGCTAGTAAAAACTGTCTTAAACCTTAGAAAGCATTTACAGGCGTTCTATCAAACTTATACTTCTAAAATCCTCTTCCCTACTAATTCATGGCTACAAATCATTACATATTCTTCCGTTTCAATTGAGATGTCAATTCAATAAAGCAGTATTTTTCTACAAAATAGTTAATGGACTTGCTCCATCATATCTCTACGAAAAACTCCAAAAGACAAAACTACGAGACAAAGAGAGAATACAACTTCCCGTCCTAGAACTGATCTGTATATGACTTCTCTTATATACTCAGGCGGTAAACAATGGAACGAAATTCCTGATGGCATTAAAACAAAGAATTCCTTGGCATCATTCAAAAGCTGCTACCATGATTACTTATTTAAGCTATTATAATAGTTATTCCATTTGCTTACTGTTCATGTAAATGGTATACATCTGCAATGTATTCAGTTACCCTGATGATGACCCCTCTCTCTCTCTCATCTTTCTTTCTCTTTCTCTCTCTCTCTCTCTCACTCTCTCTCTCTCTCGTCTCTCTGTCTGTCTGTCTGTCTGTCTGTCTGTCTGTCTCTCTCTCTCTCTCTCTCTCTCTCTCTCTCTCTCTCTCTCTCTCTCTCTCTCTCTGTGTGTCTTGGTCTCTCTCTCTCTCTCTCTCTCTCTCTCTCTCTCTCTCTCTCTCTCTCTCTCTCTTTCAGTTGTACTTATATGTACAAGTAGGTAAGTGTACATATATATATATATATATATATAGATATTATGTCTTGATTATATAATGTACTCTGCCCCCTTTGTTTTTATTTTGTTTATTGCATCCCTATCCTTTCTTTATTAATATTATTTATTGCATTGTCATGGCTAATATTATTGTTAACATACTCTTACTGCTCTTTCTTGGCCTTTGTTTAATTTGTGATGTGGTTTGCTTTGTTTTTGAGGACCTGATGAAAAAAGTATTGAAATGCTTATTCAGTTATCCTCATTAAAGATTTCAGATTTCAGATTTCTCTCTCTCTCTCTCTCTCTCTCTCTCTCTCTCTCTCTCTCTCTCTCTCTCTCTCTCTTCTCTCTCTCTCTCTCTCTCTCTCTCTTTCTCTCTCACATACACACACCACACACGAAGCAGGCATCCTCAACGCGGTGCATGCATAAAAAAAATGATTATGTTCATTGTAAGGTTTAAGTCGGCCTCACCCACGTGCGCTTATTAGGGCGAACATCACACACAACCCGTGCGTGCTTTCTGGCTCTAAACGTGCTCTTTTTGGCATAAAAAATGCACACTTTCTGGTCGATCTACCGTTCCACACAATAAAGCACAACACAAGATGGCACAACACTGTACGACACAACACGGCGCACAGCAATGCAACACAGTGTACGGCAGCATCATGTTGCACAGCACAGCACAGTAGAGGACAGCAAAGCACAAGAGAGCACAGCACAGCTAGCATAGCACAGCACAGCACAGCACAGCACAGCTCAGCACAGCGCAGTACAACAGAAAATTCCAGGCTTTTACCCGAGTCTTGTCCAGGAAGAGCATAAAAGACAGAAATAAAGACAAGAAAGAGGGTGGGATTCGATTTGCAATCTGGACGCAGCCCTCAGGAATTCGATTTCCAGCCCTAGGGAAAACGTCACGTCTTTCTTGTAGCCCTCCATTTTTACAGGGCATGGCACTGGAAGCAAAACACTGTCGACTCAGCTGTTCTTTTGTTCTGGGGAGGCCAAATGGAGACGGTGATAGAAAAGTTGGTGGCCTCACCTCAGAACCACTGATCACTGTCTCGGCTGTGTAGGACAGCTTGTGGCTGTCATACCTGTCTATCCCTACGCTTGTTCCGATTTGTAGTAAGACCATGATTTAAGAAAAAAAAAGAGGGGCTGTCTGCATTTTGAGCGACTTAAATTTACACAGACATCTAATTGCAAAAAGCAGTAAATGCAGCAGAATAGAACACAGGAGAATGTAATGCAGTATGTCGTATGTCACAGTCCATTACAATGCAATGCAATGTAATACAGTACAGAACAGTACAATCTGATGATTTAATACAGCAAGCGGGACACGACACGACAAAGCACAATATCATGCTACACTGCACTGCATTACGCCACAGTATACCACACAACATACACGACGCTACACGACACGACACGACACGACACGACACGACACGACACGACACACCACACCACCCCACCCACACCACACCACATGAAGCAATGAGACAGGATGATATGAGATGCAATGCAACAAAATTCGGAGTAACAAAACACAACACAACACAACACAACACAACACAACACAACACAACATAAAAAGTACATGTTATATGAATCTCAGCCAACGTACATAGCCACATAAAGACTATCACATTATCACATTTGATGCTATACATTTATAACGACATCAACTAACCAGTCTTTTTTTTCAATATAGTTCAAACACAAGATGTATTTTCCCCACAAAATCCTAGATTAAATAAAAACGCTTACCTCTTTATCTTAAAACTTAAAAGAAACACCACATCCAATCCAAACCAACCTAATCCAAACCAAACCCAGTCCAGTCCAGGCCAATACGATCATGTATATCGCTAACTAAACCAGACTGAGACATCTATTGTGACACAAACCACCACACAACACACGGCAGCACTGACACAATACAACAACAAAGAAATCATAGCTTTTAACAGGCCTAGGTCAGGGTGGAGGGGAGGGGGGGGGGACGGGGGAAATTTGAGGAGGTAAAAACAGGGTAGACTGAACGCTCAATCTAAAGGCAGCCTAAGAGAATTGGACGTTCGACCCCAGACAAATGTCACGTCTTGCCAGCAGTCCCTCCATTTACATGCCATCCCGCCAAACATGCCGACTCAGCCGCTGCTCCTGTCTGTGGAGGCCACAACAAGACGCTGTCAGGACATCGAGGGGTCTACCCTCGGATTCACCGATCACTGTCTTGCTATGCACACGACAGCTTCGAACTGTCAGACCTGTCTGCCCCTACGCTTAAGAAGAATTGTTGTGGGACCACTCTAGTCGTTGATTAACTGTTTTGTGTGACAGATTCTAGCGGTCAGGCGTGTCTGCTCCTACAGTTATTCCGATTTTTTTTGGTGGGATCATGATTACAAAAGAACGAAACCTGCCACTGAAAGAAATACAGTGCAGTTCCTCTTCTGTGAATGGATCATTTGAAATAATCCTCGAATGCCCTGTTGAGAGTGTTTGACTGAACAGTATTGAAGTCTGCGAGCGTATTACTTTGTGCAGAACTGAACAGTCGTTCAGTAAGTTGCAGTTTTATACAGGTTTTGTTGGAAATCTTTTCGGCTGACTTGTGTGATACAGGTTGCACAAAGACTGGCATTCAGTGCTCTCTTGTTTCAGACGGTCAGCTCACAAGACAGGTTCAGGCTGTGTTGCAAATAGTCGCAGTATGAGGACATCTCTTTCCCTTCTGTTTCATTTTGAACTTCTTTCTTTTCTTGTGATTGTTCTCCTTCTTTGCGTTCGCCTTGGTCTACACGGTCAGTCCAGCCCTTGATATGAATAGTGCCGCTTTCTCCAGCTCTTGCAGACTGCCGTAGAGCTTCGTCATTAGAGCTGTCTCTGTTGGCCACACCTCTCTCCTTGTCTGTTCCTGCAATGGGCATTTTTGGAGCACGTGCTCCGCTGTCTGTTCTTCCTGCCCACAAGGACATACTGGAGAAGGCACCACCTTGAGCTTTCGGCACAGTGATTTAAGTCTGTTGTGCCCGATGCGGAGCCTCACCAGGCACTTTGTTGCTCTCTGAAAAACAGATGATAATCATCCTTGGGTATCCTAGGCGTTGTGATAGTCCCGATGATGCTTCGCATCTCGCTGTAAGTGATGCTGTTATTAGACCGCTCCCCCTGAGCATTCTCCCTCGCCAGGTGATCAGCTAACTCGTTGCCTGGTATCCCGCAGTGGGCTGGAATCCACTGGAGCACCACTCTTCTGTGTCGTGATGTAACTTGTTGGATTTATACCCGACTGCAGACTTGATTTACGGTGATTTTCCAGGAGCACTTGACTCACCAAAGGTCAAACGTCCTGTGGCTGTCTAGAGGCCTTATCATTTGTCATGACCAGATTACAAGCAAAGAAAGAAAAATTTCCTTTGCCTGCGCTAATACTAGGTGAACCGAATGTTGATCGTGATACTTTGTTTTGATTGCAAAAGGATAATCCACTCTTTGGGTGGTATGTTTCCACAAGCAGAAAATAAGAGTGTTTCTGACTCGGGATTATCAGAGATTTCACTTTAGATTAGAGATGAAACCTTGTATTGTTCGAACAAAGATGACAAATGTCAGCAAGCAATGCAGATCTTGTGGCATTACAGTGTTGTGCACTGTTCAAGATGGTATGATGACAGGTCTCTGTGGTGTTTGTTGGTAGGTTACAAAGAGACTTTACTCGATATATTTTTCTCGTTTGCTTGTTCGTTCTTTTTGACAGATGTACAAAAGATGTCAGAATATACTGCAGTACTTGTGACACTTACGAAAACTGGCGTTGAATAATAAAGTTGATCGTGTTCCTTTGGAAAAAAAAAAATTGATTATATATGCAGACATTGTGCAATCAGATATTTTGAAGAAATCATCACGTGTTCTCATATACCCTTCTCATCGAGGTTGGACCGTCAACGACTATCATTTGACCAACGATTTTCGTTGACTCAACGTCAGGATTTAACGGAGAATTTTAATTCTTTCCTCAGTGTATGTACTGATGAACCAGGTATTCCTTAAGACGGCGTTGTCTGTATCGATTTGCCAGTAGACACACCTACTTGCTTTAGGTTACATATGTAATGTTGGTTAAGATTCTTGGGTTGCCATTTTTCAGATTTCCCCCCAACATTTTGCGTTCGAAATTGACGTTAGTCATTCAAACATCACTGATTCTCTGCATTGTCATCAGTGAGAGTGTCTGGCCACTGCTCTGGCTTTGTCAACGATGTGACATTACTTGTAGGGATGTGAATTCGACCCGTCCACGAACATCTTAAACTCGGGAAGATTTCGCGACGATCGTCTGATCCGTTGTGCTCTTTCCTTTCGGAGGTTCACTTCCATGTATTTTCTAATTCCTTGAAGAGACAACACTCTCGCTGACAGTTTTGTTCGCTCTGGAATATTCCAGAAAATCCCATAAATTTTCTCCCCTTCCCTCTCCTCCCTCCCCTCCCCCTGATGCTCATGTTTTGCACACTCAAAAAACCTGTCGGTTTCTAGTGGAGGAGGGTGAAATTTTTATGAAAGTTTCCATCTGAGATTTCTTTGTGAATGCTTGAAGAAGTGTGTGTGTGTGTGTGTGTGTGTGTGTGTGTGTGTGTGTGTGTGTGTGTGTGTGTGTGTGTGTGTGTGTGTACCCATTGATTTGTGGCGTATGGCAATACAACGTTTTGTGTAGAGTTTGATGCAGTGTTTGTAAACTCTATTGTTTTATACGAATCTGGTCGGGGGGTGAGTGTTGGGGGGGGGGGGGGGGGGGGCGTGAGTCAGCCCCACTAATACTTACTCCATGTATGGGACCAAAGAAGTCTTTGTCAGTTGTGACGTAGATTTGAATACTTTAACTGTTCATCCTATGACTGGATGCTGGTAGTTCTGGTACCTAGGAGTAATAGAAGATTAACATAAGGAAATCTCTCGCCAACTTGATGTGACATCAGCGTTAGTGCCCTTCTTTTTGTCTCTTTTTTGTTTTCTTTTTCCCTGTACCCACACACCCATGCACACACATGTACGCATACACGTGTACACTCGCCACACACACACACAGACAATGATGATAATGGCACAGCCAATGTTAAGTAGATTACTTAAGGTCTGACCAGCGCGTAGGGCTAATGCGTAGGTCAGGCATCTGCTAGATCGTAGCCACGAGATTCTGTTCTTAAATTCTCTCATCTTAGTCTACAATGCATATATCTATCTGCTTTAAATCATGCGCAGTGTGATCTCAGAACTTAGCGGATGTGGTGAAGCGTATATGGACCAGTCCGAGCACAGTGACACTCGTTGATGAAACTGAAACTTTTTGTCACATTTACATAGGTCGTATCGTCCCTTCACGCAGTGACAGACAGGCGAAGGAAAACTACCTTTCAAAGTTCATGTTTCTTCTATCTGAAACAACTTGACTGGGATAGACAGGCAATAATTGATTCATGAGAGTCTATGTCTTTCCTTCTGTGCTTGTACGTAGACGGACTATATTTTGGAACATATGTTTAACGTAGAAGAACATATGTTTAACGTAGAATGACACTGAAACTTACTACTAGTGTTAAACTGTGTATTGTGATGGAACGTATTATTTCTTTTATTGTATGTTCAGTGTAGAAAGACATTTAAACTTGTTAAGTGCAATAAGTATTCATTTATACTTGGGAAGACAGTTGTATGGAAATATATGTTAAGTGACTGTGTTGGTCCAAACCCAGTTTATATTGTCTATCGTTTTTAGTTTGCTTGAGAACGAAAGTGGAGGCACGCCTGCTTTCACCACAAATAAATTTGACTTATGTACAACAATTATTGACAATTATACAATACAATACAATGCAGTGTTATACAATGCAACACAATGCAATGTAATGCAATACAATGCAATGCAGCACAATGCAATGCAATGTAGTACAATACAATACAATAAAAAGCGATGCAAAATAACACAATACAAAACAATTCAACACATTATAGTGCAGCACAGTACAACACAGTGCAGCACAACACAACATAATGCAGCTGAACATGATTCATTAGAATACAGCACATCCCTTTTAAGTACCACGCAATCCTACACATTTAAAATAGGACACTACACAAAACAATAAATACAATGCAACACAATACAGGAACACACAATGCGACGCAACACAATATGATACTATGAAAAAATAAGACAACACAATAAAATTCCAAACATTTGAAATACAACACAGCACAATGCTTCCCAGCACCATGAAATACGATACAAATCAACACAGTGAAATACAATGACACACATCACATCCCAATACAATGCAAGAAAACGCAATAAAATACAATGCAACACAGCAAAACGAAATACAGGACGAAGCAACAACATACAATGCAACAAGACCCAGCAAGATACGATGCAAGACGAAACAATGAAATACAATGAAACATCTTACAATAAAATGTAACGCAACAAAATACAATGAAACACACACAGTAAAGGACGACACAATGGAAAAGCAACGATACACTACAGAATAAGACATAATGATGCACAACACAATGGCACACAACACTGCGGAATACAGTTGTACAGAACACAATGAAATACAATATATTATTATGAGACACAAAATAATTACGTTTAAAGAAACAGCACTGAAATACAGTAATACACCACCACGGAACACCCCCCCCCCCACACACCCCCCACTGATTTTCAACACACTTTAATACAATGATATCTAACATAATAAAAATCAGTAATGCACGCTTCAATGAAAAAACACAACACAATACAAAACATTGATACGCAACACAATAGAACACAGTGCAATGAAGCACAGTGAAAATACAACTCATCACAAACATAATGAAAACTATATATGCGAAGCAATCCAACAAATACAACTCATCACAACATAATGAAAACTATATATGCGAAGCAATCCAACAAAATACAACTCATCACAACATAATGAAAAACTATATATGCGAAGCAATCCAACAAAATACAACTCATCACAACATAATGAAAACTATATATGCGAAGCAATCCAACAAAATACAACTCATCACAACATAATGAAAACTATATATGCGAAGCAATCCAACAAAATACAACTCATCACAACATAATGAAAACTATATATGCGAAGCAATCCAACAAAATACAACGAAACACAATGCAACGCAACAAGATTAACAGCAACGCAATACAAAAT
>CM031604.1:56593058-56598058 GCA_018398815.1 Conus ventricosus | reverse complement strand
ATTTCAAGAATTAGGGTGTCTCAGTCAGCCACATCACATGAGTTGGACCCAACAGTAAAACCTGTCATACAGCCACCTAGAAAAATCCCCTTTGCACTGAGAGGTAGAATCAAGGAAGAACTTGACAGAAGAAAAACTAGGTGTTATTGAAAAACAAGAAGGACCGACAGATGGGTCAGTAGCATGGTGGTTGTAGAAAAACCAGACAAGACTTTGAGGATTTGCATGGATCCCAAAGACTTAACAAAGCTATAAAAGAGAGCATTTTGCCATGCCAACAGTTGAAGAAGTTACAGCACAATTAGATGGAGCTGAATTTTTCACAAAACTGGATGCTCAAAGTGGATTCGGCAAATACCGCTAGATGAGGAAAGCCAAAATGATGCTGCATGCAGACACCATTTGGCAGATATATTTTTAAAAGATTACCAAAGGGTCTGGCTAGTTCGAGTGAAGTATTCCACAAAACAATCAAACATTGTTCAGTGACATTCCAAGAGTTGATAACTGGTTGATGACATTCTTGTATCAGGATGCACACAAAAAGAACATGATGATGTACTGACAGCAACTCTAAACAGAGCACAAGAGAGCAACCTCACTCTAAAGAAAAAGAAATGTGAATTTTCACAAAAAGAGATCAAATACATTGGTCACATCATAAGCAAAGAAGGCATCAAACCAGATCCACAAAAGAGAAGCAATAAAAAACACACCTTCACCCAAAAGCAAAAAAGATCTGCAAAGATACTTGGGAATGATCACTATCTTGGAAAAGTTTTTCCACAGATGGCTGATTACACTGCACCAATGCGTACACTTTTGCAGAAAAAAGTAGACTGGCAATGGAATCAAGAGCAGAAGGAAGCATTTCAGAAAACAAAGGACATGTTAACAAAAGCTCCCTTCTAGCCCCATTACAATCCAAACAAACCAGTAAAAATCACTACAGATGCTTCTTCAAGTGGGCTTGGGTTTTGCATTACTACAAAATGAAAAACCAGTTGCATATGCTTCCAGAGCACTCACAAAACAGAACAAAAATATGCCCAAATTGAAAAGGAAACACTTGCAATTGTTTTTGCATGTGAAAAATTCCATCAGTACATATATGCAAACAGTGCAAGGTGGAAACAGATCACAAACCAATTGAAAACATCTGGAAAAAACACTAAACAAATGTCCACCGAGAATACAAAGATTTATGTTGAGACTGCAAAGATATGATTTGGACATCACATACAAACCTGGAAAAGAAAATGTATGTTGCAGACACATTATCAAGAGCAACGGCAACAGAGTCGCAGTCTCACACAATGAAGTCAGAAGAAGAAGAAATTCTCAGAATTCACGTAAACACACTTCTAGAAAATCTTAAAGTTAAAGATTATAAACTAGAAGAAATGAAAAGAGAAACAGACAAAGATAGTGAACTAGTTCTACTCAAAGAACAAATACAAAAAGGATGGCCTGCAAACAAGAACAATGTACCCAATGAGATCAGACAATACTTTCAGTACAATGAAGAACTCAGTATTATTAATGATCTTATTTTCAAGGCAGACAGAATTGTAATCCCCAAATCAATGCAATCAGAAATTCTTGAAAGGATTCATGAAGGTCATCTAGGAATTGAAAAATGTAAAAACAGGCAAGGAGACTCATGTTTTGGCCAGGCATGAATGGACAAATTGATGACACAGTAACATCATGTGCAACATGCACAAAATACAAAAACAAGCAACAAAAAGAACCATTACTGAGTCATGAAATACCTGAAAAGCCATGGGACAAAGTTGGAACAGATTTGTTCACATGGGAAAAACATGATTATTTGCTTGTTGCAGACTATCATTCAAAATTCATAGAATTCGCACAACTACCAGACACAAAAAGTAAAACTGTGATCACATACAATGAAATCCATTTTCAGTAGACATGGCATACCAGAAGAAGTAATTTTGACAATGGTCCACAATATGTCAGTGAGGAATTTTCCAAGTTTGCACAAAATGGGAATTCAAACACACTACATCCAGTCCCAGATATCCACAGTCTAATGGATTTGCAGAAAGAATGGTACAAACACTCAAAAAGTTATTACAGAAAGCAAGGGACAGCAATCAGGACGTTGTACTTGGCAGTATTGAACTACAGGACCACACCAATCAATAGCAAACTTCCATCTCCAGCAGAAATACTCATGAACAGAACACTTAAAACAAGAACCCAATGTTCCAACAAAGAAATCTAAAAAGAAGAAATCTGATCAAGTCAAAAGGAACTAAAAGAAAAACAAAAGAAGCAGAAAACACTATTATGACAAAGGAGCAAAAGCGTTGTCTAAACTCAAACCAGATGACAAAGTCTATGTGAATGACAAAGATGTGTGGAAACCAGCAAAGGTTATAAAACCACAAATACACAAAGATCATATTAATGTCAAACGGAAACAGGCACACTGAGGAGAAACAGAAGAGATTTGATTTAAAGTGAAAGAAAACAAAAGTACAAATACTGACAGAATTAAACAAAGCACAGTACAAATCCAAACAGAAAACAAACAAATCCTGACAAACAGTACATTTACCAAGAAGAAAGTGAGAGTGAATATGACACTGACACAAACAGTCAGACGACTAAAGAAAACAATCAAACAAGGAAACAAACACATGATGCCAAACAAACAAACAAAACAAGTAAACAAAAGGCACTTCAGAAACAGAAGTTTCTGAACACACTACAACAAGGAGTGGTAGAATTGTGAGAATGCCTGAAAGAATGAATGAATAATTTGTTTGAAATGTTATATGTTAAATTCTGTTCAAAAGTTAAAATTATTTGTTCCAGATTATTTTAGATGTCAATGAAACATTAGTAAAAATATGTGTGTGTTCAAGAAATGAAGAAAAAAGACAATTGCTTCAACTGATGTTCAAAACATAATGTTATAGTTTTGTTTTAGTTCATATTGTGATGGAAACAAGACTTTGAACATTATAATGTCTCAGTAGCTAAACTGTAAAAAGACATTTATCATATCTATTTAAATTTATACTTACATAACTTTTGAAAAAATAATAGCAATGAATTATTCATTGTTAATACAATGCTTATTACAACATGTACAAGACATTCAGTGCTGAACAGAATAGAATGAAGATTACATTTAAAAAAAAAAATAATAATTAAGTTTGTCACTTAACGATAGTAATATAGTAAGATGAAAGAAAGAAAAACATACATAAAAAAAATAAATAATAATATAGCATTAAGCTGAAGAAGGGAGATGTCACATATGCATGTTAGAATTATATCCCTTGATTATTATTTATCTTAATTATGATTGGTTGCTGGGACTCGACTAGGATGGCAACTTAACTGTAGTTGTAATAAAACTACTATCGAACTCAACTTTGATTTATGTCCATATTGTGATGAATGTGGATAAAGAAATTCTAACACCCCCTACGTTCCGACATTTTGATTTTTGGCACGTGCCAGTTATTGATTCCTATCTGGGTGGAATGGTTGGAACTTCATCTCTTGTGTCTGTCGCTCCTTCTGAGTGTACCTGTTTGTCCATCAGTCTATATTGCCCATCTATGCATGTCGATAACTGTCACTAACTTTGTTTGTCTGTCTGTTTGTCTGTCTCTGTACCTCTATCTCTGTCTGTCTCTCTGCTTCTCTCTGTCTGTCCATCTTTGTGTAAGTAACACTGCTACTGTTCCTGTCTGTCCGTCATTTTACGTGTCTCCTTTTTTTTTTCTATATCTGTCTCTTCCCTCTTGTTTCTACCTATCTGTGTCGTTTTGTTGGCGTCTGTCTGCGTCTCTCTGTCTGTCTGTCTGTCTATATGTCTGTCTCTCTTTCTGTCTTTCTCTGTCTGTCTGTCTCTGTCTGTCCCCCCCCCTCTCTCTTTCTCTCTCTGTCCATCTTTGTAAAATGTAATATTTTTACTGTTCTTGTCTGCCATTTCACACGTCTGTCTGATCTCTCTCTCTCTCTCTCTCTCTCTCTCTCTCTCTCTCTCTCTCTCTCTCTCTCTCTCTCATATTCCCCCCTCTCTCTCCCTCTCTTTCTTCAGTGAAAACAAAGTAGCTGTCTGGCCATTTTTCAGGAAACAATTAGGTGCCTGGTGACGATAGAAATGAACTTATAACAGACAGGGCTTTGCGATGAAAAAAAAAAGACCCATTATGGTGAGCAGAATAAATATTAAACTCAGCGTAATTAGACGCAGGGCTGACTCACTCCCCACACACACACACACACACACACACACACACACACACACACACACACACACACACAAACGCACACACACATACACGCACACACACACACATACACGCACACACACACACACACACACACACACACACACACACACACACACACACACACACACTCACACTCACACACTCACACACACACAGAGAAAATCCGCAAAAGCATCGCTGCCACAAAAATTAAGAAAAGTCATAACTTTGTCAGAAATTTGTTTCTGAGTGGGTTTTTTTTTTCTCCCTGAACTCAGAAGATGTCTCTTTTTTGTTTGCTCTGTCTGTTTCGTGTTGTCATTTCCGCCAGGCGATTTGGTGTCGTTGGCATCATTCATTTGGAGTTATGTGCCTTTGATTGTTTCATCATGGCAGCAAGAGTTACCCTACTTGTTGGATATATTTTCTCGTAAACCAGTTCGAAGGCGTCACAAAAGATGCTGTCGACAAGAAAGAATGTCTCGACATAGTCTCCGCGTTACATTGGAATTGGTAAACTTATGAAGTTTTATTTTTCATGAATTCGGCTTCTTCTGATCCTGAACACAGACCACAGAATACTCTAGATTCGTTAGACAAATCAAACGAACCATAGAAAAAACCCACACCACCTCCAGAATCTCCAGAAATGTAGGAATAAGTGACTAAAAAAGAATTTGAAACAAATGACAGTGTTCAGTCAAACAACTGATTGAACGAGCGAGCTAATACTTA
>CM031604.1:56585558-56588058 GCA_018398815.1 Conus ventricosus | reverse complement strand
AGAAAGGAGAACAGATCGATGTTGATAGTCACTGTTCCATCTGAACCGGGGGTTCGACCTCATACCTGGCAGCGTCACTTCGTCAAGCAGAACCACAGACCAACGCCAGTGCCAGCAGTCTAACCTGACCAGGTGCCAGCAGACCAACACCAGTGCCAGCAGTTGTGTCGTGCTTGTGAAAGTGACAGTGAAAAGAAAAAAAAAGAAAAGAAAAGACAGTGATTCGTGAATAGTTAAGATCACCTGGCCAGGTAAAGTAGAAATCTATTTATACCCGGGTTAGTTAATGATGTTTTAGATAAATGATTTTGTGAAGTTCAGGAAAGAGAGAATGTTTTACTTTGTTTGATTCCATATGCATTGATGTTTCGTTCTATGATCATGTGTAGTAAAGTTATAGACTTTACTAGTGGTTTGATGTGACGAATGCATGATATATGAATGAGATCGTAAGCAAGCTGTGAGTGTGTTTGGGCTGTGCGCTAGTCCTTCCTCCATCGACATCAGCCGAGGTTGACACTCTCACAATGCATATTATTCGACGTTCTGAAAGAGGCAGTATATATTATATAAAAATAAAAAATTAAAGTTCCCATAGCCTGTTGGGTTTTAGTGACAGTGAACTGTGTCAGCAGTTCACCGTGTCTACTGCACGGCATGACGGAAGGCGGCTCCCATCCATTTCCTTCTGCCGCCTTTACTTCTCCCTGAACTGAATCAGGTACCCATTTATTGCTGGGAGGACAGAAAGGAATTAAAAATAAAAAAAACCCGAGCCCACGTATCGTTCAAACTAGCGTCTGTCAGCTCCTCAAGCAAATTGAAATACGTTGTACAAGGGAGATAAGTCTCAAAAAAATATGAAACAAACATGGTCTCAACGGAAAACAATTCGATATATCGGAGGAACTGGACCAGATCGCTAACTCCGGTCATCTGATTGCGTGGCCGGTGACGAGTCCGTCTTCTTAGGTGTTCAGTGTCTTGTAAGTCATCCGGAATGCGATTTAAAAGAAAAATTAGCGGCCACTTACATTCGTTTACAGGCGTAGTGTCTACGTGGCATGGTTTTTGTAGTGAATGAAACAAAAGAAAGAAAGAAGTAAGGTAATGTAATGTTGCTTGTAGCCCAGCGACCGCAAAGGGCCATATCAGGACTGTCACCACGTTAAAATCAGCTCACAAGTTATCCACACAAAAAAGCAACTTTCACACATCTCTTTAAAATACATCTTTTAAAAACGCACCAGAAACTTGGTTAAAAATCTGTCTTCCGTAAAATCTTAAATCCTCAGAGGGAGAGGGAGAGAGAGTGAGAGAGAGAGAGAGAGAGAGAGAGAGAGAGAGAGAGAGAGAGGGTGGGGGGACGGGAGAGGGTAGGGAAGGAGCATGGAGTTTACACTTGAAGTCCACGGGTCTTATGATTTGCATGTCTACAAATGCTCACCATGATCGTGGGATATTTAATAGGGAAAAG
This sequence comes from Conus ventricosus, assembly GCA_018398815.1. NCBI lineage: Eukaryota > Metazoa > Mollusca > Gastropoda > Neogastropoda > Conidae > Conus > Conus ventricosus. The sequence continues at coordinate 56,586,581 of CM031604.1, read as the reverse complement.
GTAAGAAGGTAAGTATGGCGGTGTGTGCCGTACACCCTCCCCCCTCCCTCCACCCCCCCCCCCCCCCCCACCTCAGAGTTGTCCCCACCTGATGTGATCTTTGAATTACTGAAGAAGATTAACATTCTTCCATTTTATGGAGGAAAGATTTTTGACAAAATTTCCGGTGTGTGCTTTGAAGGTGTGTTTTAAAGGGTTGTGTGAGTGAGGGTCTTTTTCTTTTTTAAATGATTTTTAAGTTGACTTCGACGCTGTGATGTGGCCTTGGTATCGCCCTTTGCGGTCGGCTGGGCTGAAAACAACATTACCTTACCTACCTGCTCACACCGTCCTTTCTTCCCCATCCATTCAGCTTTTGTCCACAGTGGTTTATGCTCTCCTACATCATCATATCACCCCTGTGCAGTCTCCTACCATCCCCTCCTCTACCAACCCCCTTTCTCCCCTCTCTCTTCTTTATTTTGGCACGTGCCAGCTATTGATTTCCATAGAATGCTGCTGGTGCGCCTGGCACTCGATCTCTTTTGTCCCTGTCTGTGTGTCTGTCTGTATGTCTGTTTGTCCGTCTGTTTGTCTCTGTCTGTCTGTTTGTCTATGTCTGTCTGTCTGTCTGTGTCTGTATTAGTGTGTCTCTGTCTGTCTGTCTGTCTGTCTATGTCTATGTCTGTCTCTGTCTGCCTTGTCTCTGTGTGTGTTTGTCTGTCTCTGTCTGCCTGTCTGTCTATCTCTGTCTCTTTGTCTGTCTGTCTGTCTGTCTGTCTCTCTCTCTTTCTCTCCCTCTCTCTCAGTTTTCCTGTCCATCTGTGTATGTGTATGATTCTTTTCGTCCCTGTCTGTCAGTTTCGTGTCTGTCTTCTTTTTGTCTGTCTGTCTGTCTGTCTGTCTGTCTGTCTGTCTGTATCTATCTGTTTGTCTGACTGTGTCTCTCCTCTTGTTTCTCTTTGTGCATATCTCTCTCTCTCTCGTTCGCTCTCTCCCTCCCTCTCTCTCTCTCTCTCTCTCTCTCTCTCTCTCTCTCGCTCT
>CM031604.1:56568058-56570558 GCA_018398815.1 Conus ventricosus | reverse complement strand
GCCGGTGTCAGCAGGTTCACGGGACTGTCTGTGGATGTACATGAGAGGGAGACGCTGACTCACTCTCCGCTCCTCGACTGAGCAGTTACTGTCGTCTGCAGGGAGCGTAGTAGGTGGTGCCCTGCATATGCTGAATCCGAACAAGCAACGCTGAACACCACCGGAATGATTTGGCCGCAGCGCAGTGTCTCCTCTGGTGGGTTGCCTCTTGACGACTTGACATCGTTGCTCCCCAATGACTGCGGTGGAAGGAGACGAAGCGGGTGTGTGTAGCTATGGATAGGGAGCCGGAATGAGTGGTGTAGGGTACTGCCATTAAAGTGGCCCAGAAGATGGACAGAACAAAGCCAACCCCCCCAAAAAAAAAAAAAAACAACAACAAAAAAACAACAACAACAACAACAACAACAAACAAACAAAAAACAAAAGCAAAGGACAGAAAAACACGTATTTTTGTTGTTCTAGCAGTGTTTACCTGAAAAAGCACCATGTTTACAATGTTTCGTTTGGAGGTTGAATCACGATGGAGCTCATCTATAAAGATAGGCCTTTCGCAACCTATCTTAGTGTGTTGTCGTGCTGGTGGTAATTGTGTGGTGTGTGACAGGCCTTCTGTCCTTATTCTCTTGGGGGATGGTCATCCTCGACTACCATATCACTTACGATGGATGAAAAGGTTAAACCTGAATATAAGTAATAAGAAGCGCTACTGTTGCGCATTCATACAACGTTCAGATCTTCAAATTTGTAGGTCAGCCATCATTGTTGACTATTATTGACCTGTAGCGACCTGTAGCGTTCAGCGACACGCTACTGGTTGCGCATTCATACAACGTTCATCCTGTCATCCGCTCGAAAAGCTAATGACATTCTAACAATATGCTGCCGGTTGCGCATTCATACAACGTTCAGCGATACGCTAATGGTTGCGCAGTCATATAACGTTTAGCGATACGCTACTGGTTGCGCATTCATATAACGTACACCCTCTCATCCATTCCAAAAAACTAACGGTATTCTAGCGATACACTGCTGGTTGCACATTCATACAACGTTCAACGATACGTAACTGGATGTGCATTCATTCAACGTTCATCCTCTCATCCACTCAAAAGGTCCTTCGAATGAGACTATAAACCGAGGTTCCGTGTGTGAACGCACGCACAACATCTTGCACGCACGTAAAATCCCATCACCAACTTTCGGAAGAGAAGGCCAGTTTGGCCGTTGGTATGGATGACACATTACACATAGCATGCACCTTCCCCGAAGATGGAGTATGGCTGCCTTAATGGCGGATAAAAACGGTCATACACACAAAACTCCACTGCCTGTCTATACAGGGAGTGTCCGCAGGAGTATCAGCCTGCGTACGCAGAAAGAAAGAAAGAAAGAAATCCACTCAAAAAAACACCAAAACAACAACAACAACAACAACAACAGCAACAAACCCTGACATTCTAGCTACACGCCACTGGTTGCGCATTCACACAACGTTCATCTTCTCATCCACTTCCAAAACTAATGACTGATATACCGGACAACATATGAATAAACAAGAAAGTTGGGCTTTGGATTCAGGAAAACAAAAGGCTGACAGATTTTGTAGACCGAGATGGCATGAGTCCCAAACGGTTGGCAGAGCAAAGGCTGAACGAACTTTGACCCGAGGACTCAAGACTCCGCCTTAGCACCCTCAAGGGCTTTTGACCGGGCGTCATTTACTGGACGTAATTAGTGTACGCGTGAAGAGTGGTCGAGAAGGGAGCCATCAGAGAAACAGAGCGCATGAGAACGCAGCTGAGAAATATTTCCTTTCTCCCCCCCCCCCCCCCTTTCCCCCTTCCCCTCCCCCTTCTCCCTCATGATCTATGAAACAGGAATACAGTGATCATCTGATCTGAGTAGAAAGTAAATGAAGAAGTAAATAAATTGATGACAACATCAAGAACGGAAGACATGATGAAAAATGGGAGACAGAGGACCAGTCTCCCCCATTACGATTGGATCATGCGTTTGAAAGCTACATTTTTGAAACCAGTTGTTCATGATATCGAGAAGGTTATACCTGCACACTCCAACACTCACACACACACACACACACACACACACACACACACACTCTCTCTCTCTCTTCCTCTCTCTCTCTCTCTCTCTCTCTCTCTCTCTCTCTCTCTCTCTTTTGAGCTTGTAAGTGTTCTTGTGATCATAAATACTCTCGTTCAAGCACCATTCGTGTCTTCGCCGTTGGGGGAAGTGAACTTTCAGACATTCACTGTGTAGCATGACGGAAGGCCGAGTTCCTCTCACTCCTTCCGCCGTTCTTAACCTTCCCTGACTTGAATCATGTAAGATTCGAACTCACGACCGTCAGCACTGCAGGAAAACGCTCTAACCATTTGACTACGGGCCTCTCGTCTTTAACACCATGTAAATCGAGCAGTACAACGACACACGATTTGTCGTGGTCCGGGCTAACTGTAAATTTTAATCTCGATCG
>CM031604.1:56525558-56558058 GCA_018398815.1 Conus ventricosus | reverse complement strand
GTGCATCCCGGGGCGTGCGTGCGTCCCGTGGTGCGCCCCGCGCGCGCGCGCGTGGTTGTGTGTGTGTGTGTGTGTTGTGGGGTGTGTGGGGGTGCTCTGTGTAATCTCTCTCCTCTCTCTCTCTTCTCTCTTCTTGCTCTGTTTTTAATCTTTCTCTCTCTTCTTCTCTCTCTTCTCTCTTTTCTCTCTTTTCCCCTCTCTCTTTCCCCTTCTCTCTCTCTCTCTCCCCCTTCTCTCTCTCTTCTCTCTCTCTCTCTTTCCGCTTTGCTGCGAGTCTTGCTGCAATTTCTGTCAATAACACCTCCCATTTCTTCCCACCCAACCAGCCCCCCCTGCCCCCGCCCTTTTTCCCCCCACTCATCCTCCCCCCCCCCCCCCCCCCCCCCCGCCTCTCCCCCCTTCCCCCCCCCATCCCCGAAAAAAAACAAACAAAAAAAAAGAGAGAACACCCCCATAGAGGAATTGGGGAAAAAAGCAAAAACCCTAAAACATGGGATCAAAAAAATTTTTCCCCTAAAGGAAAAAGGAGATGGCAGCTCCCAACAGTAAACAAAATTTGAAAAAGTTTCGCACCCCCGTTTTTAAAAAAAACCTCGTTCCCGGTTTACCCCCCCAAAATATAAAGGGGCCCCTTTGCCAAATGGTTAGCTTTTGCCGCGGAGTTGAGGGTATGAAAGATGGAACGGGGCCCCGCGACCCCGTTAAACATTGGCGTGGGCCCGTGGTTTAGGTCTGGTTTCGAAGAACCGGACCCGGGGGCACTTATTTTGGAGATTTAAATTCACCCGTAACCTCCAACTACACGAAATCTTTTTTTTTCCCTTTTTTATTTCTTTTTTTTTTTAAAAAATTTAAAAAAGGGGAGTAAATGAAGGCGGCAAACGAAGCAAGATCAGGAATAGAGTTTTAGAATTTTACCGCCAATGACTTTGAAAAACCCAAACACAAGACAAGACACATGCATTTCAACACTTGGGTTTTCCAGGCAAAAAAAATAAATCACATTTAACATGGGGGGACAGAAAAAAAACTCAAAAAACAAAAAAAGGGAATGAAAAAGGACTTATCCGAAATTCCCCATAAAGGCGGAAATGACATGAGGCCGGGGGGGATTATGGGGAGGAAACAGAGGGGGGGGGGGGGGGGGGGGGGGTTTGCGTCAGGGGGGTGTGTGTGTGGGATATGATAGGGTTGTGGGGTCTAGTTTTTTAGGTTGGTATGATATCTTTGTGAGGGTTTTGGGGTAATGGTGGATAGATAATGATGAAAAAAAAAAAAAAAAAAAAAAAAAAGGGGGGAAAAGAAAAGGTGTTGTGTGTTTTGTGTGTTTTGGGGGGGGTTTTAAAGGGGGGAAGGTCAAAAAAATTTAAAAATTAGATGAGGGGGGGGGGGGGGGTTTCCCCTGTAACTACTGTATGAAGGAGTAAAGAGGATGTGGGGGTGGTGTATGTAAGTGTGTGTGTATGGTGTGTGTTTTGTGGGGTTGTTGTTGGTGGGGGGATATTCCCAACTGATGTGGAAGGGGTTTGGGTTTGGGGTTTGGTTATTGTTGGATATTGATGCCTTGGGGGTGTAGTGTGACAGTTTGGAAATGAGATGGGATTTTTGGTTTGTGCTTTTCAAAGCTGTCACTCTGTGATGCCGGTGCCATAATTTTGGGGAAATTGGTCGTGTTGTGGGGGGTGGGGTTGAAGTGTAGGGCGGGGGTTTTTGGGGCCCGGTGGTGGCGGATATAAGCCAGTTGTTCAGCGATGGGTTTTTAAAAGGGGTGCGTGACGTTTCCCCTATGTAGATCTTGCCCCCACACTGGCGTGGATGGCATATAAATTTTTGGGCCTCTGACAGGGAAAGGGTGCGTTTGACTGTAAAGGGGATTTTTTGGGGCCCTTTTAAGTTGGGGGTCGGGTTTTGGTGAGGGGGCGTTTTGCATTTTGGGTTTTTGGAGCAGGGGTGAGTACCTGGTGGTGTAGCTGTGGTTCGTTCAAACTGGATCCCCACGAGGAGGTTTTGAGGTTTTTTTTAACGTTTAATTGTGTTCAGGGGTTTTTGGTTTAGGGAAGGCGGGTTTGTGGTTATGTATAATGTCCCAATTGGTTTTTGGGACCCTACAGATGGGGGGGTGTGCGGGTGGTGAGGAGGTAGGCTGTGGGTCTGTCTGTTTTGGTTGGATGTGGGTGTCCGAGCAGATGTTCTGGATACAGCTATGGTGGGGCGGGTGCTGCATTGTTGATGGAATTGGGTACCCGCGGTTGGTGAAAAATTTGTGACTTTTTTGGTGTTGTTGGGAAAGTCTTCCCCCGCGGGAGCAGAGTATGGGGAGAGGGGAAAAAATTGTGAGTATGGGATGCTGCCCTTTATTGGGGGGGTTTTTGGGGGGGATGACTACTCATCTCCACAACCCAACACTAAAGACAGATCCATCCCCCCCAATTTCTCCGTCTCCCCCGACTCTGTCCGCGAAAAGGGATTCATACACAAGCAGCCAAAATGTCACTTTCTTCACCAACCGCGGATCCCCGTTCCTTCATAAAAGGCAGCACTCCCCCGCCCCATAGTTGTATCCAGAACTTTTAGGGCCCGGGAACAAAAAAAAAAAAAATTCCAAGACAGACAGCCCCACACCCTACCTCCTCTACCACCCGCCCACCCCCCCCCAATTGTGGGACCCTCAAATCCAATTGGAAACATTTTTTAATAACCCAAACCCCCTTTCCATCCCCAAACCCCATGATCCATTCCCCCCCCCCCCCCCCAAAAACCTCAAAGCCCTCCTCGTGCGATCCAGTTTGAACAAACACGTTTCACCACCAGGTATCCCCCTGCCCCAAAAACCCAATTTGAAAATCTGCCCCCTCAAAAACCAGACCCCATCTTACAGGGCCCAAAAAAACCCCTTCACAGAAAAAACGCACATTTTCTTGTCGGGCCCGCAACATTATATATCCCATCCATCCCAGTGTGGGGCAAGATCTACATGGGGGAAAACGTCCGCACACTTGAAAACCGCATCGCTAAAACTTTCTGGTATATCCCCACCACCGACCAAAAACCCGTGCCCTACACTTCAAAAAACACCCAACACAACATCGCCCATGTAAAAGTTATGGCACTTGGGCCCATTTCACGGGAGTGACGGCTTTAAACGCACAACTAAAGAACCCCATCTCTTTTAAAACCCCGGGCACACACCCCCAAGGAATAAATACCCAAAACAAAAACCAAAAACAACATCCCCACCCTTCCACTTTCAGTTGGAAAATTTCCCCCTCCCCAAACAAAACCCCTTAAACCCCCATACACACACACTTACATACCCCACCCCCAAAATCCTCTTCACTCATTTCTACAGTATTTTACAGCAAACCCCCCATCTATCAAATTTTTAAATTTTTTGTTTTGACCCTTTCCCCCTTTAAAAATCCCCCCCCCCCCACACACACAAAACCCCTTTTTCTTCCCCCTTTTTTTTTTTTTTTTTTTTTTTTTTTTCATCATTATCTATCCCCATTACCAAACCATCAAAAAGAAAAATAATACCACCCAAATAAATTTGGACACAAAAAACCTTCATATCACACACACACACCCCCCCGGGAGAAACCCCCCCCCCCCCCCCCCCTTGTTTCCTCCCCCATAATCCCCCGGGCCCTCATGTATTTCCCCCTTTAATGGAAAATTTTAACGGATAAAGTCTTTTTTCTTTCCCCTTTTTTTGTTTTTCGTATTTTGTATGTCCCCCCATGTTAAAGGTGATTTTTTTTTTTCCCGGGATGAAGCCCAAAGGGGGGGGGAAATGCATCGTGTCTTGTCTTGTGCTTTGTTTGTAAATTTGTCATTGGGGGGTAATTTTTAAAAAAAACCCCTTTTCCCGATCTCTTTTTTTTTAAAGTTGGGGATATGGGTGTTTAAAGGGGTTTAATCCCCGCCCAAGTGTTCTTCAAACGCCCAAAAAGTAGACCCAAAATCCCCCAAATTTCAATTTTCCCGTTTTTTTTCAGCCAAACCATTTTCCCTTTAAAAAACCCGACACACTACTGCTTTTTCTTTTTATTTCGGTTTGTGTTCAGAGATTTGGGGAACTTTGCATCTTCCATTTGATTCCCGGAATAAAGTGGTTCAGAGTTGGGTATGGCTGGCGGTTTTCAGGGGGTTTGTGGGGTGGAAAAGGAAAAAAAAAATTAAATGTTTTTTGTCATGGGTTTTAGTCTTTTTGTTTGTTTTCATTCGCACGTTGTCAGTTTTCTTTGTCGTTGGGAAAGGGAAAAGTTTTGTGGGGTGACCGGTATTGTTCCCGGTCTGTGTGTGTGTGTGTGTGTGTGTGTGTGGGGTTGTGTTTTTGTGTGTGTGTGTGTGTGCGGCGCGCGTGGTGTGTGGTGGTGTGTGTGTGTGTGTGTGGGGGGGTTGTTTGTGTGTGTGCGTGCGTGCGTGCGTGCGTGTGTGTGTGTTTGTGTGTGGGTTGTGTGTTTTGTGTGTGCGAGAGAGAGGGAGAGGGGAAAAAGGGGAGAAAGAGAAGGGGGAAGGAGGAGAGGAGAGAAGGGAGAGAGAGAGAGAGGAATTTTTTGTATTCGAGAATGAAGGGAATAAAGTGTGTGGGGCTGCATATAAAATGTGTTTTGTAGGTGTGTTTAAAAATTTGTACGCGTGTGTGCGTGCACGGGCGCCTTTGGGTACGCGCGGGCTGTTTGCGGGCCGCAGGGGGTTGTGTGGGGTGTGTGTTTGTGGGGGTGTGTGTGTGGGGGGTGTGTGTTGTGTGTTGTTTTGTGTGTTTTGTGCGCGCCCCGGCGGCGTGCACGCGCCCCAAAAATTTAAAAACGGGGCTTTAAAGCTTTCCCTATAAATTTTTTTATTGGCTTTTTCTTTCTGTTTCTTTTTTTTTCTTTCTTTTTTATTTTTAGAATCTAGGGAAAAATTTCACTTTCCCAATGGACTAAAAGGAAAACCCTTTTGGTAAAAGAAAGTTTGGTGAAACAGGCAGTTTAAAGCGGCCTACCTTGTGGAAGTTTACGGACTTTGGTAGAAGCCCCATGGGTTTGGCGCCGTTTTTTTTCGTCTGTTTCTTCTTCTCCTTGAAATCCGTTGGGGACCACACTAAAAGGATCGCTAACCAGGTTTCCCTTTTTTTTCCCGAAACTCCGTGGGCACCCACTAAAAAAGGGTGCTAACCCTGGGGGACCCCACTAAAGGCAAATTAAAGGTTCCCCCGTTCTCTTGGGTTTTGTGCCAAGGTCTGGTCTCTGCAAAAGGTTTCCAAAGTCCATTCGTTAAGTTTTCAGTCCATTTTTTTTTCGGGCCCTTCCCCCATGGGGCTCTCCTCCTCCTTGGAATTTTTGTTTAGCGATGTTGTTGGAAACTTATTACACGGCCCCTACGAGCGTAGTTTCTTTCCATAGCGGGTTTCAGAGATCTTGGTATTAAACCGAAATTTTCCTTTCTCGGACTGTTAAACCCAAATTTCTAATGGGTGTGATCACGGGGTTTTTTTGCGGGTTTAAAACCTGTTTTCCCTTTACTTGGGTTCCCCTTTAGGGGTTTTTTTAAGAGCCTTTTTGGGGTTGCAAACAGTGGAAGGGAAAATACCAGTGCTTGGTGGTGAATTTAAAGGTTTTTATGGAGAAATAATTGTCATTTTTACACGTTTTACTCTGGACAGAGTGATATTGTCTGAGTTGCCTTTGGAAAAAATTCTAGATTTGGTTTTCCCCATGGATTATGGGGATCCCCCGTAAGTTAATTTTATTGAGCAGGTTTTTTGCTTCTGTCCACGGTTTTGTTTTGGGATTTGTTTTGATGATGGTGCTGTGGTTCGTGTAAACTTGGGTTTCTTGGCCCCTGAAATTTCCCTGTGTGTCTTGATTAAGGTTTTATCCCGTTTTTTTGAGCACAAAACGTTGCGAATTTTTTGTTCACTGCATGTAGGGGCCCTCGGGGTATCCCGCAAAAAGGAGGTTCGGGATGGTCTTTTCCCCCAAGGGAGACTGTGCTGATATGGTCTTAGGTGCTTGACCTTGACGCGTTCCAGGGGAAAATGTGAAAAACACGGAAATGAGGGGAGCCCCCCCACGATTTCCGAACCCGGGTATGGAACCATGTCCACGTTTACCCCCAAAATCTGCACGTGATTTAGAATACGGTTGTTTATGGTGTTTTTCAGTTTTTTTCCCGTTTTTAAATTTCTGTAAACACGGCCCTTAAATTTCCTTTCCCTAGATTTTGGCTAAGGCCGTTTAAAGTTATGAAGGGTGGTAGAAAATTTTTTTTAGCTGGGAAGATGCTTTTGCAAAGGGTACGCAAATTAAAGATCGGTTCCTTTTATACTTTTTGCCTTTGAGGAGTCAAACCCTTTTTTGCAATGATGGTATAGCTTTGACCTTAATCCATTCTGGAGGTTTTTTTGTTATTGCCCTTTTGGGACGGGAGTTCAAACTGAAATGCGTGGGTTTTGGCAGTGTCGGAGCTTTCCCTTTTCCCGGCAAAGGTTTTGGGGATTAGGGGTTTTTCCATGGGGGTGGGGGTTCAACCCCGCACGTTTTTCTTTTTTTGGAGGTGACAAATTTTAAAATTTTCTACAACTGCCATCAGCCCCTGTTTCGGAAAATTTTTCAAGGATGTCGTCGAGTTTCAGCACTTCTTTTATTTTTAAACGTTTTACTGCAGCTACGGCTCTTCACGGAAATTGGGTCATCTTATATCATGAACCCTGTTTTCGTTTTCGGGGTTTTTTAATCTTTTTGGGCTTCTTTATTTCCGAGGGTTTTGAAAAAAATACGCAGTCCCGGGTTTTTGTGATGTCTCTTCCCCATTCAAAAAGTTGCAATCTTTGTCCCGAATGTTCATTTTTTTAAGTCTTTTAAATTTAAAAAAAGCAGTAATTGATATTCTTGGGCAAGCTTTTTTTTAGTGTCCTCACCCCTGTTTTTCGATTAGCTCTCTTTTGGGTTCTTCGGGTTTTCATTGATTTCCCGTTTGTAACGCTGAATTTTCTTCCCCCTCAGCCTTTTTTCAGGGGTTGGGATGCTGCTTCTAAGGGCCCCGCATTCCAAGGCATTGGGTTTTTGTTCCCCGGTTCGGTTTTTCCAAATTTCTTATTTTTTGGCCCCTTTTTTGTTCTTTCAGAGATCACTTGGTTGGGAAATTTTTGGTGAGGCCCTTCGAGGGGCCTTCTAGGAAAATTTTGCGGGTGTGAATTTTCTCCTAGGGGTGTTTTTGGTTCGCGATTTATGTCAAGGGGTCTTCCGTCTGTCAAGAACGAATTTCCCAAAAGGGCCCGTTTTTTTTTTTTTTCCCGACATATTTTAAAATTCATTTGCAACAAAAGGGCATGGTCCCCTACCAAACGTCTTTTTTAAAGGGCATCGTTGGGCAAGGTCAGTGTTAATTTCTAGCAGTGTTAAATTTATGTAGATAAAAAAGATGGCGTTAAGAAAAGTTTAAACAAAAAATTTGTCGTGATTCAGTTTCCCTTTCGTTTAAAAACGCGTCATTTTGATGGGTAAAGGGAAAGGAAAACTTCAGGTTTAGAGGCAGAATTTCTGCAGGCCTAAACCCAAAATTTTAGTAAATTCCCTTTTTTGCATTTAAGATATGTCGTTTTAAAAAAAATGAAGACTTTTTGGGTGGGGGAAAGAGGTATGGGGAAAGTACCCAGTTTTTGCTGGTGGAACACGGACGAGGGAGCATTTTTGTTTTGGGTTTTTTTTCGGAAAAGGTTCGGTTTTTTTCAGCATTAACTGCAAAACTGTTTCAAACCCCCTTTTTAGTTCGGATAAAACGGAAGCGTGAGATGTTTTTAAAAAGGGCAAAAGAACAATGTTTTAGGGTGTTTTGGCTTTTGGGAAATTTGGGGGGCAGTATTTAGTACCCAAAAAAAACGGGACCAAAAAAAGGGCCCCCGGGGGGAACCCTTTTTTTTTTTTTTTTTTTTTTTTGGGGGGGGGGGGGGGTTTTAGATTTCTAGTTTATAACCATTGATTGTAATTACTGGCATTTGGGCAGTTATTGAAGGTTTTTAGCCAGCTGAAAGCCCTACCATTGGGTTCTGAATGTATTTTGAAGGGGCGAGAAGAAGGTTTTAAAGGGGTTTGCTGTATTAAAAACAAAAAAACCAAAAAATTTAATTTTTCCCTCTTAAACATTCATCTATTTTTTCTCATATCATCATCTTTACCCTCATCATTTTTCATCATTTTATCTTTTATTATCATTTGCATCGGCATCACCCATCATCTTTATCAAACCCAAATCATCATCACCCTCTCGTTTTATCATTTCTTCTTCTTCTTCTGTTCTTGTTCTTATTTTTTTTTTTTTTGGCCTTTGGTTTTTTGTTGTTTTTTGTTGTTGTTTTTTTTTTCTTTTTGTCATAATGTTTAAAGATGTTTATTTTAAAAGGGTTTTCTTTTAGGTCAAAAGGGAAAAAAATGTTTTCTAAATACGTTACCCCGGTTTTTGCTCTTTTCATGCACCCTTGTTAAATAGCGTTTCTGTGATTGGCACAAAGTTTTTAAAGGTTCTCACTCCTTTTACTTTCCAAAACCCCCAGAAAAATTTACTTTGCGTCAAACGGGAATTCCCGGAGGGGCGTGCGGTCGGATTTTTTGGGAAAAAATTTAACGGTTGAGGCTGAAAACGCTGTTTTTTGCGGAAGAATAACAGTTGGTCTGAACGGACGGGAAAAGGAGAAAAAAACCCAAACGTGGTGAGCTTTTTGGGGGCTCTTTTAAAGGGAAACTTAGCAGTTTTTAACCTTGGGTTTGGCCAACCCGTCGGTTTTTAGGGTAAAAAGGTGTGTGTGTTTTGTGTGTGTGGGTGGGGCGTGTGCCCTTGTGTGTGGTTTTGGTGGGGGGGGGGGGGGGTGGTGGTTTTTGGGGCATGTACGTATGTTTTTTAACTAAGGTGGGATTATCCCAGGGGAAAAAGAAACCTGGACCGCGAAGGTCTTTTTTTCCCTACACCCATTTTTTTTCGTTTTAGACCCAAAAAGTTGTAGTGTCGGAAACATTTAAAAAAATAATCCACATGTCTAAACTGTAAATTTAAAACCCAAAAATCAGTAATGAAAAAAGTAAAAATTTTTTTAAAAGTTTTAAAAAAATTTTAAAATCTGGGAAAAATAAAAAAGAAAAAACGTCTAGGGGCAATCTAGTTTTTTCTTAATAAGAGGGGTGGATTTTGTTTTTGACCATCTTTAAAAAGTATTTGAAAATTCGGTAAAACCCCCGTTTTTTGGGGTGTGTGTGTGGTTTTGTGGTTTTGTGTTTTGGGGTGTTCCTAGAAGGTAGCCTACGATGGGTGGCATGTTTATTCGAAATTTTTAATCGGACTGGGAAAATTAAACGGGCGTTTTTTTTTTCCCCCAAGGCAGGCCTTCAATCTTAAGAGAAATTGGGGGGTTTTTTGTATTTGTTTCTGCGTCTGTGTGTTTGTCTTTTGGTTTTCCCTTGCCTTTTGGGGGGTTTCCCCAGGCCTTTGGCTCAAAGACTGTCCCCCACATTTTTTTTTATTATTTGCTTTAAAGTCTTTAGTTTTACAGAACTTTTTTTTCCTCCCCCCACTTTCGTAGGGGTTTCATTTCTACTCTTCGCTGGCTGTCTGGGGGGGGCTTTGGATTCTTTTTTTGACCCATGGTGGGAGAACACCCGTATTATGGACTGTTTGTGTCTTAATTTAGCCGGGAGCGCAGACACAAACCCGCCGTTTTCTCCCTGTTTAATCCCGATTTTCCGGGGCCCAAAAAGGCCCCGGAGCAGGCAATACAAAAAATATCTTTCCTTCAAAAAGGATTTTCGTGGTTTTCCCTTTTTCAGGTAGAGAAGAGTTTTTATATCTGTAAAATATTTTTTTTTTAAATTTTTTTTTTTTTTTTTTTTTAAATTTCCCTTTTTCCCCGTTTCTCCCTCTTAAAACCCCCCTTTCCCCCCCCCTCAAGTCCAAATTTTTTTTTTTGCCGCGTTCAGTTTTTCCCGGCTTCGCTTTTTTTCCCCCACTATTTGATTGTTTTGTTATGTTTTTTTTTCTGACCCTTTTTTCAATTTAAAAGGGGTTTTGGCAGTCTTGAATAAAAGTTACTCGTGTTTGGTTTTCTTTTTGGGGCAAAAAAATCCCCCCCTTGTTTTTTGTTTACGTTTACTTTTCCCCTACCTCATTTCATTTCCCATTTTTTTAAGAGAATTTTTTAAGATATTAAAAAGGGGGTTTTAGATTTAAAAAAAGCCCCCCCCCCCAAACCCCCCCTCCTTCCCTACCGAGTTGGCCCAATTCTTCGAGATTTGTCCCAAAATTTGAATGGGAAATTTGGGGATTTCACTGTTTGTGGGGCCCCCGAAGTTTTATCTCAACTATTGTGTGTTTTTTTGTAAATGTAAAACTAACTTTCAACAAGGGATTTTTTTTACCTGAAGTTCGTATTTTCCAGGCAAGCCTACGACTCTCTGGGAGATCTATTTAACATTTGCTACGGGTTTGGGATCAGAAGTTTGCTTAGCCTACCGTTTCTTCTTTCTTTCTTTCTTTTTTTACTAATTTTTTTAAAAAAAAACTATTTTTTTCTCTGTCACTGTCTGTCTGCTCTCTCTCTCTGTTTGGTTTTAATGGGGCACTTCTTCGATGCGTCCACGGCCCGATACGTCCAAATGTGGACACATCGGGCCGTGGACGTATCAGGTGCTGGCGTGCCGATGCGTCCACGGCCCGATACGTCCACGGCCCGATACGTCCAAATGGACACATCAGGCCTTGGACGTATATCGGACCTTGGACGTATCGGGCCTTGGACGTATCGGGCTTGGACGGACCGTCGGGGACCGTGGACGCATCGGGCCTTGGACGTGTCGGGCCTTGGACGTATCGGGCCTTGGACGTATCGGGCTTTGGACGCATCGGGCCGTGGACGTATCGAGCTGACCCCACTTCTGATGAAAACGGATTACACCCTCTCCGGGCATTGACCCACACGTTAAACTCAACTCTTGATTAACGCGGCAAGTTCTCTTTACCGCCATTCTTTGTATTTAAGGACGTGGGTAGATTCCTTTTTTTTTCTCCTTTTTCTTTTCTTTTTTTAATTTTTTTTAAAAATTGTTTTTTAGCTGTCATCTTCCGAACCTTTTCTGTGACATCGCTCTGCCGACGTTCCACCTTCGCTTGACTCAGCCAGTCCAAGATCGTCCTACCGTAGCTCCGGCAACGGCAATCCACAGCAGGCGATCAATTTTCAGGTTGTCCTCAGACAACCCTCCGGAGGAGACGCTGCGCTGCAGCTGAGTCATTTTGGTGGCGTTTCCACAGCAATCCATACATTAGTACTGCAGATTTGGAATATCGGGTGTTTTATTCAGCATTGATGCTTGGCACCAAAAGAAAGGTTGGAGGGTTTATTTCGATAGAATTCCTAGCCTGTTCTAAACTACTCAAAATTTGTGTTATGTTGATTGTTGTTTTGAATTGTGTTGCACTGCATCGCATTGCATTGTATTGCGTTGCATCGTATCATCTTGTCCCATATTGTAATTGTAACGGATGGGGATGCTGGTGTCACACGTGCTGCTTTGCGATCACAGTAAATCATTCTATCAATCGGAATTCAGGCTCCACCTTCCCTACCAGCCCACGCCCATGACACAGCGTCCGTCGCCTCAGTTGTTGCTGTGGACGTTTTTCGTTTTAAACGTAGCGTTAAGACAAATTTTGAGGATAATTCTTAGTGAATCCGCCCTAAACAAGGACAAACAAATTACAAAAGAAAACACGACGCATTTCGACCTCTTAGGTCTTCTGCAGGCAAGATAAACCTTGCAGTTAAGAGCATGCCGGAGGCGGCGCCTGGATCTGTCGTCCCAGCAGCACTCAGCATTCGCCTCTTCACATAAAGCGGATACTGACCTAGATGTGCCGGCCACCCCTTTCTTCCTGGAGGCACTTGTCTCTGACAAGAGTTCTCCAGACGTCTCTGTGTCCTGGGCCTCTCTCTCTCTCTCTCTCTCTCTCTCTCTCTCTCTCTCTCTCTCTCTCTCTGTCTCTGTCTGTCTGTCTGTCTCTGTCTGTCTGTCTGTCTCTGTCTGTCTGTCTGTCTGTCTGTCTGTCTCTCTCTCTCTCTCTCTCTCTCTCTCTTCTCTCTCTCTCTCTCTCTCTCTCTCCTGGCTGGCTGGCTGGCTGGCTTCCAGTGGTGTGTGCCTTTGCATCTTCTTGGTTGTTGGATTCATAGCAAGGTCCCGGCACCACGTTTGCGTTGGTACACCTTCCTTTTGTCTTGTTGCCTAGGGCTTGGGAGGGGGATGGGAGGGAGGGAGGGAGAGAGAGAGAGAGAGAGAGAGAGAGAGAGAGAGAGAGAAGAGAGAGAATTTCGTTTTGCCTGTGGGATTCCAACTCAGGGCTTGAGAGATAGGGGGGGGGAGAGAGAGAGAGGAGAGAGAGAGAGAGAGAGAGAGAGAGAGAGAGAGAGAGAGAAGAGAGAGAGAGAGAGAGAGAGGGAGGGGGGGGGGGGGCCCGCAGCATTCAAGACTTCTGACAAAGGAAACTGGATTTTTTCCCCCTTCTTATCCGAGAGAGTTATCCATTAGCCTTGCTTGCCTTTCCTTTCGATCGACAGACTCTGTGGATAGTGTTATCGTAGACTTTGCCCTTCGGAGGTGAGTCTTTCGTGCCACGTACTGTAGTGGATCGTTTGATCTTGAGTAAGTGCAGACTCTTTGTAACTCGCATCTTTTATTTATATAACTGTTTTCTTTTTTTTCTTTTTCTTTTTTCTTCTAAGAAAAGGTTTCTGTCTGAGAAGAAAAGGCAGTTTCTCCATTCTTCACCCAAACATCATCCTTATCATCAACATCGTCGTCATATAATCATCATCATCAGCATCTTCATCAATAACATCATTATCGTCGTCGTCGTTGTCTTCATCATCATCATCATCATCATCATCATCATCATCATCATCATCATCATTATCATCGTCATCATCATTATCATCGTCATTATCTTCATCTCCATCATATCCCGATCGTCGTCGTCGTCGTCTTCGTCACAATCATCATCATTGTCGTTGTCGTCGTCACTGTGGTCGTTGTCATAAACAACAAGACAAAGCACATGGACGATAAGAAAATTCCATACACAAGAAAATACTCAGGAGAAGAGAGACAGAGACAGAGAGAGAGGAGAGAGAGAGAAGAATGTCCCGTTCTTCTGACTGATGTGTTCAACAAACTACCAACCTCTTTTTTTTCCAAGGCAGACCTTGACATCAGACCACTTGCACGGGTTCTCGCAAGACGCAGGATTAAATCGAAACTTTCCTCCTCAACTCCACTTGAGACTTCCTGTGTCGGCTTATTTGACCGCGTTTCAGTCTGGGCATAACGGCTAGCAAGTCCCCAGAGATACACAGTTCGTATTGTGTTGAAGCCAGTTTTATATAGCTCGTTCAGGTTCTTCTGGTGGTCTTCCAGTTCTTGTAGGGAAAAGCTTTAGCTGCCTATGATCTAAAGGCTTGTGGGCTGAATTTCTTCTGTAGAATAGGTTTTGTTTTCGCGCATGTTTTAGTTTTATTTGTTTGTTTGTTGTTTTTTTTATACCCATTTTCACGACAAAACAAAAGCAAAACAAACAACAACAACAAAAGCAACAACAACAAGAAAAAAGCAAACTTACAAAGTCTAAGTAAACCAAATTTTATGAAAATGGATTATGGTCCAGAACGCATCCCATCACATTTGGGGTGTATCCTTAGGGTATTCCGGATCCAACGGTGGGATCTTGAATGTATTTTGATATTGTGTATTTACCTTGCTTCACAAGAAAGAATAGCGATGTGTCAAAAATAGTAGTAACCTGTGATATACAATGGGCTCATAAGATATTGAAAACATCACCACTATTCGTCGTTTACACATGTGTCTTTGTGCATGCTTGTATGCGAACAGTGTTTTTTACCAGTTGACAGAAATCTGCGCTCACCTGACGCCTTGTTTGTTCATTTTGTTTTATATCTTGAAATAAAAGACCCAAGACTAAGTCATTCCTATGTAATGACCGAGATAAGTGATCACACATACACATGCTCAACAGAAGCACAGAGACAACCTCGACGCAGAAAATTCTCCGAGCGCGCTCGCATACATGCTACAATCTTATATCCCATCTCCCACCCCTTCCCCCCCACCACACACAAACCATGCATGTACAATACAAGCTCCAGTGCGTATGCCATACTTGCCACACAGACCACGCACGTACAGAACACACACGCAGACACATAATGCAAAACACCCAAGACACACACAAACAGCTCCGCGTGGCCTTTGTTTCTTCCTCTATAACACCAACGCAAAGACAACTCACAGAAGCACATCTTCCTGTCTGTCTGACTAAGCTATTTCCAAATCATGTTGAGACAGAAAAGAGAATTCTCTGTTCTGTACCGCGTAGCATGATCAAATAAACTATATCGTTTTTAAAAACTTTTTCCGTCTTAAGTCTGTTCTTCCACCAACTGTTGACGTCAGAACCACTTTACTAGGCTTTTGCAAAGCCCCAGTGTTCAATAGAACATTTCTAAACTCCACTTCAGACTACCCCGTGTCGGGCTGATCTGACCGCGTTTCAGTCCGTGCATAATTCAACGCAAGCCTCCAAGATTCGTTCAACATATTCTGGGAAGCCCAGATTTATAACTCGTTGAAGGTTGATCTGTAGTCCTTAGAAATTCTTTTGTGAGAAAAGCTCCGGGGCCTGCTTTTCATGTGAAGTTTGTGGCAGGTAATTATCGGTGCTATTGCTTCGGTAGGGAGTCGTTGTGTCCTTCACTGGCGTGTGTATGTTTTTTGATTGTTTATAATTGGGTTTTGGATATTTCAACGGGGACAAGGTAAAAAAACAACAGAGCCTAATGTTTTAAAACCAAAACTTTTGAAAAATTATGGACCTTCTTTCTCTCTCTTTATCATTATTTCTTCATTCTTTTCTTAGCTCTTTCTTCTCTCTCTCAACGATCACATCTTTCTTATTTCTTCTCTTCTTACTATGGACTCTTCGTTTTATTTGTGTGTTCAGGTTCAACGGGACACCTAAAAAAACAACGAAAAAACAAAAAAAACCAAAAGAAATAACCTATTTCACAATCAATCACTTTCATTCACACTTCAAACAATTCATCAAATTTCACAAAATCAATTTCAAATTCATTTTACATTCAAAATTCACACTCAATTCAATACAACAATCACATTTCACATTTCATTTTCACCCAAAAATTCATTTCACAAATTACAATTCATTTCCCCAATTTCTCATCAATTCAATACATCATTCAAATACATTCAATTATTTCAAAAGGATTATATCAATATTTTATACATTCAATTCATACATTATTTTTTCATGTTCAAATTTCATTCACACATTCATTTCATTTCACAAAATTCATCCAACAACACAAACATCAAATTTATCATTCAACAAACAACATACAACACACAACAAAACAATCATTTACCAAAATTCACAACATTTTTCAAAAATCAAAAACAATTCCAAACAGATTTCATTCAATCAACCAAAAACAATCATATCAACATCAACACACAAAAAACCAAATCAACACAAAGGAAACAAATTTTCATTCACATTCAAATAACAACAATCATTCAAACAATTTCAACAAAATCCATTCAATTCAAATATCAAACAATCATTCCATTCAATCATAATACAAACAAAACAAAAAACCTATTTCAAATTTCAAATCACAATTCATCACCATTTCAACACACAATCAACACACACTTTCACTAAATCAACATTTCACAACACCACAAACCAAACATTGGTGGAAATAAAATAAGGACACCCTTTTGTATGTTTTGTTTGTTTGTTGTTTTGTTTATATGGACCAGTTAAAAAAGGAGAAAACAAAAGTAAAAAAACGGAACTTATTTTAACCAAACTTTGTCAAATATGGACTGTTGTTACCCAGGTCTGAACCAGTCTACACAATAGGGCGGATTCTTTGGGATGGATCCAGATGCAGAATCGTTTCATTTATCATCGTGTGTCTTTTGACATTGCTTCACGGAACAGTGAAAACAATATGGATCAAACGGATATGGTATAACATGGTGTGATGTAACAAGGTTCAAAATTTGAAAATTAGGCATTATTTTTGTAGTTACAAAAACCATTCCACCATGTGTCTCCGTGAGTATTTGTATGTAAAACAAATGTGTAAACGCCCGATGGCAGACTCCACGTTCTTCACAGTCTAGTACCCCGTTTCACTTACTGACCGCGTTTCAGTCTTGACATAACGCCTTGGGTGCGTTACGCATCACAACGTATCTAAAGCACTACCAGATCTTAGCCCTACGACCAATAATCCTACGTGTCGTAAACCCTAACGAGCCTTTAAGACACGTGTCTATATCACACAAATGACACATGTATCGAAAAAGCTATTCATGTTCGCGTTCTCATAAACCTACGTGTCTATATCGCTAGCCCGTTTTGCTCCACAAGCAGAAAGAAAGAAAACATAGTGACAACGGCCCTTGTATGGGGATGTGTAGCGCAATCACTACTGGATAATGTCCAGTAGGGACTGGAGGCGCTATAGTTTTCCCCCATGTCTATGTTCCTCCCCAGGGTCTATTTCCTCCCCCCAAACCCGTCCCACCACTCCTTTCCCCCCCCCCCACCTCCATATCCCCCAGGTCCTATGTTCCCCCACCTCCATATTTCCCAGGACAATGTTCCACCACCAACCTACCTGCCGTACGTAACCTCGCGCCGTCTGTTCCCTCGTGCCTACGTGAATCTCGTATCGTACGTGACCGTATGCATACTGGTTACAGAATCTAAGTATGTATCCTGACTGTTGGGGGGGGGAGAAATGTTTCAATTTCATATCTTCTGCATTAACACCCGAGATAGAGACGGAATACATTTAATATTTTTTGGGGTTCACAAGATTGTATTGATCCTTCTTTGCTTTGCTTTGGTTTTTTCTCTGTATATTTGTGACAGGAGTCATTGTTACTCATTAATTTTGTTTGTTCATTTACAGTGTCTTTAGTTAAGTTCCAGTACACACGCGAAGTTGCCATAGCAATACAGGTTGTGAACTTACGTTAAAATTCTGAGTCCCCTGATATATGAGGAGGTTTAGTGCGTCAAACTATATTTTTTGTAAAATCATTATCTTTCCTAGTTTCCATCCTCCTCCACGTTATATAAGGCCAAGAGCCCCTGGCCTAATACCAAAGTACAATAAAAAAAAAAATGTTCCGAGTTCCGAGTTGTATTAAATTCCGATAACTTGAAATTACCAAATACATGAAATCGAGGGAGTAGAGAGAGAGAGAGAGAAGAGAGAGAAGAGCAGAGAAGAGAGAGAGAGAGAATTAGAAGAGAGATAATTAGAAGAAGACAAAGACAGAAGAGACAAGCGTAATTAGAGAGAGAGAGAGAGAGAGAGAGAAGAGAGAGAGAGAGAGAGAAGCGAGAAGATAATGCCGGAAGAAGACAGAAAGATGCGGAGACAGAAGATCGGAGACAGAGATTCAATAGAACAGAAAGAGATAATCTAAGACCTCTCCTCTCCTCTCTCTCGCACCTCTCATCTCTCTCACTCTCTCCCCTCCCTCCCATCCCTCCCTCCCATCTCTCTCTCACTCTCCTCTCTCCTCTCTCTCTCTCTCTCTCTCCTCTCTCTCTCTCTCTCTCTCTCACAACAAAGGTGGGCAGAAGCATTGCGCTCAAAAAACAGTATCGTAATAATTGACGATTAATAGGCCTAGTCAGTCCAATACAAAAATACTGCGCTGCCAGTGCAGCAGTTCTAAATTTCAATCATGTAGACTATTGCCTACTATGCAAAGAAAGAAATAGAAAACAAAAACACGAAAGTAAGTAGAGCTACTGCACGTAGTGCTAAGGACAGTAGCCAATATAGACGCAAGTCAGCCTTCAAGCTTTTTCTCCTTCTTGGCATCTATATAAGCTAATTCAAAAATGTCCTTAGTGACAGAGGTCAAGACGCTTTTTAGCTACTTATCGTTACTTCTCGTAGTGCCAAAACAAGGTAGAGGAATGAAATACGAAGTGCAATTTCTACATGACTAAGCGAAGACTCTCTCACCTCACTCTCACTCTCTCTCTCTCTCACTTCTCTCTCTCACTCCCTCTCTCTCTCTCTCTCTCTCCTCGTCCTCATTAGATATTTATATTTCAAGGGATATTCATGAAAATTCTATAGGAGCAACAAAAACAAAACAAGAACAAATAAACGAAAGAAAAACCAAACAAACCAAACAAATAGAAAAATAGCATTACTTTTAAATTTAGACATCTGTGACACTTAATTGGTATGAAGAAGAGAGAGAGAAGAGAGAAGAGAGAGAGAGAGAGAGAGAGAGAATGCAGAGTAAATGCCAAAAATTCACTTTCGTCCGAAAATCGATTTTCATCAAATTATGATCAAAAGGCCCGATAATCATAACCAGTGCAAATAACGCCTGATAATCTGATTATCGAACCGGTTATTGGATTTCTACACCATTTATTGATTTTGTAAAATAATTTGCACATATAAATTGATTTTGCACGCGTAATGATTACGGGCCGGTTATTAATTTCCGGCGTAATTTGCACCAGTTATTGATTATCGGTTTGTTGTAAAGTCTATTGCACGATAAAATCGATTTTCGTACATTAAATCGATTTCTGAAATGCACACAATTCACTTTTCCGGCCGAAAATCAATTTTCATAGTAAGAAAATCAATTTCATAAGCAAATTACTTACAAATTGCCCAATAATCAATAAACATAAGACCAGGTGCAAATTGTCCTGATAATTCGAATAGCGGGCCGTTATTGAATTATCCAACCAAACAAGAGTTTGTAAATAATTGCACATAAAATTGAATTTTCGGCCCATAAATGATTGTTGGGCCTGTTATTGATTACCGGCGTAATTAGCACCCTGGTTAATGATTATTGGGCCATATTGGTAAGTAATTTGCACCGAAAGTCATTTCATACTATGAAAATTGAATTTCGCCGAAAATGAATTCTGTGAATTTCACGCTTCAGAAGAGAGAGAGAGAGAGAGAAAGAGAGGAGATATAGAGAGAAGAGAGAGAGAGAGAGAGAGAGTTTATAAAGGTGTAACCTGTCATGCCTTACAACAATACACAACAATAGCAAAAAAAGAAATTAAAGGAGAGAGAGAGAAGAGAGGGAGAAGAAGAGATGAGAGATAGAAGAGAGAGAGAGAGAGAGAGAGAGAGAACGAACGAACAATTTTATTTTCAGAAGGGTAATGGGAAAAGCTCAATGCATTTTTACATCCCGCCCTCCGGGCCAAATAAATTTAAGAAAGGAAAGGAAAACTACAACTACAAAATAATTGATTAATATAAAATAAAGAAAAATCACTCTTAAATATGAACATATGAAAAAATCAAAAGGATACAAAATCTATGGACAGAGGAACACCGACAGAAGGTGTGGGAGACGAGGGGTGGGAGTGGATGGGTGGATGGTAATGGGTTTGATGGGGACAATTAAGAATGGAGAGGGCGGGGGGAGAAAAGGAAGAACTGAAAAAGAAAATGAAACATATACACAGAACAGTTATTGTACAACTTTGGGCAAAGTGGGTAGTAAGATTCCAGGCAGATACATCAAGTACGTGAAAAGATTGGATTTAAAACTTACTAGTGTTTGGTTCGATTTCAGTTTTTCTGGATATTATTTCTCACAGCCACCCACCAGAAAACCAAGGCTGATTTGCATAAATTAATTAGATGGGAAAGGGAGATTTAATTTATCGAATGACGATGATCATTAGAAGTAAATAAAATCCTTAAATAGGAAGGACCACTGCGTGTGGAATTTTATGCATAAAGAGTGCTTTGTTTGTACATAGTTTGGTCTTAATGAAGATGCCTGCTCGTTCATAATCAGGTGCCCTAGCGAGGGTTCATCAATGTTATTTTAGACGCTCTCTGTAAATAACTAGACCAATGTTTAGCACTTATTCTCGCTAAATCCCAAGTGTCGAGGCATAGTCAGTATTTGGTTGAATATAAGATTGAAAAAATCATAAAGAAAGAGAGAGAGAGAGAGAGAGAGAAGAGCGAGAGAGAGAGCGTTAAAGTCAAAGTCAGTTATTTGGCTGCTGTCGCAGCAGTTATAACAAAGGGGTTGTACGAGAGAGAATGGTCCGAAAGAAAGTGTCCTGTCATGCCTTAAAACAATACCAACAATAGCAAAAAGAAATTAAAAGAGAGAGAGAGAGAGAAAGAGAAGAGAGAGAGAGAGATAAGAGAGAAGAGAGAGAGAGAGCTGAACTAATATTATACCAGTATACGTAAACTAATATGGTGACAGTAAAGAAAAGAGAGAGAGAGAGAGAGAGAGAGAGGAGAGAGAGAGAGGAGAGAGAGAGAAATTGATAGACATTGCGCACGTGCGCGCGCGCGCACACTACACGCCACGCACGCCACGCACATCGCACACACCACAACCACACACACACACAATAACACACAACACACACACACACACACACACACACACACACACACGCACACACACACTGAACATATCTTTCGTAATTTGTTTCTTTTTTTTTATAATCGAGTGATTATAGAGTGAGATAGAACGTACGATAAGACGGTGTCCGGAAATCGTAGGTAATCATAAATAGTTGTATAGGTACAATTATGAAAGTGAAATCGTCATGCGAATGACACAGTCGTGATATCGGTAATATTCGTTTGGATAATAGATTATTGTTCCGAGAGCTTTAGCCCGTTAGTGATATTGACACGATGATTACGGGAAGACCCACGCCCCTTGCAAGCCTCCAAAGATCGTTCATATCCCTGCCGAAACAGTTTTATGACTCGTATCAAGTTCTGAAAGTCTATGAGTTCAAGAAGAAAAGCTCTAGCCGCTTTAGATCTAAATTTGTGGGCTGGTGTTTACTGGGAGGCTATTGCTTCGGTAAGGAACTATGTCTCCACTGGTGTGTTGAATTGTATTTTTTGTTTGAGTCAGTAAACTATAGCTAAAAACGATAACGGGAACTTATTTTTTACCAACGTTTGTACCATGTAAACGTTAATTTTCTTTGTTTATTTGGTATGGTCAGTAAATGGACAACCCACACCCACACACACACACACACACACACACACACACACATATATATATAAATATATCATCTATACTATAAACAATAGTGAAGGCTTCTCATAGTTATAAAATATTCCCCCCATTTTCTTCATCTCAATTTTTTTTATTTTTTTTTAAAGTTAAATATCTTTGCCAATTCATTACTATAACGACTGAAGAATTGTTAAACCTCACCTTGTTTTTCCCCTCACTACTTAATTGTTCAAGCATTCTACTGTTTGGTCATCAGTGGAAATTGCATCACTTAAGAGATCCAAGTAAAGGTATGTTACTGTACAATTCTTAGCCACTCACAATGCTTGGTAATAGAACAGTCAAGGCTGACCACTCAGACTGTTCCATATCATTTGACCTCATCCTAGCATCCATGAATGGATCCTCAAGCATAGCTCAAAGATTGTCACTTACATTTTATACTGTTTGAATAAGCATTATTTTCAGCACTTTTTCCTGTCCCACACTTTTTTTGTCCATTTTACTACCCTTCTCTTGCAGCTTTGGGGTGCAGTAGGATACTTTTTTTGAACCCCTTGTGGTTGAGAACACCACAGAATTATGAAAGCTTTGTGTCTCCTATTTTGACACCAAGATCACAGACAACAATCACCGTGTCTCCCTGATGAGTCCGATCCACGGACGAAAGGCCTAGGAGCAGGCAATACAAATAAATGTGCCTTCGAGAAGATTTGATGGTCCCTCAGGGAGCTAGTGAAGGGCTTCTCATAGTTATAATAATATTCCCCCATTTTCTTCCATCTTCAATTTTTTTTTTAAAGTTCAAATCTTTGCCAATCATTACTATAACGACTATGAATGTTAACCTGCACTAGATTTCCCCACTACTTAATTGTTCAGCATTCTATATAAATATATGAAAGAAGGGGAGAATGTACTCGCAAGAACAAGACGGTACCTCTCAATGTTTGTATTAAGCACATTATTTGGCATGCACGAATTTGCACATCTTTGGATGATAGATGACCCTGAGAAAAGAGAGATAGAGAATTTTCTGTTCAGCGTCCTATTCCAACAAACTACAAAACTGCAACGTTTCAAAAAAAAAAAACATTCCACTCCCTTGCTTCCCTCCCTTCTTTTTTTCTTCCTTTTTATTTCAACATGATACAAGCAGACCGGGACGTCCAGACACTTAAGTCTTCTCGCAAGCCCAGGAATAGACACAAAGTTTTCTAACTCCACTTCAGACTTCCTTCCCCGTGCCCGCCTTATCTGACCGCGTTTCAGTCATTGGGGGGGGGGGGGGGGGTTAGGCGTAACTCATTGCGAGCCTCCAGAAGCTTGAGACGTTGGGAAACCAGTTTGCAACTCGTTCAGGTTTTTCTGATGGTCTTTTGAATCCTTTTAGAGCGCTTCAGCCATGCATGATCTAAACTTGTGGTTATTCTGTGCATGTGGCTGATTCCCCCTACGTGAATTAGTTTTTTTGTAAAAAGCAGAGGTCGAAGCTTAGTCATATGGACAACACACACGCAATGTGTAATATCGCAAAAACATTACGCATGGAGGCACAGAGATTAAGCGCAATACAGACCCACAACAACACACACACACACACACACATACACACACAGGCGCGCGCGCGCGCGTGCACACAGACAGACACACACACACACACACACCACACACCACCCACACAAGCACCCACGCAACTACATAGACTGACAGACAGACAGACACATGCACTTATACAATTTCATGTACACACACATCTACTCTACGCACGTACACGTATGTGGACATGGGTGCCACTCAGACACAGATACACACACACACAACACACCACACCACACACACTAGCACCCGACCTACAGACTGACAGACAGACAGACACATGCACATATACAATTTCATGTTTGCACACATCTACTCTGCGCACGTACACGTATATAGACATGCGTGCGACACAGACACACACAGACACACACACACACACACACACACACACACACACATTTATGAGAAGGCTGTATGTATAGGAAGAACAATAGGACATCTTTCTCTCTTTCTTTTGTGCAAGGTTGTATGGCTGTGCTTCTTTGCACATCTTGAAGGTATTGACGATGATGACGATTGTGATCATAAGAAGAGAGAGAGAGAGAGAGAGAGAGGAGAGAGAGTTTCCCGTGTGCAATGGTTCACAAAACTGCAACGTTTTCACTTTTTTTTTCTATCCCCCACATCTTTTCTCTTCTTTGACAGGTAGACTGCGATGTCAGACCACTTCAGTGGCTTCTCGCGAAGGCTCGGATTACACACAAAGTTTTCAAAAACTCGAACTTCAGACTTTCACACGTCGTTCAGCTTTGTCGTAACCCTTTTCAAGCCTCCAGAGGGCTTCAGATCCGTGGAAGACCAGGTTCATAACTCCTTCAAGTTTTTCCGATGGTCTTCGAATTCCTCTAGAGAAAGGCTTTATCCTCTTGTGAACTGGAGGCTTATGCGCTGGCATTATTGGTGGACACTGCTGCTTCCTTAGAGGAGG
Organism: Conus ventricosus; assembly: GCA_018398815.1. NCBI lineage: Eukaryota > Metazoa > Mollusca > Gastropoda > Neogastropoda > Conidae > Conus > Conus ventricosus. The sequence continues at coordinate 56,534,364 of CM031604.1, read as the reverse complement.
CTATGCTTTCATCAGCGTGTGTTTGTTGTTGTGTCGATCAACAGGATGAGTTAAAAAAACAAACAAACCCTGCTGTTTCATGAACGGTTGTACGGCTGAGCTTTTTGCACATCTTGATGATATTGACGATGATGACTACGACAATGATGATGATAGATGATGATGGGGATGATGATGATGATGATGAGTGATGATGAGATGATGATAAAGACGAGAAGGCTGTTGACTATGAGAATAGTTATGGCACTGACGATAACGACGGCGCTGACGGCTGTGACACCAATGATCATAACGACGCAGAGGAGGATGACGATGGTGTTGAGGATGATGATGTCAACCACGATGATGACGACTATATGTTGATGATGGTGATGGTGGCGATGTTTGTTTTTTCTTCTTTATTACCGTTATATTGTTATTATCATTGTTGTTATTAATTATTTTATTATTTATTATTATTATCATTATTACTGTTATTATTATTATGACTTACTAAGTATATTCTATCTATTATGTTCCCTTTCTAATAAATGCGTTGTGCATTTCCCTCCTAATATGTGGATTTGTTGAAACCTTTTCACCTCTGTGGAGAAGGCGATGCTGTCACCCAGTCTCCATTTATTTTTTGTTTGTCTACCGGCAAGACTAGGCTAACATTACCGAAACAGTTTCAACCAAAGTTTTTCTCATCATCTTCTTCTTGACAGTGGCATTCTTGACAGTAGCATTACCTCTATACCAATCACTCCGGCTCATCGTCCACAGACACACTCCTGCTTATCCCACTGCAGTCCCGGCACCGGCAATCCACAGGGAGTAGTCAACGTCGATGTCGTCATGAGGCAACCCACCAGAGGAGACACTGCACTAGTGCCGAGTCATTTCGATGGCGTTCAGTGGCGGCCTGTTTTAATCCAACATACGCAGGTCACCGCCTTCTAAGTCCCCTTACTGACAACAATAATTTGCTCAGTCGCGGAAACAGCGTGAGCGAGCGTTTCCTCTGGAGGGCGCCATCACGTCCGTCTAACGACCGTCAAAGTGAATCCGCCAATACCGGTGACCTCGACGTGAACTCGCTGAGGGCATAGACTTGGGAGAGTAAATCGAAACTGAGGTCACCATGAGAGCAGGGTATGAGAGGACACAGCATTTGAGACTTTAGTTAGGGAGCTGGTCAGTGAGGATAAAAGTGACGACAATGAGGTCATGAAGTTCCATTTCGGTCTGAGACTGCATGACAGGGCTGTCCTCTGCGCTTCCTTTCCTGACGTCAACCAGGCCCGAGCGATATAGACACCTGCAGTGTTGGTCAACAGCTCTCTCAGAGACATCCATTGAGTGGGAAAAACCCCCTGGACTGTATGGTCCCATCCTTTCCGGTTGTGCCATTTGCAGGCTGAACTCTGGGTAGGAGCCGGTCGGGGCAGGAAAATCCCACAAACAAATGGCTTTGATAGGAATCAAACCCACGACCTCCGAGCAGGTAATACGCGACGCGAATCACGAAGGATCTTTATTTTAGATAGACTTGGTAGGAATATTTAAATGTGGCCGAAGAACGAGTCAATTTGCGTTTTGGTGCAAATCCGTTCACGAATCCGGATCAAAAGGGGGATCCGGGATCCGTTTTTCTAGGCTTTGACAAAGTTGCCAGTAAACGTGAGTGCTGTGAAGCTACAATTTACGAATTGATAATTATCTACAAGAAAAAAGAGTGTCATGGAATATGAAAATATTCCAGTGCTGTGAACATTGGCATTTCGTATTTTCAACACTCTATGTTGAAAAAAGAAAATACGTGCGAAATAGTTCCTTCAGTCTGTATCTCCTATTAATTCCCCTGGCACAAAAAACAACAAAAACAAACAATAACAAAAAAGAAAAGAAAAAGCAACAACAACAACAGGGCGTGTTCGACCTTGATGGAAGTCTGCGTTTTCCAGAGAGCCTTTCTAGTTTCAATTAAAAAAAAACAACAAAAAAAAAACCCTATCAAAATGCATGTAAAACACAGCATGGATGGAAAGTTTAATGCGAGGTTTTGAGAAGATCTGAATGTCTATCATTACAGCACTGAGTTTATTCTGAGAATCATGGCAAATATTGTCTTTATTTCTATGGTCATCGTGATCATCACGTTCAATATTGTTATCTGCATAACCATCTCCTTCGTCGTCTTCAACATCGTCATGATCATCATGTTCGTTATCGTCGTCGTCGTCGTCGACGTCGTTGTCGTCATCAACATCAGCAATATTGCAATTATCAACCAAGCAATTGCTATAATCGTCAGCGTCATCATACAAATAATCACCATCATCATCATCATCATCATCATCATCATCATCATCAGCAGCAGCAGCAGCAGCAGCAGGAACAACAGCAAGAACAACAGCGATATTAGTATCTTCAACAGAGTCGAAAGTCAACTGTTTAGGTTAGAAAGTCTTCGTTGTACTATTGACAAACGTAGAAGAAAAAAGTATTCGGGTAAAAGTCGGTCTGAATGAAAGCCACAGACAACAAAGTATCGATTTGTCAGAGGTGAAAGGCACCATGAAATGTCAGTCTTACCAACAGCAGAACGTGGAGTACATTATCAGTGGGGGAAAAACCCCTCATATATATGTCTTAACCTTTTCGTTATGTTCAAACTACGGCAAACAAGTCACTTTTTTTTTTAAAACTTCATGTACTACCACTTCTAGAACAACTCGCATTTAAAAAATCCATTATTCCATTAGTCGTACTTACAAAAGAACTCCTGCTTTCAACCCACCATTCTGTCAGTCGTACCAGAAAACAGCTCACACTTTAACCCATCTTTCTGCCAGCAGTACTTATAAGCAGCTCACGTTTTAAACCATTATTCCGCCAGCAGTATTTTACTAGCAACTCCTGCTTTCACAAATTGTTCTGTCAGTTGTGCGGGCAAGCAGCTCATGCTTTAACCTATTATTCTGCCAGTAGTACTTGGAAGCAAGTTCTATTGTCCTGTCTGTAGCACTTACAAGCAACTCATCTTTTAACCCATTATTCCGTCAGTAGCACGTGCTGGGAACTTATATTTTCCGTCATTGATTTTTTTGTTCGTGTGCATCCTCCGTTCTATCTTTGCGATTTTGACATAAGTAGTGACAGTCTTCGTCACTTCAAGTAGCTCTCTAAAGGTGCGTATGGTTGCCTTTTGCTGGCCACACAAGTCGTAGCAATCCTTTTCGTTTATTTCATTTTACATTCCAATCTTTTTCTCTTTAAGTTTCTATGTCTTTTTTTTTCCCTCTCGTCTGTCTTTCTGTCATCCTTCCTTTCCTTTTTCCTTTCCTCACTTACATTCTTTCCTTCCTTTCTTTTTTTGTTTTCTCTCCCCTTCCTTCTTTCGTTCTCCTATCTGTCTCTTTCCCGTCTGTCTTTCTTTCCACGAACTCCTTCATTCATTTCTCCCCTTCCTTCTTTCGTTCTCCTATCTGTCTCTTTCCCGTCTGTCTTTCTTTCCACGAACTCCTTCATTCATTTCTCCCCTTCCTTCTTTCGTTCTCCTATCTGTCTCTTTCCCGTCTGTCTTTCTTTCCACGAACTCCTTCATTCATTTCTCCCCTTCCTTCTTTCGTTCTCCTATCTGTCTCTTTCCGTCTGTCTTTCTTCTCACGAACTCTTCATTCATTTCTCCCTTCCTTCTTTCGTTCTCCTATCTGTCTCTTTCCCGTCTGTCTTTCTTTCCACGAACTCCTTCATTCATTTTCCCCTTCCTTCTTTCGTTCCTATCTGTCTCTTTCCCGTCTGTCTTTCTTTCCACGAACTCCTTCATTCATTTCTCCCCTTCCTTCTTTCGTTCTCCTATCTGTCTCTTTCCCGTCTGTCTTTCTTTCCACGAACTCCTTCATTCATTTCTCCCTTCCTTCTTTCGTTCTCCTATCTGTCTCTTTCCCGTCTGTCTTTCTTTCCACGAACTCCTTCATTCATTTCTCCCCTTCCTTCTTTCGTTCTCCTATCTGTCTCTTTCCCGTCTGTCTTTCTTTCCACGAACTCCTTCATTCATTTCTCCCCTTCCTTCTTTCGTTCTCCTATCTGTCTCTTTCCCGTCTGTCTTTCTTTCCACGAACTCCTTCATTCATTCTCTTACTCGTTCTTTCTCTCCTGTTTCAGCCTCACAGGTGACGAACAAACCCAAGCTCAGCACTCCAGGAAAGAAAAAAAAGAAAGAAAGAAAGAAAGTAAGGGAGGCAGAGAAACGGAGAGACGACGACGACGACGACGACGCCAAGGGACAGAACCCTCTTTGCCTAACCAGGGACACAGGAAATGAGATAAACCACCTACCTTACCCACACCCTCCCAACGAGCTTCGTTAGAGAAGCCGCCTGGACGCACGCGCTGTTGGACTGAGACTCGTAATCAGCCTGCCTGAATGGCCCATCAATAAGTATCGATCTCAGGCACCCCCACCCCCTTCCACCCCACCACTACTACCACCACTGAGGACGGACGGACGGACAGACGGGACCTCTCCGTTGATAGAGGTCTAGGGAGGGGCAGAGGAGGAGGAGGAGGAGGAGGGGGTGGAGGAGGACGGAGAGAAAGGTCAACTAAGGATGGCGGTGAAAGAGAACGAGAGGAACGCCTGGGCTGATGATACTAATGACGTACTTTTTTCCTCCCTCCACATAATTGCAGTCACCGCACGTGCCAGTGAGACGACGGAGACAGAAGCGCGTGAGATGCGCGTGAGTGGCGTGGGCAGTGGTCTCGTTATATGATGACCTTGTGCGAGGATTAGTCTTGACTGTGTGTTGCTGAGGTTGAAATACCATCTGGACGAGAAAAAAAATTTAACCGCTCGTCGGTTAACGTTGTGATAGTATAGAAGAAGTGGCAACAGTCACGTTGAGCCATCCATTAGTCGGTTCTTGCTGTTTACGTCACCAAGGCTGTGACGTTACAGTCCCGCCCAGTCAGTGTTTTAAATTAGTTTAATGAGAGGTGTTACAAAACCCAGTACAGCATGGTTTGAATTAGTTTATTGAGCGTGTTATAACCCCCCTTGAAGCATTCATAAACATAATTCGGTTTTCCTCCTCCTCTGTCTTTTCATCTGTTCACGGAAAACTGGTTCTCCATATTCCGAGGACATGGTTTCAAAGATGGCTGAATAAGCAGAAACAGTTTAAAACAAAGATGGGGTCATGAACACTCTTCCAGTGTGTGTGGGGCAGTCAGTTATTACTACCATCCCCGGAGCTACCGAGAACGATCGGCCGCGCAACCCAACACCAGTGCCTCTTCCTGTCCACGCTTCCGCTTCCTGTGAGGGGGAGGACATCCTGGTTCGCTCGTCCTCCTCCTCCTCCTCCTCATCCCACGTCACCGTCGGGGCATCCTTCCTAACGTCTCTGACTTTCCGCCGCATCACAGAGAGGCTAGACTGGAGGAGTTCCACTCACACCCTCTCGGGCCGATCGATCCGATTATTCAGCCTAGCTCAGGGGGGTTCTGTCTTGGGAAGTCGGTCACTACCCCAGACGGAGCGCTTCCTCGCCAAGTCGAGCCTTAACTCGCACTTCGGGCCCCCCTCCCGTCCAACAGTTCAGGGCCCGTGTTCTTCTTGCGTCTGCGAAGCTTGGACGAGGCTCCACCTCGGCGAACCCCCTAGGAACGACGACAGCTCTTGGGTGCCGGGGCGATTCGTCTCGTCAGAAGTGACAAAAAGAACACAGCCCTACTTCGTCCGAGGGAGCGGTTTCTCTCGTGTCCGGTCTTCGCTATGGAGACGTGCTGACGAGGCTCCGGACGTTCCCGAGAGTTTGCCTCAACCGGAAGTGCGCGGTGTCAAGGGAGCTCACCACGCGGACGCCGCCAGCCTCGAGGAAATCCACCACCAGCAGACCGTCTCCACCACCAGCAACACCGCGGGCGGGATAGTGCAAGCGCGCCGATCCGTGGATCTCTACCTCTTGGTCTACACGCTCTTGCTTCTCTTCTCCCTCTACGCGCTCGTCCTTCTCGCCACCGCCGTGGTCATGGGCAACGAGGGGAGCGCGCTGTCCGGCAGCGAGACCAGCACGCCCGTGTCGGAGTACAACTCCATGTACTCGCTGGGGTCGCGGGTCCGATCCTCCGTGGAGAGCACGCGGGCGCCGTCGCCCCAGGAGGCCCCGGAGCCGACCTGAGTCACCTGACGGAGCAGGAGTGTGCCCAGATCCGCGCCGTGATGGACCGGGCCAAGGCCATGCAGGAGGAGGAGCAGTCCCGAGCCAGGTGAGTCAGAGTGAGAGAGACTGAGAGAGAGAGAGAGAGAGGGAGAGAGAGGGGGAGACAGAGAGGGAGGGAGAGAGAGGGAGAGAGAGAGAGAGAAAGAGAGAGAGAGAGGAAGAGAGAGAGAGAGGAGACAGAGAGGGAGAGAAAGAAAAGAGAGAGAGAGAGAGAGAGAGAGAGAGAGAGAAAGGGGGGGAGACAGAGAGGGAGAGAAAGAGAGGGAGAGAGGGAGAGAGAGAGAAAGAAGGGGGAGACAGAGAGGGAGAGAAGAGAGAGAGAGAGAGAGAGAGAGAGAGAGAGAGAGAGAGAGAGAGGGAGAGAGAGAAATAGGGGATAGACAGAGAGGAGAGAGAGAGGAGAGAGAGAGAGAGAGACAGAGACAGAGACAGAGACACAGAGAGAAAGACGGAGACACAGAGAGAGAAGGTTGTGGTTTGTGCTGTTTTTATTTCACGGAAGAGGAGAGAGAGAGAGAGAGAGAGAGAGAGAGAGAGAGAGAGAGGAGAGAGAGAGAGAGAGAGTAGTGGATAAAGTGTAGAGAGAGAGTAGCAGATTAGACTGTGATTCGTGTTGTTTTAAGAGAGAGAGAGGAGAGAGAGAGAGAGAGAGAGGAGGAGAGAGAGAGAGGAGAGAGAGAGAGAGAGAGTAGAGTAGTGGATAAACTGTAGAGAGAGTAGCAGATTAGACTGTGATTCGTGTTGTTTTAAGAGAGAGAGAGAGAGAGAGAGAGAGAGAGAGAGAGAGAGAGTAGTGGATAAAGTGTAGAGAGAGTAGCAGATGAGACTGTGATTCGTGTTATTTTAGGAGAGAGAGAGAGAGAGAGAGAGAGAGAGAGAGAGAGAGAGAGAGAGAGAGAGAGTAGTGGATAAAGTGTAAAGAGAGTAGCAGATTAGACTGTGATTCATTCATATGCAACACACCCACTACATACCATCACACCCTCCCCTCCACTCACTCTCCTTCCCCTCCTCTTCTCTCTCTCATTCTCCACTCTTCCTTTACTTCCATTCTCTCTCTGTCTCTCCCCTCTCTTTCCCCCCTCCACCCCCCTCCTCTCTCTCTCTCTCTCTCCCTTTCTCCTTTTCCTCCTCCTCACTTTACTCTACCCTCTTTCCTCGTGCCCTATTCCTTGAACTCTACTCACCCTCTCTTCCACTGTCCCTCTGTCTACTTCACTCACCACTTTGGCTTCACAAGGGGAGTATTGTGCATGTTTATGTCTGTCTTTTTTTTTTTTTTTTTTTTTTTTTTTTTTTGTTTGTCGCTGAGGAAGGCATTTTGCCGAAAATTTCTTGTCCTGTTTTGTGTCGTGCATTAAATCGTCGTTACTTCACACTTTGTTTTGTGTGCTCTTCTGCTTTTTTGTCGTGTTTCAGTAACGCCGCAGTTTGTTTCATTTGCCGTTTGTGATTCATGTTGTTTTAAGAGAGAGAGAGAGAGAGAGAGAGAGAGAGAGAGAGAGAGAGAGAGGAGAGAGAGAGAGAGGGGGGAGGGAGAGAGAGGGAGGGAGGGAGACAGAGAGAGAAGCAGATAAGACTGTGATCTGAGTTGTTTTTGTTTTAAGAAGAGAGAGAGAGAGAGAGAGAGAGAGAGAGAGAGAGAGAGGAGAGAGAGAGAGAGAGAGAGAGAGAGAATAGCAGATTTGACTATGGCTTGTTGTTTTTGTTTTAAGGGAGGAGAGAGAGAGAGAGAGAGAGAGAGAGAGAGAGAGAGAGAGAGAGAGAGAGAGAGAGAACGAGAGAAGCTTAGGATGTGGTGGATATGTTTTCAGTTTGTTTTGTGGTAATCTCTGTCCAATGAAAAGAAACAGGAAGTTAGAGACAGGGCGGGAAGGAGGGAGAGAGAGAGGGAGAGAGAGGGGGAGACAGAGAGGGAGAGGGAGAGAGAGGGAGAGAAGAGAGGAAAGAGAGAGAGAGAGGAGAGAGAGAGAGAGGAGACAGAGAGGAGAGAAAGAGGGAGAAGAGAGAGAGAGAGAGAGAGAGAGAGAGAGAAAGGGGGGGAGACAGAGAGGGAGAGAAAGAGAGGGAGAGAGGGAGAGAGAGAGAAAGAAGGGGGAGACAGAGAGGGAGAGAAAGAGAGAGAGAGAGAGAGAGAGACAGAGAGAGAGAGGGAGAGAGAGAGACAGGGGATAGACAGAGAGAGAGAGAGAGAGAGAGAGAGAGAGAGAGAGACAGAGACAGAGACACAGAGAGAAAGACGGAGACACAGAGAGAGAAGGTTGTGGTTTGTGCTGTTTTTATTTCACGGAGAGAGAGAGAGGAGAGGAGAGAGAGAGAGAGAGAGGAGAGAGAGAGAGTAGTGGATAAAGTGTAGAGAGAGAGTAGCAGATTAGACTGTGATTCGTGTTGTTTTAAGAGAGAGAGTGAGAGAGAGAGAGAGAGAGAGAGAGAGAGAGAGAGAGAGAGAGAGAGAGAGAGAGAGAGAGAGAGAGAGAGAGTAGTGGATAAACTGTAGAGAGAGTAGCAGATTAGACTGTGATTCGTGTTGTTTTAAGAGAGAGAGAGAGAGAGAGAGGAGAGAGAGAGAGAGAGAGAGAGAGAGAGAGTAGTGG
>CM031604.1:56493058-56500558 GCA_018398815.1 Conus ventricosus | reverse complement strand
GTACTGAACCTTGTGGGACACCAGAAGGAATTCTCTTGTATACAGATTTTTTCGCCTTTTATGGTAACTGCTTGAGTACGATTTAATAAATAATCAGTAAACCATTCATGTAATTCACCTCGTATGCCAATGGCTTTCATTTTATGCAGGAGACCTTTGTGGCTGACACGATCAAAAGCTTTGGAAATGTCAAGGAAAACGGCTTGCGTTGTTGTACCATTATCAAAAGAGGAACACAGATCATTATATATGCAGAGCAACTGATTGACGGTAGAGTCTCTAGGGATAAATCCAGACTGAGAAGATGAAATAAGTGATAGATGATAAAAAATTAAACACATGTTTGTGAATACATCTCTCTAAGACTTTACCAACGCAACTAAGCAATGAAATCGGTCGATAATTATCACACTTCTCTTTTGCAGCCTTTTTATGCAAAGGATTTACATGCGCAGTTTTCCATATCTTTGGAAATTTGCCTTCATTTAAAGTTCTATTGAAAAGACAGGTCAGAGGGTTTAAAATAACTGGAAGGGATGCCAACAGTATTTTGTTGTGAATTAGGTCAGGTCCTACGGCTTTGTTTTTGTCAAGGTTTCTAATGACATTTTCAACTTCAAAGGGAGTGAGTGTAATTTCATTAAGCTCAAGGTCAAGGAATGGAATTTCGGGCACTTCATCTTCTTCATTCTCTATAGTAGACTGGCTAATGAAGAAGTCATTGAAAATATCAGCTTTCTCTTTACTTGTGTGATATAAGATATTATCATGCATGATTGGTGGAATTTCGTTAGTGTCCATACCCTCTTTTTAAGAAAAGATTTAACTAATTTCCACCATTCTCTGTTTCCAAATTCATCTGAACTTAAAACTTTAGTCTCTAATTCTTCTGTGTGTTCCAACTTCTTTGCTTTCTCTGGATATGACATAGTTTCGAAATTGTCGAAACCTGAGCCAGTCTTCTGTTTATTAGTCTGTTTAGCTATTTTGTGGATTTTCTGGCGTTCCTCTATTAACAGTCGAATTTCATCTGTCATCCAAGCTACATCTTGAGGATGAACAGTAATACTTCTAACGGGCATACACTGTGTTGCTTTTTCTAATATAATATCTGAAAACATTTTTGTACTTTCATCAACTGCATTGTTATAAATTATTTCATCCCAGTTCAGCTCGTTAAGCAATTCGAAGAACCTGCCTATATTAAGTTTATTATAATTGAAGATCGTTCTTCTGAATGATTGTTCTTTAACGACAGTGTTGTTGATTATAGGCACATGGAACACTGTGGTCACTACAAATAGCTGGCCAAACTTCCGTCGATTGTATAATATTGGGGCTCTGGGTGATAACTAAATCTAAACATGATTCTGTTAATTCAGTTATTCTCGTTGGTTCATTTATTAACTGTACAAGCTGATAGCGATTAAGAATGTTTACAAAGTGGGGTGACGGTATGTTTAAGAAGTCAGTATTGAAATCCCCCAGAATCAAAAATCTTAACGATGTGTTATTTGCTTTGTGAATACTTTCTTCTATTAGATCCCAATAGTTGGTGTTAGAACTTGGTTTTCGATAAAATGAACCAATTAATAAACTTGTTTGTCCTAGTTTTGTCTCTATCCACGCAGCCTCGAGACCATCAACCTGCAGATCAACTCGAGGTTTGCAGTACAGATTATTTCTAACATAGATAGCAACACCGCCATGTGGTCATAAGGTCTGTCACGCCTGATTGGAGGATGAAAATTTGATATATGTATAGAACTGTCAGTAATGGAATCAGAAAGCCAGTCTCAGAAACAGTGATAATATCACATTTGTTATACTCTGCTTCCAATAAATCGATTTGTTCACAATGCTTCTTGCGTTTACATGACAACGTACAAATCTGTTTTACACTTAGGCCCTGGGTTTGTTTCAATATCACCAGACAAAAGTAAGAGTATCCTTTTGATGAGGGGAAAATCATGTGTCTTATTTCTATTTTTGAAGTTGGGTCCATAACAATCTAAAAAGGAACGTTAAATTCAAAATACATTTATATTGTTGTATGGGACGCCCTAATATGAAGAAGTGGACAAAGACAACATCACATTAAATGGACAGTGTAGGCATGTCATGAACAGAAATTGTAAAATGATGGTTTCATTCAGGAACCACAATTTCTTACTGTTTGTGAGAGCTTTTACATAGTATAAACCAACCCTGGCGCGGTATATGTTTACATCAACACCCATTTATGTTACAGCACTCTGACGTATAGAGTGAAGGAATTTGGCCAGGGTCGGTAGGAACTGCACATCATAAATATCCCTGTAACTCCCTTGGTAGAAAAAAGTGTTAGAAGGAAACATACATAAGAATCACAAATATCCCTGTAACTCCCTATGTAGAAAAAGTGTTAGAAGGAAACATACTAAGAATCAAATATCCCTGTACTCCTTAAAAAAAGTGTAGAAGAAACAACAAAGCATAGATCCTAACTCCCTTGGTAGAAAAAAGTAGAAGAAACATAAAAATCCAAAATCTAACTCCTGTAGAACAAAGTGTAGAAGAAACACAAATATAGATATCCCTTAACCCCTGGTAAAAAAAGTGTTAGAAGTAGAAACATACTAAGAGTCATAAATACCCTGTAAATCCTGTAAAAAAGTGTAGAGAAACGTACTAAGAGTCATAACTACCCTGTTTCCCAGTGTCAGAAGGAAACATACTAAATCATTATACTATCGTTATCCTATAGAAAAAACAAGTCAAAGAAACATCTAAGAGTCAACATAAACCCTTTCTCTATGTAGAAAACAGAGTCAGAAGAAACATACTAAATCATAACTATCCCTGTTTGCCTATGAGAAACAGATCGAAGGAAACGATACTAAGTCATAACATCCGTTCTCTAGAGAAACATGTGTCAAAGGAACACACAAGTAGTCATAACTATCCTGTTTCTCTATGTAAAAACAGTGTCAAAGAAACAACAAAGCACAACAACACCTTTTCTCTATGTAAAAACAGTGTCACGAAGGAAACACACAAGAGCAAGCTATCCCTGTTCATTCTAGTAAAAACATGTCAAAGAAACACACTAAATCATAACACCCTGTTTCTCATGTAGAAAACAAACAAGCAACAAAGAAAACAAAGAAAAAAATCAGAAAAAAGCAACAAGCAGAAACAAAATTTCTAATGGGACATACAACGTTACAAGTAGTAAAAAATAATAAAGGACTGCTAATCAATTCAGCGACAAGCAACTAGCGGCGCTCCCACGTGTCATTGGGAAAAATGATTCAGTTATATAATGTATACAAGAGAAAAAAAAACTACGGCAATAAACAGCTGCAGTCAACAATAAACAATTCTGGAAGTGGAAACAACATACGATGCACTTTGGCCAGCAATGCAACCGCGGGATTATCGTCTCATCACTTCTTTAAGTTGGTGTAATATGGCACAATGTATGGTCACTTCTGCATGCAACACACATCACACACACACCACACACACTCACACACCACACACACCACCCACACACTGCACGCACGCACGCACAACACGCTACGCACGCACGCATTCCCCACACACATACACACATACACACACACACACACCACACACACACCACCACACACACCATACACACACTACACCATCACACATGCACACACGTCGTATACAGTGGCATGATAACGCTTAAACTCGTCTAACCAAGATCTAGAAAATGTGCGACACCGTGTGTTGTGTGTGCGCGCCTTAATTGTGTTGTATTGTTGTGTGTATACTGTGGTGCGCGCGCGCGGCGTGCTAATGCGTGTGTGCGCGCGCACACGCGTGCGAATCCCCCGCGAAGTAACAGATTTTCGTCTATTTCTAGTCATGTATCAGGCTTGTCTGTCTCTGGCTCCCCCTCCCTTCTCGCCCTCCACCTCCCTTTCTGCCTCCGACCTCCCCTGCTTCTCCCCCTTGTCCTGTCGCTCCACCCACCCCCCCCCACCCCCCCCCCCCATTCCTTCCTTTCCGTCTCGCAGTATGTTGTCATGTCTCTGTCTGGAAAGAGAGTTAGACATGTGGCAGTGTCTGTGAAATTCCATGAATAGTCACGTCACATTAACATCATCGTTTGCTTTTCTTGTTCGGCCACCCCTCCCTCCCGCTCCCACCTCCCTGACGCCCTCATCACCCCTTCCACATTGTTCTCCCTCTCTTCACCACCCTCGTCTCTGTCTGTCTGTCTCCGTCTCTGTGTCATTCTCTCTCTGTCTCTTTCTCTCTCTCTCTTCTGTGTCTGTCTGTCTGTGTGGTTGCCTGTCTGCCTGTCTGTGTGTCTGTCCGTCTCTCTCTCTCCCCCCTCCCTCCCTCTCCCCTCTTTCTCTCTCCCTCTCCCTCCGTCCCTGCCCTAAAACCTAATATTTACTGAGAGTACACAAACGTTTCCCTCAAACAACAGGGCATTTGCAAACAGAAAACCTGGTTATGTTCTGGTGGTGAAGTCGAATCACATTTGGAGGGAAGGGGGTGAGTGGGAAAAGAAGGACTGGAATCTAGATTGCGATCTTGGACAGCGGCAAGCAAGGATTTATTCAAGCTGTTGTATATTCACAGATTTGGCCTGATTTTGAATTCTTCACACACACACACATACACACACACACACACACACACACACACACACACACACACACACACACACACACACACACACACACACACACACACACCCCGCGCCCCTCTCCTCTCTCTTTTCCATCAGCAAAACCAAGACCTGTGGCAGAGAACGGACCAGAAGCTCGTAGATGGTGAGGTAATGGGAGACACTGTGGGAGATGATGGATCGGCCACATGCTCCAGAAGAAGCCTTCCACCAGCTTCACCAGAACAAGACCCCTAAGATCCGAAATCCCCAGGAACGAAAGGGAAAAGAAAGAGATCGAGGCATGACCTTAGCATGGCGCCACGACCTTGAAGCAGACACCGAGAGGATTTTGTTTATTGATTTATATTGGGTATTCATATAGCGCCTATCCTCGGTCACAGACCAAGCTCTAAGCGCTTTGCAATAAACACACTACCTCACTCACTCAACGGGCTGCCTACCCAGGTAGAGCCGGCCACCTTTCTTCCTAATGATGGGTGGGACTCGGCTGGAACCAGAGAACTCGGAGAGAACGACCCAGGACACAGAGGTGTGGAGAACTCTTTGCCAGACTCCTGTGCTCTAGGAGAGGTAGCAGACATACCCCTCTCCCTCTCATCCCCCACTCTGTCTCCCCTCCCTCCCTCCCTCCCTCCCTCCCTCCCTCCTCCCTCCACCTCTGTCTCTGTCTCTCTCGCTCTCTGCCTCTCCCTACCTCCCTCCCCTAAAACCTGTCATTTACTGAGTTTACACAAACGCTTCCTTCAAACAATTCTGCCTAATAAGTATCTTATTCCAATCAACAGGGCATTGTAAGCAGAAAGCCTGGTTATATTCTGGTGATTGAGCTCAAATCACATTTGGAGGGAAATGGGGGTGGAGGAAGGATTGGTGTCTAGCTTGAACTCTTTGTCGGACATCTGTGCTCTAGGAGAGGTAGCAGACATACCTCTGTCCTTCCCATCCCTTCCCCCCAGTCCCCCCCTCTCTCTCTCACCCTTTCTCTCTCTCACTCACTCACTCACACACACACACACACACACACACACACACACACACACACACACACACACACACACACACACACACACATTCGGGATAAACTCATCAAACATAAACATTATAGGTACCGTCCTTATTTTTAAGCTGATGTTGTTGATGTCTTCCACTTCTGCTGAAGAAGTTAAATTTTTTTCTTGTCGTTTCAATTATAAGGCATTGTAGCTCAGAGAAATGTTTGTTTCCTGACACTGATCAATGTTGATGTTAATCTTTATGATGTGTTCTATGATTGTTACTCGTCTTCAATTGCTCTAGTTATTGCTTTTTTGTCACTTTTGTATAATATTCACACACCCCTTCATTAGGGACCAAGGCCTTTTAATGAATAAACCATCCGAATCTCTCCTCTCTCTCTCTCTCTCTCTCTCTCTCTCTCTCTCTCTCTCTCTCTCTCTCTCTCATGAATAAACCCCACTGGAAGTCACAAAAGTCTGCTTGATTGGCGAAACCCTATCCAGCGTTATTTTATGAGCTTATGGATTCCGTAAATGGGCACCAAGGTTTTGTTTTTGTATGGGAGACTGAAACAATGAAGTCATGGAAGCGAGGCCGGCACGGCAGTGGCCTCGTATCCACACCATCAGCCAATGAGGAAACTAGAATTATGTTATACTGGGTATTTATATAGCGCCTATCCTCGTCACAGACCAAGCTCTAAGCGCTTTACAATAAACACACTACCTCACTCACTCAACGGGCTGCCTACCCAGGTAGAGCCGGCCGAAGAGCAGCCTACTGGCGCTCATTCAGTCGTTTCCCGTACCATTCAAGTATCAGTCACTCATTTTCATTTATCCCTCCAGTTTATCACATAGGATACATGCGATTTTTATACGTGTCCTCCGGTACACGATGGCACACGATAACAGTAGAATGCCAGTCGTTGCCCGCATTCAACATGGCTGACGGAAGCACGTTTGTGTCTGAAGATTCTTCTTCTTCTTCTTTGCGTACGCCTTGGTCTACACGGTCAGTCCGGCCCTTGAGATGAATAGTGCCGTTTTCTCCAGCTCTTGCAGACTGCCGTAGAGCTTCGTCATTAGAGCTGTCTCTGTTGGCCACACTTCTCTCCTTGTCTGTTCATGCAATGGGCATTTTTGGAGCACATGCTCCGCTGTCTGTTCTTCCTGCCCACAAGGACAGACTGGAGAAGGCACCACCTTGAGTTTTCGGCACAAATGACTGTCAAGTCTGTTGTGCCCGTTGCGGAGCCTCACCAGAACACTTTCAGTTATGGTCTGTTCATCTTCTCTGATTATTTGAGACTCAAAATAAACATTGATGTTGTTTTGTAGTAAGAAAGATCAATCAATGTCAATAGAGCAAACAGCAAAAGCAGAAAAAAAACCCTGACAATATAAAGGACGGTAAATATGTGGATGGCGAGGAATGTAGAAGGATTTACAAGAAACAACAGCTTGGACTCCGCAAAAAGATGTTTGGCCAGTTTCAGAATAGAACATGACCCCCCCCCCCCCCCCCTCCCCGAAAAACAAAACAAAAACTATTTGAACATCTGAAGCCAGCAAAACATTTTTTGACGAATTCAACAGACAGAAATAGTCTTATCTGTACACAATGACGTAAAATGTGTGCAACTGTCAGGTCAATTTCGGATTATATATGAGATGATTTCTTCTAATTTTTTTTGTAGATGATATTTAAAAAAAAGAAAACCATGGCTGTTAATGTTAATCTTTTTAGCATCCCGGCATCTGGAATCTTTTACTGATATTCAGTTGTGTTAGAATGGAAAGCTACCACGATACGCGATGCCTTTTCTATAAGATCGCAGGTTTCCG
>CM031604.1:56483058-56488058 GCA_018398815.1 Conus ventricosus | reverse complement strand
GACTGATCCTGCTGTGTAGAACTGTTGTAGGGCTAGGCTGTGGTGTGTCTTCACAACCTGTCCTGCCCATTATGTATAATGTAACCACGATTGATGGCGTAGTCACGGTTAAGTAGCTGAGAGTCTGGCTTGTCGAGTTCACACATTTGCCCTCTATCTTCCAGAAGAGGTGTGAGAAAACTCAGCCAACAATGGTTTTGCTATAATTATCAATTTCCACTTTTGTTTAGAGGTTGACTGGAAATTACAAATGTTTGGGAGACAGTAATACAGTGCTAAACAATTTCAGTCAAATGACTCTTCAAGGTTTCTTATTAGTTAAACTACATTAACTTGGAATACACTTAGCCCAAGTACACATGTGGTGTAGACTTAAAAGTCATACACTACAAAACATTCCAACAATCACCAGTATTTATAAATCAACTTAACAGTTTTCACCTAGTTCAGGCATACTGTTTTTCTGGTCTACGTTTATCATTCAGTTATCATCTTAACCTATAGAATTGCATTCTGGCAAAAGTCAGAGTGAACACAAGGAATGGTGGTCAGATTGTTAACAAAGAATCTTAACCACATTGTAAATGTGACCAGCAAACTACTACCACAGAATATTCATTCACCATTTCGATAAACGTCACCAAGTATTAGCCCAAAGTTACACAGTTAAACCCCATGGCATATATATATATATAATATATATATAATATATATATATATATATATAACAAACTAATAAATTCCAAGGATAAGTACCGAGCACCGTTCCAGCAACTTACAGAGCAGCTTGGTGTTGCAATGACTGCAAGAAATATTGAATTATAAACAAAGCTTGCTCTTATGTCTTAGATTGAAGAAATAGGGGAGATACGCATTCATACCTGCAGTGGCAGATGATTCTGCCTAACTAAAAGTATGTGCTTGAGTGGGTGGATGGGGAAAAAATAAATACTTCTCAAAATGAGCCTTCAGCAAGCTTATATTCCCCAAAGGGGGGAGAGACATCCTCCAATAGGGAGGAAACTCACTAACATATAACTCCTGGTCATATACCGATATTTCGAAACTTGGTGGTTTCTCCTCAGTGACCGCGGAAAGTGGTAATTTGACTCCTCTGCCTTTTCAGTTTTAAGAAGAATGCAATCCCAGAAAAGGCTGGTGTGCAATACCGTAGTATGTTTGTTGAGTTTTCAAAAAAACCAACCAAAGGTGCCATCTAAGAAGCAAAAGAAAATCATGAAAGAGCAAAACAAGCTACATTTTCTTGTGAAAAGTAGAAAATATAAAAAGATATCCTCTAAGACACAAGTGCTGAGGGCCAGTTCTTGGAATGAATCCGCAAGGGACTAAAATACAACAAACTAATAAATTCCAAGGATAAGTACCGAGCACCGTTCCAGCAACTTACAGAGCAGCTTGGTGTTGCAATGACTGCAAGAAATATTGAATTATAAACAAAGCTTGCTCTTATGTCTTAGATTGAAGAAATAGGGGGAGATACGCATTCATACCTGCAGTGGCAGATGATTCTGCCTAACTAAAAGTATGTGCTTGAGTGGTGGATGGGGAAAAAATAAATAAAATAAATGCTTCTCAAAATGAGCCTTCAGCAAGCTTATATTCTCCAAGGGGGAGAGACATCCTCCAATAGGGAGGGAAACTCACTAACATATAACTCCTGGTCATATACCGATATTGCGAAACTTGGTGGTTTCTCCTCAGTGACTGCGGAAAGTGGTAATTTGACTCCTCTGCCTTTTCAGTTTTAAGAAGAATGCAATCCCAGAAAAGGCTGGTGTGCAATACCGTGGTATGTTTGTTGAGTTTTCAAAAAAACCAACAAAGGTGCCATCTAAGAAGCAAAAGAAAATCATGAAAGAGCAAAACAAGCTACATTTTCTTGTGAAAAGTAGAAAATATAAAAAGATATCCTCTAAGTCACAAGTGCTGAGGGCCAGTTTCTTGGAATGAATCCGCAAGGGACTAAAATACAACAAACTAATAAATTCCAAGGATAAGTACCGAGCACCGTTCCAGCAACTTACAGAGCAGCTTGGTGTTGCAATGACTGCAAGAAATATTGAATTATAAACTGGCCCTCAGCACTTGTGTCTTAGAGGATATCTTTTTATATTTTCTACTTTTCACAAGAAAATGTAGCTTGTTTTGCTCTTTCATGATTTTCTTTTGCTTCTTAGATGGCACCTTTGGTTGGTTTTTTGAAAACTCAACAAACATACTACGGTATTGCACACCAGCCTTTTCTGGGATTGCATTCTTCTTAAAACTGAAAAGGCAGAGGAGTCAAATTACCACTTTCCGCAGTCACTGAGGAGAAACCACCAAGTTCGAAATATCGGTATATGACCAGGGTTATATGTTAGTGAGTTTCCCTCCCTATTGGAGGATGTCTCTCCCCTTGGAGAATATAAGCTTGCTGAAGGCTCATTTTGAGAAGCATTTATTTTATTTATTTTTTCCCCATCCACCCACTCAAGCACATACTTTTAGTTAGGCAGAATCATCTGCCACTGCAGGCATGAATGCGTATCTCCCCCTATTTCTTCAATCTAAGACATAAGAGCAAGCTTTGTTTATAATTCAATATAATATATATATATATATATATATATATATATATATATATATATATATTCAATGCATAGATTCGAAATGTAAAAACATAGTTTCAACTTACATTTCTGGAGAATCAGTGTCTTAGACTAGGAATCAAGAAGAAGGAGGTAACCATGCCTTCTCTCGAGTCTTCCCTTTGTCTTTCACTGTTCTGATCTACAGGCAGTCTTGAGGCGTCAGTAAAGGGGGAAATGCTCAGTGTCCCTATTTTAAACGCTAAACTGTGTATTCTAGATTATTCCCTTGAGACAGGCTGTCACTCAGGGCACTGAGAGGGAGATGGGGAGGGTTCTGTTCCTCCCATCACTCACCACGGATTGGACTAATTGCAAACGTTTGAACTACATCGGTGCTTTGGTGCCTAGATCAACGTATGATAATTAACGAAGCGTAGCGGTAGAAGGGATGCTAATTGGCTAAGTGCAGGCAAACACACTTGCATCACTCACACAGCTGTGCATGACTGTCCATGAGTGGGTGGCGGAATATTAAAGGGTGTGTGTTGTGTGTGTGTGTGTGAGAGGGAGGGGGAAGCAAGGTGAAGGAAGCAGTTACGCGGCTCAGGTGGGGGGGGGGGGGGGGGGGGGGGGGGGAGGGAGAGAGAGACTGGCAACATGGTTACGATGTAAACTTTTCACTGTCTCATGCCACCACATTAAGGAGTGAAGGGGGGGGGGGGAGGTTGAGAGGGGAAGGAAGGTGGGGAGAGAATGGCGATGTAAACTTTCCTTGTAAGCGTTCATGCTATACGAAGAGAGAAGGGGTGGGGGGGGGGGGGGGGGAGCAGCGAGACAGGACAGGGGGCTTAGATTTAAAATCTGTTCTGCTGTTTGGGTTTTGTACAGTTTGTAAAAGATGGTGGTTGGGACCGATCGGGTGGACTTATCAAGTGACTCGTCACATGAACCCTGTGTATAGAAGGTGACAGAATCTGCACTGCTTTGCACTCACACAGATGGATTCACTGTTCAGTTCAAGGCCGTGTCGCCTGGAGTCTTGTTGAGAGAGGTTTGGCTGCTGGTTCGTTTCTTTTCTTTCCTGCTCGAGTGTCTGTCCTGTCCTGTTTTGTCCTGTCTGTCCTGTTCGTGTCGTCTCCGTCCATTTGATTCGCTTAGACACTGTACGTGTAAAAAAACAAAACAAAAAAACAACAAAAAAAACCAAACAAACAAACAAAAACAAAGCACCACACATGAAAATTTGCACATGTGGGGCGCGCGCACATGCAGGCACGAGCATGCACACTCATACAAACAAACACACACTCACTCACACCCGCACATGCACCGACCCCCCCCTCCACCCGCGTGCAATCACAAAGACACACAAATAGTATAATGCACACACGCGCACGCACACACTCACACTCACATACACACACGACCACCCCCCCCCCCCCCCACACAAACACACACACACCACACACACACACACACACACACACACACACACACACACACACACACACACACATATATAACAACATACAGTCATGCAGACAAATACACATAGAAACACACACACACACACACACGCACGCATGCACGCACGCAGGCACGCACGCGCGCATGCACGCACGCACGCACGCACGCACGCACGCACACACACACACACACACACACCACACACACACACACACACACACACACACACACACATTCTCACAGAGGGTGGCATTTCCGGCCGACTCTGCGGTGGAAGAGAGAGGCATCGATCGGCCTGTGACAGGCAGCGTCCCGCAGGGTGGGGTGAGGTAGGGGGGGGGGGGGGGGTGGAGTCCTATGCTGTGTGCCGTACAACTAGCTCTGGCACCCACAACGTGTGGCACTTGCAAGTAGTGGCGCTATGTATGGCCTTTCATTGATGTTAAAAGAGAACATGAAGAAATGGGAACAGTTTGCCACAACGTCAGCGCATGTAACAAGTGTCTGGAATGTCTATGGTTGGGGGAAGAAGGGGGGGGGGGGGGAGGTGTCGGGGTGGTGGTGGTAGGGGGGGGGGGGGGGTAGGAAATAAAAAAGAGACAACAGAGCTACAGCACTTAAGTTGCAAGTGGCTGATGATGATGATGATGATGATGATAATAATAACGATAGTAATAATAATGATAATAGTAATGTACAAACTCCACACTTCATTGATCAAGGAGCTCAAAGTGGGTAAACAAAACTGGGGGAGGGGGGGGGGGGGGATGAGGCGTTGAGGTTGGGAAGAACGGAGCAACAAGAAAACGGCCTGGCTCAAAATACAAACGTCAGTCGCATCTATGTTTAATTCCATGCCAATGATCGCAATTTATTAATTTTCTACACCCTCTCATCTATGCCCATCACATCTCATCCCTCCGTCTGCCAACTTCACCC
>CM031604.1:56473058-56478058 GCA_018398815.1 Conus ventricosus | reverse complement strand
GATGTCGATGAAATCACCCCGAAGAGGAGATGATAGCGGCGGGACAGAATGACAACGTCCCAGACTGTGAGCATGCAACATCTACAAACAATGAACATTTGTCCGAGCTCATCGAACTACACAACCAAAAACCAAAAGGATCCTGACAAATCTCGAACAATCGGTCATAAAATTAACAGAACAGTACAAACATCTGACGAAATAAGAGGCGACACACTGCCCTGCTGATAAACACCATGCAAGAGAAAACATGGAACCAAACACCCATTAAAGAACAACCACCAATCATAGAACAAACTTACGTCTTTGAAGCACACCACCAGTGATAAGACATTTGAAAAAAAGGCACCAGAAAACCACGGGCATCGTCCAAACCCCTCCTTTAGGCCTATTTGAAAGCGCAGCTCTCTGGAGTCAGACAGTGACGTCAAAAGTACGGATTCTGAAGACGAAAGATATAAGGGACGAGATCAAGTCCAGAATCTACCCAGCCTCCACATCATCACGATTCGACCTTACGGGGAATTGATCCAGAACGCTGGGGAGAGTCATATGGATTAAAAGTGACAATGACAAAGACACCAACACTTGAAGAATTAACAAACTGAAAAAAACAAAAACAAAGACTCGGATGAAATCCTCGTTCATATTGGAATAAACAACCTCAAAAAAGCATCGCCCAACAAAACCTGCAAAAAAAAATGACGAAGTGCTTTACCAACCTCAGGAAGCAATGTCCAAATCAAAAATGATCATCAGCAACGCCATCCCCACACTTGACGAGAAGTTGGATGGAAAGAAAGAAATTTTAAACGCTATGGTTTATCCCAAAACTTAAATCAAAAGAAGATGTTACGTTTTCTCAGACATGAGAACCAAAAAAACAAACCCAAAAACTCAATGCAAGATGAAGTCCACCCCAAACCAAAGAGGTTCCCGGTCTGTTAGCTGGCAAATTGGACGTCATGCTCATTCCCTTGTATGGAAAAAAAAAAAACACAAGAAACAAGCAAACAAAACATTCAATGACGTGAACGTCAAAACTCGGCAAAAAGACGCCAAGGAGGGAATCCCCAAAAAAACCCGAAACGTACAGCACAGAGGTATGAAAAAGAACAAATGAACCAAAGCGGGCATAAACTTAGCAGACAACAGAATGGAAAAATATACTGCAGGGTTATATGACACACAAACGCATAACGACAGGAATTGAATGAAAACTAGACTTTGGGAAATTTTTACAATCTACAAACTATCATGAAGACAGGGGGGGAAACCGCTACAGACAAAAAGAATCACCAGAATCCAGACCTCTACAAACCTCTCCTACATGAAAGCTATAAATGAAAATGGAGAAGAAGCATCGACTTGACAGTGGAAAATCTCCAAGTACACCAAGACGAAATCAACAAACGTTGACAATTCTTTTTGGATGGCACCTCTGGTGATATAAGAAGCAACACATTGAGGAAAAACCCAGGAACCAGAACGGTTCAGAATTTAAGCTACAACAGAAGTACCTCCAAGCTCTACAAAGGGAGCGAGTATGAAAAAAAATTGTCCATCTCGTGTGGGGGACTACACTCAAAACCGCTTGATCATCACTTTCGCACTGAAGACGACAGAACCATGAATACGGGGGGCGAAGGGAAGAGCAGATTTGAATTCAAAGACTGAACCATACTACAGGCAAGGACATCATGAAATACGTTTTCAGTGTGGACACCAGAATGAAGGAAGAAAACCTGCAGACCTCAGTAAACAGAAGAAACGAGGGGAACCCGACTTCAGACGCAGGAACAAACCACCCACATGGGTACAAACTTCAGAAGACGGTTTACAACTCGCAGTTACTACCATGAGGGAAAAACCACTTGGAGATTTCAACAAAAGAAGTAGAGAAGTGTACGACCACCATCACAAAACTGGGACCACACCCATGGTTTTCACCGTCATGACACTCATTTATACACATTTTCTACAACAAAGGATGGGGAAAACCAAGCAGCAATGGCAACAGATACAAAGAATGAAAATAATAAAACTTTCACAAAACACTCCAATTAAAATACAATGAGACTTGAAGATATAAAAATTTGTTTCATGGAACATAAAAAGGATTTAAGGAGACAATTAATGGTGAAAAAATTAATAAATTTAAAGAGAATAATGCTATCGAAATGATATAAAAATACGATATCATATTTATACAAGAAAACTCATTAGACAAAGATTCGTGTAGCAAAGCACAATTACCAAATTTTGCCCCTGCGATACATTATTGCCGTCCCAAAAGACCCAAAGGCCCAGAAGGCTTCAGGGGGCATTTCAATTTTTATCAAGGAGCATTTACGGAAATTTGTTAATATTTTACCTCAAAATAATAGTGACATAGTCTGGTTAAAAATTAAGATAAAACTAGAGCTATTTATATCGGCAGTGTATATATACCGCCAGAAATTCATCTTTTGGAAAAGATCACACAGTTAAAATATGGGACATATGAAGCTGACTCTTTAAAATTTTCGTATAGTAATGAACAGGTAATTTTTATGTGGAGACTTTAATGCGAGTCAGGGACAATTTCTGATTTTTATTACAATGGAAGAGAAAAAAATATGTATTCTTTACCCGAAGATTATCCTTTCAATAATATAGCACATAGATGCTCCATGGTATAACACGTTCATAACATGGGAAAAGACTCTCATCCCTATGTATTGAACTGTAATATGTGTTTTAAATGGCCAGAACACTGGGTTTATCTACAAGGACGATATACTTGCTTTACATCAAACGGGTGTGTGTAGTAATTATTTCCTATGTTCCCGATCTATTGAAGGACATAAGTGACATGAAAATGCATGATCTAACAGATTTATCAGACCACTGCCCAATATCGATTAAGAATTAATCAAGGTATCCAAATGATACG
The DNA here is from genome assembly GCA_018398815.1 of Conus ventricosus. Taxonomy (NCBI): domain Eukaryota; kingdom Metazoa; phylum Mollusca; class Gastropoda; order Neogastropoda; family Conidae; genus Conus; species Conus ventricosus. The sequence goes on along the minus strand of CM031604.1, from coordinate 56,475,123 downwards.
GTTGGGAACTAACCCCCAAAACAGGTGCAGACATCAAATCTCATTCCCAAAATTTAAAGGGTGAAAATGTTTATTTTTCTTTTGGGATGAGAAATCCGATATAAAACTTCAACGAGCACTAATATCTCCAGAAATGAAAATGCGTTTGAATTCTAAAAAACAATAATATCGCATTTAGACGATAAAAAAACCTATCAATTCTTCCAAAACTGTCAATAATGTAGTTTAAAGAACTCACACAAATGTACTGATGCGGGTAAACAAAGTATTTTCCTACAAAATAACAAGAACATGGAAGAAAAGGAAAAGAAAGAATAAAAAATGGTTTGACAAGGAATGCAAAACACATCGTCGAGAAACCCAAAACTTTATTAAAAAGCTTTAAACAGAAACCCATTTAACAAAATACTTCACCAGAAATATTTCATTGCAAGGAAAGCATACAACAAAAATGATAAAGAAAAAGAAAAAAATATTCAAAGCTAAGTTATTAGCTTTATTAAAAACAAAAACTTGTCTGAAAAACCAAGTAAAGTTTGGAAAAACCTTGAAAGAATTACAAACCCCTGGAGACTCAAGAACAGACCCCCTCACTGCCCGTTAAAAAATGGATCACGCATCTCGAAAAAAATTTAATAGGAAAAGAAGTTGAAACTAGAGAACCAGAAAATGTTGTCACAAATGATAATCAAAATATGGAAGGTATGAAAAACAGGTTTGAATGATATTAATGTAGATTATGAGATTTCCGATACAGAAAATTATAAAGACTGTTAAGAAATTAAGAATAACAAATCACCCAAAGGAATAGATGGAAAAGAAATGAATTCCTAAAAGCAGGGATTTCAGAGCTATTACCTACAATGAAAAAAAATATTTAATTTAATCTTACAAACTGGCCAATATCCAATTTGGAAAAAAGGCATTTCAGTTCCTATTTATAAAGGAGGAGACAAAACGAACCCCAAACAATTACAGAGGAATCACACTTAATTGGGTTTATTAAGTAATGTTCTTATGTCAAATACTAAAAAAATAGAATAAACAGTACTTAGAATCAAACAATTCTTTATCTAAGGAACAAGCAGGTTTTAGAAAGGGCCATAGAACTAAGGACAATATCTTTATTTTAAGAGTATAGTAGACCACACATTGAAATCGCGTACTGGAAAAATTATATGCATGTTTTGTCGATTTCAGAAAGCATTTGATAATATTTCTCACAAAGGATTATTAATGAAATTTCACGATTTGGCAATCAACGGAAATGCTTTAATTTGGTTAAAACATGTACACAAAATACACAAATCTACTCTGATGGAAAAAATGGAAGTTGCCATTCAGTTTGTATACGAAGAGGAATTTTGCAAGGAAAAATCGTTAAGTCCAACTTATTCAACATGTTTATAGACGATTTTAACAACCTGGATTCCACATGTTGATTCACCAAAATTAGATCCTTCAAGTAATACGTGTATATCTACCTTGTTTACGCAGATGATCTTATACTCGTCGCAACATCTAAGCAAGGTTTACAAAAAAATTAGATAAATTACATTTATATTGTAGAGGTGGGGCTTGCAAATTAACATTGAAAAAAAATAAAGTAATAATAAATTTTTTAAAACAGAACCCAAAACTCGGTATTTTTTAATGTGGTACACAATTTTTGAAACAGCAGAAATACAAAAAATTGGGAATAATTTTTCATAAGTCAGGAAAAATTTACATGGCAGCAGAACATCTTAGTAAGCAAGGCAACAAAGCAACGTATACCCTAAAAAGAACGTTTAGAAAAGAAATATTAATTTTCAAATTGTTTTTTAAAAATTTTTTTTTAGTCTTGTGTCACCAAAATTAATGTACGGCGCAGATGTATGGTTACCTTATTGCATAAAATTAAGTGAAATTTCCTTTTAGAAAACAATTTAATGAGTGCCTCTCGAATAGATTACCTCATGAGCATACCCAACAAAGTTTTTTAAGCAAGTCTTTGGTGTCCCCAAAAAAGCTACAAACTTGGCTGTTGTTGGGGAGCTTGGAAGTTCACCAATTAGTTTAACAA
>CM031604.1:56460558-56468058 GCA_018398815.1 Conus ventricosus | reverse complement strand
GGGAGTGTGAGGGGCGGTGTTCCACAAACGGTCTGACCAGCGCGCTGGGCTAATGCCTAGGTCAGACATCCGCCAAGTCGTGGCCATGAGCCCATAAGTGCTTTCATCTTAGTCTTGAATTTACTTATCTGTCAGCTTTAAATCATGCACAGTGCGTTCTCAAAACTTACCGGATGTGGTGTAGCGTATATGGTGGACTAGTCCCGCACGCAATGACCCTTCTTGATGAAACTGAAACTGAAACCGTGGTCACAAAATCCAGAGAAAGAGGGGAAGGGTGGAGAGGGATTGTATCCTAATCGACAACGTTTTCTCTCGGTTTACTTTGTTTTTTGTGTTGTTCGTTTTTGCCCCTGTTTATCTCTCTCTCTCTATTTTTTTATTTTTATTTTACAGATCTTGCCGTCTGTCTACTCCATCCTGGTCGTTTGGATTGTCTGTAGACTCTCATACCCTGGCCGTAGCTCTTGAGGAAATCTAAACGTACGGCTTCAGTACCTTACCTTGCTATGCCCCAAGTCTCGTGCATTCGCTGGCCCCATTATTTACGTAACGTCAAAAATACCGCTATCTTTAAGATACACTTAAAACTGTTTAACAACTGTTATAACAACTGTTTGGACCACCCCTTCCCTCCCTGCCGCTCCATTTAATGATTTTCGTGCTACTTGGAACTGTCTTACACATAGGGAAGCAAAGCGTGTGTGTTTATTGCGGTTATTTGCTTTGAACTTATGTTTATTCATCAGTGTGTATGCATGTTGATTTTTGTCCTTTTCGTTCTACATTCCCCGTGAATGTGAACTAGTGTGTCATTGCAAGACGTTGCACTGTACTGTACTTTAAAAAATTGTTATAGTGTTGTTGTTATTATTATTAATACTATTGCTATTATTGTTATTACTTATTATTATTATTCATTCTATTATTGCTATTATCATTATAATGGTGATGATGATGATGTTGATGATGATAATGGTGATGATGATGATGACGATGATGATGATGATCATTTAATCATTATCGTCGTCGTCATTATTCTGATCATTAATTCTAATCTCACACTCAACACACACACACACACACACACACACACACACACACACAATTCATTTGTTCAATATCCGTGGCGTGGCTGTTCGGCTGGATGCGTTAATGATGCATTGCCTGCAGAAATTCTGCACGTGATACTCGTGTATTTGTTACGCCGACGTGATTCTGCCCGCTGATTTGCAGGCCCTGTAATAATCTGGCGGTGGTTTTTTTGTTTACCTAATCAGCGAGACCTTGTCGTCATTAGGAGTGAAGCTTCTCTGTCGTGTTCGGCGGAAGCTCTGAAGGAAATGACGTCATAAGTGACCTTATATGTGGCAGTCCTGTATGAAATCACGGGAGGTGTTCTCTTTTAGAGCCACTGTGACCGTTGCCAGATTGAGGGAGAGAGAGAGAGAGAGAGAGAGAGAGAGAGAGATATGAGAGTTTATCCATTTTATTGAGAGAGAGAGAGAGAGAGAGAGAGAGAACATACGATTATTCATTCAAGTTAATATATATTGTTTATTCAGACTAAAGTGTCCCTTACTGAAGAACTGTTGCATAGCTAAATGATGAAAAACATCTCTTTCCTCAAAGAAGAGAATTCAACACTGAAAAAAAAACCCACGAAATAAAGAGTAATGAAATGCATAATCATTAAAACAGAGCAAAGGCCCACCAAATTACAGCGTTTCAATTGAAGAAGAGAGAGAGAGAGAGAGAGAGAGAGAGAGAGAGAGAGAGAGAGGAGAAGAGAGATGAGGATGCGAGATAGGAGGATGGTGCAGAGGAAGGCTGACAGATAGAGAGAGGGAGAGAAGAGAGAGAGAGAGAGAGAGAGAGAGAGAGAGAGAGAGAGAGAGAGAGGAGAGGTGAATGGGTGGATGGTAGGTAGGTGGGAGATTACTAAGGAAGGCAGAGAGAGAGAGAGAGAGAGAGAGAGAGAAGAATAGATGAGAAGAGAAGAGAGGAGAGAGGGAGGAATGGTGGGAGGTAGAGAGGTGGGAGGGTTGGATGGAAGGAGAGAGAGGAGAGAGAGAGAGAGAGAGAAGAGAGAGAGGAGAGAGAGAGAGAGAGAGAGAGAAATGGGTCGGTGGGTAGGTAGACAGGTGGGAGGGTGCACTGAACTGGACAGAGAGAGAGGAGAGAGAGAGAGAGAGAGAGAGGAGAGAGAGGAATGGGTCGATGCGTAGGTGGATAGGTGGGAGGGTGCACTAGAACTGGACAGAGAGAGAGAGAGAGAGAGAGAGAGAGAGAGAGATAGGATGGATAGATGGATGGATGGAGGAGAGGTGTTGAGGTTGTAGGTAGGGAGGGTGTTTGCAGGCCGATCAGCCGCTGTTTGTGACAGCTACGCACGAACAATAATTAGCATCGAAGAAGCGAAGGACATAGAAACCCTTTTTGCTGTATTTGCCACAGGACTCGTCTACGTTGCAGCGAACAGAAAACCCTTTCTGGCCATTATTGTCTGTGTGTGTGTGTGTGTGTGTGTGTGTGTGTGTGTGTGTGTGTGTGTGTGTGGTGTGCGGGGAGCGGGGTGGGGGTGGGGGGTGGGGGGGAGAGTGTCGTGTGCTATTGCCCACAGGAGTCTTCGTCGTTTTGGTTGACCTCTGCTTGATATCGACCCCTGCGAGCCAGCGGAACCCGATGACGACGGTCGTAGGGCCGGAAGTGGTAGGATTGGTGTTTGAGGGGTCTAAAAAAATATTCGGACAGAGTAGCCCCGTGTGTTGTTGTTGTTGTGGGTTCCGTGCTCTCCTCCTGCCTCCCCCTCCGACGGAACAAGTCCCAACAGTCTCTGTCTCTGTATCTGTCTCTCTGTCTCTCTGTCTCTCTCTCTCCTCTCTCTCTCTCTCTCTCCTCTCTCTCCTCTCTCTCCTCTCTCTGTCTTTGACTCTGTCTCTGACTCTGTCTGTCTGTCTCTCTCTCTCTATCTGTCTCTCTCTCTCTGTCTCACTGTCTCTCTCTTTCTCTCTTTCTTTTCCTTCTCTCTCTTTTTTTTTTTCTCTCTCCCTGTCTCCTCTCAGTCTCTCTCTGTCTCTGTCTGTCTGTCTACGTTTCTCTCTCTCTCTCTCCTTCTCTCTCCTCTCTCTCTCTCTCTCTATCACTCTCTCCCTCCTCTCTATCTCTCTCTCCTCTCTCTCTCATTCTTCTCTCGCAGTGTTTGATTAAAAGAAAAAAGAATGATTGAGCGATAAGACTATTTTCAGCACTCCCAATCCTTTTCTACCTTGTCGTTTTGTGTTTTCTGTCTGTCTGTCTGTTCTGTCTTCTGTCACTCTTTTCCTCTCTCTCTCTCTCTCATCTCTCCTCTCTCTTCTCTCTCCTCTCTTTCTCCTCTCAGGTTTGATTTTAAAAAAAAGAGAATGGTCATGCCCACGATAAAACTCTATTCTGATTTCCTTATCTCCTTCTGTCCAGTTGTTTTATTGTCTGTGTCCTGTCTGTCTCTCACCTTCTGCTCCCCCCCCCCCCCCCCCCTCCCTCCGGGCCGCCTTCTCCCCACCTCCGCTCTTTCATTCATTGTTTATTGGTCATGTGCACGTGTCTGCTAGCCTATGCCAATTTATTTTGTCGATTACGGACTGCCTTCTCTTCTTTTGCTTGTCTATTTGTCCCTGGTACGTTAACTGCTAGCCTGTGTCATTACATCTGTCTGTCTTCGTTTCTGTATCACGTGCGTGTCTTTGTCTATATTTTTGCGTGTGTTTGTGTGTGTGGTGTGTGTGTGTGTGTGTGTGTGTGTGTGTGTGTGTGTGCTCATACGTGATAGCTTACCCAAAAGCGCTCAGGCATACGTTTACGAGTGTTTGTGTGTTGCTTAGGTATTTATGTCTCTTGTGAAAGCTCAGAGAAGGGGTGGGATAGGGATGGGAGGGTCCTCTTCCTTCTCAAGTTCGTTACTTCCTACCACTCACCTGCGGGAATGAATGAGCCGCTGTGATTGCGGGCTTCTTGCAGTCTACCTTTTTGTGTTTCCTTTTCCAGAAAAAATCTAACGACACCGTGAATGATCTACACAGTCGTAGGTCTATCGACTGGCCCGTCTTACGAGCACCGCAGAGGCGATCCAGTGTCTGTGCCTTTTTTTTCGTTTTTTTTGGTTGTTTTTTTGTTGTTGTTATTTCTGTGCTCCTGTTGTAAAACCGTGTCGTGGAAATGTCAAGGATGATACGTTAAGAGGCAGAAAGCAGAAACGGACATCGAGGAGGAGGAGCAGCAGAAGGGAATGATACCATATAGTCGGTCTGCGAAGCTCAGACGAAAGATGGCATAGCTGGCTTGGGATAGGTCGGTGTTTTTTTTTGTTTGTTTGTTTTTTCTTTTTTTTTCTTTCTGAGTGGATGGATGACGGGGGAAGAAAGAGCAGGGGGAGGGAGAGGGAGAGAGAGGGAGGGACGGGGTAATGGAAGAAGGGGTGTGGTGGGGATGGGGGTGGAGGGCTGGCAGTGACGCCACTTTTGTAGTCAATCTTCTTCATTCAGCGGAGTATACTCATATCACACAGTAACCATGATTTTCCCCACGATTGTTAGATTGGGTTTTTGTTACTGTCGTTGTTGTTGTTGTTGGTTGTTTGTTGTTATTCTGGCTGTCTTGTTATTTGGTTTTGTTCACGTTTGATGCAGCTTGACAACCACCCTTCGTTTCCCCCGCTACAACGCTTTATTCCTCAAGTACTGTGTTTTGTTTTCAATCCATTAACCCCCCCACCCCCCCCCACTTCCCCCCTCCCCGCCCAACCCCCATCCTCCGTTACCCACCCTCCCTCCCCCCCCCCCCCCCTCCTTTCCATATCCCATCTTTCCTGTCAACTGTATGGTTGTGTACGGAATGAACGGTATGGAAGTGAATGCCGTTTGGAGAGATCAGGAAAGATGTGACAGCCTCCGAAAATCATTTTTACACAACGTTACTGATAAAGCCAGAAGAAAAGAGAGTAATTTGTTTCCTTTATGCGCGCCTCGTGATTTAAATCAGCCGATAAGATGATCGCTCTTTCGTGAGAAAGAAAGTCTGAAGCTCCAAATACAGACCAGGAAACCAGTCTTGTGGACAAACCAAAGCATGAGCCGTGTTGTTTTGAGGTTGCTGTCTCTTAAACACATGCACAGGAACTAGAGAGGGTGACTTCCCCTTGGCGTTTGCTTGAAACGCCATAAAGGACACGAGTGGGTTTGACGATTACATGCACGGCTAACAATAGATGAATTAAGCTCTTGATAAATACCAATCGCCAGTGAGCTTACAAAGTTCGGCGAATCGTAATAACGACACATACAGTGTATCAATTCCATCTTAGAAGCAAAACGTACTTATACTCATTTGTCAAATACTAGAGAGTAATCATAGCTTCGGTAAGAACTTTCAAAGGTACAATATTAAACTGAAACATTTTTTTCTTCTTTTCTTTTTCTTTTTAACGCTTCGCACTTGCATCATAGACACTTTTGACGAGAGTGACACTTGCAAGCTGGAAGCTTTCAAAGGGGGCGCACTCTCGTGGCACTGGACACAACAAAGAAGCCGAGGCCGAAGCCAAAATGTTGTCATCGAGGGAGTGTTTGCGGGTCGTTCGTACCTGAATCATTGACTGACAGTTTTGTGGCTCGTTGTTAAAAACAAACATAAAACAAGAAAATCCAGGCTTAATCCTTAATTTTAGATTAGTGGCGAGAACGTCCATGACAGAAGCTAAGAGAAGATAGATCTAGTTGCAAAGCGAGACGACTTTCAGGCGGAAATCTAAACAAATCTTAAATAACGCCTTCTCTTGCGCTGAACCCTAAGCGATCTGGAAGCGATCAAAGCTAAGTAAATTTCGTTGTTTTATCGTTTATGTCTCACCTGAGGAAGACCTAAGAGGGCGAAACGCGTTGTGTTTTGTCTTGTGACTCGTTTGTCCACGTTCTCTGGGCGGTTCGCTAACCTTTATTTAAGATTTGTTAAGAGAAGATAATCTGTTTTCCCGGAAAGAAGCGTAATTCAGTAGGCTCCTTTCTGTGACGGGAATTTACGCCGCCGGGTCTAGGATTTAACTCAAGACTCAAATCCAGCGAGTCTGATGGAAGATGATGGGATTTGTTCAAACTGTACATCGCAGTAGTCAGTGAGTTAGCAGTAGTGCGTGAAAGAGACTACTGAGAAACGCTATAGTACGGTTTTTTAATTTTTTAAAAAAACCCTTTCATGTTTTTCCCCCCTCGTCGTGATTTCCGTCTCCAAAAGGGTATATAATGCCCCCATTTCGATATGATATGAAACAGTGTATATGAGTAAGAGAGAGAGAGAGAGAGAGAGAGAGAGAGATGAAAAACATAGACGAAGTGTATGCACCCTAGTCTCTGACTTAGCTATTTTTTCTCCGTTATAAATTCCACGGCCATCTTCCACGCAGACGAGAGATGAATGCTGTTGTTTTTCATGGCGAGAGGTCAGAAAAAACTCATTCTTTCTATTTTTGGACTGTCGTTAGATTTTTCTTTTTTTTTTTTTTTGCCCCTTCTTTCATCTGTGCACTATAAATAGTAACATCACCCGATTGGTCCATCGATCTTACGCACAGGGCAGATAAACACACACTCTTACAGCGGCGATTCTCTTTGACGCTGTATTGTTATCACTCGGTGTTTTTTTTTTTTTTTTTTTTTTTTTTTTTTACTGAGTGGAACTTGGAGAGTAGCAATACCGACGCGTTTTTTGTTTTTTGTGTCTTTTTTAACCAATCAGTGGACGTAAGTATTTTTGGTGCTGGAAGAAAAAAAACAACAACAACAACAACCAACAAACATGGCTGAACAGTCTGTGAAAGAATTTCCTTTTGACCTCTTTCCTTTATAGACAGCATTCATCTTGCTTGTATGGCAGAGGAAGTGGACTTTTTATTTTTATGTTTTTTGATGGTTTTGTTGTTTGTTTGTTGTGTTTTTTTTAACACAGAAAGGAACTGAATCGGGGACTCGGTTGTTTACGCTTTGTCTTTTTTTTTCTTTCTTCATCTTTCTCTGTGTGTTTTTACGTCAGACTGCATATTCGCCCATTTTGTACGCTCTCTTGTGATTGGTAGGGAAAGCAGTGTGCATTTACCAAGAATTAGAACGTTGCTTTTTTTTTTTTTTTTAGGGAAAGCATAGCTGCCCACTGTCCCGGAGTACCCGTATTTCGTCCGGTTTTGGTAAAAAGTCGGCACCTGTCCCGGGAATACTGTTTTTGATAGTGTGTCCCGGGAAATCAAATTTTGGCATCGATCATGCCTTTTTGCGCTGAAAACATTCAAAGCATCTTTGCTGTGAAGACCAAAACCACTATTTTTCCATCCATTTCTCTAAAACAGACTTTATAGCCAACAATACACCGAGTAAAACACGAAAGACGAACGAACATAAAAGTAGCAGACAACATCTTGGCTTCGACAAACTCCTGCACTACGCATGCGCGAAGTCGTAACCTGTTCCTTCCTGG
>CM031604.1:56447212-56455458 GCA_018398815.1 Conus ventricosus | reverse complement strand
GGCATCGTTGTTTGTTGTCTTAACGTGTTGTCATCCTGTTGTTTGTTATCTTAACGTGTTGTCATCTTTCTATGTGTGTGTAAATGTTCCAAGCACTAATATGATCTATGCTTCATCGACCATCGAAACTCGCGGCATTCTTTATCGAGGTTTCAAACCCATTTGACACATTCATACAAACATGCTACGAGAGAAAAGTTTCAAAAGTACATGCCTCTTTGCTATGCTCTTAGTGATGCCGGATTTAGCACTAAAGTGGTTGTTCTTGTAATAGGTTCACTAGGCATAGTTCATAAAAGAGTGGTTTCAGGACTTTCAATGTTAGGACTGCCCATAACAAAATGTAAACAACTCGCAAAATACTTGAGCATGTCTGTCATGATTGGGTCTAGGCGTGTTTGGTCAAGGCGGAATCACCTCATGAACCAGCGCTGAAACTGACAGATGATGACTTTCAAACTGTACTTTAAAAAAAGTATGCAGCTTACAAAGCACTGACAGACAAATAAATGAGAGCAGCGGAGAGAGAAAGGGGTGGGGACAGAGAGAGACAGAGGGGGGAATGGAAAGAGAGAGAGAGAGAGAGAGAGAGAGAGAGAGAGAGAGAGGAGAGAGAGAGAGAGAGAGAGAGAGAGAGAGAGAGAATGTGAAAGATAACTTTTATCGATGTGCCTGCAATCTGGACTACTGTGCATTGTTGTTGATTTGACACGTTGATGCATAAAGTAATTGATATGTATGTATGCATGCATGTATGTATGTATGCATGCATGCATGCATGCGTGTATGTATGTATGTATGTATGTATGTATGTATGTATGTATGTATGTCTGTCTGTCTGTCTGTCTGTCTGTCTGTCTGTCTGTCTGTATGTATGTATGTATGTATGCTGTGTGTATGTGTGTGTATGAATATATGAATGAATGTATGTATGTATGTATGCATGCATTTGTATACGTATGTATGTATATAAGTATGTTTGTACGTGTGTGTAAATGTTGTAAGCACTAATCTATCTGTTTATGTACCTGTATGTATGCATGCATTTGTATACGTATGTATGTATATATGTATGTTTGTATGTGTGTGCAAATTTTGTAAGCGCTAATCTGTCTGCTTATGTACCTGTCTATCTATCTGTCTATTCATCTATCTATCTGTCTGTTTATCTCTGTCTATTTATTGCCTATCTATTTATCTATCTGTCTATCTATCGCACTGTCTATCTACATATTTTGGTAAGTTTGTATGTACGCATGTATGTACGTTTGTATGTACATACTTTTTACTCTCCCTGTTTAGGGATGCATTGTGTTAAAAATAACTGTTTTAAAAGAAATACTGCAAACATTTTGTTGATATGTAAGTGCCAGATGTATTCAGTCTATCTGTTTATCTATGTCTGTCAGTCTATACCTCTTTCTATGTCTGTCTCTTTATGTATGTTATGTATATATGTATGCATGGATACATGCATATATGTATGTATGTATGTGTGTTATATATGTATACGTGCATGTTTCCATGATTATATGTACGTATGTATGCATAAATGTATGTATGTAGGTGTCCGTCTGATTGAATGACTGTCTCTCTGCCTATCTGTATCTATGAATCAATCTAATCATCTGTCTATCTATCTATCTATTTGTCCGTCCATCCATTCATCCATCCTCCTACTCACCCACCTACCTAACAACCTATCCATCTATCTTTTTTTCAAACGTGAGTTAAATTTAATTTTTAGCGATTTTTAAGCTTTCTCAGTATGCGCGGCTGAAATACGTCTTTCTGCCTGTTTGTGTCCATTAAAAAGGCATTGATTTCTTCGCTTGCCAGTGAGATGTTCTTTTTTCAATAGAAAAAAAAAAAACACGAGAAAACTACACGGCTGCAAAATATACAGTAAAGATTACGTGCGTGGGTGGGCTCTTGCTTTTCTTTTCCTTCTTGACCCACAAAATGAGGTGCCGGTTAACGAAAAGTTTTAACTCCCCGAATGGTTTAACTCCCAGGGAGTTAATAAACTGTTCATTTGTCAATTTTAACTCCCTGGGAGTTAAACTAGAATATAAAAAAAAAAATAACTCCCTCTGTGTTTCAGTTTGACTCCAGGGGAGTTATTCTGACATACCACCAGAATGACTCCCACCTCCATCCACCACCCACTCCCCCACCTCGCTACCACCCATGCATCTTATGCATATATTTTCGAAATGTGTGTGTGTGTGTGTGTGTGTGTGTTTCTTACACTAACTTGCCAGATCAAGACTTGTCAGGCAGAATTGTTTCCTTCGATATTATTGGTTTCTGTGAATTAGTCACGTGTCCTGAATTTTATTGAAAAATGTGTGTTTTTCTGATTGGCTGGCCGACTTTCATTTTTAGCTTGGCACACGCACACCACCACGCCTGTGACGAGTCACTTGACAACGTCATCAGATCGGTCCCAAGCGAGTCAATACAAACAATTTACGTCACGTCGCGACCACTCGTCATTCTCTCCCCACCTTCCTTACCCTCTCAACCCCCCCCCCCCCCCCAACCCTCACTCCCTAATTTAGCGGCATGACACATTGAAAAATTGAAAATTTTCCATTTCTAAACCATTTTAGTGTAATGGCCTACACTTACGGGTGACTGTTTGATAGTCGCATAGATTCCATGAGAGAGAGAGAGAGAGAGAGAGAGAGAGAGAGAGAGAGAGAGAGAGAGAGAGAGAGAGAGAACGCCAAAGACTGAAGGTACAGTATTTCTACCAAAGGCATCAAACCTTTAATTCATGTATATACAGACTTTACATACAGATTATATAAAAAAGGCATAGTAAAATATCAAGGACATGCATAGATAAGCACATGAATATGTACACGGACATTTCCTTTCCATATGATAATGATGATCATGAACATTAAATTCCCTTCTCCATTCTTTTACCAAAAGTCACCTGGGAATAGGTGGGTGGGGAGTCATCTTAGTCATGATCCGATTAACTCCCCCTCTGTTACAAAGTAACTCCCTGGGAGTCAGAAAACACGTGTACAGATTAACTCCCAGGGGAGTTATTCTAAACTGTGAAAAACTGACTCCCCTTAGTGGGCAGGGAGTTAAACCTTTACACGCCAGGATTAACTCCCGGAGTTAATCTGTACCAACTCCCAGGGGGGTCATTCTGTTACAGGGTGGGAGTTAGGTCTGAAATATGTACAAAATGACCCCCCCCCCCCCCTTAATGTTTCAAGAATTTGTTGAGACTTGTACAAAAAAGATTTTAGAACATTTTGAAGTTTTACTGAGTGGAGTTATTTTGGCACAGGGTGGGAGTCATTCTAGTTTAACTCCCAGGGAGTTAAAATTTACATATGAACAGTTTAACTCCATGGGAGTTAAACCATTCGGAGAGTTAAACTTCTCGTTGCACTGGTTTTGAGAGCAGTCAATATTTTGTTAGCGTTATTTCCACAGGCTGTTTTTTTAAATTTTTTTTTTATTTTTTTTTATTTTTTTTTAAGATGCTGGCTTTTTTTCATTTTTCATAACTCAGCATTTGCTGCAAACTTTCAGATTTCTTTTCGCAATTGAGTCAGGGTTGGGAGTAGTTTCCTCTCTCTCTCTCTCTCTCTCTCTCTCTCTCTTCTCTCTCTCTCTCTCTCTCTCTCTCTCTCTCTCAAACTCAAATGTTAATAGACATCCTTCACTGTGCAGACTGAGTCTGCTAATGCCACCGACCATACCTGAAAACGTGCGTAATTTTTCTTTGTTTTTTATAAAGGATTTAAACTAAGAGGTGTTGTAACTGACTGAAATGTACATTTTTGTATTATCGTTAGTTTTATTTTGAATCCGCTACATATCTTCATCCGGTTGAATGTTCACTTATTCTTCATGATGGGCTGAGGCTTGATATAAACACAATAACTTGAGTTTTGACTCTCTCTCTCTCTCTCTCTCTCTCTCTCTCTGTCTCTCTTCTCTCTCTCTCTCTCTCTCTCTCTCTCTCTCTCTCTCTCCTCTCTAACCTCCTTCATTCTCACTTACCCCGTGTTCTCTCAGAAATCCACCCTGCCATTGACGAACACACAGCAGACTGACCGGTTAAGTAGTAGCAGGGAATGGGATGGATGGGGTTAATGCGAGAGGGAACGTGAGAGGTGGTGGTGGTGGGGTGAGGTAGGGAGAGAGAGGGAAAGCAGGGGGGGGGGGGCAATATGGAAGATGGGTGGAGTAGGGAATGGGTGGGGAGGGTAAGGGGGCGAGGGACGAGTGGAGGGAAAATTAGATATCGTGCTGGTAAACGAAAAGCTTTTGCAGTTAATAGGCGTACTGAGAGGAGCTGGCGGAGTTTCGAGAGGTGTGAATCAGCGAGTGCACAATGGATTCGATTGTGAACCGTTTCGGGTTGTGTTCCATGACTTGCATTCACTTCATGGCGAGTTTGGGAATTTTTTTTTTTTTCCATTTTTTTTTTCTTTCATTTTCAGTGTTCTGACATATCTGTGCGATCATACAGGCTAACAGGTTAGGTTGACGACTTTTGAAAACAGCTGTGATGAACTAGCTTTTGGTTTGTTTTTTTTTTACAACGTGAGAGAGAGAGAGAGAGAGAGAGAGAGAGAGAGAGAGAGAGAGAGAGAGAGAGAGAGACAGACAGACAGACAGACAGACAGACAGACACAGAGAGAGAGATGGGAGATTGAGAGGGAGGAGAGAAAGAGGAGAGAGAGAGAGAGAGAGAGAGAGAGAGAGAGAGAGAGAGAGAGAGAGAGAGAGATTCATGAACTTGACCGTAACGGAGGTGAATGTGCGCAAATGAACAGTTCTGTCGTCGTCTTTCAAAGTCTGCGAGTCAGTCTTTGTCTGTCTGTCTGTCTGTCTGTCTGTCTCTTCCTTCTCTCCTCCATTTCTTCTCTGTCTCTGTCTTGTCTGCCTGCTTGTCTGTCTGTCTGTCCATCTCTGTCTTTCTCCCTCCTCCTGTCTCTTTCCACTCTCTGTGAGTCTGTATTTGTTTGTCTTCTCCCTTCCCTTCCCCCACTTCTCTGATCTTCTTCTCTGTCTAAGTCTGTGTTTTTCATCTGTCTTCCTCACTTTTTCTCTTACCTGTCTCTCTATCTGTCTGTCTCTCTGTCTCAATCCCTCTGTCTATCGCTGTCTTCTGTCTACGTCTTTTTGTCCCTGTGTGCTCCTCTCTGTCTGTTTGTCTGTCTGTCTGTCTGTTGTCTGTCTGTCTGTTAGTCTCCCTCTCCCCTCCCTTTCCCACCAATCCTCTTACTGCCCTCATTTTTCGCCTACCGCCCACACAGTCCCCCCCCCCCCCCCGCCGCTCCTCCGTCCTCATTCTCTACCCTTTCCTCATCCTCTCCTTTTCTTCTGTCTCAGAGAGAGAGAGAGAGAGAGAGAGAGAGAGAGAGAGTCTCACTCTGCTTTAAAGAAGAAAAGTACAAAAGCTAATTAAGTAATGGCCCAACCCGCCAGACCTCTCATCAAGAGGAGAAAAGGAGAGAGGAGAGAGAGAGAGAGAGAGAGAGACTGATTGAGAAAAGACCAAAAAAAAAAAAATCCCCCAAAAAAAAAATTTTTCCCCCCCCCCCCCCCCCCCCCCCCCCCCCGGGGGGGGGGGGAAAAAAAAAAAAAAAAAAAAGGGGGCCGGCCCAATAGTTTGAATAAATTCCCTGGATTTAAAAATGCAAAAGGGGGGGATGAAAACCCCCCCAAAACAAACAAAAAAAAAACAAAAAAGGGGGGAAAGGGGGGGGGAAAGGAAAGAAGGGGGGGAAAAGAAGGAGAAAAAAGGGGGGAAAAAATTTGGGGGGGGGATTTTTGGGGGGGAAAGGGGGGAAGAGAGGGAGAGAAAAGGAAAAAAGGGGGAAGGGGGGTAAAAAAAAGGGGGAAGAGGGGGGGGGGGAAAATAAAAAAAAAATTAAAATTTTTTAAAAATAGGGGGGGGTTGGGGGTAAATGGGGGGGGGGGGAAATTTTTGGGGGAAAGGGGGAATATAAAATGGGGGAGGGTTAAAAAGGGTTTTTGGGGGGTGGGGGGTGGTGGGGGGGGGGGGGGGTTTGGGGGGAAAGGGGGGGGGGGTTTTGGGGGTGGGGGGGGGAAAAAAAAATTTTTTTAGGGGGGGGGGGTTTTTTTTAAAATTTTGGGGGGGTTTTTTGGGAAAGGTTTTTAAAAGGGGGTGGGGTTAAAAAAAATTTTTTGGGGGTTTTTGGGGGGGTTAAATGGGGGGGGGGGTTTAAATTTTTTTGGGGGGGTTGGGGGGTTTTTTGGGGAAAGGGGTTTGGGGGGCCCCGGGGGGGGGGGGGGGGGGTTTTTTTGGGGAAATTTTTTAAAAGTTTTTTTTCAGGGGGATGCTTTTTTGGAAAAAAAAACCCAAACCTGCTTTGAATTATTTGTAGGAAATTTTAAAAAATTAAATACGGTACGTTGCGGGGTTTAAAAAAAATTTTGCCCCGGGTGAGAGAACCCAAAAACCCCCCCCCCCCCCTGGCCCCCCCAAAAACCCCCCCCCCCCAAAAAAAAAAACCCCCCCTATGAAAAAGGGCCCCCCCGATGGGGGGAAAAAGGGGGAAAAAAAAGGAAAAAGGGGGGAAAAAAAGGGGGAAAAAGGGGGGGGAAAAAAGAGGGGGAAAAGGGGAAAAAGCTAAAAACTGTTTTTAAAGGGGGTGAATATAGTGGAATTTTTTTTTTTCTGTGTAAAAATTAAAAAAAAAAAAAAGGGAACTTTAAAAAAAAAAAAAAAAAACCCCCCCCCAAAAAAAGGTTTTTTGTTTTTAAGCATGGGGCCTCTTTTCCCCCTTTTTCCCCTTTTCTTGTGAGATGAAAAAAAGGGGGGGGAAAAAAGGAGGAAAAAGGAGGGGGGCCCCAAAAAAACCCCAAAAATCCGAAAAAACCCCCTGCACCCTTTAAAACCCCCCCCCAAAAACCCCAAAAACCCCCAAAAACCCCACAAAAAAACCCCCAAACCCAAAAAAACCCCAAAATTTTTAAAAGGGGCCAAAAGAGGGGGGGGGGAAAAGGGGGGAAAAGGGGGAAAAAAAAAAAAGGGGAAAAAGGGAAAAAAAGGAGGGAAGAAAGAAAAAAG
Organism: Conus ventricosus; assembly: GCA_018398815.1. NCBI lineage: Eukaryota > Metazoa > Mollusca > Gastropoda > Neogastropoda > Conidae > Conus > Conus ventricosus. The sequence continues at coordinate 56,448,377 of CM031604.1, read as the reverse complement.
GGAAAAAAAGGGGGGGCTGAAATGAAATTTTTTTGGGGGGGAAAAAACAAGTTTTTTGGCCCCTAAAAATCTTAAAAAAAAGGAAAAATTAAAAACCCCCCCCCAAAAAAAAAAACCCAAAAAACCCCCCCCCCAAAAAAAAGGGGGGAAGGGGGGGGGAAAAAGGGGAAAAAAGGGGGGAAACTTTTTTTTTTAATTTTTGACCCTTTTTTTTTTTCAAAGGTAAAAGTAAGGGGAAAAAGGGAAAGAGAGGGGGGGAAAAAAGGGAAAAAAAAGGGGGCCCCCTAAAACCCCAAAAAAAAAGGCTTTAACTAAAACCCAACAACCCGGCCCCCCCCCCGGGGGGGGGAAAAAAAAAACCCCCAAAAAACCCCCCAAAAAAAAACCCAAAAATAAAAAATAAATTTAATATTAAAAAAAAAAAAAATATTTTTAAATTTTTAAATTTAAAAAAAACTGAAAAAAAAATTTGAAAAAAAGGAAAAAAAGGAGAAGAAAAGGGGGGGAAGGGGGGAAAAAACAACAAAGGAGAAAAAACAAAAATAAAAAAAAAAAAAAAAAAAAAAAATAAAAGGGAAAAAAAAAAAAGGGGCGAAATTTAAACTTTTTTTTAAAAGGAAAAGAGGAAAAAGGGGGAGGGAAGGGGGGGGAAACGGAAACAGAAAAAAAAAAAAAAACCCCAAACCCCCCCCCCACCCCCCCCCCCCCCCCCCCCCCCCCCCCCGGGGTTTGAAAACCAAACGGGGTATTTTTACGCAAAAACCCCCCCCCCCCCCCCCCCCCCCCGGGGGGGGGGGGGGGGGGGGGGGGAAGAAAAGGGGGAAAGAAAAAGGGAGGGGGGAGCGGGAGGGGAAGAGGGGAGAAGAAAAAGGGAAAAAGAGGGGGAAAAAGAAGAGAAAAGAGAGGGGGAAATGAAGAGTTGGGAGAAGGAAAAAAAAGAGAAGAAAGGAAAAAAGGGGGAAAAGGGGGAAAGAAAGGAGAGACAAAGAAGAGAGAGAGAGAAAAAGGGAAGAGGAGAGAAAAAAAGACAAAGAAGAAGAAAAAAAGAAAAGAAAAAAAAAAAAAGGGAAAAAAAGGGGAGCCTTTTTCCTTTTTTTTTTTTTTTTTTGTTTTGTTATTGATATGAAAACCCCCCCCAAAGTGGGGGGGGGGGGTAAAGGGAAAA
>CM031604.1:56409712-56412212 GCA_018398815.1 Conus ventricosus | reverse complement strand
CCCTTTAAAAAAAACAAACAAAACCCAAACCAAAACTCCAACACACCAACACACACAAAACCCAAACACATTGCGGATGAACAACAAAGAAAAAGAAACGACAACAAAGTCCAAAATACACCATAAAACCAATAAAACAAAACAACACACCCAAAAAACAAACCCCCGTAGAAAACCCCCCCCACAACCACAAACAGCAACAACAAAAAAACCAACACCCAAACCACCACCCAAAGGGACACACACACCAAACCAGAACAAAAACAGAAAAAAAAAAAACCCCCCCACCCCAAAAACCAAATCAAGAACCCAACCACAAAAACACGAACCAACAAAAAAAAAAGGGAACTCTAGCAGTACTCAGTTCCATTAAAAAAAAGGCTTCATTGCTTTTTTCAAAAAACCCAAACCAGCTTGTTAATTTTCTGATTTCCCCCACCCGGGGAAAGGTTTTTGGTTTTTTTAACCCTTTTGACACGCTAATCTTGTTCTTGGGAAAGATATTAGGTTTGTCCCCACCCCTTTTCCCCAACTGACCTCCCCAACTTTTTTACCCCCCCCCCCCTTTGGCGGCCCTTTTCTGAGGGATTTAAAAGTACGAATTAATTTTTTCAAACTTGTTTGCCCGTGGAGAAACTATTAAAGAAAAAAAAAAAAAGAGGTGGGGGCAAGGGAAAATAGTCTTCTTCCAACGGGGGTTAGGGGTTAGGATAACAAAAATGTTCCCGGGGGGTTGGGTGGGTTGGGAGGCAATAAGTTGAGGGCGGGTGGATGAAATAAGGGGGGATGGTACCTTTGACATTTGAAATTTACCTTATTTGTCAGGCACGAAAATTTAAGAAATTTTAGGTTCCCTTATCCTTCTCCCTTTGCTCAAAAGGACCAGGGAGGAAATTTTAGAAAAGGGGAGAGGTTTGAAGAAATTTTGAAGGGAAAGAGTCAGGGGGCAAAAAACAAAGTCCCCCCTGGTTTTTTTTTGTTGTTTTTTTCCAAACACGCATGGAAAAAACAAAAAAAACAACACACACACACACACACCCCACACACCCCACAAAAAAAAAAAAAAAAAAAATAAAAAAAAAAAACGCTCACCGCCCCAGAAGGTAAAGGGGGGGGGGGGAAAAACAAACACACACCACCCCACACACCACCCACACCACCACACACACACAACACAAAAACACACACCCACCACCCACACACCAGGAGGGAGATTTAAAAAACAGGAGAGAGAAGAGAGAGAGACCAAAGAGAGGAGAGGAGAAAAGGAGAGGGAGAAGGAGCGCAGAAAAAGGGGAGACAGAGAGACAGACAGAGAAGAGCAGAGTCCACAATGACAGATAGGCCCCACGACAGCGAAGACAGCGACAGACAGACAGACAGACCCAAAAAGAAATTTTGCCGTGGAAAAGCCCAGGGCTCATGTCTAGGGATTGGACGGGGAAAAATGGACCGATGCAGCAGGTCCCTCCATCTGTTGTTGTGTGTCCCCTCCCTCCCTCCCCCTCCGCCCCCCCCCCCCCCCACCACAAACCAACCCCAACCCCTCAAAACCCCCCCCCACATCCCCGCCCTCTCCACCCCCCCCCCCCCCCCCCCCCGGGGGCGACAGGGCGGGGGCCGAGTTGAAGGGGCCGTGTTGGAAAAATTGCTGGCTGAAAGGTGGGGTTTCGTGCCCCTACTCACGCACGAGGGATGGACTTTTCGCCGCGTGGACGTTGTGCAACAGAGACAGACAGACAGATTAGAAAGAGAGATAGATAGGTGTAAATAGAGAAAAGGGAGTAAGAGAGAGGGAGGAGGAGGAAGGAGAGAGAGAGGGGGGAGGAGGGAGGAAGAGAAAGAGACAATACAATTATTCTAGGGGTTTATTTAATTTGTTTGTTGTTGTTTTTTTAAGAAGAGGAGAGAGAGTGAGAGAGAGAAGAGAGAGAGAGAGAGAGGAGAGACAAAGGAAGACGACAGACAGACAGACAGACAAGAAGACTGACGAACAATAAATTTTTTTTTGTTTTCTAAATAGTTGGGTTTTTGTAAACAATTCAAAACAAACCTGGTCACCGTACCAAAACAAATTAACAACCAGAAAAACCCCCCACAAACAAACACACAAACCCCCCACCACGCACCCCCCGACAACACACAAACACCAAGCACCACACACAGATACAAGAAAGAAAAGGGGGGGACCAGGAGACCGGGGAAACAACCAAAAAACACTAAAACCACCCACACCCCCACAACAAAACAACACACCACCACACCAAAAAAAAAAATCCACGGGAAAACCCCTTTCTCCCAAACTTTTAACCATAAAAGTGAACCCCGAAAGACAGGACAGACAAAAGACAGAAACAAACACACAAAACAAAAACGACACAAAACACACCAACACAACCACTATTACACCCAAAAAACACCGAAACAATTCCAAACTTTCAAACCCCCCTTTTTCCACACGCTGCACTCAGTCACAATGCATAGAAAGGCCCCCAAACAC
>CM031604.1:56402458-56404612 GCA_018398815.1 Conus ventricosus | reverse complement strand
CTTTTATTGTATGAGTTGAACCGAGATAATTAAGTTTAAATTTCCTACATTCTTGAAAAAGGGTTTTATGACATGAAAATACCGTTTTCACTAACAAAGTCCCCAGCATGAAAAACCTCTTTCAGATTTTTTTTCAACAAAAACAAAAATTGTTGATTTTGAATTCATGGTCATGAAAAATAGGTTCAGATGCAATCTCTCAACTTTGTCTAAATATTCTAAATAATGTGAATAATGAGACTGCCATGCGATTCAAACAAATCTTTCCGAAAATGATTCCGTTTAATATTTACGAACTTTTCTTAAACTTAAATTTCTATGGTATTCATGTCGAGACAAATTGTCTCCAGAATTGTTTTTCCACTTTGGGATTTTGTGCCGAAGTTTTACAGTTCGTCGTAATTTGAGTGCTTGGTTAAAGCTTGAACGTTTGGTAATCCTCTTCCTCCTTTTTCAACGCGATGCATAGCAGATTTTCTCTTCATCCTATCTGTCTGTTAATCCCAAAAAAAAATTCAAAACACATACTTTGGAGCTGTCCCACATCATTGTCGGGTGTGTTTGGAATCAAGAACCACAAATATACCCAAACTTTGACGATGTAAGATATGACATGATAAAACCAACTCCGACACGGCCCCTTTGGACAGCTGGGGTCATGAAATACAATGAAATGTGAACAGAATTGTGCTCACCCATGTCATTCAGCTGTACGTCATTAGCTTCTCGGGCGTGTCTGGGTTGTTGTTGTTGTTGTTTTTTTGTCTCCTTTGTTCATGTAACCAGTGCGGGATAGCAGTAAACAATGCAAGCGTAGCAGTTTAATCTCATCTTATGTTTGTTTCCTCACCTACTCTACAACAATTTTTTTTATAATTGTTCTCTCTCTCTCTCTCTCTCTCTTTTCTCTCATTACAGCTAATACAACTAATAGGTGTTATTGCCTATGGACCAGTCTCTCCGTACAGCTGTGATCTGTCTCACCCTCCCCCCGTCCATCCTGTGACGACCCGGGGGAGGAGAGGGTCACTGATAAAGGCAGCACTCCCCTCCTCCCTTCCTCTCTCTCTCTCTCTCTCCCCTCTGGGTACCTATCACCCGTGGATTGTGCTTTTGCAGTGACCCCAATTGCACTATCACGTCTCTGTGCTGCGTCAGGCAGTCAGCACTGCTCCGGTCTGCAGGCCTCCTTGACGAGTTTGCTCACGGAGATGAGGTGTTCAGATAGAGCGACATTAGGGGCCCTCAGGGGGTGGGGGGGGGGTGGAGGGAGGGGGTAGGGGGTGTGTGTGTGTGTGTGTGTGTGTGTGTGTGTGTTGTTGTGTGTGTTGTGTGTGTGTGAGTGAGTGTGTAATCGCGCGCGCGTGCGTACCTGCGTGGGTGCATGTGTGCTTGCGTGCGTGCGTGCGTGCGTGTGTGTGTGTGTGTGGTGTGTGTGTGTGTGTGTGTGTGTGTGTGTGTGTTGGGGTGTGGGGTGCGTGCGTGCGTGCGTGGGGCGTGTGTGTGTGTGTGTGTGGTGTGTGTGTGTGTGTGGGGTGGTGTGTGCGCGTGCTAGTGTGTGTGTGCGTGTGTGTGCACGCGCACGTACATGCGTGCGTGCGTTTTGTGCGTCCCCGCATGCGTACGTTTGCGTGTGTGTAAGTGTGCGTGTATGTGTGTCCGTGCGAGCATATTTGTGTGTTTTGTGTGCGCGCGCGCGCGCGCGCGCGCGTGTGTGTGTGTGTGTGTGTGTGTGTGTGTGTGTGTGTGTGTGTGTGTGTGTGTGTGTGTGGTGTGCCCTGCCTGCCTGCCTGCGTGCATGCGCGCGTGAGTTTGTGCGAGTGTGAAAGTATGCGCGCGCGAGTGTGTGTGTGTGTGTGTGTGTGTGTGTGTGTGTGTGTGTGGTGTGTGTCAGGCTCGCTAACACCTGAACCCAAATAGGGAGGGACAGACAGATTACGACCTACAATACCTAACGCCCAACTCAATAAGCAGTCCAGAAACAGATGAACAGTTCACACATGTATAATTTCATTCAAACCACGACACCGGGGGCCATAACACTGAATATTCCCCCTTACTACCCACACAATCACTTTCTCTCAACTCAAACATTCAACCACTTAACCCAATTCCCCACCACAAGATCTAGTCACACACACCCCCTGCACAACC
>CM031604.1:56392458-56397458 GCA_018398815.1 Conus ventricosus | reverse complement strand
ACAACTTTGTACCGTACAGGTACTGCGCAAACTTATTCACTCCCCACACCAGTGCAAGGCACTCCTTCTCGACTGTGGGGTAGTTTCTCTCAGCAGGCAAGAGCTTCTTGCTAGCACATGCTAGTGGGTGTAGCACACCCTCCTGTTCCTGGAGTAGAATGGCTCCGATCCCTGTCTCAGATGCATCCGTTCGCATACGAAACTTGCCGTCCGGCACTGGTAGCCTGCACACAGGCGGTGCACAGAACTTCTCCTTGAGACTCTCGAATGCTTCCTGGCATTCCGGTGTCCAGCGAACTTTCCTTGGTTCGCCACCCTTGGTCAGGTTGGTCAGAGGCAGAGCAATATCGGAAAACTGAGGGATGTATCGGCGGTAGTAGCCTACCAGGCCCAAAAAACTACGGACCTGCTTCTTGGTTTCAGGTCTGGATGCTTCCCGGATCTTAGCCATCTTGTCCTCCGTAGGCCAGATCTTCCCTCCACCAACCTTGTGTCCAAGTACTCGACCTCACGGCAACCGAGCTCACACTTGGTTGGCCTTGCTGTCAGGTTGCACTCTCGCAGCCTTCGGAATAACTGTCCAAGCGCTAGGGTGTGATCTTCCTGAGTCTCGTGGCCACCAGGATGTCGTCGATGAAGTTATCTATCTTCTCTGTATCAAGGGGCAGCATCAGCTTCCTCATCATTCGAGTGAATACAGCTCCTGAATGTACACAAACCGAATGGTACCACCCGCCACTGGAAACAACCCTGAGGAGTGATGAATGCTGTTTTGGGTCGGTCTTCTTCAGCCACAGGGATTTGCCAATAGCCTTTAGCCAATCGATTTTGCTGAGGAACCTCTTTTGCCCAAGCTTTGCGAATAGATAGTCTACCTCTGGCATTGGCTCACAGTCAAACTCACGACCTTGTTTAAACCGCCTGTAATCCACGCAGAAGCGGATCTTCCCGTCCTTTTTCTTAACAAGGACTATGGGCGATGCATTATGGCGAAGTGGACGGTTCTATGACCCCTAACTTCAGCATCGCCGCCACTTCATCTTTCCCTGTATTCCTCTGTGCGTATGGTACAGGGTATGGCTTGCAACGCACAGGAGTGGAGTCTCGCAAACGGATATGACATTCCTCCAAGTTAGTCTGCGACGGTAGGTCCGTAAACACGTCAGGGTACGCCTTGGTCAGCTCTCTGAGAGCCTGAGCGAACGCTGGGTCATCCGTTCCAATTACCACATCATCAGCTGTCTCGGATGCCTCCAAGGGTATCACAGGTATGTCCTTGGTTGTAATAGGGGTCACTCCCTCAGTCTCCTCCTCGATCACAACCGCCCTCATGACCGCCGTCATTTGGGTTTCTTCTTCCCTCTCCTTGAATAGCTGTGAGGAACCCATGGTCCCGTCTACAGTGTCATCCATGTCAGTTTTCCTATTGGTTGGTGTGACGGCTCGGATGGCTGCCGGGTGTGATGCTCTCTCTCTCATTGTACTTTTTCAGGAGATTCGTATGGAATACCTTGGTGCCCCGTTCCATTTGGATTTTGTAATCCACTTCTTCCTAACCGATCTACTACCCGGTATGGTCCTTTCCATGTCAGTTCCATCTTGTTGACCTTCTCGGGGCGAAGCACTATGACTCGCTCTCCGGGCCTGAACTCCCTGATCTTGGCCTTGCGGTCAAACTGGCGCTTTTGAGTCTCACCCGCCTGATCAGTGCTTCCTTCCGATTCGCATGTGTCCGCGATCTTGGTACGCAGCTCTACGACGTATTCGGCTGCAGTTCGAGTCTCGGGTTCTTCCGGGTGCAGCCAGGCTTCCTTGAGGATCTTCATCGGCCCTCTCACCCGTCTCCCATAGAGCAGTTTCGAATGGCGAAAACCCTGTGCTTGCCTGTGGTGCCTCACGATATGCGAACAGTGCAGCCGGAATCCAGCGGTCCCATTCCTTTGGCTGTTCCATGGCAAGGCGTTTCAGCATCTTCTTCAGTGTTGCATTGAAACGTTCCACCAGCCCGTTTACATTGGCGTGATAAGGCGTTGACGTCACACCTTTGATCGCCAGGAGTCTGTGGACCTCCTGCATAGTTTCGCTGGTGAATTGGGACCCTCTGTCTGAGAGTACCACTGCGGGAATCCCGGTCCTTGACCACATGGTGAACAAAGCCTCTGCTACTGTTGCAGTATCAATTGTTAACGGAGTGCTGTGGCTTCGGGGTACCTATGGCATAGTCTACTTGGACCAAGATAAATCGGTTACCCTGACTGGACGCTGGCACGACAGGCCCTACCAGATCCACTCCCACTTTGTCAAACGGATTCCTGCGACAGGAGATCTCACTAGGGGCACTGGTGGCACTCTACCTTTGTCTATAGTCTTTTGGCATTCTGGGCATGATCTGCAGTACTGAGCCACTTCCTTACACATCCCAGGCCAGTAGAAGTCCTGCAGCACTCTAGCTTTTGTTCGTTTAGTCCCATGTGTCCTGCCATGGGTACATCATGAGCCATCTTCATGACCTCAAGCCTCATATGCTTGGGAACACACACTTGGGTTGTAGTCTCATGTGGCGTGGTGTACGTCCTCACCAAGAGTCCATCCTGGTCTCCAAAAGTCACCCAGCCCTGACCTGACCGAGCTCGTACACCATTCTCTGCGGCCCGCCGGGGTGCATCCAACGTTGGGTCTTCCTCCTGCATCTTCTTGAGGTCTTTGAAGTCCACCCCAATGACTTGCTTTGTGACAGGCAATCCCTGGGTTGGTTCTCGCTGCCTCTTGGCCTGAGCTCGTGTCATGACAGCCATCACTGCTGTAGGATTCGCGTAAACTGGTACTTTCTGCGGTGCATCTTCCCACTCATTAGCAGCCCAATTCCCTATTAGGACTTGCTCACAGGGTTTCTTAAACACTAGTACAACAATTTGCCCTCCACAAACGGTGACGATACATGCACCTTGGCACAGGTACCTTGTACGAAGTGCCACTCTCAGCCATCTTCACATCCACCCCTTCCCAATGTAGTCTTCCGGGTCACCAGTGCTTCAGCCACTACAGTATATGTAGCTCCAGTGTCTCTTAGACCTCTCACACTTCGGCCATTCACGGTAACTATGCACCGTGGGGTGTAATGCTTCGCAGCACACGTCATGCAGAGGGACGGTGGGCTCTCTGCCTCGAGGCTCTCTAACTCGGCCCCTGCCAGTACTCTAGCCACCGATGGTTTGTTACCCTTCCCACCTGTGCTTCCTTTGTCACCAAGCCTTCTTCGTGGCATGGACGCACTCAGGTGCCCTTTGTCGCCGCACACCCAACACGTCATATCCCCCCTCGACTTAGTCAATGACTGTGGTGTTACACTGCCTCTCCCTGGACAGGCCTATCCCTTTGGGCGGCGTCAATGTTGGTTTGCTTCTGGGTATGCGCTTGCCCCCTACTATTGCCCTGAGGCTGACCTCGCTGAGCTCGTTCTCTCTGCACCTCCCTCATCGCTCTCTTGGCCTCTGCCAGGCGAGTAGCACATGCAGCCACTTCTTCTGCATCCTTCGGTGATGATTCCTTCACCTTTTGATAAATATCAGCAGAGAGCTGGTCGTATAGGCGCTCCTGAAGGAATAAATCTAAGACTCTTTAGGCTTACTTTGGTCCTTGTCAGCGGATACACACCACTGGGAGAAACATGCCCTAAGCCTGTCCAGCATCTGCTCAAATGTTTCAGCCACCTTCTTTTCCATCCTTCTGAACTTTTGACGGTAGGCGTCTGCGTCGAGGCGAAATACCTGAGCAAGGCAGCTTTTACTTCTGTGTAGACCTCCAACTTATCTGCAGATAACTTGAGGACTGCATCCCTAGCCTTCCCTTGGAGCAGAGCCACTAACTGACATGCCCATGCAGTTGGATGCCAACCACACAGCTTGGCTACCTGCTCAAAATGCTGTAGGTATTCGTCTACATCCTCATCATCTCTCATAAGCAGCAGCTTGACGTGCTTCCTATCGGCCCTTTCTCTCTTGCTCTTAGCCGCCTCCTTCTCCTCCACCTTCTCTCTCTCTTATTTGCATCTCTTCTTCCTTCTATCCTCGTCCCTCAGTGCCTGAGCTCCTCCTTGATAGCCTGCTCGCGCTCTCTATCCAGCCGCTGCTGCTCCACCTCACGCTTGTAATTAACTTCCTCGCGCTTGAGCCGCAACTCTTCCCCTTGCGAGCCTCCTCTTTTCCCTGCGCATCTCGCTGAGACGTAACTCCTCTTCCCTGGCCTCCTGCTTAAGCCGCAACTCTTCCTCCTTGCGTAGCCTCCTCTTTTCCCTGCGCATCTCGCTTGAGACGTAACTCCTCTTCCCTGGCCTCTGCTCTCTTTCCTGCGCATCTCGCTTGAGACGTAACTCCTCTTCCTTGGCCTCCTGCTCTCTTTCCTGCCGGGCCACCTCGTCCAGGCATCTGCCTACAAAGTCCGCTAACTCTCCTCCCTGTAACCCCATGCTTCGACCTAAACCGAACATATTGTTCGGCCAAGGTGTCAGCTGTTGCTCCGCCATAACCTCCTTCACTAACCTACCTGCATGCTCCTTAACTACCGGAGACGTTGCCGCAGGAGTAGGACTTCCTGAGCCCTTGGCCAGTTGTGAACGCAACTTACGGTCACTCGGGGTATGCAACATACTGAACTAGCCAAGACTAGCTAACCGCTCCTGCGTGCTTGAACCAAACATACAACGTTGGATATACACTATATTTGTTTTTAGGATCTGCAACCCCGGTACCTATAATAAACTGGTACTGAACTAAACCGGTACAATCACCATGCCAAAGATACCACACACATGGCCGCTCGCATAACCCATCATATGATGTGGAGTCACAATACATCAAAAGTCCACCCTTCAGAGGAAACTAACTCGCAAGATCCCGCAACACCGAGAACAAACCGCACCATGCTGGATTGTCAAATTAACATAAGACTGGCCCTCTTGCCAACAGCTGACAACAATGTCAAATCCAAACTGATGAACCAAA
>CM031604.1:56362521-56377521 GCA_018398815.1 Conus ventricosus | reverse complement strand
AAGATACATAATGTAGCTCCAAGAACGAACACACGTGACGTTTTGGGTCGGATCCGGATGGAGCTTGGCGAACGTCCGCTCACTCTCCTCGCATACCTGTGGCCTTGCTGCTCTTACAATTGACAGCATGCCAGGTTTTCCGCTGGCCACACGCTACAATTAGAATTTGGCGCTTAATCACTATGATTATAATCCATGTCAGCCTGTTGAGGCCTACCGTATGTTTGTGCCAGCATTTCATGATAAACTGATAATCGATCAAAAGAACAACGACCCACTAATTATTTCCCTGTTTTTTTTTTTTTTTTTTTTTTTTTTTTTTTTTTTTGGGGGGGGGAGATTTCCACCGATGACGTCACATGCAATCTTCACATACGTACCTTCCCCTTAGCTGACGTCACATTTCATGTCTTCGCACTCACCCCGTGACCCCTGTCGTTGAGTCAGGGCGGAAGCCCCTAGACAGTCCCTGGGACTATTCCAGTCTGTCTGCTTGGGACCACCCGGCTTGTAGCTTGATGGCCGTATGAAAGAAACGGAGGAGAATCCACTTTCAGACACAATGACAGTTCGCAAGATAGTTTCATAGTGCGAGTCTATAAATACTCGGATCCTTAAGCAAGGCCTTGGCGCATTGGTTTTTGGTGTGCAGCCTGTGGCCTGTAACGCGACCAGGTGGGGAGATGTGAATGTTGTCCAGTGGGAACAGTCGCTAGCCGTTCTACAGTGTCCGTTTCGTAACGTGGCCTTTTAAAGATTTTTTTGTTTTGTTTTTAATGGAACCGTTTTTTTTCGTTGTTTTTTTTCTCTCTCCGTTATTTTCTTTCTGGTCTTTGTTTTCTCTGAGAGTCATAATTAAAACGGGAATGGCCTGTCACACCTCAGCATTGAAACTCTTTCTGTTTTTTTTTATATTTGGGAAGTTAAATTTCCGGATGGATTGCTAACACAAAAATCGAAGTCTTATCGGTCTGGTTGAATTAAGATCTCTCTCTCTCTCTCTCTCTGTATAGTATGCGTGAGAAAGAGAGAGAGAGAGGGGGGGGGGAGAGAGAGATAAAGGCAGACGGAGATAGACGGATTGCCAGACAGACACAGACACAGAGAAGGGAAAGAGAGGGCGGAAGAAAGAGAGAGAGAGAGAGACCGATAGGCAGACACACAGCGACAGAGAGAAAGAGAATATTGCCTTGAAACTGTTATCAGTCCGGCCAAACGGTAACGACATTTCTTAATTCTTTCCTCGTTTACAGTCGAGAATCTTTAATAAGACTGTGTGCTTTTACACGGATTCCTAATTAAAACACACAAGAGAGAGAGCGGACAGAAGAAAATTTTGCCCCGAACCTTTCACGAGTTTTGTTTCTGGATATTGCTATTGAGTTGTTTTTTTTTAAATTGAAGTTTCACCTTGCAATTGAGAAATCTAATTCTGATCTCTGTCTGAGTATTTTTGTTTTTGATTAGACACCAGAGAGAGAGAGAGAACGCACACACACATCACTCTCTCTTTGTGTCCCTCTGGTGTCTAATTTTTAATATATATATATAATTATAAACAAAGCTTGTTCTTATGTCTTAGATTGAAGAAATATGGGGAGATAAGCATTCATATCTGCAGTGGTAGATAATTCTGCCTAAAAACAAAGCCTGCTCTTATGTCTTAGAATGAAGAAATATGGGGAGATAAGCATTCATATCTGCAGTGGTAGATAATTCTGCCTAACTAACAGTATGTGCTTGAGCGGGTGAAAATAAAATAAATGCTTCTCAAAATGAGCCTTCAGCAAGCTTATAGCCTCCAAGGAAGAGACATCCTCCAATAGGGAGGGAAACTCACTGACATATAATAAACTCCTGGTCAGATACCGATATTTCGAAACCTGATTGTTTCTCCTCAGTGACCGCGGAAAGTGGTAATTTGACTCATCTGCCTTTTCAGTTTTAAGAAGAATGCAATCCCAGAAAAGGCTGGTGTGCAATACCGTAGTATGTTTGTTGAGTTTTCAAAAAACCAACCAAAGGTGCCACCTAAGAAGCAAAAGAAAATCATGAAAGAGCAAAACAACCTACATTTTCTTGTGAAAAGTAGAAAATATAAAAAGATAACCTCTTAAGACACAAGTGCTGAGGGCCAGTTCTTGGAATGAATCCGCAAGGGACTAAATTACAACAAACTAATAAATTCCAAGGACAAGTACCGAGCACCATTCCAGCAACTTACAGAGCAGCTTGGTGTAGCAATGACTGCAAGAAATATTGAATTATAAACAAAGCTTGCTCTTATATATATATATATATATATATATATATATATATATATATAATATATATATATATATATATATATATATATACATATATATAATGTCCCTTGTAGTCAGGGGTTGTTTAGACTAATGACTGACCGTCATAGTCATTGACGATTTTCTCTTTTCATTTAATCACATTAGTAGCAGAACCAGATCTAGTCTCTCTCTCTCTCTCTCTCTCTCTCTCTCTCTCTCTCTCTCTCCTCTCTCTCTCTCTCTCTCTCTTTCACACACACACACACACACACACACACACACACACACACACACACACACACACACACCACACACACACACACATAAATGTACGTACACAACACACACACACACACACACACACACACACACACACACACACACACACACACACACACACACACACGCATACATGTACGTACACAACACACACACACACACACACACACACACACACACACACACACACACACACACACACACACACACACACACACACACACACATGTACGTACACAACACACACACACACACACACACACACACACACACACACACACACACACACACACCAAATGTATATTGATCGACAGCAGATCGATGCTGGCTACCGCCAACGTTTTCTGGCACCAATAACGGACGTTGCAGAACCCCATGGTCTGGCTGGCAACTCGCCCTCCCTTTCCCCACCCCCTTCCCACTAACCCTACTCCACCCACCCTTCCCACCACAGCACCGAAATCTACCCCCCTCCTCCCCTTCCCCCCTCCTCTCCACACACCTTTCACCCTCCCCATTTCCTTTTTTTTTTTTTAAATTCTGTATCAATCCTCTAACATTGTGTGGCCAGCCCGTTGTTCATGTTGGCTGGCACTTGCGCATGGTCAGTCGGGTTAGGTGTGAAGCCGCGCGGTCGTTAAGTCCCACTTCCAAGGCCCCCGTCTCCACCCCACCACCAGCGTCCCTTCCCCTCCCCCCTGCCTTCCCTCTTCCAATCCCCCCTCGCTCTCTGTGTGCTCCTTTCACCCTCCCGCCTTCCCCACCCCCTTTTCCTACAACCCCCCCCCTTCCATTGCACCCCCCCCCACCACCTTCCCGATTACACTGTCCATGCTGACAGATTCCTTGGAGTGGGTTGGGTGAGAGGAGGGTGGTGACTGTGGCCTTCCCCTGTGGTCATTTGTGGACGGTTATTGATAGTGGTCAGTCAGTTCGTTGACCCTGTCAGAAAAAAAAAAAAAAGCAATTCATTCCCCCTCTCCTCCCTTTCTTCCCATCCCCCAAAAAGGGGGGAAAAGGAAAAGGGAAACAAAAAGTAAAAATAGAAAAAAAAGAAACAGATACACTGACACACAGACAGAAACAGACAGACAGACAGACAGACAAACACACACACACACACACACACACACACACACACACTCCACGCATGCACACACGCGCAGCGCACATACACATACGCACGCGCACACACACACACACACACACACACACACACACACACACACACACACACACACACACACACACACACACACACACACACAGAGGCTAGTCGATCTGAAGGTTTCAAACAGGGAAAAAGCGGAAAGAGGGGAAAAGAATGAGAGGGATGAGGAAGGCGGAGAGTTAAACATCTCCCGAACACCATTCTCTCAGTGCCAGTGGAAGTAACGAAAAGGGAATTGTGAGTTCCGAACCAGCAGACGAGAGACAGTCTTTTTTCTTTTGATCAATACATGAAATATATAATATATATATATAATATATATATATATAATATATATATATATATATATATGTATACACACATAACAAAAGCCTAAATGGTCTTCTTTCTCGTTGTCATCGTCAACGAAAGAAAAGGGGAACAACTGATGTAGATGACAGGGGTGATGAAAAACAAAAAAACAACAACAACAAAAAAGGGACCTCCAATGTGAGAATAAAGTTGAATGAATTCGGATTAGGTTTTTCTTTGAGAAAATAAGGGTGTTTTGGTGACATACACGATTTTATTCGTGTTTCGGCAAAGACTGACTGATTGATTGGAGTTGGCGGATTTACGGTTTACAGAATGTGACATGTTATGCATTACATTCCCACCTATTTATCACTAGATATTAATTAACATTTGAGATATGTTGTGACAAAGTTCAGATTTGGTATTTCAGATACTTATGCACATTCTTGTTACAGAATTGTAAATGACGGTATGAATTCTTTGTCCGTTATGTCATGAATCACAGGAAAACGAAGTTCATTTTCTTCTGTCATGTCCAGAATGAAGTGATCTTAGACGGCAGTAAATCCCCCCTAAATTGATCAGACACCCTTCCTTATTCAAATTAATCTTGTTAATGACATCGACAAAGATGAAATCGTGGAACAGCTTGCTGCGTATTTGTACAGAGGCTTTAAAACCGGCGAAACTCTTGTGTTAGCATAGGTTGTTTACCTCAGTTACTGGAAATGTATGGTGTAATGCAATTCTGTGCGTATGTTTATATCCCCCTTCTAAGGGGATACGGCCTTTATGAATAAAAATCTTTGTCGTGTCTTGTCTGTTATCTGTCTCGTCTCTCTACCTCTCTCTCTCTCTGTCAGTCTGTCTCTCTCTGTCTCTGTCTCTCTCTCTGTCTTGTGTCTATGCATCTGTCTCTCTCTGCCTCTCTGTCTGTCTCTCTGCCTGTCTCCCTCTCTCTCTCTGTCTGTCTCTCTGCCTGTCTTTCTCTCTGTCTTTGTCTGTCTCTGTCTGTCTCTCCCTTTCTCTCTGCCTTCCCAATCTGTAGTAAAATCCATTTTTATCGAAAAAAAAGAACACACACACACACACACACACACACACACACACACACACACACACCCCACACACACACACACACACGCACGCAGAAACGCCGTAGCGACAAGCTTTTCTTACTGAGACCCACCCCGAATGTCATCGAAGGATTCTTGATATCAGATGAAGACGTTACAGGATGCACTGCAGTGGACTTCGACTTTTGAGTGGGGCCAACGAACGGCTGAGAATGAGACAGCGGCGAAAATACACTCAGCGTGCGTGCAGATATTGTTTTGAAAGAAAAAAACAAACAGACAAAAACAAACAAAAAACAAAGTAGCCTCATCTCACTGGCTGTCTGTCGTGTGCAGCTGCAATACGACGGTCTCTCTCCCCCCCCCCCCCCCCCCCCACCCACCCGTTTTAATTTTTTTTTTTTCTGAGCCATCCCTCTCCCATCCCCACTCGACCTCTTGATTCATCCCTCCAGCTCCCCCTCCCATTATGTTCCAAACCCATTCACCCAACCCCTCCCCTACTTCATCCATCTGTGGGGTGTGTGTGTGTGTGTGTGTGTGTGTGTGTGTGTGCGTGCGTGCGTGCGTGCGTGCGTGCGTGCGTGCGTGTGTGTGTGTGTGTGTGTGTGTGTGTGTGTGTGTGTGTGTGTGTGTGTGTGTGTGGTGTGTGTGTGTGTGTGTGTTTCTCGATTATGACGATCTGCCATCTGCGATGCTTCTGAATGTATCGTATTATTCTCTCTCTCTCTCTCCTCTCTCTCTCTCTTCTCTCTCTCTCTCTCTCTCTCTCTCTCTCTCTCTCTCTCTCTCTCTCTCTCTGCTTGCCTGTGCGTCTTTTTGTCTGTCTGTCTGTCTGTCTCTGTGTCTCTGTCTCTCTGTCACTGTCTCTGTAACTGTCTCTGTAACTGTCTCTGTAACTGTCTCTGTCTGTCTGTCTGTCTCTCTCTCTTTCTCTCTCTCTCTCTCTCTCTCTCTCTCTCTCTCTCTCTCTCTCTCTCTCTCTCTCTCTCTCTCTCTCTCTCTTCTCTCATCTTTCATCACACTACACAGACACGACTGATAAGAGGACTGTGGTGGATGGGAAGATGAAAAGATTGTCTCTGCTCTACTTCAGACTTATAGTTTATATGCTGCCAACGAACGCGCCGACCAAGATTGTCACGGGTTACAGGCCTATCATGGACACATGAAATCGTTTGTCTCATCTTCGCCTCTGTCACCCGCCATATCTTCTTTCTCCGTTTTCAACAGTCTGCCCCCCCCCCCTCCTCCCCACCCCCTGCTCTTTTCCCCTCCGACCTCCCCCCCCCTTTCTCCTTCTTCCTCTCCCCCGCCTCACACCCTCTCCATCCATTCCCTCCCTCCGGTTCATGGAAACCAGGTGAAGAAAAATAACGCAGTTCGATTTATTTTATTCGAAAAGAGCATGTTTTTGTCCCATTGCCGGCAGCAAGCTGTTGTTTTACTCACCAGAGTTTTCTTCTTCATCTCCTTCTACACAGAGAGAGAGAGAGAGAGAGAGAGAGAGAGAGAGAGAAAGAGGGGGACAGACAGACAGATACAGAGAGACACAGAGAGAGAGAGAGAGAATGGGTGAATACTGTCAGGGTCACTGACATTGCTACTTGAGCCCGTACATGTATGTATTATGTTACAGATAGATCTAGTGGAGGCGATTCATGTTTGAACTTGTGCATGTGCGGACTGATCATGTTCCATGTCAGTGTATCTTGCGCGGTTCGCATCAGAGTCAATTTTTCTTCTATATGTGCTAGGGTGAGCCGGCGAACATTTCCGCTCACGTCGCATGCGAGTGTGTGCGTCAGTGGATATCTGTGTGACAGCACAGCTTGGGAGAGGGTAGGGAGGTATCTTGAACTTTTTAGTGTTTTGTCCGTGGAAGTGGGGAAATTGGGTCATCCCATCATCCTCACTGTGAGTTGCCCAGTCGTAGTTGACCTTACGTTGAATTGTCCAATCACAGCCAAGTTGACTGTAAAGCAGGCTGGGGATTAGGTGAACTGTCGCTCAGTGTTATTTTGCAGCTGCTTCAGAGTGGAAGTCTCTGACGTTGTGTGTGTTTCATGTTGGAAGTCCTGGTGAATCCTTTTAGGAACCTTGTGTTCAGGGTTCGGGCTTGAGGATTAGCGGAGCTGCCTTGAGTCTGGAGAGGACTGATTCTGTGTTTCTGTGTAATTGCATTCTTCTCGCTGTTGGAAGTACAGGGAAGGACTGTCGCTACTGTAATTTGTGAAGACGTGGTTGCTGTGTTTTGTATTGAACTGTAACCAGTGTTCCTGAGACCTGGTGGGGTGAAGACTTGGTTGCTGCGTTTGTGTTGAACTGTAACCGGTGTTCCTGAGACCCTGGTGGGTGAAGACTTGGTTGCTGTGTTTGTGTCGAACTGTAACCTGTGTTCCTGAAACCTTGGTGGGTGAAGACTTGGTTGCTGTGGTTGGGTGCTGTAGACGTGCTGGTCTGGGGGTGGCCTTGGTGGCGCTGGACAACCCATCTCGGAGTTGGGCCGGACACGTGTTGGTTCAAGATATCTCCTGCAATCCTGCCTTAGCTGGTGCCTGTAATCCTGCCTTAGCTGGTGACAGGATCCCTGTGCTAGGAGTGACAGAGCGTGGGCTACTCTTCCTGTTGCTGTGACAGGCCGAAGTGGTGCATGTGAATGTTGACGACAAACAGGGGCTGTGTTGAGGTAACAGCATTGAACATTATTTCCAGGATAAGGAAATGAGCGTCATTCATCAGTCGTGCAGTGGACTACCCAGTGTGTGAAAGACACTAGCAAAAATCTCTAGTGACTTTAAATTTATTTAGTAATATTTTTGTATAGCTGGTTTAGTTGTTGGCTAATTAGTCATTACTTGTGTGTGTCGCAGGCTGCACAGGTTTTCAAGACAAATTTTCTTTTGTGTGGTGGAAAAAAAAAAAAAAAAACAACAACATTTATATCAACATTTTTATATGTTGGACAACTTGGTTGGGCCATTCTCTGCGAGTAGTTCATAGCAACCAGGTTACTGGGTTATTAATTGGTCATGCGTGCTTTAAGTGCCCAGTTGTTGGAATGTGACCCAGTTTAATTAATCTGAAAGTGTGTGAACATTGCTGAATTGTTGTAGTTTTGTGCATTCTATCAGTGATTGTGTTACAAAATTGTAGTTTTGGGCATTCTATATCAGTGATTGGTCTGTCACTGTGTTACAAAATTGTAGTTTTGGGCATTCATATTCGGTGTTTGGTTCGTCATTGTGTCGGAGTTCATTCCCTGGTTGCTGGCTTGTGCATGAGCCGGTAAGTGAATTTGTTGAGTAAGTCTCGGATTCACAGTGTCCTGTTGGGCCAATAGCCAAGGTGTTATCGGTCGTGTGGGTTGTATTGCACGGTAGCGATGCATCGCACCAGGCTGGGCACTTTGGGATTTGACCCAAATTAAGGTTAGTCATTAATTAATTTCATGACCTTGTGTTAGTTTGGTTGTGCAGGGGTGTGTGTGACTAGAAATCTGTGTGCGAATTGGGTTAAGTGGTTGAATGTTTGAGTTTGAGAGAAAGTAAATTGTGTGGGTAGTAAGTGGAATATTCAGTGTTATGGACCCCGGTGTCGTGGTTTGAATGAAATTATACATGTGTGAACTGTTCATCTGTTTCTGGACTGCTTATTTGAGTTGGGGCGTTAGGTATTGTAGGTCTGTAAGTCTGTCTGTCCCTCCCTAGTTGGTTCAGGTGTTAGCGAGCCTGACATATGGTGGAGATGCGGGGTACAATTAGGGTAAGTAGGAGTTAATTAGTTATAAGGAAGGGTTGGTTAGCAGGGAGGTTGTTAGAGGAACTTCAGGCAAGCATACAGACTCACTCTGAGTGTAAACATTAGGAACTCAGAGTAGTCAGTGGGTGGTTGGAGGGTGCGTGCCTAGTAAGGGTGGAGCATAGATAACGAGCACTCAGGCGTGCAAGACCTGCTAATTGCCGTTGTTAGTGTGTGGAAGTGATGTGCTTTGTCTGTAATGTCTGTTTTGTCATGGGGTCTGTTTTGTCATGGGGTCACGATAGTGTAAATAACTCGAATTATTTGTTTTCTGCCAGTTTGTTGTAGAAACTATAGTTATTTTGTTTCTGCCATTTGTTGTAGAAAACTATAGTTATTTTGTTGTCTGCCATTTGTTGTGGAAACTACAGCTATTTCATTTTATGCCAATTTGTGGTGGTTAATTGGTGTCGACCAGATGGTTGGTGGCTGGCCAGAGGGGGCTATTTTGGGTTTTCATCAGTTTGGATTTGACATTGTTGTCAGCTGTTGGCAAGAGGGCCAGTCTTTTTTGTTAATTTGACAATCCAGCGTGGGTGCGGTTTGTTCTGGGTGTTGCGGGATCTTGCGAGTTAGTTTCCTCTGGAAGGGTGGACTTTTGATGTATTGTGACTCCACATCATATGATGGGTTATGCGAGCGGCCCATGTGTGTGGTATCTTTGGCATGGTGATTGTCCCGGGTTTAGTTCAGTACCAGTTATTATAGGTACCGGGGTTGCAGATCCTAAAAACAATATAGTGTATATCCAACGTTGTATGTTTGGTTCAAGCACGCAGGAGCGGTTAGCTAGTCTTGGCTAGTTCAGTATGTTGCATACCCCGAGTGACCGTAAGTTGCGTTCACAACTGGCCAAGGGCTCAGGAAGTCCTACTCCTGCGGCAACGTCTCCGGTAGTTAAGGGCATGCAGGTAGGTTAGTGAAGGAGGTTATGGCGGAGCAACAGCTGGACACCTTGGCCGACAAATATGTTCGGTTAGGTCGAAGCTGGGTTACAGGGAGGAGAGTTAGCGGACTTTGTAGGCAGACGCCTGACGAGGTGGCCCGGCAGGAAAGAGAGCAGGAGGCCAAGGAAGAGGAGTTACGTCTCAAGCGAGATGCGCAGGAAAGAGAGCAGGAGG
Organism: Conus ventricosus; assembly: GCA_018398815.1. Taxonomy (NCBI): domain Eukaryota; kingdom Metazoa; phylum Mollusca; class Gastropoda; order Neogastropoda; family Conidae; genus Conus; species Conus ventricosus. The sequence continues at coordinate 56,367,491 of CM031604.1, read as the reverse complement.
CCAGGAAGAGGAGTTTACGTCTCAAGCGAGATGCGCAGGGAAAAGAGGAGGCTCGCAAGGGGGAAGAGTTGCGGCTACAAGCGCGAGGAAGTTAATTACAAGCGTGAGGTGGAGCAGCAGCGGCTGGATAGAGAGCGCGAGCAGGCTATCAAGGAGAAGCTCAGGCACTGAGGGACGAGGATAGAAGGGAAGAAGAGATGCAAATAAGAGAGAGAGAAGGTGGAGGAGAAGGAGGTGGCTAAGAGCAAGAGAGAGAGGGCCGATAGGAAGCACGTCAAGCTGCAGCTTATGAGAGATGATGAGGATGTAGCATTTTAGCAAGTAGCCAAGCTGTGTGGTGGCATCCAACTGCATGGGCATGTCAGTTAGTGGCTCTGCTCCAAGGGAAGGCTAGGGATGCAGTCCTCAAGTTATCTGCAGATAAGTTGGAGGTCATACACAGAAGTAAAAGCTGCCTTGCTCAGGTATTTTCGCCTCGACGCAGACGCCTACCGTCAAAAGTTCAGAAGGATGGAAAAGAAGGTGGCTGAAACATTTGAGCAGATGCTGGACAGGCTTAGGGCATGTTTCTCCCAGTGGTGTGTATCCGCTGACAAGGACCAAAGTAAGCCTAAAGATGTCTTAGATTTATTCCTTCAGGAGCGCCTATACGACCAGCTCTCTGCTGATATTTATCAAAAGGTGAAGGAATCATCACCGAAGGATGCAGAAGAAGTGGCTGCATGTGCTACTCGCCTGGCAGAGGCCAAGAGAGCGATGAGGGAGGTGCAGAGAGAACGAGCTCAGCGAGGTCAGCCTCAGGGCAATAGTAGGGGGCAAGCGCATACCCAGAAGCAAACCAACATTGACGGCGCCCAAAGGGATAGGCCTGTCCAGGGAGAGGGCAGTGTAACACCACAGTCATTGACTAAGTCGAGGGGGGAAAAATGACGTGTTGGGTGTGCGGCGACAAAGGGCACCTGAGTGCGTCGTGCCCACGAAGAAGGCTTGGTGACAAAGGAAGCACAGGTGGGAAGGGTAAACAAACCATCGGTGGCTAGAGTACTGGCAGGGGCCGAGTTAGAGAGCCTCGAGGCAGAGAGCCCACCGTCCCTCTGCATGACGTGTGCTGCGAAGCATTACACCCCACGGTGCATAGTTACCGTGAATGGCCGAAGTGTGAGAGGTCTAAGAGACACTGGAGCTACATATACTGTAGTGGCTGAAGCAGTGGTTGACCCGGAAGACTACATTGGGAAGGTGGTGGATGTTTAAGATGGCTGAGAGCGGCACTTCGTAAAAAGGTACCTGTGGCCAAGGTGCATGTATCGTCACCGTTCGTGGAGGGCAAAAATTGTTGTACTAGTGTTTAAGAAACCCTGTGAGCAAGTCCTAATAGGGAATTGGGCTGCTAATGAGTGGGAGGATGCACCGCAGAAAGTACCAGTTTACGCGAATCTACAGCAGTGATGGCTGTCATGACATGAGCTCAGGCCAAGAGGCAGCGAGAAACCAACCCAGGGATTGCCTGTCACAAAGCAAGTCATTGGGGTGGACTTCAAAGACCTCAACAAGATGCAGGAGGAAGACCCAACATTGGAAAGCACCCCGGCGGCCGCAGAGAATGGTGTATTGAGCTCGGTCAGGTCAGGGCTGGGTGACTTTTGGAGACCAGGATGGACTCTTGGTGAGGACGTACACCACGCCACATGAGACTACAACCCAAGTGTGTGTTCCCAAGCATATGAGGCTTGAGGTCATGAAGATGGCTCATGATGTACCCATGGCAGGACACATGGGGACTAAACGAACAAAAGCTAGAGTGCTGCAGGACTTCTACTGGCCTGGAATGTGCAAGGAAGTGGCTCAGTACTGCAGATCATGCCTGAAATGTCAAAAGACTGTAGACAAAGGTGGAGTGCCACCAGTGCCCCAAGTGAGATCTCCTGTCACAGGAAATCCATTCAACAAAGTAGGAGTGCATCTGAGACAGGGATCAGGGCCATCCTACTCCAGGAACAGGAGGGTGTGCTAGCAAGAAACTCTTGCCTGCCGAAAAAAGACTGCCCACAATGGAGAAAAACTGCCTAGCACTGGTGTGGGAGTGAATAAGTTTGCGCAGTACCTGTACGGTACAAAGTTTGTGATACAGGTGGATCACTCTCCCTTGCAGTATCTCGAGCGGGTTCAAGTCGACTAGTGGAAGGGTTACACGGTGTGCACTACAGCTGCAGCCCTACCAGTTCAAGGTTGAGGCTATCCCTGGTGATTCAGAATGGCGCAGCTGACTGCCTCAGTAGGCTGGGTTGAATTGGAGGGTATCTGAGAGTATGTGTTACTAGCATACTGTGGTTGGAAAGCGTTTGTCTACCTGTCATTAATTGAACGTAGAGTTCAATCTTGGAAGGGGGTATGTCAGGGTCACTGACATTGCTACTTGAGCCCGTACATGTATGTATTATGTTACAGATAGATCTAGTGGAGGCGATTCATGTTTGAACTTGTGCATGTGCGGACTGATCATGTTCCATGTCAGTGTATCTTGCGGCGGTTCGCATCAGAGTCAATATTTCTTCTTATGTGCTAGGGTGAGCCGCGAACATTTCCGCTCAACGTCGCATGCGTTTTGTGTGCGTCAGTGGATATCTGTGTGACAGCACAGCTTGGGAGAGGGTAGGGAGGTATCTGAACTTTTTAGTGTTTTGTCCGTGGAAGTGGGGAAATTGGGTCATGCATCATCCTCACTGTGAGTTGCCCAGTCGTAGTTGACCTTACGTTGAATTGTCCAATCACAGCCAAGTTGACTGTAAAGCAGGCTGGGGATTAGGTGAACTGTCGCTCAGTGTTATTTTTGCAGCTGCTTCAGAGTGGAAGTCTCTGACGTTTGTGTGTGTTTCTATGTTGGAAGTCCTGGTGAATCCTTTAGGAACCTTGTGTTCAGGGTTCGGGCTTGAGGATTAGCGGAGCTGCCTTGAGTCTGGAGAGGACTGATTCTGTGTTTCTGTGTAATTGCATTCTTCTCGCTGTTGGAAGTACAGGAGAAGACTGTCGCTACTGTAATTTGTGAAGACGTGGTTGCTGTGTTTGATTGAACTGTAACCGGTGTTCCTGAGACCCTGGTGGGGGGAAGACTTGGTTGCTGCGTTTGTGTTGAACTGTAACCGGTGTTCCTGAGACCCTGGTGGGGTGAAGACTTGGTTGCTGTGTTTGTGTCGAACTGTAACCTGTGTTCCTGAAACCTTGGTGGGTGAAGACTTGGTTGCTGTGGTTGGGGGCTGTAGACGTGCTGGTCTGGGGGTGGCCTTGGTGGCGCTGGACAACCCATCTCGGAGTTGGGCCGGACACGTGTTGGTTCAAGATATCTCCCTGCAATCCTGCCTTAGCTGGTGCCTGTAATCCTGCCTTAGCTGGTGACGGGATCCCTGTGCTAGGAGTGACAGAGCGTGGGCTACTCTTCCTGTTGCTGTGACAGGCCGAGTGGTGCATGTGAATGTTGATGACAAACAGGGGCTGTGTTGAGGTAACAGCGTTGAACATTATTTCCAGGATCAAGGAAATGAGCCGTCATTCATCAGTCGTGCAGTGGACTACCCCGTGTGTGAAAGACACTAGCAAAAATCTCTAGTGACTTTAAATTTATTTAGTAATATTTATTGTATAGCTGGTTTAGTTGTTGGCTAATTAGTCATTACTTGTGTGTGTCGCAGGCTGCACAGGTTTTCAAGACAAATTTTCTTTTTTGTGGTGGAAAAAAAAAAAAAAAACCAAAACATTTATATCAACATTTTTATATGTTGGACAACTTGGTTGGGCCATTCTCTGCGAGTAGTTCATAGCAACCCAGTTACTGGGTTATTAATTGGTCATGCGTGCTTTAAGTGCCCAGTTGTTGGAATGTGACCCAGTTTAATTAATCTTGAAAGTGTGTGAACATTGCTGAATTGTTGTAGTTTTGTGCATTCTATCAGTGATTGTGTTACAAAATTGTAGTTTTGGGCATTCTATATCAGTGATTGGTCTGTCACTGTGTTACAAAATTGTAGTTTTGGGCATTCTATATCGGGGTTTGGTTCGTCATTGTGTCGGAGTTCATTCCTGGTTGCTGGCTTGTGCATGAGCCGGTAAGTGAATTTGTTGAGTAAGTCTCGGATTCACAGTGTCCTGTTGGGCCAATAGCCAAGGTGTTATCGGTCGTGTGGGTTGTATTGCACGGTAGCGATGCATCGCACCAGGCTGGGCACATTGGGATTTGACCCAAATTAAGGTTAGTCATTAATTAATTTCATGACCTTGTGTTAGTTTGGTTGTGCAGGGGGTGTGTGTGACTAGAAATCTGTGTGCGAATTGGGTTAAGTGGTTGAATGTTTGAGTTTGAGAGAAAGTGATTGTGTGGGTAGTAAGTGGAATATTCAGTGTTATGGACCCCGGTGTCGTGGTTTGAATGAAATTATACATGTGTGAACTGTTCATCTGTTTCTGGACTGCTTATTTGAGTTGGGGCGTTAGGTATTGTAGGTCTGTAAGTCTGTCTGTCCCTCCCTAGTTGGTTCAGGTGTTAGCGAGCCTGACAAATACCTTGGTGTACAAGAGATTGATTTTCTTTTTGCTGTATTCCCATCACATGTTGTGGACCATCCATCTGTCTGCTACACCCCACCTCCCTTCCTCCTCCCCTCCCCCCCCCCCATCGTCACCCACACCCTTTCTTACTCTCTCATTGGCTGGCTGTCGACGATGCGCCCATCAGCATTGTGTCCTTAACTTTGTCTGAAGTACAAAGTTGAAGGAGAAGGAGGGAAGGGGTGGGGGTGGAGGAGAGTGGGGGGGGGGGGGGGTTAGGGAGATGAGGAATATATATGCTGTGACCTGATGCCTTGCCCTCCACTTCCTCCCCCTCCCCCCACTCCATCAACCCACCCACCCTCCCTCACTCTTCCCTCCTCACTCTCCCACCCCTACCCCCAGTCCCTCCATTGTCTGTCTCTCCATCT
>CM031604.1:56335330-56342830 GCA_018398815.1 Conus ventricosus | reverse complement strand
GTTTTTCCTATACATGGGCAAGGAAAACCTAGGGCAATAAAAACACTATCGCCCCCATCCTCTAACCTAAATTTTTGAAAACTTATGGAAAAATAATTTTAAAAATAAATTGGGCCCTTTTTTCTTTTAAAAAACAAATTTATTATCCTCAAAAACCAAGCAGGTTTTTTCGGAAAGGCCGCCCAACCACTGAACATCAAGTAAAACTAACGACGAAAATTAAAAAAACATTTTGCTAAAAGGGAAAAATTTTCCTGGCAAACTTTTTTTGGGTGTAAAAGCTTATACCAAGAAATTGGCATTAAAATTTTTCCCAAAAACCCGGGAAAACAAAATTTTAAAATTTTTGTAATATGTATAATTATAACAAAATTTTCTGCAAATTTTTCATACAATAAGATTTGGGGAAGCACAAAACCTCAAAGCTTAGAGAACTCCATAGGGGTTTCCCCCCAAGGGTTCTTTTTCTATCCCCTTTTGTTTTTTTAAATATATTATAGCAGATTTTCCAAAGAATTTTTTCGAAAGATACGGTTTTAGCCCATTACCAAAAGGTTTTATGTAGGGGGTTTGAAGGTAAAAAAAGAAGCGAAAAAACCCCAAATTTAGAGTTTTAAAATTTAAAACCCAAAAAAAAAGAAATCCCAAAAAAGATTAATAAAATCCCAAATTTCATGAAGGAACAGGTTTTATCGAAAACATAGAAAAAAAAAAATTTTGTTCTTTTAAAACTCAGGGTAAAAAAACCCTAAAAATTTCTCCTATTTTTACTATCAATGGCAATGAAAAAAATTTAACACAAATGTTAAGTTTTTGGGGTTCTAACCGGTCATCTAAACTTCCCTTTGGAACCCCAAATATACAGTACATTTTGGGAAAAAAGGAAAAGGTTTTAAATTTTCCTCAAAATCAAAAATAAACCCCGGGGGGGTCAAGAAAAAAAAGCACTTTTTTTCCCTTTTGCAAAACCCCCTTAGTTCGACTCTTTTTAAATTTTACGCCCAGGAAATTTTTTTTAGGCTTCCAAAATATTTTTAAAAAACAAATTACAAAGAAAAGTTTTGCAAAGCTTTCAAAAACCCGCTCTTGGGGGTTAAAAACTCATGTTTCCCAAATTTCTGGGGGTTTATAAAAAAAGGCATTTGTTTTTTCCTTTTTTCCTTGACGAACAAAGGAAAAGCATTCCAAAAATTTGTAAAAAATTCCCGGTTCGCGAATAAACGCTTTTGGGAAAGGGAAAAAACCCTAGGCTAGATTCCGAAAAAATTTTTTTTAAAAGAGTTTAAAACAATCCATTTCACTAAAACCAATAATTTTTTTGGGTCTCTGTTTGAAAAATTCCCCACAGAATTAAAAGGCAAAGCAATGCACCCAAAACCCCTTTTTTTTCCACCTTTTCCCAAATTTGGGAAAAAATTTAAAAAACCTTCTTTAAATATTAAACATACGGGTTTGAAAAAAAATCACCCTCCAAAGGGTTTTAAGAAATCTAGTTAATGAACACCTGAAACTTTAGCAGACTACATTAAAGATAAACAGATGGGCCCTGTACTTGATAATGGTAGCACGGGTTGCAGCTTTTTGTAATTCCTACTTTTAAAAAGCATCAAACTTTATCTTTATGGGTTCACATTATTCTTTTTTTTACCTGCAATTTGTTTGGGCCAAAATTTTTAATGTCAGGCCCCAAATTTGAAGAACTCCCCCTAAATGCTGAAAATATTAATTTGGTTACTCAAAAAATGGGATTAAAAGCTATAAAAAGGTCAAAATTTTAAAAAAAGCGTGGGGAATGATCCTCGAAATCAAACTTTTAATTCAAAAATTGTCAAACAAAGACATTAAGTAACTTTTTTTTGGGGTTCCGCCCCACTGGGGTGTATCTCTAATGAACGGGTTTGACAGAGAAATTAAAGTGCGCACGAAATATTTAAGGGGAAATTTAAAACTAAACTTGAATTAGATTTGCATAAAGTTAAAGCAAAATGAAAAAGTACCCGGGGGGGAATTTTTGCCCAACTTTTTGGAAGGCATCAGAGACCAATTTTCCTCCCCCGCTTTAAAAGGGCCCAAAACCAATTTTAAAAATTTTTGTTTCCCTAAGGCATATTTTTCGATGCGGGGTCCAAGACCAATTAAAATTTTTGATTTTTAAATTCGTTTAGATGTTTTTAAAAACAAAATACGAAAAAGACGTAAAATTTTAAATGTGGGAACCAAATTCAGTAAATTTCATCTGCTTTTCCCAACTGTCCTAACATAAAAGGGCCCAAAATTTACTGAGCCCTGCAGGTAGCTTACTCAAAAAGCCCTTTTTAACGTTTGAAAAATTTGTGAATGATTTTTCTTTTGCAAATTTTTAGCTAAAAATTGCTTAAAAACCCCTTTTGGGAAACTCCTTTGGTAACCGGTATTTTTTTGGTTTCAGTTTTTTTGTAATTTTCCCCTTTTTGGGTTATTTTTGATTATTTGTTTAATTTTTCCCCCGCCCCCCCCCCCCCCCCCCCTCCCCCCCCCAACATATTTTTTTTTTGTTTTTTTACATATGCTTTCTTACACCAAAACACACAAAACACACACACACACCCACACACACACTCACACAAACACACACCCCACACACACACTCGAAACGCCCACACGGATTTTTTTTTTTTTTTTTTTTTTTTTTTTTTTTTTTTTTTAAAACCAAAATAAGAACTTTCAAAATGCACAATCATCACTCCCTTTCATATCCATCCTTTTTTCCCATTCTTCATTTACTTCTCTTCCCTCCCTTTTCCCCTCCCCTCTTCCTCTATCCCCACCCCTCCCTCATACCCCTTACCCCCCCTTCCCCCCTCCCATCCCCCCTCTAATCACTTGAGGGTGAACAACTTTAAACAAAAAACAAACACCCCACCCACACACACACACACACACACACACACACACACACCCCCACACACACACACACACACACCCACCTGTCAAAAGGGCCCTCCAAAGGGGAAATCGAAACCGGCAACGCACGGGAGTGAAAAAATTTCCCCAAAGGGTTTAAATTTGGGGGGGTTTAAACGCCATCAAAAACCCGCCTTCAAACGTTCGGCTCCAGGGAAAAGGGGGAACAGGGCCATATTAATCCACGGAGGGGAAACGATCTCTCTCTCTCTCTCTCCCCCCTTTCCTCCCCCCCTCTCATCTCTCCCTCTCTCCCGGGGCCCGGGCCTTTTTCCTTTCCCTTTTTTCCCTCGGGGAAAAGCCTTTCCGAGGCAATTTTTAAACCCCCGGGGCCCCCCCTCCTGGGCTTGCCAAAGGGGCCTTTTTTTTTTTTTCTAAACAAGGGGGGGGTCGTTTCGTCGAAAAGTACGTTTTTGATACAAAACAGACATACAACAACAACAAAACACACTTTCAAGATCAAAGCACGCACGCACACGCACACACACGCCGCCCCCCAAAAACACCAACACACACACACACACCACCCCAACACACACACCCAACAAAACACCCATCTAAAAAATGGAAAAAATTTGAAAATTATTTAAAAGGGAAAAATTTCATTCCAATCCCTAGAATCCAAAAAAAAAAAAAACCAAAGAAAAATAAGTTAACGCCCCAAGCAAAAAGACAGTATTGGTCCCTCATTTTGTGCTAATGAAGTATATAAAAATATAAAGATATGCAAAAGGTAAGGGAAAAAAAAAGAAAACGATGAAAAATGGGAAAAAAATTACCTCCAAAGGCCCCCAACAAACTGGAGAGTTAGAAATACCCTCAATCAAGAAAAAACGGAAGCATTTGCGATTTGTAGCAAATTTCAGAAAAATTACTGGACTATCATGAAAAATAAAAATAAGAAAAAATGGGGGAAAAAATAAACATATCAGATCATAGTTTTTAAAAAACCTCCGTTTTAAAAAATATGTAAATTTTAAATATAACACTCGATGAAGTAATTTTTAAGTATTTCACATATGGGGAAAAACAAAAACTTTGGACTAGATGGGGGTAAACTTAAAAAATTGTTTTAAACATTTACCACAAAATGTAGTTCAATTTTTTTCATTCTTTTACCAAAAAAGGGTGGTCTAAAAGGGGAAATTTTTCCCCTTAAGGAAACACGCAATTGTTTTCCCTATAAAACAACAGGAAAACCTCGGGCTGTAAAAATACATCGACCCCTCCCCTTTAAAATCTCATGTAAACAAGTTAATGGAAAAAAAAATTCCCCAAGTAACTATTCAATTTTTTTTGTGAAAAACCAAAAAAATTATTCCAAAAAATCAAGCTCTTTTTCAAAGGTCGCTCCCCCTACTGAACATTAGGGCCCAAAATTAAAACAAAAAATTAAACACAGTTTTAAGCCCGGAAAAAAATTTTAGCAACCTTTTTTGATTTTGAAAAAACTTTTCGATCAGGTATTGGGGATTTCCATTTCTTTCCCAAAAAAAATTTAAAACAAAAATATAAATATAAATGGTATAAATATATACAATTTTTTTTATCACAACTTTTATTTCAGGAAAGATTGGAAGCACATTCTAAGCCAAGAACTTCAATGGGGCCTTCCCCCAAGGCCCCGGTTATTTCAACCCCTATTTAAAAAAAATAACCTTAAAAGCAAATCTTCCAAAAAATCTAACAAAAGAACAGTTTAAAGGGGCCCCGTATGCAATAAAATTTTGCATGGGATGAAGGACAAAGAAGCGTAAAAAATCCAATTAGAGCACTTTAAATAAAAACCAAAAAAGTTAAAAAACCCAAAGCGAACTAAAAAAAAATTGATATATTTAAAGACGGGAAAAAGACTTTTTTCATCAATTTGAAAAAAAAAAATAAGGGAAATTTTTAAATTCGGGCTTTTTCCCAGAAAAAAAGCCTGATTTCACATTTGGTTGGGAAGGTTCAAATTATTCGCAAAGCGTAAAATTTTCCCAGGGGGTATATTTAAAAAAACCAAACCTTTCGTTGGGAATTTAACATAAGACTATATATTTAAAAAAAGCCAGAAAAGCCCTTTAAAAAATTTTTTCAAAAAATTTTTAGTAAAACAGCGTGGGGGGAAGACACAAAACACTTTTTTGCTTCTAATTTTCCCTTTGTTTTTGTTCGAGTTTTAACCTACGGCCAGGAAACTTTCTTTCAAAACCCAAAAAATTGTTAAAAAAAAACAAAAAAGTACAGAAAAGTAAAGCCTTAAACTGGCCAGGGGTGGGCCCACTTTATGCTTAAATCTTGGGGCTATAAAGAAGCAGGGGTTCTTCCTCTTGAAGAACAAAGAAAATCCTCACCCAAATTTTGTAATTTAAAAACCTTTTTCACATAAATCCCTTCTGTAATGAAGAAACAAAGAAAAAATTTTAAACCAAAGAAATTTGTTAACAGGGGTAAGACAATACACTGTTTGCAACCAATTTTCGTTTTTTCCCCGACATGATTAATTCTAAAAGAATTAAAAAGTAAAAAAAATGCAAAAACCATCTTTTTTAACCCCGTACCATCGTTGGGAACAAATAAAAACCCAAATTTTTTATATTTGGGTCATACAAAACTGAGCAAAAACTTCCATTTCCCCAAAAATCTAAAAAAATTTAAAAAAGGGCCCATGGAAAAAATTTCTATATTTAATTTCAAAAAAAAATCCAAAGATGGATCCCTTTCTTGATTTAAACAAAGCAGTTTTACATTTTGTAATTTCCCCCTAAGAAAACAGTCAAACGAAAATCATATATTTAAACCTAATTTTATTTTTTTCTGCAGAGGTTTTTTTACAAATTTTTTTTTTTCTTTAAAAGCATATTGAGGGGTTACCTATAATAATTGGAAAATATTACTCGTGTAGATTCTAAATCGGCATTTCAACAATCAAAAATCAAAATGCCAAAAAAAATTTTTGAAAAGAAACTAAAAAACAGACAAGAAAAATTTATCAATTTGGGAATTTAAAAAACATTATGTCCCGTTTTTCTGGTTTTCCTTTCCCCTTGGGGGAATATATTTCAAATGAAATGGGTTTACCAGAAGGGGGAAAAATCAAAAACGAAACTGAAAAGGCAATTTTTAATTAACAAAATCCAGATCCGCACGATATAAAAATCACCAAATTTAAAAACTAGCGAAAGATAAGTTTGATAACCTTGAAGAAAAACAGATAAACAATATTCCCCACAATTTAAAAAAAAGCGTCAGCACAAAAAATTCCCAAAATTTAAATTTTAAATCCATAACTGATACAAGTTCAAACATTTTAGTTTTTCTGATGTTCAAAATCTTTAAAAAGCATTTTAAAAAAAAATTTTCTAAAGATATTAAATTGGGATGTGGAAAACAAATTTTTCCCTTAGCCCTCTGTTTTTTCAAATGTCCTAGTATTAAAGAATTTAATGACAAAACCCCGGGAGGGGGTTTACGACTTTTTTCAAAAACCATTAAAATGTTCGGAAGTTTAAAAGACTTCCATCTTTTTAAAAATTTTTCAAAGTTTTTCACCTTACCCATTGGGGCCCTTTTCCCTTTTAAAAAAAAATTTTTTGTTGGGTTCAATTGTTGTTTTACTAATCCTTTTGTTAATTGTTTAAGGGCACGTTTTAAATAATGGTAAAAACCCACTTCCCTTTCTACTAATTCTTCATTTTCAACAATTTATAACCAAATAAAGCTTTATCATTATATAGAATTGTAGGTTTTAGGGAGTAAAGGGAAAAAAACCCTAAAAATTTTCACCCCCACACCCTAAACCCAAATCAATGGGATGCTAAAAAATCTTCTTTTCATACCTTTTTTTCCCTATTTTTCCCCCCCCCCCCCCCCCCTTTCCCGTCTAATATCAATTAAGGTTTAAAAAGACTAAAACTAAAGAACGAACACACAACACAAACAAAACACACACACACACACACACACACACACCACACACACACACACACAAAACCCCCACACAACACACTCCTCTCCTCCCTCTCTCTCTCTCTCTCTCTCTCAAACACAACAAAAAACCCCCACACCCTACACAAAACAAAAACCCTTGAAAAGGGGGAAAGGGCCCGGGAAAAGGTTCGCTTTTGCTGTAAAGCATCGGGAATCATTATTTCGTCCAAAAGGTGGGAAATTTTCTCTGGTCCCAAAAATTTAAACCCTCCAGTCCGGTTGAAACCCAACGTGGTGACCGCCCGATATGGGCCCTTTCGGGCGGTTGGGTATAAAAACCAAACATTACCTTCTTTTTAACCTTAATCACTTTAGGCATTGGGAGCATAATTTTCCTCTCGTCATAAACCCCCCCCCCCCCCCCCCCCCCCCATACATCCCCACCCCCAATTCTAGAGAAATACCAGATCTAACGTTTGTCTTATTTTGTTCGTGTTCCGTTTCACACTGTTCAAGTATGCTGATAATAAACTGAAATGTGTGAAAACAAATTTTCTAGCCACCTTCTATTTGGTGTCAATATTGTGTCCTTTGCCGGGTCCACGAAAGAGGATCTGGAACTCCGAAACTGGTGTTCAGACTGGG
>CM031604.1:56310330-56330330 GCA_018398815.1 Conus ventricosus | reverse complement strand
GAGAGAGAGAAGAGAAGAGAGAGAGAGAGAGAGAGAGAGAGAGAGAGAGAGAGAGAGACAGACAGACAGACAGACAGACAGACAGACAGACAGACCGACAGACAGAGACAGGGAAATGCAATCGGAGCTTCAGAACCTTGATTTAAGGACAGCCGTGTCAAGGAATCCCATATAATACAGCACATTGACTGTCAAGGATAACCTTTCAGCACTAAATCTCTGGGGCCTGCAAGAAAAAATCATTTCCAAAACTACGGAAGACCACAGGAATCAAATGTTGAGAGTACTTTTTTCAGGAACAGATTGATATCTAGCTAGCAAAGAATAATGACGGATCATAATATTTTTGACACGTAAGATTTTTATGTGTTTTCATTTAAAACTATTAGTTTCGTTCTTTTTTTTATTTCATTTTTATTTTATTTGGCTGATAATTTGCTTGAAATGTGTATTCGGGAAATGGATATAAAATCATAATTACGGGACGTTATCAGTTTTTTTTTCTTATTCAAAATTACTGTTTTGGAATAAAATGGTAATGTTGGTGTTGTTTGAAAGAAATGTTTGTTTTTTTTTCAATTCATAGCATATCCTTTTATTTTGTCTGGATGCTCTGTATAATGGGTTTTCTTTCTTTTGACACAACCGTTCAAGGCCTAACGGTGTAGAAATCAGTGTTAAGTTTGTTTGTTTGTCTGTGTTTTCATTGACATGACCTTTCACACAATGAATAATATCACCTGAAGAGAATGGTTACTGAACATTTTCGAGCTTTGGATTTTGACAATTACATTTTCTATGCAGAAAAAAATAATTAGGATAATTGTAATGAAGACCTGTTTTAACGAGCGGTCTGCCATACTACAGTGAGAGGTTACAAGCTGTGTTACCGGTCCGTTACGAGAAGGGAACAAACGAATGGCGATTAAAAATAAACGAACCCCCCCCCCCCAAAAAAAAAAAAAAAAAAAAAAGAAAAAAGAAAGAAAAAAAAAACCCCGCGTGTTTCGACCATTAAGTTCTTCGACAGGCAACTGCTGACAAACGTGGTAGAAACAACAACAGCAACAACAATAACGACAAGCACATACACACAAACACACACACACACACACACCACACACACACACACCAAACAACAAAATCCACCGTTGACCTTTATCTCAAGTTGTAACTGTTGAGCAGGAAGTACGATCAGAATTGTCTCATCGTGATCGCTTAAAAAGGAAGAAAGGAGAGGGAGAGGAGTGCAGGGGATGGGGGGTGGGTGGGGGTGGGGGGGGGGGCTAAATGGAATGAATACTACAGCAGGAAAAAATCTGCTCCGTGCTTGAAACCAAATCACGCAAACTGGGAATTGTTTCTCTCTCTCTCTCTCTCTCTCTCTCTCTCTCGCTCTCTCTCTCTTTTAGGCGTAGTCGTGGCACTGGGCGAAACTCTTGCAGACAGCGGCAGCAACATCAGTTTGCACATCTGGCCTCTCCGGCCTTCCCCCCTGGAGATGAAATCGATTACCGGACCCACCGGCTCAGGGGAAATGCTGGACCAGATATGATCAACAAATCGAAACGGGTGGCATGGCAAAGCACGCGCACGGAGCACGAAGCACTTTTCAGTTTCTAGACACGCGCGTCTGTATGTGTACCTCTTCTCATTCACCTCCCCCCTCCCCCCTTTCCTTCCCTTCCGTATCCCCCCCCCCCCCCCTTGTCCCACCCCCTTTCTCTTTCACCATTCTCGTAATCACTCTCTTACCACGATGGGGAAGATGGATTTTTTTGTTTTAGCCCTGCAAAATCCAAATTGCAGAAGAAGACAGGTTCGCCTATCAAAACTCGTTCTCTATCCCTGTCTTTGTCTTTGTTTCTGTCTGCCTGTATGTGTCTGGCTGCCTCTGTCTCTGTCTTGTCTGTCTGTCTCTCTGCCTGTCTGTATTTGTATTTCTGTCTCTGTCTGTCTGTCTGTCTGTCTGCCTGCCTCCTTGTCTGTCTGTCTATCTGTCTCTCTGTCTGCCTGTCTCTGTCTTTGCCTGTCTGTCTTTGTATTTCAGTCTGTCTCTGTACTTCTGTCTGTTTGCCTGTCTGGCTGTCTATCTGTCTGTCCGTGTCTGCCTGTATGTCTGTCTCCCTCTCTCTCCTTATCGCTTGCTCACTCGCTGGCTCTTCCTGTCTGTCTGTGCCTCTGTCTGTCTGCCTGTCTGTCTGTCTACTGCCTGTCTTTTTGATTTTCTCCCCTCCTCCTCCCTCCCCCCCCCCCCCTCTCTCTCTCAAATGTTAGCCATTTATTGGTATGAAGCATCTGAAAGGCGTATGTCAACTTACGACTTATAAGATCCTGATGTACCCCTCCCCCCTTCTGTCTGTCTGTCTGACAGTCTCTCTCGCTCTCCCCCCTCCCATTCCCTCCATCCCTCTCTCCATCTGCCTCCCTTTCCGTTCCTCCCTCTTTCCTCTCTACCCTTCTCCACCCTCTCTCTCTCTCTCTCTCTCTCTCTCTTTCTCTCACTTCTTTCTCTCACCCCTCAGTGCAAGATTTTGAGTTTCAAGGTCGTTAATGATCTTATGTAGCCTATATATCATCATATTTGACGTTTTTTAGTTGATGATTTCTTTTCCATCTCAGCATCTTATTCCCAGTCATGAAATAGTATTTTGATTAAACAGTAAATGATTTTATTCATTCACTCATTTCTTTCTTTCTCTCTCTCTCTCTCTCTCTCCTCTCTCTCTCTCTCTCTCCCCTCTCTCTCTCTCTTCTCTGAACTAATTTACAATATAACTGATAACACTTCTATGTCGTAATGGCAGTGCGACTTCGATGAAGGTTTAAAGCTCCCCTACTTCATGAAGGCTTGAACTCGTTGTCAACAACACATATATTAGTCTGGTCGCGGCGCCGTGAGAGATGCAGAAACGATCACCAGAAGGGGAGGAGAAGAAGGAGGAGGAGGAGGAAGAAGAGGAGGAGGAGCCAGAGGAGGAAGAGGAAGAGAAGGCAGCAGTCCTTCATTGTCTGACCACTCCTGTCCATCACCTGGACCTGCTGTTGGGTGGGGATGGTGGACGGATGTCAGGCGACTATCTTCTGAAACGTTACTAGTACTACTATCTTCTGAAAAACACCACTATAATTTTCATAAGATAGCAGTAACTTATGAAAATTATAGTAGTGATTTCAAAAGATAGTAGTAACAGTAACGTTTCAGAAGATAGTAGCTTCGCTTTTGCGACTATCTAGTGAAATGATCCCTGTGTGAAATTATGTCCTCTTTCTTAGTATTATTACTATCCAGGTCACTGATCGATCGTCATTTGGCCTATTAGTGTAGAACGAGTTTATGTGAAAAATTTTTATGACGTTGCTGACCAATGGTCAGTGTCCTTGACAGTGGTAATTTTTGCTAATTTCACTGTTTGACTGCCAGTTAGTGAAGAACGAGTTCATGTGAACAATTTATGACGTTGCTGACCAGTGTCAGTGTCTTTGACCAATGGTGATTTGGCCTTATTTCACAGTTTGGCTGCTAATTAGTGTAGATCGACTTCATGTGAACATAATTGGACGTTGCTGACCAGTGGTCAGTGTCATTGACCAGTGGTCATTACCCAATGTCACTGTTTGACTGTTATTTAGTGTACGAGTTCATGTTAACAATTTACGATGTGGTTGACCAGTGGTCAGTGTCATTGACAAGTGGTCATGTTGGCCCAGTTTGACTGACTCAATGGTCATTTTGGCCTTATTTCACAGTTTGGCTGCTAATTAGTGTAGAACGACTTCATGTGAAATAATTGGATGTTGCTGACCAGTGGTCAGTGTCATTGACCAGTGGTCATTACCCAATGTCACTGTTTGACTGTTATTTAGTGTACGAGTACATTTTAACAGTTTACGATGTGGTTGACCAGGGGTCAGTGTCATTGACAAGTGGTCATTTTGGCCCAATTTGACTGACTGCTAATTAGAGTAATACAGTGATTCGAGAGCGAGACTTCGAAGTCGACAGCCGCTTTTTTCTTCGTGTGCTACCGTTCAGCTTTTTTCTGCGCTGCTTCTATTGGATGTGTTTCTGGGGGATAGTTTTAGGTGATAAAGGTTCGTTGAATTTCTGTGTGTCTTGGCTGGACGGATTTTCGCTATATTTGTGGTATTTTTATTTATTTTCTTTTCAACATTGAATCTTGTATTTTCAAATGGCGGACTCTCACGTTGAACCCGTGTTCTTGTTGAAGAGAGACTTACCACTCTCTTTTGAAAATGAACACGAGCGATCTTTTCAAGCGCTCGACATTTGTGGTAGAGAAAGTATGGTGGGTGCTCAAGAAATTTGGGGACTGTGGAGACTTTACCCATCGACGAGGGCTGCACGCAGCAAGTTGCTAATTGAGGGTTTGTCACTTGGTGGTTGTGCTTCGTTTGCACCCAGAGGACAGGACGACACTGAACATTCTGCTACAAAGGTGTGGATTTCTAATATCCCTCTCTCTTGCGACGGGCAGACATCGAGTCAGCTCTTGTCAGGCTGGGAGCTGTCTTACGCTCTCCCTTGATTCTGGAGAAAATGAGGAATAGAGACGGAAAATTGACGCGATTCTACACTGGAAGGCGATTTATTTTCATAGATATCCCAGACAAACTACTTGATAGATCTGTGAAGGTTGCAGGATTTATGGCTACCCTGTATCACAAGGAACAGCCCAAAAGAGATACTAGGGTAACAAAGTGTAATCGTTGCCCGAAACTGGGTCACTGGGCCACGGAGTGTCAGGAAACTGTGGTTACCTGCAGAGCCTGTCGCCTACCCGTCATCATCAAGGGGATCCCGTCTGTGAGATTCAGAAAGCGAGTGAGGAACCGACAGTGATGTCCGTTTGGACCCTCTGCCACCTGTTACAAAGGTTTTGGACACACATCTGACACTGACTCACCCCTTTCTGACAATGACACTGACTGTGATGCGACTGACAACGAGAAAGAGACAGGTCAGAAAAAGAGTGAGAAAGAAGGAAAGACTGATGTGGTGGAGGACTGTCAGTCAGACTTCAATTCTGGCCGTCATGGGGAACAGAGAAAAAAGAAGAGGAGTGGTTGACCATCCAAGAGGGAAAAGATGTGGATAAGGGAAAAGATCCGGTTTTGACACGTCAGTTTAAACTGGATTTTGCAACACGTTCTCGATCGCAAACTCCGAAACGACCGCGTTCAACAGAGAGGGATTCCCCAGTCAGTCTGACAAACGTGAAAAAACTGCCAAGCTTTCCACTGCTCGTTCAGTCACAGACAGACAATGACAAGGGATGGGCGTGGGGGATGAATGTTTGAACGGTTTCGGCCATCTCGTGGACTTTCCTTTGATTACCTCCCCTAAAATGGCTTTATCTTCTCTTAATGTTTTTTGTTTGAATGTGAGAGGGATAAGGTCTAATAACAAAAGAATATGTGTTTATAAGTTTTTGAAAAATATGGGTATGACGTGATCTGTGATGCGAGCTTATAATTGATATTGTTCTTGTAAATAAGAACTGTGGCATTTGTGGTCAAACAGACACTGGCAGTAATGTTAAAAATACAAGAATCGCTTTGGAATTCTGGTTGAATGCAGTCTTTATCGTAAGAAGAACAACTTGAATATTTCTAATATTTAAAAACCGATTTGTAATCATTAAAACTTACACTGGGTATAAAACTGGATAAAAAAATAATGTATATAAACTCCCCAGCTGTGAAAAGGTTTAGTCACAGTCAAATAGCTGCATTATGAAGAAAACCGCTTCAAATGCGCTGAAACTTGATTTTACAAAAAGACGTCAAAATCATACATCAAAAATGAAACACAAGCCATCAGGGGAAAGAAGAAAAAACAAACAAAAAAACCCAGCCCTCTAGCACAGCCGTTCGCACGCGTGATGGCCACGACCGGTGATACATTTTTTTGCACCCTCATAGGAATATTTGCAACCACATCAGTCTTATATGTATTTTTTCCCTGATTACAAGTAATGTACATAGACATTTCTGTTCTCAATTTTATTTGATATTCACATGTCTCAACCGTTCTTTAAACGGAAAAAAACTTAACAGAACACCAAGTGAAACGTGTTGCTTTTCACGTGGGTAACTCCGCTGACTATACACCGCTGGCAGCAATGACAGATCTGGCGCAGGCGCGAGTCTGCTCCCCGACCTTCGGCTGCGGGATCCTTTGGGCTGGTGCAATGGTGTTCTGTCTCAAAAAATCAGTTATTGTAAACTTTCATCGATCGCTGCTCCTAACACAGGGGGCTGTGATCGTGTTTCCCTCTCCAGACATAATCAGCATGGTTCATAGTATCATTGTGCAAGAGGAAATATTTCTACTAAAAAACGCAAGATCATAAATCTTAACTCCTCCACTTTATACTAAGAAAGAGGACATAATTTCACACAGGGATCATTTCACTAGATAGTCGCAACGCGAAGCTACTAACTTCTGAAACGTTACTATTACTACTATCTTCTGAAATCACTACTATAATTTTCATAAGTTAGTAGTATTACTACTATCTTATGAAAATTATAGTAGTGTTTTCAGAACATAGTAGTACTAGTAACGTTTCAGAAGATATCGCCTGACAGGATGAAGCCTCTCCTGTGACCCCTCCAGCCGTCACCGTTCTTGTGGCCTTGGCTGTGGAGTGATGTCGCTGCACACCAAACATTAACGCGCCATGTGGCAGCACACCCAAAAAAATGAATGCACCAAGGCTTTGCTTTAAGGACTCGAGTATATATAGACTTTATAGATTGTTCTGATACTTTTTTTCATTGTGTGTGAAAGTTCATTATCCTCATTGTTTATTCATATGGCCACCCAAGGGAAATATAATAAGCCAGGTGTTTCCAAGCAGACAGATTGAAATGAAAAGGAATGGGGTTATTACGGGCTGGCGCAAGAGTAGGGTCACGGAGAGTGCAAAGTGCCTGAAATGTGTATCAACTAAGGGAAGGTCACGTATTTTGAAGATTGTTTTGTGATTTCATGGGCGAAGATCCCCCCCCCCCCCCCCCCCCAAAAAAAAAACAAAAATAAAAACTAAACACACACACACACACACACACACACACACACACACACACATACGCACGCACGCCACACACGCACGCACGCACGCACACAAACACAACACACAACACACACACACACACATACAAAACGCCCCGCGCGCGCGCACCAAAGAAATAATTAGGGGGAGTTGATCTCAGTTATCAGTTTAAACATGAGATGATATTTCAAACTATGGTGGGCTCAAAACTCTACAAAGATCATATAGTGTTTTGGGCAAAATCCTAATTGCGGCTTTGTGCCTGTGCCCTGTCTTCTGGCGCAGCTTCCAGAGCCGCTGTCAGGCCGGGCGAAGAATGGATATAATGGACAGATGGACAGACAAGACACGGGATTTTCATTCACTCATCCATGCACACAGATTAAGAAAAAAAAAAGATAATGGGCTATTTTGCAGGGTTACGTACAGAGCCCTAGACGTACGGGAAATTTTTCTTCTCAGTCTTCAGGAGCCCGCCCCATTTTTTTGCACTGAAAACCTGACAAAACCACAAACACCGCCAAATTCAGATATCACTTATACTACTGTTACTACTTAGTCTTGATTGGTTGTCTAGGACGAATAACAGATGTGTTTTTTGGGGGGAGGGGCATGCACATATTTGTACGTGTACTACATGTCTGTCAAACCACCTATCCGTCCGTCTATCTATCTGTCCGTCTATTATCTTGTCAAGGGGTAAAAGACCCTGTCAGGGAATGAGGCAGGAACAGACAAAAGTAAAGCGGCACAACACTCAACCACTCACTACCTCCAGACCACTCCAGGAATTACGGAACAAATAACATTTATTAAATTATAAATACACAAATTTACTCAAACATAATAATAAACACCTCAATCACTCGCACATACACCCATTTTTATAGATGGGTCCCCTATCAAAGAAGGGGGGAGAAAGACAGGAAAACGAATAACTAAAAAAAAACAACCCAAAGTAATAGAGACCCATCAGGAGCTAACTATCACAAAGGGACAAAAAAAACCCCAAAATGGGAACTTCGAAACAAAAAAAAAAACACCCCCACCCGGATTTCACTGCCACCCGACCAATAACCAACTAAAGCTACCACCCCGCCCCCCAACAAAGAGGAAGAAGGGGAGAAACAAATTAATACAACCCAACGGGACATACCTAGATACATTAAATCACACTAGCGTACGCACACAAACCACAGCCCATACACCCACACACTTCCCCACATAACTTTCTGTTGAAGACTGTCCGAGTGTTCCCGTATTAAATTCCTGAAGCACGACTGGATGTGCTCCTCCCGCGTCGAGAAACGACCTCCTGTTCCCGGGACTCCCGCACCCCTCAACTCGGCTCCGGAAACCTTCCCTCCGGGAACATCCTCCAGGTCGCCCAACGTCAACCACTGTGGCCTACTCCACCAAGGAGAAGAAACGAAAAACAAGAAAAACCGCCCTGCGGCGGATGTCATCCCTCGCCGCATAATCTGATGATTGGATTATGTGTGTGAATGCGGGGCATGTGGGACTGTGTACGAAACAATTAAAAAAATTTTAGAGAAGAATAAACTTTACAACCACTATTTTTTGTTTTCATCTGTTCCCGAATCATTGCCGTTTTCCTCTTTTCCTTATTTTCTTTGACTAAATTCTCATTATCTCATATTTCAAAATTATTTCTCTTCATATTACAAACTGCAATGCAATAACCCACTTGGAAGTTCACATTACATTTAAATTCAACCAGATGAAATTCCATAACACTCATACATTCTTCCATTTTATCTCTAAAATACTTTTATTAAAAAGAAAACCAATAAAAAAAAACCACAGAGAAAAACAAACAAGACAAGGAGGGGAAACCCAAATGGCGGCAGCGCCACATGGGAAATCTCCGCTAGTCGACTGAATGTTAGTCGGCGGCACCGTTCCGTTCCGGACCCGACTTGATGTTAAAATAAAATAAAATAATTTGCTTAAATCTTTGAAGTAATCGCTTCTGGAATATCCTGACTCCAACATTTATCCAAATACGAACGACTCCACTGTAAAACTAGATATACATGTCAAGCATACAAGTACTCACCAAACAGAGCCTTTGCTTAACATCCAACTTAAAATAAATGACCTCAATGTACTTAAATTACGAACTGACCAAATAAATGCCAATCCCATTTTGGCGTGCAAATTCTCAAACCCAACGAAATTATAACACACCATACCTATACATATATATTACCAAACGGGGGTGAAGACAGAAGAAAAATACTGGCGACTTCACTCAACGAAGAGTCAAAAGCCCACCATAATACGCCACCCCCAACGAAGAAGGTGAGAGCCCGGAACGACTCTGAAAAAATGGTGCTGGTACCCAAAGGATTGAGATCCTTCAAAAGCCCAGTGGACTGCCTTCCGCCCAGCGAAGGTTTTCCGGCCCGGTTCCGCTGCTCTCCACGACGAAGTGGAAAAAAAAGTATGGCTACCAACTGAGGACGTGGCCTCTTACCAGCAAAGCAAAAGGAAGAAAGAAAGAGAGCCGAACACTGCATAGCCGCAGAAGGTTCCCCTTCCCCCCCCCACAAACACCTACTCACATTCAACACACGTTAAGCATAAACAGAATGCTTTATGCACAGAACACGTGCAAGACACCTCCCTGCACCGTTATTAAAATGACAGCACACACACACCACCTTCATCCCGGTCTCCCACTTTCCTCTCACCCTACTCCAAAATTAGGGTTTACTGAGGGGATGCATGATCCACACGGGCGGTGCACAACCTGAAGTGACAGAGGAGCTAACCCCCCTCTCCTCTACAACCCCAAACGTACCGAGTCTTAGCTGCTGTCAACCTCCGTAACGAACAGCCCATCAAAACCTCGAATACATTCAAATACGGGTCCGCCCGTGACATAAACCCCCCAACCAAAAAAAGCTTGTGCCAATGAGGCACAGCTTAAATGCAGCCCCGAATGGAATTTTTTTAAAATATACAATTATGCATAATAAACCAACTATCATCCTTCACACTTTAGAAAGTTCCTTGAATGGTGCACATAAACGCTACTCTTATCACACGCCTCTGCAAAATCCTATAAAAAAAAAAACCATACACGGGCAGCCCTCCTTTTCCACAACACTGGTCTACTCCAGGGGCATCAAGACATTCGACTCAGGTAGTCAGCTTCCACATTGCAGCGTCCAGGGATATCCTGAAAAGAGAAAGCAAGACTCTGCAATTCAAGTGCCCATCCCATAAGGCGTTCGGCTGACCGGCCGAATGCGATGTAGATACGAAAGGGGGATGGTGATCCGTCTGGAGAAAAAATTTCCCTCGCCCGTACAGGAAAGGGGAAAATCGGCGTGTGGCCCACACCACTGCAAGACATTCCTGCTCGATAGTGTGGTAATTCTTTTTCCGCTCCCACTAGTTTCTTACTTGCGAACGCGACGGCAACAATCCTTTCCCTTGCTCCTGCAAGAGCACTGCCCCCAACCCAGTGCTGGACGCGTCTGTTCGAGTACGGATGTCTTCTTGATACGCATCACAATTTCGACAATACTTCCTTGACATCTTGAGATTTTCCAGGCCAGTAGAATCGTGTTGATTTCTTTCCAGTGTACGCCTTGTGCCTAGATGTCCTGCCATAGGAGTGTCGTGTCCAAGGCGTAGAACTGTGCTTCGCAACGCTTTAGGCACCACCAGCTGGTTTACCGTCATGTCTCGCGATGCAAATTGTCTATGAAACAATCTTGCGCTTGCTGAAAAACGACACTGATCCATTCCTCTTGTCCTTGGGAGGTTTCCCTACCATACTCCGAATGGTGTTGATCGAAAGGATCCTTACCCTGAAGACTTCGCAACGGTAGCTGGATCCAACGTTACCATGTCATGCTGGGACAATGGTTTCAGTAGAGGCTTCAAAGCCTCTTTTCTCTTTGCGTTTGTGAACGCGTAGTGGCAGCCACAAATACTTCCTGTGGCAACTCGACTGAAATGTCACTGGTGCGGCCATCCTCAAAACATACAAGTTCCCAATCAGAAGGGAATATGCTGGCTGCCGTAATGCCACGGCCCCCATACCTTTCTTGAAAGTATGGGGTGGAAATATCCACCAGGACAGTACACCTGTTTCACCTTGAAGGAAGATTCATCCCCGATACCTGACTTTCTTTTCCACGTGGCCCTCAGGGGTACCAATTTCTCGTCGACGAATATTGTCGTGGCTCCAGTGTCACGAATGGCTTCAAGGGCTTTGCCACACACCACCGAGGGAAACTCGGGCAGGATGGTGTAGTGATCTCACTTTCTCCAATGCCACCTTTGTGTGGGTAAATGTCTTGGCCAAAGTGAGTCGCTAGGGCATCCTTCACGATGTGGTTGAGGTCACCCGCACAAGTAGCATTTCCTAATACGTTCTTTCACATTTTCCTTTGGAGAAGTTAGCACTACTCCAGGCGAGAGGCTTGTCCAGTTTTGGGGTTTCCTTGCTTGTTTCCTTGCTTGTCCCTGGTACGCTGGTCAAAAAAAACGTCGGGCATCCGCGAAAGCTTCCGCAATTCCGATGGCCTCCTGAATGACCCTGGTTGGGGCCCCTCTCCTAACTTGCATTGTAAATCAGGTGAAACAGAGTTCAGAGTTGTTCCAGCAGGAAACAATCTTTTATATCCATCTTAGCAGTTTCCAACCAATAGTCCAACACTCTTGACAAACTGTCTCCGAACTGTTTGAAAGTTTTCATCGGCCATCTTCTCATGGAGGGGAACTGCCGCCATATGATTCTGTAGCCCATGTGCATCCTCCGCGCAAAGCAGCCTTTAATTCTTCGAAATGGTTCTTTGTGGAATGTTGAAAAGGGCTCCTTGGCTTTTTCCTGTCGGGTTTCCAACAAGATATAATGCCTTCTGTTCATTACTCAAGTGGAAACTCTCTGCCACTGATTCAAAGTTTTAAAGGAAGGAAATCAATGGCATCTCCCCCCTGTAGATGGGCATGTGAGCTTGGGGTGGTGCTAAGCGCAGGTCCACGTTAATTCTGGTTTCCTCGGCACTTTGTGATGATTTTTTAACATCAGGATGAAGTATTTTCCCTCCCCCGGAAGTAACACCCAATTGCTCTAGCACTTCTGTCCTTAACGACTCCTTTCCTCCTCCATCTTTGCTTGGAATCCCTGTTCCCTTGTCTCTCTCGCATCTCTTTCTACTCTTCTTGATCCGCCGCCCGCTGCTCCCCGCTCTTGTCGCTTTTTCTTCCATCTCTGTTGCCATCGCCTGCCCCTCTCTTCTCTTTCCAACCGTCTCTCTTTCCCATCTCCATTTTCCATCTATTTTCTTCTTTCTTCTCCTTGGCCTCTTTTTCTCCCTCCTTTCTTCCCTTCCTCCTTTTCCTTGGCTTCTCTTTCTCCCTCCTTTCTTCCTTTTCCCGTCTTTCCTTGGCTTCTCTTTCTTCCCTCCTTTCTTCCTTTTCCCGTCTTTCCTTGGCTTCTCTTTCTTCTCTCTCAAGTTTCATCATCATGAGAGGATCCATGTTGGTATCCAAAGTATAAGGGGGAGGTGTAAACCTCGGTAAGTATTTACCCTGAGAGGGCACTATTGGGGGTCGATGTCTCAAAGTAGAAGGCGGTGGCGTACCACCATAAGGAGGCCTAACTCCCTGGGAGTAGATGGCAAACACACTAAAGGGGGAAGCAACGATGGTTTGGCTGAACCTCGCCTGACGAAAAGACAACTTGGTAGTTGTTCCAATTGTCCACCTGCGTAGTAGTAGGGACGTAGCATACTTATCCCGGCACAATTCCAATCCCTTTTACCTGGATCTGGTGAGGTAACGATTTTCCCCTGTAGCCATAGTAAACACTACTATGCCTCCACTAATCTGATTCAAAACCAAGTGTCCAAAAGTGTACACCTAAACCTCTAACAAATTAAGTTCCACTCTCTTTTGTCAAGAGTATTTGAATATATCCCAGTCACCTCAATGCGACCAAATAGCAAAAGTGTAACCTGCTGAACTGGATTCCTCAACACAAATCAAAACAATCTCTTGACCCTGCCATGAGAACTTCCAAACAGTGGGGAAGGATATGTCTACCACAAAATCCCAAATGTTACCGGGCAAAATTCGAAAAAATTCAGTCCACCCCGTGACTGATCACTCCTGTAACCTTAGGCTCCACGCAATCAATGTTCCCCGCACCAATTTCAGCTCCAGAAATGTCTATCCCCAAGCGAAAAGTTCACTTCAGGTGACCAACAGTCTCAACAACGAAACATTGAATGACCCCGATTGACATCCAATTTGCGGCTGACACCCCATGTGTCACAAGCCAATGTCTATACGATTTCCTTCCTCACAAATATATGCAATGAAGGCCTATCTTCTGAAGCTCGCTACACTATCAAATCTGAATCTGTTAACCCGGGGACGATACGTAAACAACGGACCTCACAGTAAACAAATAAACGACGGAGCATGAAGTAAAAAATATCCACGTGGTAAATAACTAACGGATAACGCAACAACGGAACGCACGCAAAGCTGAAAACGGGCCCAAAACGCACGACACGTGTACACAAACCCCAGCGCAACCGATTTTTTTTTTTTTTTTTTTTTTTTTTTTTATGAACCCAGCGTCAATGGCTACCACTTGCGCTGCACTACTAGACTCCGGAAGAAAAAGTCGGCAACACGCACGCACCCAAAACGGTTTTTTTCCCCCCGGAACGTGCCCACAAGTCTGCAAACTTGGCTACTATGTAATTACTCATAGAAGTTATCAGTAAAATTTTTAAAGATCTAGGTTTAAATTTCTTCAATAAAAAAAAATCACTTTCGCTCAGCGCAGGTTGTCACACCACCAGAACTTTATTGTTCACACCAACCTTTTCACTCACCTTAAAAATTAGGTAATTAGGCTAGGGAAACAATATAAACTGCTCAAGCGAAAGATAATAGAAAATAGAAAAGAAAAACTTATATTATTAAAAATATCACTTAGCGCAAAGAACAAAATTCAACAATTTGGCAACAGAAAAGAAAACAAAAGGATTATTCACTCCCTAGCATACTGAAATTTTTTAACAAAATGGAATTCCGCAAGCCTACCTACCTCACCTTGTTAAATCAGTCGCAGGCTTTGGGGACTGGCAAATGTGACCTACTTCCTAAGTCAGAACAAACACTGACCTTGAAGAAATCGCACAAGCAAACCTAGCCCCAAAATAACCTCCCCCCTTACTTTTCCCAGCAATATTAAATAAAATATAAAACTATGGCAATACAACTAACGCGACTAACCGATGGTACATACGAACAAACACCGGGTCGGATCCGGAACTGAACGCCGACGACGTTGCCTAGTAGCGCAAAACTCCGCTGCGGCAATCCCCGATCCGTAACCGCTCCGGGTTGAGGGTTCCCTACACTCTAGAACCCTCCCCCAACCAACCTCCCACTACACTAATACAAACACAAACACTACCCCCGGGTGCGGAAGGCAAGTAAGGTCAAGTGCTGCTCAAATTAGACTCCCTGACCTCTATCCCGGACGAGCCCCCATAAATGTCAAGGGGAAAAGACCCTTTCAGGGAATGAGGCAGGAACAGACAAAGAGAAAGCGGCACAACACTCAACCACTCACACCTCCAGACCACTCCCAGGAATTAAAGGAACAAATAACAAATTTTTTAAATTAAAATACACAAATTTACTCAAACATAATAATAAACACCTCAATCACTCGCACATACACTCCATTTATGGGGATGGTCACCATCAAAGAAGAGGGGAGAAAGACAGGAAAACGAATAACTAAAAAAAAACAACCCAAAGTATAGAGACCCTATCAGGAGCTAACTATCACTAAGGGACAAAATAACCCCATAAATGGGAACTTCGAAACAAAAAAAAACCCCCCACCACCCCGGGTTTCACTGCACACCCGACCTATAAACCCAACAAAGCTACCACCCCCACCCCCCCAACAAAGAGGAAGAAGAGGAGAAACAAATTAATACAACCAACAGGAAAATACCTAGATACATTAAATCACACTAGCGTACGCACACAAATCCACAGCCCATACACCACACACCCCTTGCCACATAACTTTCTGTTGAAGAACTGTCCGAGTGTTTCCCCGTATTAAATTCCTGAAGCACGACTGATGGCTCCTCACGTCGTCGAGAAGACGACCTCCTGTGCCGGGCTCCCCCACCCCCTCAGACTCGGGTCCGGAAACCTTCCCTCCCGGAACATCCTCCAGGTCGCCCAACGTCAACCACTGTGGCCTATCTCCACTCAAGGAAAAAACGAAAAACAAGAAAAACGCCCTGCGGGGGAATGTCATCCCTCGCCGCATAATCTGATGATTGTGGATTATGTGTGTGAATGAAGGGCAGTGTGGACTGTGTACGTACAATTAAAAGAAATTTTGAGAAGAATAAACTTTTACAACCACATTTTTTGTTTCATCTGTTCCCGAATCATTGGGCCCTTTTTCCTCTTTTCTTATTTTCTTTGACTATAATTCTCATTATTCTCATATTTCACATTATATTCCCCATTCATATTACAAACCGCAATGCAATAACCACTTGGAAGTTCACATTACATTTAAATTCCCTACCAATGAAATTCCATAACACTCATACATTCTTTCCCTTTTATCTCTAAAATACTTTTATTAAAAAGAAACCAAATAAAAAAAAAACCACAGAGACAAACAAACAAGACAAGGACGGAACCAATGGGGGCAAGCGCCACATCGGAAATCTCCGCTAGTCGACTGAATGTTAGTCGGCGGCACTCGTTCCGTTCCGGACCCGACTGATGTTAAAATAAAATAAAATAATTTGCTTCAATCTTTGAAGTATCGCTTCTGGAATATCCTGACTCCAACATTTAAAACCAAATACGAAACGACTCCACTGTAAAACTAGATATACATGTCAAGCAACAAGTAGCTCACCAAACAGAGCCATTGCTTAACATCCAACTTAAAAAAATGACCTCAATGTCACTTAAATTACGAACGACCAAATAAATTTCCAATCCCATCTTGCGTGCAAATTCCAAACCCAACGAAATTAAAAACACACCATAAACCCATACATATATATATTTCCAGAACGGCGGGTGAAGACAGAAGAAAAAAAACTGGCGAGCTTCACTCAACGAAAGTCAAAAGCCCACCAGTAATACGCCCACCCCCCAACGAAGAAGGTTTAGAGTCGGAACGACTCTGAAGAATGGTGCTGGTAAACCCAAGGATTGAGATCCTTCAAAAAACCCAGTGGACTGCCTTCCGCCCACGAAGGGTTCCGGCCCGGTTCCGCGCTCTCCACGACGAAGTGGAAAAAAAAAGTATGGCTACCAACTGAGGGCGTGGCCCCCTTACCATCAAAGCAAAAGGAAGAAAGAAAGAGAGGGCCCAACACTGGCATAGCGCAGAAGGTTCCCCTCCGCCCCCCACAAACACCTACTCACATTCAACACACGTTAAGCATAAACAGAATGCTTTATGCCCAGAACACTGCAAGACCCCCCCTGCACCGTTATTAAAATGACAGCACACACACACCACCTTCATCCCGGTCTCCCACTTTCCCTCACCCAACTCCCATATGAAGGTTTACTGAGGGATGCATGATCCACACGGGCGGGGCACAACCTGAATGTTGACAGAGAGCCCACCCCCCTCTCCTCTAAAAACCCACGTACCAGTCTTAGCTGCTGTCAAAACCCCCGTAACGAACAGCCCATCAAAAAATCGAATACATTCAAATACTGGTCCGCCCGTGACATATCTGTCCATCTGTCCCGTCCGCCTATCTTCTCATTTTATTCTATCTATCTACTATCTATCTATCTATCTACTATCTATCTATCTATCTATCTGTCCATCTATTTATCTATCTATCTATCTGCTCTGTTATCTATCTGTCCCGTCTATCTATCTATGTATCAATCTATCATCTAGCTAGCTACAAAACCCATGTATCTTCATACACACTCAGTCACAAGCATAACCACAAACTCTGATTACGTACACATTAAAGGGGCAAACCAGAACAGACAGACATAGACATACACAGTTACAGACAGACAGACAGACGGACAGACGAACGGACGGACAAACAGACAGACAGACAGACAGACACACACACACACACACAAAGCACGCACACACACACACCACACACACACACACACACACACAACACACACACACACACACACACACACACACCTCTGCCTCCCTCGTCACTCCCAATAAACCCAAGGCCCACACGTAGCACACAGAAATTGCTTCACGTCAGTCGCACCCCCACCCTCCACGGCCACCCCACCCACCCTCCGCTGGAATACAACCCATCTTCACGACTTACTCTGGTTTGTTAAGCAGCGCACCCGGCAGCAAGCAGGGACCCCGTGACCGACCCGCTCTGACCAGAAAACGAGCACTCCTGTCTCCAAAATCGATCAGTACCGACAGAAGAAGAAGCAGCAGCCATACCAACTCTTTCCGGGCCCCAGCTGCTGCTGGGCCGGTGCAGGCCTGAATCCCGTCTGAGAGCTGAAGGTTGTTGATTAAGAGCCTTCCTGCCCTGACCTTTGGGTCACCTTTTCATGTGGAGAAAGGGACCCCTCGTGCTGATTCAGCAGCTGCCGCTAAAGACAGAGATCTTGAAGGTGGGGGGCGTGAGTGGGGAAAGGATTCTGAAAGGGGGGTGGGGGTGGGCGCATGCTGGGCGGAGTTACCGGTGTAGACAATGAGAGCGTGTGCCTTAACTGGAGTTTAAACGATGTAGTAGTTCATGCCATAATGTGTTGTGATACTTTGTTTTATTTTAAAAACCCAACTAGGAATGGCTGCGGCTGCTGCTGCTGCGCCCATGCGTACACACACGCACGCACGCACACACGCACACACACACATACATACACGCCCCCCCCCCCCCCCCCCCCACACACACACACCACACACACACACACACACACACACACCCCACACACACACACACACACCCGCACGCACGCACGCACGCACGCAAAGCACACACACACCACTCACTCACCCCCTTACCCCCCCTCTCCCCTTTCCCCTTCCTGCAGACACACGCACATCCTCAAACACACCTCTGCCCCCTCATCCACCCCCAATAAACCCAAGGTCCACACGTCACAACACAGAAACTGCTCCCCCATCAATCGCAACCCCCCCCCCCCCCCTCCACCCTGCACTGGAAAACAAATCGCCCTGACAGAAAGACGGGCACTCTGGTTCGTTAACACCCCACTGGTGGCAGTACCCTGTGACCGACCAGCTCTGACCAGAATACGACCCACTCTTTTCCAAACTCTTCAGTACTGACAGGAGAAGTAGCAGCCAGACTAACTCTTCTGTCCTCAGCTAGCTGTTGCTGACGAGCGGGGCGAATCAGTCTTAAGAGGCAGCTGAAGGCTATTGATTAGGAGAGTTCCTTCTCCTTTACCTCCACGTCTCCTTTTCAATTTCTGATGTGGCATCCCCACCACCCCACTCCTGTCGTGCTGACCAGCAGCTGCCGTTAAAGACAGACATTTTGAGGATAGGGGAGGCGGGGGGGGGGGGGGGGGGGGCGTTTTGAAATGGGATGGGGGTGGGGAGGGGACCGCAGGCAGGGGTGATGACCGGCGTAGGGGGTGGAGGGTGCCTTCACCTGGAGTTAAAAAGATGCGGGAGTTCGTTCCAAACTATGTTACGGATGCTTCGATTTTTGTTTAAAACCCTTACAGGTCTAAATACGCTGCTGCTGCAACTTTATCACGGCAGACAGCCGTGCGCAATTACGTTTGTAGTTTATCTACAAGCAGGAAACGGGTTTGTTAAGAGTGCCTTAAATTAGTAAGATTCGTTTAGAACACAGCTCCTGAAATTGTGTCGATTTTTTAAAAGTCATTTTATTACCATAGTGAGGTTGTGAGGGAGAGGGGAAGGGGGTGGTAGTATGAAAAATGATATAGATAATCAAATTAATGGATGCATCATTTTGGCTGGTTAATTGAACAGGTACGTTTCGTTCGCGAAATACTGTGTGTAATTGTACCTTACCTTAAAGAGAGTAACATGAGAATGGTATGGAGATAATTCTGCAGGCGTATTACCTTGCTATGAAAAACGATAAACACGAAAATCAATGAAATCAAGGAAACAAAAAGAAGGATTCATACACATTTGAAGATGACACAGGGGTAGATTTACATCTCCATAACTACGAATTTCTACTAGAATTGGGGTTTGTGGAATCATTGCTATATGCTACACCTTCTATCAGAAAAAAAAGCCAAAACACATACACCCAAAGACATCACATCAATCACCCGTGCAAGATTAGGACTCACTCCACCCCACCCACCTTTTTTTTTCTTCCAGTTCGCCCTCATCCCTTTACTTTAACAACGTAACCCGCAACCCTAACTAAACCATAAGCCTCTGACGGTTGTTGATAGCAAGTTGAAACGCTACGGAGGGCTCGACAACAGTAGCTTTTCAAGACAGAACCCCTGCCCCTCTTCCTCAAGCCAGAGTTTAGCCCCAGAACTCCTTTCTTTCTTAGGGGGCCGGGCGGAAGTAGGTCATGAATCCCAGATGCATTTCTGCCGTCAGACAGGGTTTTTTTTTGCCCTGCTGGAATTCGAACCAGCTACTTCTGGATGGGCGGGCGTCTCCAGGCGTCTTTTTAAAAAATTTTAAATTTTTTTAATTTTTATTTTTTAGACGGATGGCTTAACCACACCACTATGGGACGCATGTTTTGAGGAGTTCGATTTTGTTCCTTGTTGACCAGAATCAGTTGAGACTCTTTTTTTTCAGATGCCTCTGCCCTTTTCCTTATTAAGGTTCTGGTCCTCTTCTTACCAGAAGTCGCAAACTGTTTC
>CM031604.1:56305330-56307830 GCA_018398815.1 Conus ventricosus | reverse complement strand
TTATTCCTTTTTTTTCTTTTTTCTTTTTTGTCCCTTGCATTCTGTTTGGGGAAATAATGTAGTTTACGGTTTCTCTCTCTCTCTCTCTCTCTCTCTCTCTCTCTCTCTCTCTCTCTCTCTCTCTCTCTCTCTCTCTCTGTGCGTGTGTGTGTGTGTGTGTGTGTGCGTGTGCGTGTGTGTGTGTGATGGGGATTATTTGGTAGGGAGGTACCGCGTTCCAGTAGGAAGCGATTGTAGTGCGGGTGGGGGGGGGGGGGGGGGGGGGGGGGGGGGGGGGGGGGGGGGGGAGGGGGAGAGGACTGTGGGAAAGGGCACATAACTCCTCTGTGTCCTGTCTCCTGTGGTGATCAGATGCACAGAGACGCACAAAGAGACACAGAAAGTTGTCAGTGTCAGGCAGGGTGTTTGTGGACGTCCGAGCCCGGAGGTCGCGCGCGTGTGTGTGTGTGTGTGTGTGATGTGTGTGTGTGTGTGTGTGTGTGTGTGTGTGTATGTGTGTGTGGTGTGTGTGTGTGTGTGTGTGTGTGTGTGTGTGTGTGTGTGTGTGTGTGTGTGTGTGTGTGGGGGTGTGGTGTTGTGTGTTGTGTGTGTGTTGTGTGTGTGTGGGGTTGTTTGGGTTGGTTGTGTGTGTGGTGTTTGTGTGGTTGGTGTTGGTGTATGTGGTGTGTGTGGGGTGTGTGTGCGGGTTTTTGTGGTGGTGTGTGTGGTTTTTTGTGTGTGTGTTGTGTGTGTGTGTGTGTGTGTGGTGTGTTTTGGGTTTGTGGGGTTGTTGGTGTGTGTGGAGCGAAGGAGGAATATGGCGGGGGTGGGGAAACCCAAAGCGAGAGAGAGAGGGGGGATGTCGGGTTTACCCCAGAGTGCCTTGTCCCTTCGCTCGCGTAGACAAAACGCCCCAGAAGGAACACAGACAGACACATAGACAGGCGAAAGACAGACTACAGTGGACAGACAAGAAAAACCGGCTTTGTCGGGCAAGGGTTGGTAGGAAACTACTAACATGGGGCTCTCCCCTTTCCCGGGGGTTAGATCCTTCAATCTCCTGCCCGCACGCTACACACACACACCAACACACACACACACACACACAACCCACACACACACACCCCTAACACACACACACCACACACACACTCCACACACCACACACACACACCACACACCACACACACAACCACACACACACCCACACAGGCGGGGCATTGGACTGCTGACCGACAGGGGACACATTTAAGTAACACCTGCGCCAAAAACCTCCTTCTCTCTATGCCCACATCACACACACAACACACACACACCACACACACAACAACATACACACACACACTTTCTCCTCTCTCTCTCTCTTCTCTCTCTCTCCTCTCCACGCGCGCCGTGCACGCACGCCGCACACACAACACACACACACACCACACACACACACACCCCACACACACCAAATAATATACACCGCAACATTCACCCCAAAACACACGCACACACACTAACAGAGAGAGAGAGAGAAGTCACATACTTTGTTTCGTTGGAGAGGAGAGAGAGAGAGAGAGAGGGGGAGAGAGAGGAGAGGAGAAGAGAGAAGAAAAGAGAGAGGAAAAAGAACTCAAGGGGTTTACTAAGTTCTAGGAAGAGAGAGAGAAGAGGAGGAGAGAGAGGGAGGAGAGAGAGAGAGGGGAGAGGAGAGAGAGGGCAAGAATAAAACCCAGAGCACAGACTCGCACCACACAAAACACACACACACACCACACAAAAACCACACACACACACCACCAACACACACACCACACACACCTAAAGAGGGGAACTAAAAAAGAAGACTGACCTCTTGTCATCCCCCCTGGGGGGAACCCCCCCCCCCCCCCCCCCCGTCCAACCCCCCCCCCCCCCCCCCTTTTTTTTTTTTGGGGGCCCCCATCCTTTGGGGTGGGGGCCCCCGCCTTCCTTTCCCCCCCTTCCCCTCACCCCTTCCCCCCCCTTTTTTTAACCCCTTCCCCCCGGGGGGGGGGGGGGGGGGGGGGGGGGGGGGGGGGGGGGGGGGGTGGGGGGGGGGGGGGGGGGGGGGAAGGGGGGGGGGGAGGGAGGGGAAAAGGGGGTTTTTTTTTTGGGGCCCCCATCCCTTTAAGGGGGGGGGGGGGGGGGGGGGGGGGGGGTGGGGGGGGGGGGGGGGGGGGGGGGGGGGGGGGGGGGGGGGGGGGGGGGGGGGGGGGGGGGGGGGGGGGGGGGTTTTTTTTTTTTAAAAGGGGGGGGGGGGGGGGGGGGGGGGGGGGGGGGGGGGGGGGGGGGGGGGGGGGGGGGGGGGGGGGGGGTGGGGGGGGGGGGGGGGGGGGGGGGGGGGGGGGGGGGGGGAGGGGGGGGGGGGGGTGGGGTTGGGGTAAAACCGAACAAATTTTTGGTGTCCTTCATTCACCCTTTTCAAACAGTACACACAAAGGGGGAAAAAAAAAAAAAGAGAAAGGGGAAAGGGGAGAGAGGGAAAAAGAAAAAGAAAAGGGGAAAAAAGGGTTTT
>CM031604.1:56277830-56287830 GCA_018398815.1 Conus ventricosus | reverse complement strand
CATTGGGGGATGCCACGCCCGCAAATACGTCGAGCCAGCATCGAAAAGCACATCGTGAACTCATGTTTATTATCATTATTATTATCATCATCAACATCATCATCATCATTTTCATCATTGTTATTGTTGTTGTTATTGTTATTATTATTATGATTATTATCAGTATTATTAT
Source organism: Conus ventricosus (assembly GCA_018398815.1). Lineage (NCBI taxonomy): Eukaryota > Metazoa > Mollusca > Gastropoda > Neogastropoda > Conidae > Conus > Conus ventricosus. Next base: position 56,287,658 of record CM031604.1, on the reverse strand, counting down.
CACTATTATTATTATTATTACTTGTATCATCTCATCATCATCATCATCATCATGATCATCATCGTCATCATCATCATCATTATTATTACTGTTATAATCATCATCGTCATTGTCATCATCAGCATCATCTTCGTCATCATCATCATCCGCATCTTCATCTTCATCTTCATTTTTATTTTTTTTATTTTTTAGGGTTTTTAAAAATGTAGTGATTGCCAGATTACCGGAAAAACACCACTTTGGCAGATGTAGATGTAAGCAACAAGACAACAGTTCTTAAAAATCAATATGGATGTCTGTGCCCTGGACGTTGATTTTCGATCCAGATGATATCATCAGCAGCAGCATCAGCAGCAGCAGCAGCAGCAGCAGCAGCATTATTCATTAAGAATTTAAAGAAAAATTGTAGTGATTGCAAGATTACCGGGGGAAAAATTGGTAGATGTAGATGTAAGCAGCAAGGCAACAATTCTTTAATACCGACATAGCGGTCTATGCCATGGACGCGGATTTTCAATACGGCTGACATACCTATACAGCTGTCATTCTCCTTCTGCGTCTGTCACACACACACACACGCATTATAAAAAGCCAGTGTTATTTACTCTGGTCCTTCACGCTCTTAGTGTTGTGCAGGCGGACGTGCTTCCGTTTTGTTCATGCGTGGGCAATTCATCGTTTCTATCGCTTTGAGGGTTTTGAACTCGCACGTACTTCAGTGTGATCGGAGTGATTTTTGCCATCAACGTCAGTGAACGCTGTCTCCTTTTGAGAAGTCGGTAAGGCGTAAACTATCAGTGTGGGGGTATCTATTTCAGATCCTGGAAAGTAATTATGATGGGACGGTTGTCAGCAATAAGATCACCCGAACAGATTACAGTTCTAATCTCTACACTATATCCTGGAAAATGATTGTGACCGGACTGTTGTCGGCAATAAGATCACCTCCGAATAGATTACAATGCTAATCTCTACTCCATATCCTGGAAAATGATTATGATCGGACTGTTGTCGGCAATAAGATCACCTCCGAATAGATTACAATGCTAATCTCTACTCCATATCCTGGAAAATGATTATGATCGGACTGTTGTCGACAATGTATATGGAGAAAGATCACCCGAACAGATCACAGTTCTAATCTCTACTCCCGATCGTGGAAAGTGATGATGATCGAACTGTTGTCAGCAATGCAGACGGGGAAAGATCACCCCAAATAGATCCCACAGTTCTACCCTGCTAACGCTCTGCTCTCCATGTCACAGACAGGTTTTCGACCAATATTGAGCAACACTGGCTCAAGTTGTTTGTCACGCCACAAAACGTTGCTACGTGTGTGGACGGCTTATACAGCCTTAATTCTCTTGTCTATTTCTGTTCGCCTCAGCAGACCACTTTACGGCTGACCGCCTGATTTGCACTCCTCTCCTTTGGCCCTTCTAAATGTCTCACTTTAATGATGTCCCGACTTCCCTTCCCCCACGTGCATACTGCAAACCCCTAAAACGGGAAAGCACTTACCTCGGAATCAGACTCGTCAGGAGCGAAAGAACGATCCATTACTGTGTAGTATTAGGACCAACAAAAACAACAATAACAACAACAATAACAACAACGACAACGACAACAAAAACAACAAGAACAACAACAACGACAACAACGGCAACAGCAACAACAACAACGACAACAACAACAACAACAACAACAACAAGGACAACAACCTCCGCCACTCCACCCCTCTAAAACGTTATTCAAAAGCGCGTACACAGGAGTTATGACCTATGCAAATGGTCTTCGCGAGGGAAAAAAAAACAAATAAAAAAAACTTGCAAACTACTCTGTAGATAGTGTCTGTGACGTCACTTTCCGAGTCAAAATGGCCTTGTCCCTATCCTCTCCAAAAAGTTTTTTTTTTTTTTTGAACGTTTTTCTTTGATCAAATATGGGATTTAGTTTCGATGCTTTTTGAATGGAGGAAATAAGCAGAAATCGCAAAAGATGTATTTGGAATTCGATTTCAACAACAACAATAGCAACGGCAACAACAACGTTAACACAAAAATATCTTCTATTAGTATGAATTAATTCGATCCACAATTTCTCGAAAACCCACAGAAAATGCTCACAACATGACAAAGCGATTTTAATACGCGCACACACTCGCTAATACGCACGCACGCACGCACACACACGCCCGTGCGCGTGTGCGCACACGTAAGCACGCACGCACGCACGGACACGCACGCACGCACGCACGCACACACACGCGCACGCACGCACGCACGCACGCACACACACGCGCGCACACACACACACACACACACACGCACACACGCACACACGCACCCATGCACGCACGCACACACGCACGCACGCACGCACGCACGCACGCACACCACACACACACACACACACACACACACACACACACACCAATATTTCCTGATATTTCCTGTCTTTTGACTGTTATTCCCACTGAGAACCACGCGTTCACATAACTGTGAAGTGTGGAACGTATTAGTCACCATCTGAAGCTGTCTCCGTTTAAGAGGAAAAACAAACAAACAAAAAAACATATGATTTCCCTGGCGGTTTGCGATGGTCAGCAGACAGTCCAGGGATCGGCTGTAGTGGTGAGAGTGACCATGCCTTCGTTGTCTTCTTAGTTCCGTTGACCGCAGCAGACAGTGAGGTAGTGGTGAGAGTGACCATGCCTTCGTTGTCTTCTTAGTTCCGTTGACCGCAGCAGACAGTGAGGTAGTGGTGAGAGTGACCATGCCTTCGTTGTCTTCTTAGTTCCGTTGACCGCAGCTGACAGTGAGCTAGTCCGTTGCAAAGTGAGGCCACTGCAGACGGGAAATCTCAACAAGTCTTTAAAAAAAAGAAAGTGTTTGAAATCACTCCGCCCACCAAACAACACGGACAAACGAGCCACAAGGCGCAAAACATGACGCGTTTCGACCTCTTGGGTCTTCTTCAGGCCAAGAGAAACAACACTCAGGACAACGAAAATGAAGAACGAGCAATCATTTCTTCGCTTTGACAAATTCGGCGCAAGATGGGAAAGAAGGCCTAAGAGGTCGAATCGCGTCGTGTTTTGTCTTGTGATTCGTTTGTCCGTGGTTGTTTGGCAGGAGTGGTTTCGAACATTTTTTTTTTTTTTTTTTTTTAAAGACTCGCGGCAGACTTGAACTAACGATCCCAACTTGCAGTCCTCTCCATTCTCGGCCCTTGCGAATGTCTCTTATCATCGTGATTGTGCCCGGCACGCATGATGCTGGTCCGGAAACAGGAAAGCCTTGAATTCAGACGAGAACATTGTAAACTTAATGAACTGAGATCCATTTCCACAGAGTATTTTGGAACGACGTCAACAGACAACCACTAAGCCTCCCTTCCCTTCCCCAACACTACAAGATATACCTCAGACCCCCCCCACCGCCACCCCCACGCTCTCTTTTATCTCCTTCCCTCCCCCCATTTTTGTTTTATATTATTATTATTATTATTCAACAGCATGTACGCAAGCACAATATGATGAGCGCCAAAAAAGCAAGCCTTGCTGAGAATGTTACCGCAGGCTGTGTCTGTGACGTCATACACCTTATCAAATTTGTCGGGCCATATCATCGCCTAAACGTCATTTTCTTCATTTTTTTTCACCTTAAAGATTGAATTCCTTGAAGAGAGGAAAAGAGGAGGGGGGGGGGGGGGGGGGGGGGCTACGCAATATTGCAGAAGACCTGCCTACATTTTAATTCCATGTTTAAAAAAAAAAAGAGCAATGGAGTATGTTTTATTTACAATGAATTTATTCAAACTGAAAGTTACACGAAACTCAATACAAATTGCACACATCACAACAAATCCATTTTGAATTTAAATCTCTTTACACACACACACACACACACACACACACACACACACACACACACACACAAGCACAAACACACGCGCGCGCACGCACACACACACACACACACACACACACACACACACACACAAAACACACACACACACGCGCGCGCGCGCGCGCGCGCACATACACAAATTGTAAAAGCTTATTATGTACAAGTGATCTTTCAAAAGACTATAAAATGTCAATGTTCATTTTCTGTTTACCGTTCCCTGCCTCATGCAAGCTTTGTTTTCGCCTTGAATGATTCTGTCAGAGACTTCAAAACAAACACATGGTCCAACGTGGAACGTGAGTGGCGAAATCGTCTGACTCTCCTTGAGAAACTGGGCCCACATCAAGGAAATGGGTTAGATGCTTAGCTAAAACGGATGTAACTAAGTTTTCCGACCCAACTTTCTCATGTCATTCCTCTATAACCATTACACCAAGATGCACAGCTTGTGCCTTCAATTACAGGTAGGATTGGAGCCAGTAACCACTCAGCTAATCCTGAGCCAAAGACTGACTGAAAAAAAGAAGTACAACATTCTACCTTTATTAGGAATAGAGTTTGTTTAGAACTTACCGCCAATGCCATAGACAAACAAAGCACATGACAAGACACGATGCATTTCAACCACTTGGGTCTTCTTCAGGCGAAAAAATAAATCACATTTGACATGTGGGACAGTACAAACAAAGAACGAAAAAAGGAGAAAGAAAAATGACTCATCCGTTGTCGTCCATGTGGTCGGTGGGCGGAAATGACATGCGACCAGGGGGATTATGGGAGAGGAAACGGAGGGGGGGGGGGGGGGGGGGTTGCGTCGGGGGAGGTGTGTGTGTGTGATATGATAGGGTTGTGTGTCTAGTTTATTGGGATGGTGTGGTATCTTTGTGATGGTTGTGGTAATGGTGGATTGATAATAATGGTAAGGGGAAAGAAGGGGGGGGGGGGGGGGGGAACTGAGGGGAAAAAAAAAAAAAAAGAAGGGGGGGGGGAATTTAAGGGGAAGGATAAAACAAAATTAAGATTAAATAGATGGAGGGTTGCTGTAACTACTGTATGAAGTGAGTGAAGGGGATGTGGTGGTGGTGTATGTATGTGTGTGTGTATGTGTGTGTGTTGGTAGGGGATATTGCCAACTGATGTGGAAGTGGTGGGTATGTGTGTTTGGTTATTGTTGGATATTGATCCATACTCACAATTTCTCCGTCTTCGCAGACTCTGCTCCAGCGAGGAAGACTTCACAATACAAGCAGCCAAAATGTCACAATTTTTCACCAACGCGGATACCCAAGTTCCATCATCAATGCAGCACTCCGCCGCACCATAGCTGTATCCAGAACATCTGCACTGGAAACCCAGCATCCAACCAAGACAGACAGACCCACAGCTACCTCCTCTACCACCCGCACACCCTCCCCATCTGTAGGATCCTCAAATCCAATTGGCACATTGTACATAACCACAAACCGCCTTCCATACCAAACCCATGATCACATTCAAACGTGACAAAAACCTCAAAGACTCCTCGTGCGGTCCAGTTTGAACAGAACTACAGCTACACCACCAGGTACTCACCCTGCTCTAAACCAACTGCAAATCTGCCCCTCACCAAACCAGACACCATCTACAGGGCCCCAAAGACTCCTTCACAGTCAAACGCACATTCTCATGTCAGAGCCGCAACATTATATATGCCATCCACTGCCAGCTGTGTGGCAAGATCTAATAGGGGAAACGTCACGCACACTTGAAACACGCATCTCTGAACACCTGGCTGATATCCGCCACCACCGACCCAAACCCGTCGCCCTACACTTCAACCACACCAACACAACATCGACCATGTCAAAGTTATGGCACTCTGGCAGTCACAGAGTGACAGCTTTGAACGCACAACTCAGGAATCCCATCTCATTGCCAAACTGGGCACACTACACCCAAGGCATCAATATCCAACAATAACCAAACACACATACCCACCACTTCCACATCAGTTGGCAATATCCCTACCAACACACCACACATCACACACACATACATATACCAATTCTTGTTATTTTTGTATAACTATCCCGAATATTTTCATTCTTTCTAGATAACCGTGATGCCTTTTTAGCACAATCAACAACAATTGACATGTCATCCTTTTCACTGATTACATCGATTTGGCACACACACACCACACACACACACACACACACACACACACACACACACACACACACACACACACACATACACACGCATGCACACACGCACACACAAACACACACACATACAAACAACAACAACAACAACAACAACAAACACACACCACACACACACACAACACACACACACACACACACACCCACACACACACACACACACACACACACAACACGCACACACGCACGCACGCACACACAAATCAAATAACAAACACCGCAGAATGTTCTCGTCTGACCAAGAAATCTATTTGGACTTTGAATCCCTTTTAGAACTCGTGCACTCATTTAGCCTGTCCGCAAGTTAACATGGGCAGTAGGCGTAAAGCTGCTGAACTCGTGAAGTTTCCCTGGAGGGAACCGAACGAGCTTTCCCCGATCGCTTCTGAAGTCTGCCGACAGCTCGGGGACAGATAGGCAGACTGTGGCAGCGAGAGTGATCCGCTCTTAGTTCTCTTTCTCTTGATACGTTGGCCTTAGCAGACACACTTAGGCTAATGAGCTCATTCGCATTCCTTTGGCTTCTTTGGGCCTTCTTCTGGTTTGGTGGCCTCCCTTTTTCTCTTGAAGATCTCTGTCCGTCTGTTTTGTCTGTCTGTCTGGCTGTCTGTCTCTCTTTCTCTGTCTCTTTATCTCTGTTTCTGTCTCTCTCTCTGTATGTGTTGTTGTTGTTGTTCTTCAATTTAACGTCTTCCCACTTAACGTGATTACAGACAGTGTGTGTGTGTGTGTGTGTGTGTGTGTGTGTGTGTGTGTGTGTGTGTGTTGTGTGTGTGTGTGTGTGTATGTGTGTGTGTGTATGTGTGTGTGTGTGTGTGTGTGTGTGTGTTTTGTGAGTGTGTGTGTGTGTGAGTGTTGTGTGTGTGTGTGTGTGTGTGTGTGTGTGTGTGTGTGTGTGTATGTGTGTGTGTGTGGTGTGTGTGCGCGCGTGCATGCGTGCGTGCGTGTGTGTGTGTGTGAGTGTGAGAGAGAGAGAGAGTGTGGTGTGTGTGTGTGTGTGTGTGTGTGTGTGTGTGTGTGTGTGTGTGTGTGTGTGTGTGTGCGCGCGTTGTGCGTGCGCGCATGTGTGTGTGCGCATGTGTGTGTGTGTGTGTGTGTGTGTGTGTGTGTGTGTGTGTGTGTGTGTGTGTGTAATTTTGTTTTGTATATGAGGGGTTTATTGAAAGTTAAAGATAAATTCCTACTGGACTACGTAATAAATGTGGGCATAAGGAACAAAGAAAAGCATAATTTATTTAATATTTTAGGTAATGTCAGTGGTGTCGATCTATCATTTGAAATATTAGTACCAGCCTTGTGCACTGTATTCTTTGCTCTTGGACAATCTAGTAATAGGGTGACTTACACTAAGAATTTCCCCACATACGCATTTAACATTTTTGCTGTATTTGGTTCGAAGTGAATTCAAGCGCATCCTATGAATTAAGGATATACCTCTCTAGATATTGGACTTTCGAATTTGTCTAATTGCTTTCTTGGGGTGAATGTCAGGATTTGGTCGTATACAGTTTTGATAATATTGACATATCTGTGTCTTTCAATAACCTTTTGAAACTGTTAAGAGATGCTTTATTAATCAAGGTATAGCATTCTGATAGGTCTAGCGGAATGTTAAGTGCAGTCGTGCCTTCAATATTTCGAGCTGCTCTCCGAGCAGCTTGATCAACTTTCTCATTTGTTGAGATTCCACAATGTGAGGGCACCCAAACAGAACGTCACATTATTCTTTTCATCGATAGGAGATGTGTACGTAATTAATTTCTGTAATAGTCTTGCAACGAATTTTTTGAATTTAAAGACTGTAAGGCAGAAAGAGCTGACTTTGAGTCACTGCACAGTAAAATTTGGACAATTTTTCTATGGAAGAATTTTAAACATGCTTCAGGGACATCAGAATAGAAAACTAATTCTGCAGTAAAAATTGACAAGTGTATGCCAAGATGATATAATTTCTCTACTTTTAATTTTGGTATTATAAAGCTGCTCCTGTTCTATGGTCATCTAACACTGAGCCATCTGTAAAAATTTGGAGTTGGCCCTTATATTGATTTTCCAAATGAGAATTTACATAATATTTTAAGAGATATGGTGGATCGTTTTTGTTCAGTTCATTATAGTTTGTGTCATAATTTGCTTTGGTTTGTTTCCATTTGGGAATGGGTGGAATGGATGAGTTGACAGCTATTTTACTTTGGTTAATGTTGGTTTTTTAAGAAGAGTAGATGTGTATGACTGAATAGATTTAGCTGATTTTATGTCTTTTGCTCTTTTAGCAAAATCTGTCTCTGAATTTGAGGATTACTTCATTTGTACAGAAACTTTTCTGTGAAAGGTTCTTTTAAAACAAATTTAGAGGCGGACACTTTTCGAAATTCATTCAAAGGTAAGATTCCAATTTCATTATAAGTCCCAATGTTACATGCATGTGTGGGAACTCCAAGAGCAAGTTTATATGCTTTGCAGTCTACACTTTGTAACTTATTAAGTAGATGTTGTGGGGCACTAAAGAAAACTTCTGAGCATAAATCAATCTAGAGCGCACAAGAGCCGAAGATAGGAGTGTTAAACTCTCTTTATCTTGTCCCCATTTTTGTTTACTTATGATCTTTAGAAAGTTTAAACTTTTTCTTGCTTTATTCAAAATATATTCAATATGTTGGTTCCATGAGAGTTTTGATGGTTAAACATACCCCTAGGAATTTAACAGATTTGACGTATTGTAAGACTGACCCATTCAGGGTAAATTGTGGAAGTTTTCTCTGGGTCACATCCAGAGTTAAAAAGCATTAGATTTTGTTTTTTCTGCCGAGAGTGTCAATCCATTTTCATGTAAGAAACTACTGATTTTGTTTAATTCATGTTGATATTTGATCTTTATGTAATTTAAGATTTAATGGGGTTTTTCTTTTCATAGTGACTTTCATCCACAGACATATGTCGTCAGCAAATTGTACTAAAACTATGTCTTTGGATAAGCCTTTTGTTATATCTGCAATTTTAGGATATTAAATAAAATTGGAGATAATACTGATCCTTGTGGAAGACCATTTCCAGTGTTCTAGTGTTGGAATATGTTTGCTCTATTCTTGTTTGAATTATTCTACTTTAAGGAAAGCTTTGACATAGTTATACATGGTTCCATTTACTCCAATAGTTTTAAGTTTATACAAAAGTCGTTCATGCCATACTTGTTCGTACGCTTTCCTTATGTCAAAGAACGTTGCCAGGATGTTTTTTCGTCTTGCGAACTGTTGTTTAACATGTGTTGTGAGTTTTACTAGATGTTTGTTGCTGATCTGCCTTTCTGAAAACCAGCTTGATTTTAGGGATAATTTGATGTTTGTTACAAAAGTAAAGTAATCTGTTTAGGACAATTCTTTCCATTAGTTTACATGCGTGCGAGTCAGGGCAATTGGGCGGTAGCTGTTTATGTTACTTCGAGGTTTTCCTTGTTTATGTATAGGAACTATGATAGAAACGCTTCCATAATGAGGGCAAATTGCCGTCTTCCAGCATTTTTGAATGAATACTGAGATAAAGCGTTTTACATTAGGGGGACATGACGTAACATTTCATTAGAGATACGTCTAAACACTGATGTTTTTTTGGTGCCCAGATTAGCAAGACATTCTTCTATTTCTTGAATTGTTATGGGAGCATTCAGATAGTGGTTTATTACAGGGTCTGGATCGTTGTAAACGAACTTTCCTTCT
>CM031604.1:56255330-56262830 GCA_018398815.1 Conus ventricosus | reverse complement strand
TCTGGCTTTTTTCCAGTAAGACGTAAAGCAGTGTTACGCCTATTGCCTTTTTTTAATGAAAATTAAGTGCCCGTAAAGCTTTTAAGTGATGGGAACTTTTTCCTGAGGGTTTAAAGGAAGATTTTCTTTTTTTTTCTTTTTGGGGGGAAGGGGGGGGGGGGGTTTTGGGGGGGGGGGGGGGGGGGGGGGGGGGGGGGGGGGGGGGGGGGGGGGGGGGGGGGGGGGGGGGGGGGGGGGGGGGGGGGGGGGGCGATGTAGCGTTTTTGTGTAAATGTTGTTCCGCATGATGGCGTCAGTTAGCATTAGACTAGCCACAAAAAAAGTCGCTGACCTGTTTCCAAGGCCCTAAATGTCGTATGACGGATTTTAACCGTCTAAAACGTGCGTTGGCCGTTAGGTAACGCCCAGTGTATGTTGGGCGTGGCCGTCAAAAAGGTTTTCTTGGCTTGTTTGGCGGTTTCGGGAGGTTTTGGTGGGGACTCTAACCCCGGCGCCTTTTGGATGGGAGAGTGTTCACGCCGGCACAAGTCCCTGAGGGATGTCGCCAAAAAAAATCTGAATCCCTTGTTTGTTCTGTTTTTATCTGCCCTCCCCTCCCCTCCCCTTTTGTGCCTCTGTCTGTCTGTCTTCCGTTTGTCTGTCTGCTTGCGTCTGTCTGTCTATGCTCGGGTCGTCGTCGTCTTGTCAAACTGTCTCTCTCTTCTTCTCCTATTCCTCTCCCCCTTTTTCCCCTTTTCTCCCCCTTTACTCTCTCTCAATGTTTGAATGAATAAAAATGAATGACTGAAGAATGAATAATGAATGAATGAATAAAATGAAAAAGCAGTTGTTCTTTTTGTTTAAAAAAACAGCAATTTCAAATATATATCTTTTTTTTTTTTCTTTTATCGGATCATAAGCCGATTTAAAAACATTTTTAAAGTCAAATAGAACTTTTTGAACTGGCCGTAAAACACACTCCCAACGGGTTTGCTATTAACTCTTGACAACAACAGGCGTGTCACCCACGGAGCCGCGTGACATTATTTTTTTTTTCCTAAAACTTGAAATTTTCCTTGGGAATGAAGGGGAAAACAAAAAAAACAAACAAAAAACAAACAAACAAACAAAAACAGAAATTAGGGGTACCGCAAAATGAATGTAAGGTAAAAAAAAAAAAAGAACGGGTTTATGGTAGGAGGCTGGCATAAAGGGAAAACAGAGAAAATGTACAGCGCGCAGCAGCAGCAAAAAAAACGTCACCATTCAATAATAAAAAGCTATACCATAAGTCGAACAATCACAGCCTTCAGATGAATGAAAAAAAAAAAAGGGCCCGGGTTTTAAAACGTGCGAGAAAAAAGAAAGAAAGAAAGAGGAGAGAGAGAGAGGAGGAGGGGAGAGGAGGAGAAGAGAGAGAGAGAGGAGAGAGGGAGAAGTGGAGAGAGATAGAGAGAGAGAGAGAAAAACCACACACCCCACAAAACCACACACACACACACACACACAAACTGTCAAACACTCCACACCAAACACCAACACACACACACCAACCACACACACACACACACCACACCACACACACCACATCAATGGGGCCTCGTGAGTTCTTGTTTTTGTTTTTTGCAAACGGGGTGGTGAAAATGAGTAAAGGAACCTCCGGGACAAGACAGCAAGCTTGACGTGACGTCATATTAAAACAGCGAGGCGTCTGCAAAATACCACACGGTGATGTAAACGGGTCGTGGGGTGGGGCGAAGGTGAAGGAAGAAGTTGGCAAAAACCATGGTTTGTAATGACTAACAAGGACTCAACACTCGCTCGCTTGCTCACTTGTTCAAATCATTCGTTCACTTATTCCCTTTTTTCCCATTTTGATAAAAAGTCTTCGAAATCAAAAACTTGGTATATTCTTGATTATGTTTTTTTTTTTTTTCGGGGATTTGAAGAGATCTTTTTTAGTCCATTTTGTTCATGTTAGTTCACCCTTTGTAAGGGCCACGGTCTAAGTGGATATCCGTACATGTTTTCACTTGTTACTTTCATTTTTCCCCCTCGCTTTCTCACGGTTTAGTTACCCACGGCTCATTTGTTTTCCTGATCAATCACTTACTCACCTAGTGTTCCTGATCCCTGCGTTCCTTTTGCTCACACATTCCAATCCCCCTTCAATCCTTTCTTACCTAAACATTAAATCACTCGCCTTCCATGATTTTTTTTTGCCGTTCACCACTTTTCTCCTTTTCGCCCAAAAACACCCCGCGGCGCCGCACGCACACACACCACACACACACACACACACAACAACACCCCACAAAACCAAAACACACACAACAGGCCGCACACACCACACACAACACAACACACCACACACACACAAAAGCAGGGACGACCACAACACACAACACACCCCACACACACACACCACCACAACACACAACACCAAAACACCAACCACAAGCAGGGCACACACCGCACCCACGAAGCAAAGACTTTCGCACTTACCCCCGTACACAACACAACACACCACCCACACCCCCCACACACAACACCACACACACACAAAAAACACACACACACACACACCCAACCCCACACCTTTCTCTCTCTTCTCCTCTCCTCTCCAAAACCACACACCACAACACACACACACACACACACACACACACCACACACGCCCACCACTTTCCCCCTCTCCTTCTTTTGCTGTCTGTCGGGCCCGCTGTCCTCTGCTGCCTTCTCTCCTTTCCCCCTTTTCTCCCTCTCCCCCCTTCCCTCTCCTTCTCTCTTTTTTTCCCCCCCTCTTTAAAACTTCCCCAATTTCCCAACCCTTTTCCTCTTTGAACGCGCCTTAATGCAGTGAGGGGGAAAAAAAAGCCCAATTTACCTAACCTTGTCTGACAGCAACAAAACACATTGCGCAGTCTTTCCCGGAACCAGCAAGCCTGAAAACACAAACGCTACTTTCTCACCCCCCCCCCCTTCCCTCCTCCGAACAATACCCCAGCAGCCCCTCCCCCCCACTTCCCCCCTCCCCTAACCCCATTTAAAAGGGAACCCAAAAAAAAAACCATAGGATCGGTTTCTCCTAGTGAGGCATTTGGGGGCAAATGCACAGCCCCCACTCGTACGCCGTGCGCGCGCCCAAAACACGCGCGCGGGGCGCCACACACACACACGCCCCCGGGACGCACCCCCACGCACGCACGCAAAGCACGCAATCACACACACACACACACAAACCACACACACACACACACACACACACAACCACACAACACGCACCACGCACGCAACACACACACACACACCCAAAAACAAACCCACACACACCCAACACACACCACGCACGCACGCCCCGCACACGCACCACGCACACACACACACAAACACAGATACACCCCCACACAACAACACACACACACACACAACACACCACAACACAAACACACACAGAAAGACCCCCCAAAACACCACTCACATACACAAACACACACATGCACAACAAACATACATAAAACAACATCAAACAACCAAAAAAACATACATCCTAAACACACAAAAACAACACAAATACACGCACTACTTTCCCAAAGCGCGCGCTCACACACACACCCCACACACGCCCCGCTCTCCTTCTCTCTTTTCCCCTCCTCCCCCCCCCACACAACACACACACACCCCACACCACACAACAACCACACACACACACCACGCACCGCACGCACCACGCACGCACCACGCACGCACCACCCACACACACACACTTTCCCCTCACTCCCTTCTCTCTCCTCTCCCCTTCTCCTCTCTCTCCTCCCTCAACCCCACACACGCTCGCGCGCACAGCACAGACACAGACACACCACACACACAACAACAAACACACACCAGGGCGGTCAGTTATTAAGAGGGGGGGGTTCCAAAGTGGGGCAGGGTCCAGGGGCCGCCCAGGCCCCGGTGGGGTCCAGGGGCAAAGACCCGGTGGGGGGTCTGGGGGGCAAAGCCCCCCAGAAGCTGAAGATATTTTCACTTTCTGAGGTGCTTTGGAGGCCTCTCCTGGTGTCTATTTACTATGAATCTGTACACAAATATGTCTGGACATTTTTTTGCAGAAAGGCACTGTGATCAACGAAAATACATAAACTTACTTACATAGGTTGACTGAGAGGGACAGGAGGGGCATCCATAGTTGCTCCACTGTTTACAGGAAATTCTTTGGCAGCAACTGCATATAGGACCTATACTTTGTTGCATAGGAGTCCACAGCTGCTTCAATATCAATGGGTATGTCACGATGGACCCTCATGAGCGCAAGACCATTCAGACGGCCTGCTCCCATTGATGTGCGCGTGTAGGTTTTCAACGACCTCAGCCCAGAAATGGTCCTCTCACATTCAGCTGTGGTAATTGGCAAAGTGCAAATCATTTCAGCATCATGTGGATGTTGGGGTACATGTCCCTATCACAGGCCTTTAAGCTGCTCTCAATGGTGGAGGGAATGTCTTGTGGCTGGTTAAAATTTCTCCACTTGGTGCTCCATCGGTGAAGCTCAGCAGCCAGCCCTCTGAGTCAGGAAGGTCTGTGTCCCACAGTAACGCCAAGTGCTTTACACCGTCTGGAACAGCCAGGAAGGGCCCAGGTAAGCGAACCAAGTTTTCCGGAATCAGCTGAAGTGCGCCCTGGGCAAGCTCTGCATTCTTGAAGCGATCGTTCATCTGAGTGACCAGATAGTCCAAGAATGGCACAGCAACTGATGTCCGGAAATAATCCATGGCTGTATCAGCAGATGGTTTTCCCTCAGGAGCTGCCTAGCATTTAGCCGGGGACTTGGATGGTGGTGTCAAAGTTCTGGGCCATCTGAGTGGCTTCAAGGAACCAAGAAGCGCTGAAAACATCATCGACATTGTTCTCAGTTCCTGGAGCTGGCAGTGATATTGGTTATTGCCGAATAGGCATCCGCAATGTCTCGTGCACGCTTTTGGAGTTTCACACTCAGAGGCTGGAGGTACTGGAGGCACCGTCGGGTCACAACAAATGCAATCAGGAATCCACTATCGGAGATTGCATGAAGCAGACCCCGCGCTTTGCAGGCAGTGTCACCGTCCCAGTTGTCTTCCTGTGTTATCTGACCCAAGCAATCAAACACAACTTGAGACATGGCAGCGAATGTCTCGAAAGCATGATGCCTTTCTACCCATCGGGTTTCTACACAAGTCCACCAGCTTCTGTCTCTTGTTTTCGGTCGCAGCCTGTCCAATCACTTCTTCGAGTTTTCTTTGTCTCTTGGGTGACAGTGAAAAAAACAAAGACAGCTCTTGAAAAACTGCGAACATATTTTTCACAGCTGGCACAGAACAGGCTTTGACAATGCAGAGGTTCAAACAGTGTGCAGCACAATGAAAATATAAAGCTTTCTCATTGATTTCCTGGATGCGTGCCTGCACACCTTTGAATTTGCCTGCCATGTTTGCAGCGCCATCTTAGCCTTGGCCCCTGATGTTGGCAGCATCCAAATCCCAGTTCCGCAGAGACTGCAGAATGAGGCCAGCAAGGGTTTCCCGGTGATGTCATCACACTCTACAAAAGAGAGGAAAGCTTCTTGAATAACATTCGATGAATCCACAAAACGAATGACAATAGAAATTTGTTCCATGTTTGAAGCATCCGTGACCTCATCTGCAAGGACTGCAAAGTATGTCGCACTGCGGATCTCTGCCAAAAGTCTCCCTCTAATCTGGTCGCCAAGAATGTCTATCATCCTATTCTGGGTTTCCTTCGAAACGTACGTAGCATTGCTGTCACACGTTTGAAGGTGATTCTGAAGAAAATCATCCCCAGAGTCAATGCGAAACTTCAGGAGAGCATTGAAGTTACTCCTGTTGCCTTCTTCCAGCACCCCATCATCTCTGTGACCTCTGAGAGCAGACTTGTTGGCCACACAAGAAAACTGTCTTGAAGATACTTGCAAGTATCTTCCGATTTATAGCGATCTGCGCTTCAGCTTCTGCATTTAGTGTGACATCAATGCCCTCAACAGGATTTCGCATATTTTCCAAGAAATTTTCACTCTTCAGCATAGCATCTGCGTGATACTTTTTTGTGGCATGATTTTTCAAGTCATCAGAACACTTGTTCCAGTTCGATAAGCTGATTTGACAAATAGCCAAGATTTTCATCATTGGCAAACATTACACAGTGTTTGCACAAGACGCCATCTAACGATGGGGAATATACAAGCCAGGGATGTTTTTCTAACCAGTCTGCCTGAAATTTTCTGTTTTTGTTATTCAGTCGACTGACAGGAAACTGGAATTTCTTTGGGGGTACCCAGTGTTCCGTAAGAAGGTGAAACTTTTCTGCTTCCTCTGAAGGTTTTTTGCTGAGGCAACGCCCAAAATCCATGGCTGTCTCAAGTCTTCTTGACAGACCTGTTGACAGAAATAAAAGGAACATACTTGTTAAGCAAAGGGAAACAGAGCAAGATCCAATTTTCTAATTATAGTCTAAGTGAACAATTATTACCGGTGTATGGTTGGACTGAAAAAAAAAAACACTTCTAAAAGGTCATGTGAAGGAACAAACACAAGTCATGTGAAGGAACAAACACTTTCCAAGCAACCAGGAAGAAATCGTCATTAGCCTGCACGCACACAACAACCAGTATCAACAACACCACCTCCACCACCATCACAACCACACTAGTCATGACATACCTGATGGATTAGATGAACACGCAAAGTCTGCTGTTTCTTGATCTAATGTTGATTTTGAAGACATCGCATTGTGAGTCTCCCTCTGAGCACTGGAGCTGGCAACTTGGCTTTCTGGCAGTCTGGAGAAAAAGTCATAGTTTAACACCCTTTGTTTACACTTGATATTGAAACCAAAGTTTATGAGATACTGGCTATAAGTGTAATTGATCTTTACATGTTACCCAATTTTGATGAATGACTTGTATACAAATGAAGTGTTGGGCTACCACTAATATTCCATAAAAATATTTGATGAAGAGGATGATTTTTATCATTTTATTATCCCATTATTGGGATTTATTATCATTATCAATTACATGTAAATTATATTCTTATTGTATTGTATTATAATTTGAATTCTTGTTGTACAATGTTCTTCTTCAGATAGAACAGTAAATATATTATTATTTGAGGCCAATCATAAAGAACTCTTAACTTGCTTGTTTAATCTAGTAGAAATAAGAACTCTGTATTACAGTGTATCGAACAATAATATTGACAAGAAAATATTATTCATTCAATTCGCAAGAAGACCACAAGATTCTATCAGCACTCAAGACCTATCTCCATTAGCTCCATTGTGTTAATTATTTGATTCAGCAACTATTAAAAATTTGGTCATAAAACAAAACAAAACAAAACACCAGACACACACATACACACTATAGTCCATAAACCAGCTTACAAGAGCAAACCAAACAATAGTTACACTTACCTCTGAATTTGAAGATCCTTCAGCATGTGATTGTGAATCTGAACAATCTTCTGT
>CM031604.1:56198260-56242730 GCA_018398815.1 Conus ventricosus | reverse complement strand
CGTTTGTTCGTTCGCTTTTTTTTTTTTTCCCCATTACATTGAAAAAAAAGGTATGTCCCTGATAAAAACGATTTCCATTTTTTCTTCTTTTTTTTTTTCCCCTTTTTTTTTTTATGTTGTTTTGTGTTTTTTGAGGGGATTTCCTTTTACTTGTGACAAAAAGAGCAAAAAAATGGGGAACCCCAAAAAAAAACACCAAAATGAAATCAATGTTTAATGGAGTTGGTGGGGGGGAAAAGGTTTGTAGGAGGTGGGGGGGGGAAAGGGAAAGGGAAAAAAATTTTGCCCTGCCCCCAAGGGGGCCATTTAAAACACGATTTTTTTTGGAGTTCATTTTTTTTAAAAGCAGACGCTTTTTCACTTTGGACCCCCCCCCTACCAACCCCTTTTTCCCTTTCTTTTTCTCTATTCTGTTTCTGTTACCTGTTGCCTCTTTCTCCTTTTCCCCATTACCACGCAATCATACACAAACCACACACACCACACAACACACACCACACACCCCAACAACACCCCCATACACACACACACACACACACACACACACACACCACACACCCACAAAAATTAAAACACACACCCCCCACACCACAAAAACTTACACCCCCACACACAAAAACACACACAACCCCACACACAACACACAAACACACACACAAACACACACACACACACACACCCACCCCACACACACCCACCACACAACATACCCAAACACCACACACCACACACCACAACCACCCAAAAATACACACACAAAAACCCGCAGGGCACGCACCCCACGCACGCCCCGCACCCCCAAACGCACCCCAACCACCCACCCCCAACGAGCGCGGGGAAAACGCTTTGCGCGCGCGGCGAAACGCCCGAACGCCGCACACCCACCCCCACCCACCCACCAACACCACACACACACACACCACACACACAAAACCACAACACACACACACACACACACACACGTACACCCCACACACACACACCAAAATGCCACAAAACCACACACAAAACACACACACACAACAACAAAACCATTAACGCACACCCCACATGCCGCGCGCAAAACCCCACACACAACAACACACACACACACACACACAAAACCAAAACACAAAAACACACACAACCACACAAAAACCACAAAAACACACACAAACACAACACACACACACACACACACCAAAACCACACACACACAACACAGGGCACGCCACACACACACACAACAAAACACACACACACACACAACAAAACACACACAAACAAAACACAAAACGCGAAACCCACACACACACCACAACACACACCACACCCACCACACACACATGCACGCACACAAAAACACCCCCAAAACACGCACCCCTAACACACACCACACGCACGCACCCCACGAAAGCACGCACGCAACAAACACACACGCACGAAACCCCGAATGAAACGAAAAGCACCACACAAAACCCAACCCCACCACACAAAACACGAACATACAAACACACACACACACACAAACACACACACCACAAAACAACACACCCCACACACACACACACACCCAACACACAAACCCAAATACACCAAAAAACGCACGCACGCACCCCCACGCACGCACCCCCACGCCGCAGGGCCCCTCGAACCCCCAAACCCCACGCCCCACCCCGCGGGGAACGCGTGCGCGGGGCGGGGCGCACGCACGCACGCACGCACACCCCCCCACCCACCCACACCACACCCCCCCACAAAACCCACACCACAAAACACACACACCACACACACACACCACACACACGCCACACACACAAAACCCCAACACATCCCACACACACAACCAAACACACAAAACACCCCCCAAAACACACAAAACCCCACACACTTTTCACGCACCAAAACATGCAGGGCGGCACACACCCCAACACACACCCACACACACCCCACACAACACCACACAACAAAACCCACAAAACACACACACCACAAAAAACACAAAAACACACACACACAAAAACCCACACACAACACAACACCCCACACACCCCACACACAAACACACCCCAAACCACCACATACACACGCACACACACAAACCCACACACACACACACACACACACCCACACACCACACACCACACAAAACACACGGCACACACACACACACACCCCCACACACACACACCACACACAAAACACACACAACAAAATGCACGCCCCCAAAAAACCCCACACACACACGCACCACACACACACCCCACGCACGCCGCACGCACGCACGCCACGCACCACACAAAACACCACGCACGCACGCACGCCCCGCACGAACGCAACACAACAAACCCCACAAACACACCCACCAAAATTAACAAAACAACCCCCACACACACCCCAAAACCCACACAACACACACACACACAAAACCACAACTTAGGGAATTTTCAAATCTTGTATCATTGGAACCATTTTTTTTTTCATTTTTCAATATTAATTCTTTTATAAAAAAAAACGAACGTGGATTTTACTGTACATGATTCTATAAAAACAATATCCCAAAAAACCAAAAAAACCAAAACTCACCACACACAACACCACACAAAAAACAAAAACACAAAAAACACTCACACACAAAACACACCAAAACACCCCTCACGCACTTTTTCCCACCAAGCACGCACCACCCCACGCACGCACAAACACCACCAAAACACACACACAACCACACAAAACACCTGCGGGGACCCCCCCCCCCCCCCCTCCCCCCCCCCCCCCCCCCCCCCCAACACACCCATTCAAAAACGTATTTTGCCCAAATTTTCGTATATGTTTTCAACGTCTTTTCCTTTTATAAAACGTATTTTTTTGTCGTTATGTAACAGCCCCGGGAAAAGGCCATGCCCGGGAACCGTTGAAGATATTTTTTTTTTTGTTTTTTTTTTTTGGGTTTTGTTTTTTTTGTTGTTGTTGTTGTTTTGTACCCCCTTTTCCCTTATAAAAGGGTTACTTTAAAATTGGGAACGGAAATGCTGTCTGGTGTCTGTTGGGGTAAAAAAGGGGTTTCCATTCGCCCCAAAAGCCCAAAACTTTTTTGGGCTGTTCTTTCTGAAAATGTGAAATTTTTATTATTATGCGTCCGGATGAGGGCCCGTGTTTTATTTTCCGGGAAATACCCGTTACAAAGGGCTTTAAGGGCCCCAAAAACGGTTTTTCTTTTTAGGGAAAAATTGGATTGAAAAAATAAATTATGACGCTTGTTTTCCGTCATAAAAACTTTAAAGACCCCGGTTTTAAAGGTGACTTTTTCAGCTTCTACACCCCCCCCCCCCACCCCCCCCCCCCCGCCAAATCGTTTTTCAAGATTAAAAGGGGGAGAAACGTTTAAAAGTTTGCATTTGGGGTTTTATCTACTTTAAAATTCTTTGGTTTTCCCCAAAAGATAGTTGGTTTATTGTGGACAGTGGATCTCGGGAGTGAAAAATTGATTTTTGTTTTTCATTCTTAATATCATTGGGTTGGAGGGGGGCGGACAGGGGTTGGGCGAAAGGCGGGGGCGAGAAGCGGGGGATGAAAGAGAAGGGGGGAAATGAATGGGGGGGCGATAAAAAAGGGTGAGAGGGGGAGAGGGGGGAAGAGAAGAAGGGGAGGGGTGGGGGGGGGGGGGAAGGGAAATAGAGGAAGACGAGAAGGGGGGGGGGGGGGAATGGGGAGGGGGGGTTTAGGGGGGGGGGGGGGTAGACAAAAAAACACTTCCATATCGGGTTTCTTTGGGCAAAAAAAAAAAAAAAGAAAAAAAAAAAATCCCGGGCTTTTAAAAATAATCATCAAGCCTCCCCTCCAAAACCCCCCTCCCCCCCCCCCCCCTCACTCTATCGCCACCCGCCCGCCCTCTTCCCCCCTTTAACCCAAATTCATCCCAAAACCATCCCCCCTTCCTCTTTCCCCCCTCTGTTTCTTTTTCTGTTTTCTGCCCCTTGGTTTCTTTTGTTTTCCTTTTTTTTCTCCTCTGTCCCCCACACAAAACCCTTTTCCCTGTCTGTCGGCCCTGTCTGTCTGTTGTCGGGCTGTTGTGTTGATTTTTACGCCCTGCTCGGGGCCCAAACATAAAAACCCCCACCCCCCCCTTTCTGTCACACAAAAACATACTCGGGGTGTGTGGGTGTGGGTTGTGTGTTTTTGTGTGGTGTGTTTTGTGGTTGGGGGTGTGTGTGTGTTTTGTGCTTTTATGTGTTTGTGTTTTTGGGGGTGTTTTTGTGTGTTGTGGGGTGGGTTTTGTGGTTTTGGGTGGGGTTGGTTTTGGGGTGTGGGGGGTTGTGTGGTGGTGGGGGTGGGGTGTTTTGTTGTGTGGGGTGTGTGTGTGGGGGTTGTTTTGTGCGTGTTTTGTGTGTGTTGTGTGTGCCCTCCTCCTGTTTTCTCTCGCTCTTTGCACACTCACGCAAAAATTTTCTCCTTCCTGTTTTTTCCCCCCCCCCTCTCTCTTCCCCTCGCAAAACACACACAAAATCACACAAAACACACACACACACACACACAAAACACACACACCCCACACCCCACACCACAAAAACCCCACACACAACACACACCGCGCGCGCACAAACACACACAAAACTCTCCTTATTCCCCCCCCTCTCTGTCCAAACACTTTTTCTCCTACTCTCTATCTTTCTATCCCCCCCCCCCCCCCCGCGTCTCCTCCCCCCCCCTCCCCCCTCTCTCTCTCTCTCTCTCTCTGCCACATACGCTTACAGCATCTGACGGCCGAGGAGGTTACACAGGATTATGACACCTAGATACAGCCGGGCCTAGGCCATGATTATGACACCTAGGCAATGATTATGACACCTAGGCAATGATTATGACACCTGGGCAATGTTCATGACACCTCGGCATGAAATGACCGAGGCATGGTCGCGTGTTGTCGTGACGACGTCAGTAGAATGATGGCTCCATTCCTGATAAGCCTGCTGCTGTTGACAGAAGGACACAAAGAAACAACAAACACACCATAACGAACCTACTTTGCATCATGTGTCGCTGGTTGTACGGTTGTCTTTGGAAAAGACAGTAGAAAAGGAGTGAGCAACTGGTAATGAGGAAATTAGGTTAGGAAGGAGGGAGGGAGGGAGAGAGAGAGAGAGAGAGAGAAGAGAGAGAGAGAGAGAGAGAGAGAGAGAGAGAGAGAGAGAGAGACAGACAGACAGACAGACAGTGAGGGGGAGTGAGTGAGACAAGAGAGACAGAGAGAGTAACAGTTGGGGTGTGTGTGTGTGTGTGTGTGTGTGTGTGTGTGTGTGTGAGAGGAGAGAGGGAGAGAGAGAGAGAGAGGAGAGAGAGAGTGTGTGTGTGTGTGTGTGAGAGAGAGAGAGAGAGAGAGAGAGAGAGAAAAGGAGAGAGAGAGAGAGAGAGAGAGAGAGAGAGAGAAACAGGCAGAGAGACAGACAGACAGAGATAGAGGCAAAAAAAGAGACCAGATCTGTGTGGATATTTTCTTGTTTCAATTAAAAAATTGAACCTTGAGAATGAACTCTTTATATTCAGAAAAATAAATCAAGATTCACACACACACACACACACACGCGCGCGCGCGCGCACCACACACACACACACACACACGCACGCACCACGCACGCACGCACGCACGCACGCACGCACGCACGCACGCGCGCACGCACGAGAGAGAGAGAGAGAGAGAGAGAGGGGAGAGAGAGAGAGAGAGAGAGAGAGAGAGAGAGAGAGAGAGATAAAGACACAGGCAGAGAGACAGACAGACAGAGATAGAGACAGAAAAAAGACCAGAACTGTGTGGATATTTTCTTGTTTCAATTAAAAAAATGAGCCTTGAGAATGAACTCTTTATATTCAGAAAAATAAATCAATATTCACACACACACACACACACACACACACACACACACACACACACACACACACACACACGCACACACACACACATACACACACGAATAGAGAGAATACACCAGTGCCACTCCAAATTTGATCTCTCTCCCCCCCCCTCCCCCACACACCCCCCCCCCCCTCCCGTCCCCCGTTCCCCGGTTCCCTACTCGCAATGCATAATAAGAACAACGAACAGGAACAAACCCTTTTTTCCCCCTCTCCATATTCTTCAGACTCGGCAAAAAGCTCACGAAAGCGAGTTGACAGAACGTGACGTCCACAGCGAAGTATGAATAGGACTGGCAGCACGCGCTTTTGTGCAAAGTGGCGGTGTATATCCTCTCCCCCCCCCCTCCCCCCCCCCCCAAATCTCTCTTCCCATTCACCTCCCTCACCCCATCCCCTCCTCCCTACCATCCTCCTCCCCTCCCCCTCCCCCTCCCCCCCCCCCCCCCCCACTTCCTCCACCACCAGCCTCCGCAAAAGCCATGCTGTCTCCTTCGACTATTTGCACATGCATTTGGTTGCCTTGACAACGCTAGGGATGTATGCTCCCCCCTCCCCCAATTCCCCTCACCCCCACACTCACCATGCCCTCTTCCCCTAACCTTCACACCTTCTCCCTACCCCGCCCCACCCCCACCCCCTTCCCTCTCTTTCTCTGTCTACGTGACATGTTTGTTAACAAGAAAAACGACTCCGTGTTGTCGTGCATGTGAAGTGGACTTTCCATTTTTTTTGTTTTTTTGTTTTTGGTTCCCCTGAGTCCTCTCTATGTCTGCGCCATCGGCGAAGCCATATGAGCTTAACGTCTTTGGAATATACGGGGAGAAAACGTGTTTTTCTTTTCTTTTTTTTTTTTTCTTTTGTTGTTGTTTTGGACATTCGTTGTTGTTGTTTGTTGTTTAGTGTATAAAGAGTAATAACTATGTTGTTTATGTCAAGAGAATTGAATGCAAAGAGGGAATCTTTGAGCCGATGCTTGAGGATTCAGATCCATTTCAGGATAACAAGGGAGGTCAAAAGGTTGTCAACAGTTAGAGAGTGGGCAGCTCTACTTTTTAATTAACAACCCAAGCTTGTGTCAACAGTCAGAGTGGGCAGCTCTACTGTTCAATTAACAACCCAAGGTATTGTGTCAACAGTCAGAGTGGGCAGCTCTACTGTTCAATTAACAACCCAAGGTATTGTGTCAACAGTCAGAGTGGGCAGCTCTACTGTTCAATTAACAACCCGAGGCATTGTGTCAACAGTCAGAGTGGGCAGCTCTACTGTTCAATTAACAACCCAAGGCATTGTCAGTCACATACGTGCTGACAGCAGCTAATTAAAAACTGGGCAGAGCAGCCTTGAACTGGATCTCCTAGGAGATGCGATCTCTCCTACTGATTGACCAAACAGTATGTTGAACAGATACGTAGTGGGAAGAAAACGAAGCGTAGGTTAACCGTTCTGTCAGTAGAACAATGCCTTGGCCAAGATAAAGAAAAAAAGGGAATGGTAATAAGAGAGTAAAAACAAAGATGAAATTTAAATAATGTAGTTTCTAATTCATTCGTTTCCAGTGTCTGTTTGTTTGTGTCTGTTTGTTTGTTTGTGACCTAAGAGGTCGAAACGCGTCGTGTTTTGTCTTGTGACTCGTTTGTCCACGTTTCTCTGGGCGGTTCGCTAACTTTATTTAAGATTTGTTTAGATTTCCGCCTGCAGTCGTCTCACTTTGCAACTAGATCAGTTTCTTTTCGTTCAAAATTCCCATCGTTTTTGATATGAGTAAGATAATGTTGTCTTTAAGAAGTACGGGTTAAAAAGGGAAATCTTTTCGAGTTATGCTCAGTCCTTGAATTTTTTTTGGCTTGACCCCATACACCGAAAAGAGTCTCGGCTTAACATCGTCTTGTCGGTAGGTAAAAATGTTAGCAGCTTGTTCTTGCTTTGTAAAATAGTTCTTTCCACTGCAACAGTGGCAAGAAATGTCTACGGAGAACTTGACTGCAGAGGGCTCCTCGGACAAAAACCCCAGGCCCCTCAGACAAATGTTTCGGACCTGAAGAAGTGCAACGGGTGTGAAAGTACGTCCTGTTGGTTAGAGGGCCTCATGGACACGTTGGTTTGCAGTGTCGAATGTGAAGGAGGGAATGGGATGCGCGCGTATGTGTGTGTGTGTGTGTGTGTGTGTGTGTGTGTGTGTGTGTGTGTGTGTGTGTGCGTCGTGTGTGTGTCGTGCGTGCGTGCGTGCATGTGTGTGTGTTTGCGTGCGTGCGTATGTGTGTGTGTGCGCGCGCGTGTGTATGTGTGCTTTCGTTGCCGGTGCTGGTGGGTTGGAGCTAGAGCTAATGGTCTTCCGTCACGTCGACTTGACGACTGTCGGTGCTGAAGATGATTGTTGGTGGTTTTCTCTGCAGTCAGTTGGCAGCCCCCCACTTCTTCCAAGTCAACAACAGATTAAAAGAACAGGCTCTGCCTAAAATCTCAATCCTTGAACGAATAACGATTTCCTCTGAGTTCTCAGTTTCTGAATCCCTGGCACACACAAAAAAAAGCATTTTTAGGACTACCAGTTATGGATCCATGCGATCTAATTTTGACCAGCTCAGATAGAGCACCATAACTAGTCTAACCCCCCCCCCACCCCCACCCCCTCCCCACCTACTGCCACCATCCCCGTGACCAACTGTGGAAAGCTAAAAGACAAGTAGTCTGAATCGTTGGGGGGATTTTTCACCCAACACCCCCACGCCACTCTAAAGATGAAATGTTTCACCGAGTGACCGACACGTCCATAGCACCACAAAACCAACGCCTTCATCAACACCACAACAGAGAGAGAGGCTTTGCTGGCTTGACGGATGAAGGCGATGCACGCGCACGCGTGTTAACCTATTAAATTAAAGTGGCTGGTGGCGTGTGGTGTTTTCTTTTCGGGGTTGACCCTGCCTCTGTTGCATGCAGGCCGCGCGCGCTATCTTCAGTTTTCCCCTGTGCACGTCAAGAGATCGTCAAAGGAGACTTGACTGCCCCCCCCCCCCCCCCCTCCCCAAAATAAAAAAAAATAAAGAAAGAAAAAGAAGAGCAGCCTGATGAAATTGTGAGCCGTTGAGGACAGTTGCCGCCCCTTTTAAAGAGAAATTTGTTTTGTTTATATTTGTTCCTTTTCGTTTATCTTTATTCATTTTTTTTCCTTGTATGATTTTTTTTTTAATTATGCGGACTAAAATGGATTTAGTGGGTTTTTTCCTTTCATTTTGTTTGTTTGCTTATTAATTGGCTTGTTTGCCGTAATTCGTTTACGTTTTTGTTTCAGTTTTATTCGAGAAAAGCTTTGCAAGCGTCATGATTATGAAGCCAAACAAATAGAAAGCCTATAGCTACTTACTGGGAAAAAAACCTCTATCGAAAAAAAATCAATATTGAAAGATAATGAAGTGTGTGTGTGTGTGTGTATTATATATATATATATATATATATATATATATATATATATATATATTATATATATATATATACACACACATACATACATATATATATATATATATATATATATATATATACATAATATATATATATATATATATATATATATATATATATATATACATGATATGCTTACAGATAGGTACAAATAACAAAGATGACAAGCATAGGCAATGCATTTTCCTCAATGAAAGCAGATACTAAATCAGTATAGTGAAAATGATGTAGGAAGTAAAGCGTTGCATTGTAGGCAACTGTGTGAATGTCTGTGCGCGCGCGCGTCTATGTGTGTTTGTCTGTCTCTCCTTCCCTCCCTCCCCTCTCTCTCTCTCTCTCTGCTTCCCTCCTCCCTATCCTTCTCTCCCCCCCCCCCCCCTCTCTCGCTCTTTGTCCAAACACTGTAGATTAAATGTCCGCCAAAAATCGCTTATCTTCCTTCCTTCCACCCTTTCTTGTCTCTTTTCGCCCGCCATCGCCCGCCTACTTCTCTCTCTCTCTCTCTCTCTCTCTCTCTCTCTCTCCTCTCTCTCTCTCCAATATAACTGTTTCTTCTGTTTGTACCGCCACGTGTGCATACATTCTGTACTGCTGTTTCTTCATGTGACATATTTAATGTATGCTTTATCTGGTTTCCCACTTCAGCGAAACCAGACTTTGCTGCAAACAAACAAAATTGAAACAGATATATTTCAAAAACAATCCAAGTAGCATTGGGGGGTGTTGCTCAAAACCAGACAGGAAATGTGTATTTTCGTATGCTGAAAATAAACTAGCAAGCAAGCAAAGAAACAGAAACAAAATTACAAACCAACGTTTATCCTTCTTTTTTTCTTTCTTTTTTTTTTTAATCCCGTCAAACAAATTGCAGGGTATATTTGCTCGGAAACAACAACGAAAGTCACTTTCCTTACGTCGCTGTAAACAACACCCGCTGTATTCTTTTATGGCACATCAAACCAAAAGCATATGGGGCTTTCCCTGAATCTAGTTTCCCGAAGCCAGAAAGATACTGTTTACCCGAAACACTCGCGGTGTCAAGACGCTAAACATCAGACACAGTGATCGTATCACCAATGAACTTGTGCGTCGAACTACGAAGCGGCGCGTTGGACCATACCAAGCAAGATCTGCTGACATCAGATAAGAAGATAAACGCACGTTGTTTCGAAGTGGCCATGGTAACAAGATCCAACGCCCGTGCTAACACAGTCCTGTGGGGAGTTGTTCAAGGAACGAGACGGAGAGAAGGGAAGACGGGGTAAATAAGAAAAAGGACCGACAGCGTTGCGGAACAAACATGGAAAACTTCTATTAGTTTCAAAGGGAGGCGACTGCGGGCTGAGATCGAAACAACGTTACAGGACAGAAAATGGACTATTCCGCCGAACAAAAGAGACAAACGAATTACAAGACAAAACACGACGCGTTTCGACCTCTTGGTCTTGTTCTTCAGGCAAGACAAAAAACAGTCCAGACAATGAAAACGAAGAACGAACAATCACTTGTTTCGTCACATTTGCACCAAAACAAACAACAACAACAACAACAAAAATCGCCCATTTTGCGGATGTTTTTCCGTTTGCGACATTTTTGCGCCCAATTTCGATGACAAAGTGTTTGTTCATTCTTCGTTTTCGTTGTCTTGAATGTTGGGTTTGGCTTGCCTGAAGAAGAAGACCAAAGAGGTCGAAACGCGTCGTATTTTGTCTTGTAATTTGTTTGTCTCTTTCTGTTCGGCGGAACGGGAATGACTTTCTTTCAAGTTTGTTTCCGTTTCCGCCGGCAATCACCTCACTGTGAAACTAACTGAAGTGTTCCAGGTTCATTCTGCAATGTTGTCGGTTTCTTTTAAGTTTGTAGAAAAATATCTGCTGAGGCCCAGCCCTCGGTACTCGACGGCAGAGCTGAAGGGATCTGAGTGACCAGTTCTTCACAGCGCCGCCCCAGTTACTCTTCACTTAAGTTGAGGGAGATACAAGCGCAAACACGTGCGTGCACACGCACTCACACACATGCATACACATACACACAAACGAGCTAAGAATGTTGTTGAGAAAAACAATCAAACACAATCAGGTTTTTGTTGCGTTTTCTTTATTTTTTTTAAATATTTTTTTTTAACATTTTACCGACAGAGAAGAAAAACAACCTAAAAAAACATTTGAAAATTAGATTATTAACAATAAATAGAGTGAAAGGCTTCTGAAGTATGTCGTAAACGGCAATGCGTCAGGCGTATGAAAATCCAAAGTAAAAACTACAACACACACACACACACACACACCCACACACACACACACACACACACACATGCGCGCGGGCACACACACATACACCCACGCCCCCCCCCCCCCACACACACACACACACACACGCACGTACGCACGCACGCACGCGCGCGCGCACACTCACACACACACACACACACACACACACCACAACACACACACACCACACACACACAACACACACACACACACACACACACACACCCAAAGCGCGTGCACCTCATTAAAGCACGCAAAAAATGCATCTGAATATTTCTTCTGGAGAATTGTAGATCAGATGAAAAGCAATTATCGCTTCCAGGAACTTCAAAAAGAATATATAAAGTTGAGCATCTCTGAAATAGGTTTTCAAGGAGTCTGCACAAAACTTGAGAAGATTATTAAGTGAGGAAGGGGAGAAGCAGGAGGACAGAAGAGGGAGGATTGTGGGCAGAGTGAGGTGGGCGAGAGGAGTTGAAGGATTAGGAGAGAGTTGGCAGAGAAGTTAAAGAAGATGGAATGAATTGATGATAGCCAACTCCTACTCCGTTCTGGGGGAACAAACAGAATGTGAAATCATATAGTATCACTGAACACACACAACATCATACACACACACACGCACACGCACACATACACACACACACAACACACACACACACACACACACACACGCACGCACGCACGCACGCACACACGCACGCACGCACGCACACACGCACACGCACCACGCACGACCACGCACACGCACACACGACACACACCACACCACCACACACACACAACACACACACACACAACACACACACACACACACGTGCACACACACACACACACACACACACACACACACACACACACACACACACACACACACATACACACACACATACACACACACACACACACACACACACACACACACACACACACACACACACACACACACACACACACACCACCACGTGCCTCCCGTCGGTGTCTCGGTATCTAGTCTCTTCGGAAGTATTAGGAAAAGAGAGGAGAGCCCTCAACAAATCTCCTCAAACCTGACTGTCTGGAGCCAGAATCGAACCCAGGATCCCGGAAGGAGAGTCTGACACCTTACGCACTAAGCCAACGAGGCTCCGAATGGACGGTGGACCGGCCCTTGGATCCGGATCCTCCCCACAGATCCGCACCCAAGTTCATCCCTTTTCCACATTCCATCTTTCCACAGGTCAGTACTATCGGCTTTCTAGGCATTCTTTCTGACTGGCCTATGGGAGCACGATGGCGTCTAAAAAGCGATAATAGCTGTTTTCCCTAGGGAAACACACAACTGTTAAAACTTGAAGAAAATTACGAAAGTAGGCGAAACAGTTATCATTGCTTTTGTCCCTGAGGATAGCAATTGTTTTCCTTTGGGTCACAATTGTTCTTCTGGGATCACATTTGTTTTTCTAAGTTCATAACTGTTTTCCTTTGATCACAGTGGTTTTTCCTAGCTTCATAACTGTTTGTCTCTCCAGGATCACAATTGTTTTCATAGTACAGCAACTGTTTTCATGGGATCACAACTATTTTCCGGGGTCATCATTGTTAAGGATCACAACCGTTTTCCTAGGATTATAATTGTATTCCCAGGTTTAAAACTTGTTTTGCTATGATTACAACTGTTTTTCCTTAGGGTTGCAACTATTTTTCCCTCGGTTCACAACTGTTTTCAATAGGTTTACAATTGTTTTCTCCTCAGGATCACAACTTTTCCCTATATTTTCTCAAGGAGAATGACTATTATCCCTGCTTTCAAGAGAAAAAAAACAAACAAAGCGGGTACTATCTGGAGGAACAATAGCAGAAGCAATAGCTGAAGAAGAAGAAAAAGTTAGGGTTGCTATTTTCCGTGACGAGTGCATGCGTGCTGGAGTAACTGGGACTTCCACACCTTGAGCTGGCTCGATTTGGAAAACGGTCGTGATCTCTGTGAACACAACTCTCTGCCTTATTTCGTTCTTTATGTTGTTCGAGGTTAAATACTGTTTCCCTCGTCGCATAAAAACCCCAGGAAAAACAATTGTTATCCCTCGGAATACGACTGTTTTCTCCCAATTTCGTTGGTTTCCTAAAGCTTAATTTACCGTTGTTGTTTTTCCTCTTTTTTTTTCTTCTTCCTTTTGGCGAAAATAGAGAAAACAGTTGTGATCCTTAGGAATACGACTGTTTTCTCCCAATTTCGTTAGTGTCCTAAAGGTTAATTTACCGTGTTGTTTTTTTTTTTTTTTTTTTTTTTTTTTTCCTTTTGGCGAAAATAGGGAAAACAGTTGTGATCGTTAGGAATACAACCGCTTTCCCCATTTCGTTGGTTTCCTAAAGGCTCATTTGCCGGTTCGTGTTTTTTTTCCTCGCGAAAATAGGGGAAACAGTTGAGACCGCTTGGAACACAACCGTTTCCCCTGTTTTGTTGGTTTCTTAAAGGCTCATTACCGTTTCTTTTTTCGCAATTTTGTTGTTGTTGTTTTTTGTTTTTTGATGACTTCAGTTGATTTTAACATGGTGACAGCCCTGATATGGCCCTTTGCGGTCGGCTGGGCTAGAAGCAACATTACCTTACCCTTACCTTTCACGAAAATGTGGGAAATAGTTGAGAACGCTTGGAGTACAACTGTTTTCCCTGTTTTGTTGGTTTCCTAAAGGTTAATTACTTTTTTGTTTGTTTGTTTTTTGTTTTGCGAAAATGTGGAAAACGAATCGTGATTGCTTGGAGTGCAACCGTTTTCCCTATGTGGTTGGTTCCCTAGAGATTAAGTACTGTTTTGGTTTGTTTGTCTGTTTTGTGTGAAAATAGGGAAAACGGTCGTGATTCTGTCGAAAACAACTTTTCCCGATTTTCTCGGTTTCGTAAAGGTTCATATCATTTTTTTCTCTCTCGCCAAAATGGAGAAAACAGTTGTGATTGCTGGGAATATAACTGTGTTCCCTATTTCGTTGGTTTCGTAAAGGTTTATTACCGTTCTTTCCCCCCGCAAAAATGGGAAACAAATTTATGATCTTCCGAGATAACAACGGTCATACCTGCTTTCCTCGGGAAACGGAACTGCTCTTTCGAAAAAAAATAGGAAAAGCAATCCCTGATCCTCGGGGTTAAAGCATTACATGTTTTCCTGAAAAAATTTTTTATTCATGTTTTCCTCAGCAACAACAATTAAAAAAAAAAAAAAAGCTGTTCTCGGCTTATGACGCTACTGTTTCCCATACAGAAGCACCCTCGGCAACAAAATACAGACGCGTGTTAAATCCTAACTTCACCCCTTGATGTAGAGAACGTCGGTCCAGCTCCCGCTGCCAGCAACATTACTGCCGCGGCTTGAGGTGCTAACAAGAAATAGGGCTCGGGGGTTGTTATTGATTATGGTAATGTCTCATAACGTTGAGGCGTTTTATTTCGTTCTTATTGACTTCAAAGACCTCATCCAAGAAAGACACAGAGAAAGCATGCAGAGTTCGATTTGAATGGGCCTGCAATGATAATGGGCATCAGCGTTCTAACTGTTTTCATCATATATGAAGCTTGTTTGTTTCCTTTGCTTTCGCGCATTCGGTTTCCAAACCTTTCCCTCAGTAAGGTTGTAGACCTTTCCATCAGTTTAAACAATAAAGGCCTTATAGTCCAAACGAGTTTTTCCGTTACGGTACGATCGAACAGTAGCAACGGACTCATAATGATGGAGTGTTGGCTTGTGTGCTGGTTTTCCAAACATGACCAGATTCTTCTTGTTTTCACCTACAATGTTTGAGTGTGTGTGTGTGTGTGTGTGTGTGTGTGTGTGTGTGTGTGTGTGTGTGTGTGTGTGTGTGTATGCGCATGCGTGCGTGCGTGCCTGCGTGTATGCGCGCGCGCGCGTGTGTATGTGTGTGAATCTCTCTCTCTCTCCTCTCTCTCTCTCTCTCTCTCTCTCTCTCTCTTCTCTCTCCTCTCTCTCTCTCTCTCTCTCTCTCTCTCTGTGCGCGCGCGCGCGCGCGCACGTGAGTGTGTGTGTGTGTGTGGTGTGTGTGTGTGTGTGTGTGTGTGTGTGGGGTGTGTGTGTGTGTGTGTGTGTGTGTGTGTGTGTGTGTGTGTGTGTGTGTGTGTGTATGTGCAAACACCTGAAACTTCGTAAAATTCATTACTCCAAAATGTGAAGAAAACAAGGATGTCAGGGTTGTACGTGCGTGCGAATAATGCGCGCGTTATTATGTGAGTGTGTGACTATAAACGTGTGTATGTGAGCATGCACCCTCCCAGCCCCCCACCTCCTCCCCGCGTGCTCTCCACCGCGCGTTTATGTGTGTGTGTGTTTGTGTGTGTGTGTGTGTGTGCGTGCGTGCGTGCGTTCGCGCGCGCGCGCGCGCGCGCGCGCGTGTGTGTGTGTGTGTGTGTGTGTGTGTGTGTGTGTGTGTACGTGTGTGTGCGTGCGTGATTGCATGCGTGCGTGCTTGCGTGCGTGTGTGTGTGTGCCAAGAAAGACGGACAAACAGAAAGAGAGAACTAGGTTGTGAGATGGAGAGAGACAGAGAGGAGAGAGAGAGAGAGAGAGGGGGGGGGGGGAGAGGGAGAAAGAGGAAGACTGAGAGAGAGGGAGAGGGAGGAAGGGGGTGGGTGGGAGAGGGAACGAGAGGGGAGAGGGAGGGAGAGATATGCAGAATGACGGACAGAACAGAACAGAGAGACAGACAGAACTGAGAGAGAGAGAGAGAGAGAGAGAGAGAGAGAGAGAGAGAGAGAGAGAGAGAGAGAAGAGAGAGAGAGAGAGAGAGATTCAGATTCAGATTCAGATGTTTAATTCATATTTAGGCCATTGCCCCTAATGAAGGGGAGTAATTGAACACTCATTTCACACAAACATTTCTATACAAATTATAAAGTCAGAACAATATTTTACGAAATGACAATCTCACGCAACTGAAATGCTTTGAACAAGTAAATTGATAAATTTCTAACTGTTCTTTCACATTTGCATGCAAAAGTAAACTTAGTCTAAACAGGTTTGGAAATCTATAAAACTTTGCAGGAATGTATTGTTGTCTTAAGTTATTTAGTGCTGGACAACATAAGACAAAATGAACCTCATCCTCTTTACCGTTTTTACACAGTGGGCAAATTAAATCATTCTCATCATGGGTCGATATTGGTAGTAGTGCTGAGCAATATCTGTTACCCCAAGTCTGAACTT
Source organism: Conus ventricosus (assembly GCA_018398815.1). Lineage (NCBI taxonomy): Eukaryota > Metazoa > Mollusca > Gastropoda > Neogastropoda > Conidae > Conus > Conus ventricosus. The sequence continues at coordinate 56,225,914 of CM031604.1, read as the reverse complement.
AGTCAACACAACTTTCAGATGTCTATCTAAATTTAACAACAAATGAATTTTCACATCAGGTTACTGTACAAAATGTTCTGTATACACTAAATCTATCGCTATTCTTAATATGATCATCCCATTCCTGCCATCTACATGAAATTAATCTTTCCTTAAAATCATACAAAAAGCATTTATTTCTTCTACACCTTGATTTGTCCAAACAAAACCATATCCAAATGTAAACAGTTTACAGCGGATGTTTGAAGCCCAGTTTCTTTTGTCGCGTGAATCTAAATCTAGCAGCATCCTATAGGCTTTGCGTGGTAGCCTTGACTCATCCATTCGAGTAAGTTTTAGCCAAAATCGAACACATTTAACTACTGAGTTGATATGTATTGGATATCGATTTGTTTCCCCATATATTAGATCGTTTGGTGTTCTCATTTCAACCCCTAAAAATTTTTTAAGGGCAAATAAATGTATTTTTTCACAGTGAAGAGCAGCATTATCTAGACCCCATAACTCAGCACCGTACATAACCATTGGCTGAAATTTGTGTGTCAAATAGTTTTCAAAAATAAACTAAGAGAATTGCATTTCAGTCTATACAGTTTCTTCAGAATACACATCAATGCATTTTTAGCTCTGCTCACCAAATCCTGGCATGCAACTGAAAAACTCAGTCTTGTGGAGAAACAAATTCCAAGATACTTATATATATTCACAACTGATAGTGCGGCCCCCATTGTAAGTCCATCTTTCTCTTGCTGCCAAGTAATCCGCCTTTCTAAATACAACTACATTAGTTTTATTCATGTTCACATTCAAATGTAGTGTTGATGCTGCCTTATACAAACTATCTGGTTGTGTCTGTAGACCAATAACAGTTTCAGCTAATTAACGCTATATCATCTGCTAATAATAGAATAAATAATTCAAAATAATCATGGGTAAATGTAGCACCATGTCTACCTTTTCTGATCACTTCTAAGGCCAACTCATTTATGAATAATGAAAACAACACAGGGCTAGTCACATCACCTGTTTTACCCCACGAGTGCAGTTGATATAGTCTGTCAATTTTGCTCCACACCGAATTCTGGCTTTTACATTTGTGTACATACTATGAAGACATCTAAATAGCTTGCCTTTAATTCCATTTTTTACTAGAATAGGCCATAATATATTTCTATCTATGGAATCAAAGGCCTTTTCAAAGTCAACAAACGCAACATATAATTTACGATTAAAGAGAACTGTTTCTGTACCATAGCTAATAATGTAAACATATGATCAGTTGTAGAATATCCTCTTTTAAACCCTGCTTGGTATTCGCCTGTAAGATTATGTTCTTCAATATACTCTTGGAGTCTATTGTTTATAACTGTGCTGTAGATCTTACTACTTGCGTCACAAATTGAGATACCTCTGTAGTTACCTGGGTCATTTATATCACCTTTTTTGAAAAGAGGGATTACAATAGACTCCGTCCATGACTCTGGATATATACCTTTGTCAAAAAGTGTATCAAATAATTTCACAAGAAATTCAATGACACGATTCCCAGACACTTTCAGCATTTCCCCAACTATACCATCTGGCCCAGCGGCTTTATTATTCTTTAATCTACGTAATGCTAATATAACTTCTTCCTTTGATATAGGCCGATTAATTGAATTAAGTACATCATCCTGTTCATTTTCATCATCAAACATCCCTTCATCATTTTGTCCTAAACAATTGTCTCCTCTTTCGAGCAAATTTTGGAAGTGTTTAAACCAGTCACTAGTTGTTAGGTTATTACGTGGTTGGTTTCTTTTATTGGAGATTTTTTTAACATTGTCCCAGAACACTTTCTGATTGTGCACAGAGGCAACTAGCTTTTCAGTTAATGACTCATTATTTCTTTTTCCTTTCTTCTTAACAGGTTTTTGTATTCTCGTCTAGCTCTACAATAGGAATCACTATCTTCTCGTACTTTGGAATTTTGACATATTTTCAGTAATGTCCTTGCAACTGATTTACTATCTTTACATTCCTTATCGTACCAATCGCTGTTTTTTTTCAGTTGCATTTAAGTATATTTTCTTTTTCATACAGCCTCCAGAGTTTTTTATATACTCAATAAACACATTTAAGGCATCAGTACAGTTATGACTGATAAGATAAGTAGCATGATCTAGCAATGCTAACCCCTCTGCGGAATAAAGTGCACTTACATATGACTGTTCCAGATCACAGTTCCACACATATTTTTCTATGAACTCACCTCTTTTATCGTATCTTCAGAATTAGCATTTTCCTCAGTAAAGTTGAAGTGCAGCTCAACAGGTAAATGATCAGATTCTAATCTTTCTGAAACTATCAATTTGCAAGAAGAGACAACGAAGGGAAAAAACCCCTTAGATAGTAAAAAATAATCGTTGACACTATTTCCGGAATCAGATATATAGGTATAACTTCCATCAAATTTGCATCGCATAAACCATTAAGAATATATAAACCAATTGCAGTACACATGTTATAACAAATGTTTTCCATAACTGTTAAGCACATTGTCAGCTGATCTTCTGGTCGAAGACTCCGAATGACTACCAACATTGACACCATAATCATCACTGTCATTTAGTATGTCTGGCGAAACACTTGCTGTTCTACTGTTCAGATCACCAGAAATCATTACATAAGCATCGTTATATTCAAGCATGCAATCAAAAATACATTCTTCCAGTGGGTTTAATACCATTGTCAATGTCAAAGTGTACATAGTAAGGTGAACCTTCTGGTGGCACATAGGAACACACATGCAAAACATCTTCTGTAACACCAAATAAACATTTGTCGATTAGAAATACAATTATATTGGAATGGTTCACTTTGATTTCACGGATAAAAGACAAAAATTCATTTTTATTAGACAAATTATGAGGAGAGAGAGAGAGAGAGAGAGAGAGGAGAGAGAGAGAGAGAGAGAGAGAGAGAGAGAGAGAGGGAATAGGAGAGAAGGAAGGATAAGAGGGCACGGTACAGGAGATAGGGGCGGGCGGAGGGTGGTGGGGGGAGGGTGAGGGGTGGGGGTGGGAAGAACAGGTTTACCGAGGAACTGCACAAAAGCAGACCGATCAATACAACCCCCTCTATGAACTAACCGACAGAGGAGGAAAGACCCACTCGGAAGAAAACTTCATTAACCAGAAACTGCCCTCCATAACCCCCCCACCCCGCCAACCCCTCCCCCCCCTCACCCCCATCCCCGCCCAAAAGCATGTAAAGACAGACTCACTCATGTTTCTCCTCCTCCTTCTTATCGTAGTTCGGTCAGGGATATAATTATATATTGTGCCTGACATCTTATACATGTCTCCCTCCACCTGGCTTAGATCGGTCGTCGACATTCATGAGGTGGTAGAGGATGGAATAGGGCCGGTGGGGGTGGGGGTGGGGGATGGGGGTGTAGAGGGATGGGGGAGTGGAGAGGAAGGAGAGACAGGGAGGTGGGTTGGAGGGGGTGGTGTTAGTGGGAAGTAGTGAAGAGGCGAGGGGAGGGGGAGAAGGAGGGTGGGTGGGTGAGTTGCAGTGTTGTTTAGCTAAGTGGACATAAAAAGAACAAGAAAGATTGTTTTCCGGATTGAAAAGGTTCCGGGGTTCGATAAGCGGTTTTGAGATAGTCGAGCCGCTGGAGATTTTTCTCTTTTGGGGTTAATATTGGAGTGGACTCATCACTGTCTCTGTCTTCCTGTCTTCTCTCTGTCTCAGACTCTGTCTCTGTCTCCCTCCTTCCCTCCCTCTCTGTCTTTGTCTCTCTTTCTCTGTCTGTCTGTCTGTGTCTTCACTCTCTCTCTCTCTCCATCTCTCACTTCTCTCTCTCTCTCTCTCTCTCCCCCTCTCTCTCTCTCTCTCTCTCTCTCAGGTACTTCGCCATGCACTAAACTATGGTTGGTCCGGCCTGTGAGTGGTCTGCACTGATTGTGTGTGTGTACTGTCTGTGCTTTTTACTATGGCCTGCCTCTTTATCTGATACAGACAATGATCAAAATAAGCTTACACCCACTCTGGATATCATCCAAAAAACATGTTCGTGTGGGTAATTGAAGAATTGGTTGATTGGAGAAAGTGTTCTCTTATTCCGTTAACTGCTGCTATTGTAAGTGAAGATTATCGTTCGAATGCTTTTGACTATGAGCCAGTTGGGATCTATTAAGACTTTATCAACCGCAGTTGGCCTGTGCCTCCTCCGCCCTCCTTAGCTAAATCCGGATTTTCCGTGTTTCTTTAAGCGAAAAAGTCTGTGACTTTAAACGTCTTATTTCACAGTACAGTCAAGTGGTACACTACTTTGTCAAGGCATTCGGCTTGGAGTCACCAGAGTGGAGATGCCACAGAATGTGAAATTCGTAAAAAACAATGTTTTATAGTTAATGTGGCGCCGAAACATTGACGGCAAACTGTCTCGTGTGTTACTACAGACACGGTGAGATTTGTTATGGAATGTCCGACAGTGTGTCTTTACTTACTTCATCATTGACCTTACTCAAATGTCGGCTGTCACCGCAACTTACTCCTGATGCAGTATCGTCTCCTCCACAAATCACAGCTACTTGTGGAATCCTACAATGCTAACCATGGACAAGACGGCGCATTAAGTTTTGTTTTCCCCCTACCACCACTCCTGCCCATCCTAAGTGCAGTATGAAAAGTGGATGCCTAAAAAGAAAAAAGGAACCCCCCCTTCACCGGTTGCAAAGCGACTCGTCTTCAGTACAGACAGTCTTCACAACCGATCAGCCCCACGGCCGTTCTGTCCTCCCAGCCCTCTTACCCCCAACTGAACCGACGTAATAACTCAACTGGAACAGTCGTCAAACTCTTTGTCTACGTATTCCATTTTTGATGATGATGAATTACTTTCTGTGCCAGATTGCAATGTGAAAACCGCACTAAAAAATGAACTGCGTATAAACTTTATGCACATAAATTTAATAGTCGCCCTAAGTTCTAAAATTTGACGGGAATACTCTTAAATCTGTAATAACTAATTTGGGCATTCTGTGTAACAGACAATTAATCAAAGACAACTCCACTCTTATAAAATCAAACTAGGTGTTTACAAAACGAAATACAGAAAATCCAGAACAAAACAAATGTCTGTGGCCAACCACTCTGGCACTCAGAACATCAGAAGACCTACTGTCTGTCTCCGTCCTTCCTCGATAGCAAAAATCCAGTTGCACACAAACCGAACACCCCTTGGTGTGCTGATTTCAGGCAGACTATCGTGGTCAGTACAACAGACTGAACTCCTTCCCAGCTGCCCCATGCGGAACACATTGTCCCACAGTCAGTGACAGTGCGAACAGTCCATCAAAGAAAACAACAGCCCCCTGATAATGATCCTCACTAGGACTGTGAATCAGACTGAACCGTGCCAATCCAAGTCCCAGTGCTGAATCCAGTACTAGAAATACCTGCTGACTGTGACAACATAGAAGTTCAAATTCCCCTCTTCCGTCTACCCTCCTGACACAGCCAAAGATGATACAAATTTGACATTAGCTCTGTCCATACTATTCCAACCTATCTATTCTGTTTCCTTTCTTGTAACTCTGAACACTGGTACAGTACAGTTACTGGAGAGTATCAGAAATCTCAGACAACGAACAGCTTGTAAGCGGAAGGAGATGTCCCAATGTGGCCAAGTCAAAGCCCCCCTTCCCCCCTCCTCCCATGAAATTTAGGTCCATTCCCGGCTTTATCCCAGCAGAGCGACAGTTTTAACTGATAGGAGACTCCACTATTCGGATTTCACATGCGGATCCACAAACGTTTTAGCCCCAAGGCAAGAACCCTTTTTAAGATGTTTGTTGGCGCTATGTAATGTGCAATAAACGCAGATCTCCCGGACGCATGCTGCCCTTTCCGTGTGCACCAACAGACCACATCCCCTAAATGACCCTCAAATCCAGGTTGGTGTAAACTCTTTGCCCGTCAGGTCTCGTATCCTTTGATACCTGGCCTGAACGCATCCCTTACATGTTGTAAAACGTTTTTCAATGCTCACATTACTTTCACTCCATCCTCCAGCTAAAGGGAAACACTCTTCAAAATGCCATAATCCGCGTCAAATAGCAACCTTCGAGATTGCTCTGCAATCGCTACCTGAGTACGTTTCGACGTTGTTCATTTTGGCCCTGTTTTTACGATCAGATGCCAACTTGATATACAACTGACACAATCCATGCCCGAGGTGGGGCGAGCGGCACTGCCTAGAGGCCGTTGCGCACAAAATCGAAAACGGCTGATGGCACAGATCGTCCTCTCGTTATCTGACGAGAGTACAGTTCCATTGGCGTATGCCTCTTTTCCCAATCTACTGACACGTTCTGCCTGCCTATACGCAGCAAAGAAAATACATCTGCTCTACCCACTCGTGAAATACCGCTCTTACTCTTATCACATTCAGAACAGATGCCACACACATCCTCTCACAATTCGTACATACTAGAATTCAATTTTCCCCACTTTATTCCCCCAGAGGCGTCCCCTACAGAAGGCTGTCATTAGAACACTTTATCCGGGCTCTACCAAACAATCCTACTCACTACTATCGTTCCCATCCTCGGATCTTAACGCACCAATCATTAGATCGCTGTATCATAGAGAAAGATACTTCTGCCGTCCCTCCTGATAATCAATATCTGTCTAACGCACTGCTAATAGCGGCTGTTCATGCCCAAAGTGTTCGGGCGAGAAATCCCTAACGTCCCTCACTGATACTCAATATCTCTAACGCACCTCTACGCTGTTTTTTCATAGAAATCCTACCGTCCCACCTGATACTCAATAATTCTGTCTAACGCACCTCATATCGCGTTCTGTTCGCCATGCCTAACGTCGCACATCTCCGTGCGAATTCAAATATCGTGACGCTAACGCACCGTCATAAGCGCTGAGTTCATGAGAATCCAACGTCCCCTCCTGATAATCAATATCGTCTAAAGCACCTCATAGCGCTGTTTTTCATAGAAATGGCGCGAACGTCCCGCCTGATAATCAATCTCGTCCCCTACCGCACCTCATAGCGCTGGTTATTTGCATAGAATCTAACGGTCCCTCCAGATAATCAATATCGTCTAATCACACAACATTAGCGCTGTTCAAAGGAACTTCCTAACGTCCCTCCTGATAAACGAATATCCGTCTTAGGCCCCTCACTAATCCAGGGAATAGATAATACATCAGGCGAGCCCCTCTTAGACACCCACTAAGCGAGCACTTACTTCGGGCCCTTATCCACATCTGTTTTGTCACTTTAATCAACGAGTTACGTGGCGCACCTCTCAACCCCCAATCAATGACTTTAGAGAACGGTATCTTTGTCATTTTATAGTTGACCACGGAGATTTTCAGTTATTAATCATTATAGTGCTTACATTTTCCACGTGCAAACAATATGCGAATAATATGTTGCATAAAAGCAATGGTGGTGAGCTCACACGTGCACAGACATGCATGTGTGTGTGTGTCTGTGTGTGTGTGTTTGGCTGTGTGTGTGTGTGTGTGTGGAGGTGGTGACACGTGTGTGTGTGTGTTGTGGCGTGTGTGTGTGGGTGGTGTGTGGGGGTGCGGCGTGCGTGCGTGGGCGTGCGTGCACGCGCGCGTGCATGTTGTGTATTGTGTGTGTAAAAGGGGGGGGGGGTAATTTGGTACATGTGCCGCGTCTGCATGGTTAATGGATCTTTACGAGTGCCTAAGCGCGCGCAGCGTGCGCCGTCGTTGGTGTGCAACGTGTGGATAAGTGCGTTTGACATGACCTAGTTGTTTCAGGCTTTCCGGACCAACGTAGTATGGCCTAATTGTTTGATTCATTGGTTGATAATTGTAGTCTGTTGCAGCCCCAATATTGGATGTGTTTGAGGCTGTTTCACTTTCGCGACTGTATTGTATTACATTAATAGGCTTTTTGATTTGTACAAAATCGATAATTCAAGCCTATCTCTCTCCCTCTCTCTCTCGCTCTCTCTCCACTCCTCGCTCGCTCTCCTCTCTCTCTCTCTCTCCTCTCCTCTCTCCTCTGATATTCACGTAATATCATCATTACTTCCTACAGATTGGCGCGAACTATCTGTGACGGATTTGTGACTTTTTTTGCGTTATTTGAGACAAATTTGTGAATGTTTGTGTATGGATTAGATCCTACATTCAGGTTTGTAACACTTACCATTTACTGCCACTTATTGTGTTTTGAGGCGTAGCCTCTTGTTAGATAATGTAACCGTGCAGTTTGCACTTAAAGTGGGTATAATTCTTTTTCATTTTGTAATTCGTTACTATAAGAGACGATTGGATAATTGACACTGCTAGCTGTATCATTGTGCTAAAATGCCTAATACTCTCAGGACATGGCATCTAAAGGATGGCTTAGGAGTTGTTTCTGAATATTAAGCATATCATAAATAAATTGACTGATGTATCCCATATTTAGATAACTCTCGGGCAAACAATTCCATGTATTTGGTTTCGCGAGTCTAGATGTCAAAGAACATATAAGCGCCCTGAACCTGATATGTACCAAGGGATCCTGATATCATGGCGTAAATACCCACACGAACTATGGATACAGGTTTAGTTATCTACATCCATCAAAAGTGGTTAACTGTAAAAGGGAGTAATTCCTACCAAACTATCTCAACAGTAGAGAATTATTATGGATACAAATTAAATTCAATACCGCTCTAAACCTCTTTCCGTTTGGACTTTGTGTACAGAAATCCGGCAGAGAGTCTGCAGTTTGGCGTGATAACTTTACTCTTCTGCAAGGACCTTTACATGTCCCACTACCCAGATTAACATTACTTGGGAGATTTCAACAGTTGATCCTTTGAAGCCAAACAAGTCCTGGATACAAATGGCGGAAACTTTTCACCTTTCGCGTATGTACAAACGCGGACAAGAATAACTGCTCTTCAAAAACACTATCGACCACATATATACATCTGAAGCATGCAATATAGCGGAAATTTGTCAACCGATTATGCTTTAGTGACCATGCTTCCCATATGCATAACATGGATAAAAAACAGTAGCGTTAGAAGTTCCAAAAAATTGATCACACTTTAAATTGAATACAGAAGTTTTTTCCTGTTTGATTCCCAATAAATTTTTATCTGAGGTTTAAAGAGATTCCCACAGACACACTATATCATTTACTATCCACTGACGAAGCATTCGAAAGTTTGTATCACAATTTTTTAAATGTTTCTACAAACATGCACCTTGAAAAACAAGACGTGTTAGAAGTAACCCTAAAGTGCCCTGGCTCACAGAAAATGTGAAACACCGCCAGGACTTACAGATTTACTATTTCAAACGGGACCAAAAGAAGATCGTAACAAACAAAGGAATCTTGTTACATATTTAAAACGGGCGGCTAAAAGAACTACTTTCAAAATCTTGTGTCGAGCACAAACGACGTAAGTCGATTTTGAAAGCCATAAATCAATTAACCTAATAAAGTCACTGCCTCTAAAAACAAATCAGTCGAGGCAACAATATGTCGCCAGACAAGTCAACAATTATTTCTGTGGAATAGGTAGTGCAACGTAAAGAAAGATAAATCTGCCTAGTATGGCTTAAGAACCTGTCCGTGAATTCTGTAACTCAAAAGACATCCTCTGATTTAAACGGACCTGTTAATGGCATGCATAAGTATACAATGCACTCCACTTCATTTAAAGCAAACATGTCACGAGGACTGGGATGGTATTGAGATAGTAAAATTCTTGAAAATCTCCAGCACCAGTTATATTCTGAAACCCTTACGTACATCTACAACTTGTGCATCTCCAAAAAATAAAATTCCAAAGGGCATTTAAAGTTGCAGAAAATTATTCCCTTATAAATAAAATCAGGAGACCATTCAGGAGTCCGTCTAATTACAGGCCTATTTCTCTATACCTGTCTTGTCTAAACCCTTAGAAAATCGACATTAAAAATTCTATTCTCTTCTCCATCGAGTTTCAAGTTTTTTACAACTTTTTCCATCCGAACCAATCAGGTTTCAGAGCAAACTGCTCTCACTTGCAATACTGCACTGACATCCTGAGTAGACAAATGGTTGACTAATATCAACACTGACAAAATCACCGGGTACTCTCATTTGTTGATTCACTAAAGCCCCTTGATGTACTTGACCTGCACTACCTTCTAAAAAAACTTAAGATCTTAACGTTTGTCTACTGATTCATTAGAACACATGTCATCATTCCTATCTGGTAGAAAACAATCAGTAACGTTTAGTGTAAAAACACGTTCTGCAGTTGCCTGTTTGAGTACGGTTTCACAAGTTCTGTCCTAGGTACCTTTATAATTTTCAATTTACATAACGACTTACCTTAAGTTTCTTACTGCAGACGCGAGGTTATTTGCAGACGGACACAACCTTACACATCAGTAGCACCAATGTCGAGTTGAGGTCCTCAACAGCTCTTCCAGGAAAATATTAAACCACTTAGCCGACTGTCTGAACTAAATCACACATGTGTCCACATCCACAAAAAACGAAGATTCATCGCGTATGAACAACTCGACAAGAACTCAAAATCTTCCTGAATAATTTATCTGTTCTTTACTTAAAATGACAAAAAGATTGAAGAAACTAATAGACCATAAAGTTCATTGAGTTGACATTGATAATACTTTGTCATGGGTCCAGATCATATTACAAGGATATAACATTATTTCTAAAAAGATCATTCAACTCACTAAAGTGAAAAAAATTGCTTGAATCACACATTCGAAAACAATGTGCTTCTGTGCTTACATAGAATCGTACATAAATTAATGTTTCAACTGTTATGGATTCCGGCAAGCAATAATATTACATGAAACCTCTCGTAATCATACATAGACCGAGCGTTGAAATTGTTTCTTTTAAAGGCCGTCGACGCTGTTAGCGTCTGATTATAAGGTATTGAATATAATTGCCAGAAAAAATGAATTAGACTAATAACGAAAGCTGTCTTCCTGTTTTCAAATTCCTGTCCGGAAGAGCACCCACTCCCACAAAATATGTTTTCAACAAAGAGTAATAACCATTGTCGTCTAGGAATAGTACCACCCGCGTCCCAGAATTGATCGTTTTTAAAACTATCTCCGATTTACTTCTTCACTGTTACTTACTTACTCCACTGATTTGACTGATTACTCTAACTGACTTAACAGGGAGTTGTTTGTGGAATTTCCCATTAATAATAAAATCGACGTTAATATCTGTCTCCAACATGTCCAAGAAAGGTATCACTCGTTATTATTAACTGAAACTAGAAAACAAAAGTCCATGCGTCGGTTTGTTATCCCAGTGTTGATCTTCTGTCTTTTCTCTTATTGATTTGATGTTGGGGGGGGGGGGGGGGGGGGGGGGGATTGCTGTGATGGTATTTCTGAGGGTTGTCACTCATTCTCCTTTAGTGCAATGAACTTGATTTGATACTACCCTTTTTCATTGATTAGAGTTTGTCATTTGTGATGTTGGCAAATTCTCTGTATGTCGCTCTCTCTCTCCTCTCTCCCTTCTGCTCACCTCTCTCTCTCTCTCTCTTCTCTCTCTCTCTCTCTCTCCTCTCCTCTCTCTCTCTCTCTCTCTCTCTCTCTCTCTTTCTGTGCCGCTCACCTCTGCTCTCTCTCTCTCATCCCTCCATCTCTCTCACCTCTCACTCTCTCGCTCATCTGTCGATCGGCTGTCTCTTGTCTCCCTCCCTTTCTCTCTCTCTCTCTGGCTCTGCTCTCATCTCTCTCTCTCTCTCCTCGCTCTCTCTCTCTCATATTTTGTCATCTTCTATGTTTGAATCTCCTTCTTCCTCGAGCTTGTCGTTTTCTTAAAGTTGGGGGGGGGGGGGGGGGGGGGGGGGGGGGGGGGGGGGGGGGGGGGGGGGGGGGGGGGGGGGGGGGGGGATGGGGGGGGGGGGGGGGGGGGGGGGGGGGGGGGGGGGGGGGGGGGGGGGGGGGGAGGGGGGGGGGGGGGGGGGGGGGGGGGGGGGGGGGCGTGTATGGATTGTGCTTGCTGCCGAGTTGGGCATGTCTGTGTCTTTCAGCTTTTTTTTTGATATTTTTTTTCCCCCTTCATTTCCAATGACTTGATGGTTTACACCACTCTTCTTCATGAAGTTTGTCATGTGCCAATTTTTTAATACTTCTCCTCCTCCTCCTCCTCCTCCTCCTCCTACTATCTCCTAAGTCTTTGCTGATTTTAATCGTCTTTTTCTTCTTCTTCTTCTTCTCTCTTCTTCTTTCTTCTTCTTGATTCTCTCTTCTTTCTGTGTTCTTCTTCTTCTTCATCTTCCTTTTCTTCTGTCTCTCCTTGTGGCAGAGACCTCCGTCCTCTTCATATTCTGTGTCTCCAAGTCCCACACCTCTCACGCTCTTTGAGTCGCTTTCCATCCCTCCCTCTCCCAGCACACTCTCTTCAGCTCCTAGTATATGTGCATTCCGTATTCTAAATTGCCAATGTATGAACATTTGGTTGTTAGAGTTTATATCAGTCGATGCAATGATTTTACGTACCCAGGTAGATGGATTACATTGTTATTATGAGGGCTGGATGGAAAAAAGCCACGTGACTGGTGCTTATTCGAGTTTCCCTCATTAAACAACATTTCGTTCGTTCGTTCGTTCGGTGTTCGTTCTCAGTCTCTTTCTTCGCTCTCCACTCTCTCTCTCTCTGGTCTCGCTCTCTCCAGTCTCTTCTCTCTCTCATCTCTCTCTCGTCTCCTCCTCTGTCTCTCTCATCTCTCTCTCTCTCTCATCTTCTAGCTCTCTCTCTCTCTCTCTCCCTCATCCCTGTGTGTGTTTCCTGTCCTCTCTCTGTCTCTCTCTCTCCTCTCTCGCTCCTCACATCTTTCTCTCTCTCTCTCTCTCTCTTCCATCTCTCCTGTCTCTCTCTCCATCTCTCATCTCGCTCTTCACTCTCTCTGTTTGTTCTCTCTCTCTCATCTCGACACTCTGCGTATTCTCTCTCTCTCTCTCTCGACCTCCTCCCCCCTATTTCGTTCTCTCTCTCTTCCCTCACTCCCTCCCGCATTTACTATCTTTCCCCCTCCTTTCCACCCTCTCCTCTCGGGGTCTCTCGCTTTGGTCTGTGACTCTCCTCTGTATGTCTCTTGACACTTTCTGATCTGTCCCATCTCGGGTCTCAGTATCGGTCTCTTCTTCCTGTCTCTGTCTTTGTCTCTCCTCTCTCTCGTCCTCTCATCTGCTCACTCTCCTCCTCCTTCCTCTTCTTCTCTCTCTCTCTCTTCTATCATCTCTCTCTCTCTCTCTTCTCTCTCTCACTATCCATTTTTTTCTCGCTGATGTGTTTGATGATGGTTTTATTTGAAATTATTTTAATAGCCATTCTGCTTTTCGCACTGTCCCATGTAGGAGAAAATCTTGCTAGTACAGTGTTACTCTAACTCTTATAGGAAATGTTTTGTTAAACATGTGTACAGCGCTTGTTTGTATAACATAATGGCTTTGCAATGGTGAACTGAATATTGGCAATTACACATATATATGCAGAACAGGAAACAGCGATAATGATATTTCTAGTCTCTAAAGAACTACAAACTCCTTTTGTTTTCTCGTCTTGTAGAACTGATCTGTGTCAGAACGGAGTTGAATCAAGACCATGTTACCTGGTGAGATATATATGTTTTTTTTTTATGTGTGTGTTGTAAAAACCGTGGTGGTAGAATATTGATGCAATTGCCCCGGGAGTTCAAACAAGGTATGAGTTCATCCGGCGACTGGTGGATTACAACAGTATATATTGAAATAATTTGTGTGGAACTCTGACCATTGAGAATGTTTATATACTAAATGCCATGCAGTCCGAGAAACATTTGTCGCTCTTCGATCGTGCATTGATTGGTTGATCATGATTGTAACGAGCTTGAACATGTTCAATGCAATTATTAGAAAACATGCTACTGTATGAAAAAGATATAGTTTGTCAAAAAGGGATGAAAACGACTATGGTATGACAAGGAATGCAGATCAGGTAAAAGTAGTCGAAAGGTTTGCTCTCGATATTCAGAAAACAGGGTTAAAAGTGACGGTGATGCTACTGCATTGCGAGAGAGAATATAAGGAATATGTTAATAAGAAAAGAAAAACAGTAACAATGATATACTGTTGCAAAAACTTGTTTCAATCAGTCAACAGGTCAAAGAGATTTTGGAAACAGTTCATAGGATATCCTTTAAAAAGTAGACAAGCGTTCATAATAAACTTAACTGTTGATACTGGTTTAAAAGCTTTTTAAAAAGGGACCTACTTGGAAATGAGTGATTCAACTACAATCTTATAATACGACAGACAACGCGATATTAGACACGACAGACACTGATTAGAATACACTTATCCAGGAACGAAGCACAAATGACAGCTGTGAACCGCCCATATATCAAGAGCAGAAGTAATGTTGCGATAAGGAAAATTAAAAAAGGGCAACGCCTGCAGGACCAGATGGTATAAATTGGGGAAATGCTGAAATAGCAGGAGATCGGACAGTTGATTTTTTGTAAAATTTTTCAACGTACCACGTGTTAGACCCAAGGGAAATCCCAACACTGGACAGAGTCCTATACTAATTCCTTTATTTAAAAAAAGGCGATGTAAATAATCCTCTGGCAACTATAGAGGTATATCTTTGTGCGTGACATTAGCATAAAAATTTAGAGGTGCACAATCATAAATAACAGACTTAGAGAATGGATACAGAATATAAACTTGACAGGGCGAACATCAAGCGGGATTTAAAAGAGGATATTCTCAAACACTGACCATATGTTTACTTTGTTAGCATTAATCCAAAGCACAGTTTCTGTTTCAAACCGTACACTTTACTTGCCTCATTGACTTGTGAAAAGGCGTTATGACTCCATAGCAAGAAGCTTCGTTATGGCCGATCCTTCTGAAAAATGGAAAAAGGACAAGTTGACTATAAGTGTATTCGTAGTATGTACATAACTGTGAAAGCTAGGGTCAGGTGTGGACTAGTTAAAAATTTGACGAAGTATACCATTGTACACGTGGGGGTGAAACAAGGTGATGTTTGCAGCCCTATATTGTATCTCTTTAATGAGCATTAAACGAATTTAGCAATAAATTATAAGAAAAGGCAAACATGGTGCAGTATTATACACATGATTACTTCGAGCTGTTTATATTATTATCTGGCTGATGATGTAGCTTTTGCTGGCAGAAACAGACATTTGGCCTCAAACACAGATAAACAGTTTGTTTGGCGCAGCGTCAGCACTACATTTTGAATGTGAATAGGAATAAAAGTAAATGTTGTTTGTAATTTAGAAAAGGAGTTATTTATCTGCTAAGAAACAAAGGACTTATACAATGGAATAATAATGACCTGTATGTTAACGTGTAACAGAATGATCCCTAGTGCACGATATCCTTTCTTACAAGCTTAGTTCTGTAGCCGCGTCAATAACCTTCCACCGAGCCAAGGGATGCTTTGTTATGGCATTTTGCCAAAAACTATATAAGTTGAAACTACTTCTCTTAACACGTTTCTTAAGTTATTCGACTCACAGATTCAACCAATGCTTCAGTTATGGTGCCGG
Source organism: Conus ventricosus (assembly GCA_018398815.1). Lineage (NCBI taxonomy): Eukaryota > Metazoa > Mollusca > Gastropoda > Neogastropoda > Conidae > Conus > Conus ventricosus. Next base: position 56,210,312 of record CM031604.1, on the reverse strand, counting down.
AAATTATGGGACTGGATAATCTGCGCTGTGACGATAGCGAAAAAAGTACATTATGAACGCTCTCAAAAAACGTTTTCTACAGGCGTCGATTTTCGAACACGCACACGATCTGGTGTATGGTGAAACGAACAGGTAGCCCCTATATTACATACATCTGTTATAAAATGCGTTAGGTTTTGGTTAAAAATTAACAGAATGGATGAGCATAGATTTACCAAATCAGGCTTATCGCATGTTGTTTGATTTGGACGAACGTGATAAAAGAAACTGGGCTTCAAATTCGTTGTAAAATTATACATGTATGGGTTTGGCTATGTCTGGCTGAACCAAGGGGTTGATGCAATTGATGATTTGTCTCACCGAATCTTTAGAGATAAGACTAATTGCGTGCAGATGCAAAGAGTGGAATGAACATATTAGTAATAGTGAAAGATTTTAATGTATACAGGACGTTTTTTGCATTGTGCCTAATGTTAACACTTGTCTATCATGCTTCATTGGAAACGCATTTAGGTAGTCCTACTAATTTGACGGGTATTTCTGAAATTGCTGTGCATATTACCGTCCATCGATTCCAAAGCGATTAGAAGATTTAATAGCCAGCTTTGAGCAGAGAGGAGACAGAAGCGAATTGCATTTGTGTTATGTTGTCCTGGCCTGCAAAAACATAAGAACTCAGTATATACCGTTGAATGTATTACAAGGTCCCAAACCAATTCAGATTAACACTGAGCTTTTGGCAGCGTACTTCATGAACAAACAGTCAGAAATTTGTCGATTTATCTATTTAAAACAAGCGTTTAAAACTGCGATCCCTTATGCTAACGACAGATCGTTTCTGATTCATGTCCCAGTTATAATCTGATCGTCAGTTCTATGTACTTCTAGGATTGTATTTTCTTGTACCACCTTCATGAGGGGCAAAGGCCTAAAATGGAATACATTATCCTTTAATCTTGAATCTTGAATCTCTCTCCTCTCTCTCTCAACTCTCTCTCTTCCTCTCTTCTCTCTCTCTCTCTGTCTCTCTTCTCTCACTCTCTCTCTGTTTTTTCCTCTCTCCTCTCTCTGTCTTCCCTGTTTCTCTCTCTCTCTCCCCCCTTTTCTCTCTCTCTCTCTCACTCTCTCCCTCCTCCCTCCCTCATTTACGATCTTTACCCCTCTCTTCCCCCTTCTCTCTTCTCGCTTTGTCTTGTGACTCCTCACTGTATGTCCTCTGTCTTTCTGTTTCCCCTTGTCTCAGACTCGTCTCTAGTATCGTCCGCTTCTCTGGCTCTGTCTTTTTCTCTCTCTCTCTCTCTCTCTCTCACTCCTCTTCTTCGTCTCTCTCTCTCATCTCCTCTCTCCTCCTTCTCTCTCTCTCCTCTCTCGTTCGCTCTCTCTCTCATCTTCTCAACTCTCGTCGACGGTCTCGTCTCTCTCTCTCTCTCTCTCTCTGTGTCGTATACCTCGGCTAATGCTCTCCTGGCCACCCGTTTCAGTCTTAGAAACTCAAAGCTGAGGTCTTGAAGTGTAAGACATTGCATTACACACAATCACACACACACACACAGCACACACACACACACACACACACACCACTACACAAAACACACACGCACGCGCGCGCGCGTTACGCACGCATGCACGCACATACATATACGCCAGCACCGCACGCACTGCACTGACACAAATCCTCACAGCACACACTCACTCACATGCACACTCTGACGACACACAATCACACACAGGACACAGGGGAGCCAAGACAACACACACAACACACACACACCCACACACACACACAGACACACACACACACACACACACACCAACACACACACAACACACACGCATGCACGCACGCACGCTCGCACGCACGCCACGCACCGCGCAACGCACACACACACACACCACACACACACACACCCCCAAAACCAAAACACGACACCCACATCACCCACACACACCACAACACCACTTGTAATTTGAAAGGCAATCATTTATCACACAGACATACACAAACACTACGCACACCCACACAACACACGACACACACACACACTACACACACACACAACACACACACACACACACACACACACACACACATAGACAAACACACCACACACCACACACAACACACACACACACACACACAATCACACACACACACGCACACATCCAGGCACACAACGCGTACGCGCGCACATCACACACACACACACACGACACTCACACACACGATACATACACTTACACAGGACAGTGCATACATACACACACGACACACACACACACCAACACACACAACACACACAAACTACGCACACACACACACACACACACACACGCACACACACATACACACACACAGAGAGGGGTGGGAGGGGGGTAGACAGAGAACATCAATCAGAGTCAAAGGCATCTTTACGTCTGCTAGACTGTGCCTGGGAAGGAGGGGAATTAGGACGTTCTCGCACACCAACATCACCGCCCCTCTTTGCCTCTTCCTCCTCTTTCCTTCCCGTCCTTTCCTCCGGACAAAGCGCTACAGCCTGCATATGTGCCTTGCGAGCGAAGAGAATAGCGAGGATCATGATGGATGACTATGATAGCGATGATATATTAGATGATGACACGTATGAGAGCGATGATGATGAGGATGAATCATGATGATGGACTATCGGATAGCGATGATGATGATCATGATGAGACTAAGATAGCGATGATATGATGACAGACGACGTTACGATGGTGCAGTGGTGGTGAATGATGAGATGATGATGATGATGATGATGATGATGATAGGAGAATGAGGACGGTATGATGATGATGATGACGACGAACGACGATATTCACGAATGGTGTTGGTGGTGGTGGTGTGATGAGATACATCATACATACATGCATGCAAATGCATGCAATGCATTGCATAGCCTCGTACATACATACAATAACATACAACCAGACGTCCTAGACAAGCACCGACAGACAGACAGACAGACATACATACAGACATATTAACACTCGGGATTCAGATTTTTTATATTTTAGCGTTGTTCCATCTGATGTTATTTGTGCTGAATTGTCTTTCTTTGGGTCTGGTGTTTCTCCGTGGAGACGCGACAAAACAAATAGGTGAAAGTGAGTCTGAGCATATGCAGTTGAATGACACATTTGCAGACCATTGAGCCTGTCTGCTTAGATTGGTCTATATTGGTGCCATGGATTATAGACATACAGATCAGGTAGATAAAAGGTAGAGACAACAGTAGGTCTATAACCAGCCTAAACGAACAGACGGACAGACAGAGCACAGAGAGATCGACGTACTCACACACGTAGACAGATAGATATATATAGATGGCTAATAATGGATATTTGAAAGACAACAGAGAGACAGGAAAAATAAGTAATGACATAGATCAAAGACAAGCACGCAGGCTGACGGACTGTAAAAGACAGACAGATAGATAAACAGATGGATGGATGGATTGATAGATACATAGAGACAGACAGAGAGACAGACTGGTTAGATAGATAATCGACAGATCGATAGTTTGTAATGCTATATACATACATAATAGACAATACCTACAGACAGACAGGCATGCCTATATACATACTACTCATGATATACGTACCAACTTTTCATACCTAGATACGTACGACGTAAGTACCAGCCTGCCTACCTACCACCCGACGTCCCTAATCCTACATACACACATACACATTCACAGACACCTACATACATACATGTCACACGGACATACACAAACACACACCACACACACACACACACACAAACACAGCACACAGCACACACACACACACACACAACACACACACGCACGCACGCACGCACGCACGGCATGCACGCACCACGCACCACACATACACAGACATACATACATACATACATACATACATAACATACATACATACATACATACATACATACATACATATATACAAACATACACAACACAGACATCAGACATACATGCATACATACATACATACATACATACTACATCTACAATAACATACAACATTACATGCATGCTCGTGCATGCATACATTACTACATACATACATACATACATACATACATACATACATACATACACCCACACATACATACTTACAGTTTTTACTTGGCCCAAAAAATGGGCCTCATACGTACGTGCGTAGGTACCTACGTAGGTACTTACGCACATACGTAGAATATGTATGTATTTATATGTTATGTATGAACATCGCCTAGTGTATCTGTGTGTAACATCAGTATGTACGGCATATGGGTAGTAACACTCTGGGACCTCACTCTACGTTTATTTTTGTGTAAGCGTTGTGCTTTCAATGTGATGTGGCATTTGTGCTGATTTTTTTTTTCAAGACAAAACAGCGTGGGTTGGTTTCTCATGCGGACACAATATAAAACGACATTTGAAAGAGAAGCTGATTGCATGATGGCGGTGATTGACACCACGTGCAGACCCTTTGGAAAAAAATCTGTTTGGTCCAGATTTGCTGACTGCTGGAGAGGGTCTGCATAGATATCTTTTTGGTGTGCTCTAATTCAAGTACTAAAAAAGCAGTAAAATGTTTAAAAGAGTAGAGAGAGAGAGAGAGAGAGTAGAGAGAGAGCGAGAGAGAGGAGCGAGAGAAAATATAGAGAGAGAGAGAGACGGTAGGAGAGAAGAGAGAGACAGAAGAGTGAGAGAGAGAAAACACTAAGCAAAAGAGGGGGAGAGTAGGGAAAGGGCGGAGGAAAGAACTTGGTGGGGGGGGAGGAGTGGGGAAGGAGAACTTAGGGGGAAAATTCTGGAAGAAAGGGGAGGGAGCATTACAAATGGCAGCTGAAGGTTTTAAAAAGTGTCCTTTGTTTTCTTACTTCCTCTACACATTTCTCTGATCCCGTCCTTTTTTTTTTCACACTGTTCTTTGTTTCTGCGCCACAGTTTCTCTCACTTCACATTCTCAATTCTCATATTCTCTACTCCTCTCCTCGCTCCTCCTCTCTCTCTCCTCTCTCATCTTCCATCTCCTACTCTCATCCGTCTCATCGTCTCTCTCTCTTCCACCTCTCCTCTTCTCTCTCTCTCTCTCTCTCCTCTTCTCTCTCTCCTCTCCTCTCCTCTCTTCCTCTCTCTCTCGAACCCCTCCCTCACTCTCTCTCTCTCGCTCTCCTTCTCCTCTCTCTCATCTCTCTCTCTAAATATCTCTAATCTCTCATATCAATCAATACAAACTCGCGGGCCTCACTGGACTCGTCGCGGCTCTTCTCTCCCTCTCCTGCGTCTCCACTCCTCTCCCCCACTTCCCTCTCACTCGGCTCTCCCTCTCCCCCCTCCTCCTTCCATCCATCCCCTCGCATCTCCCTCTTCCTCTCACTCTTCTTCCGGCAAACCTGCGGGGGGCGCTCTCAGCTTCTCGCGCGTCTCGTTCCTCAGCTCTCCCTCACTCTCATTACCCTCTCGCAGTTTCGCGTCTCGAGGCTCTCTCTTCTACCCCTCCTCCCGCTCTCCTCCCTCTCCTCTGCCTCCTGTCCATCTCAACCCTCCATCATTACACTCTCACAATCATGTTACCTCCATCCCTCTCTCTCCAACATGTCCCTCCATCCCTCCCTACACTTTCTCCTCTCTAACATACAACACAACTATCCTAACCTCACCTCTTTCTCTTACTATCTACTAATAAAGATCAAATACAGTTCTCTACGTCTCCTCGCCTCCCTCCTCTCCATCCCCAATGGTGTGGTGGGTGGCCTTCCTCCCCTCCCTCTCTCTTCACCACTCCTCTCCTCTCCTCTCTCCAACTCCGATCGTCACTCCCTCCTCCATCCCACTCTCTCTTCATCACATAACCATCCACAACTCTCACCTCACTCTCAACAACCCAACATCCCCTCTCTAAACTCCTCTATTCCACCTCCTCTTCTCGTCCTCTCTCTCTCTTCTTCTCCTCTCTCCCCTCTCTCCTCTCAGCTCTCCTTCTCAACACTCCTCTCGTTTCGTCCTCAGTCCCTCGCTCACTTGGTCTCCCCTCGACCCCTCCTCCTTCCTCTCCTCCTACTCCCGTCCTCCTCTCCTCGACCTCTTTCCTCTCTCTCGGACCCTCCCTCCTCATCATCACCTCCTCCTCTCTCCCACTCTCCTCTCTTATCTTCTGCAATCACGCTGCATCCATCTCTCTCTCCCTCTCCTCCTCTCTCTTTCTCTCCCTCTCATTTCGTTTTCCCTCCACTGACACGGACCCCCTCATTTCCTTTCTGTATCTGTTATTCTGTTATGTTGTGCTCCTTGATTCTCTCTCCCAGTAGTTCGGGAGGCTGTCCGACTTGTTTGTATCAGTGCGCCCTGGTCGGAGTAGATAACACTAAACCTATTCTTCTTCCTCCCTGCGCACACAGCACCCTCCGTCCTCCTCCCTGCCCCCCCCCCCCCCCCGCCCTTCCACCCCCTCCCACCAATCCGCCTCGCCCCCCCCCCAAAAAAAAAAAAAAAAGAAAAAAAAAGAAAAAAAAAAAGACAGGGATGCAAGATTACGTCAAGGAGGACGAAGTGAGGGCGAATATATTGTGGAAGCTATTAAACACAAGCAGAAACGACAGCAAACAAAGATTAATAAAAAAAAAAAAAAGAAAAGAAAAGAAAACGAAACAAAGAACGAAGCCAAAGCATAATATAATCTTGGCGCACTTTTATTGTTTGATAAAGGTGCCTGAATTTGTTTAGTCGTTTTCTTTCTCTTTATTTTAGACTATTGATTATTAAAAAAACCAAATTCCTGTGAACAATAGGTAGACGGTGTTGTTGTTGTTGTGTTGTTGTTGTTTTTGTGTGTTGTTGTTTCGGTTTCTTTGTTTCGTTTGTTTTTTGATTAGGCTTATATCTTTGGAACAGTCCCTGGAAACAGTGTGTTTTTCATTGGCGGCCTTATTAAACTTTGACAGTCCTGGAAACTGTGTGTTTTACATTAGGCCTTATATCTTTGGACAGTCCTGGAAACTGTGTAGTTTTTTTTCATTAGGCCTTATATCTTTGGGACAGTCCTGGCAACTGTGTGTTTCTCATCAGGCTTATAATCTTTGGAGCAGTCCCTGGAAACTGTGTGTTTTCATTAGCCTTATATCTTTGGACCTCCTGGAAACTGTGTGTTTTACATTAGGGCCTTATATACTTTGAAGGTCCTGGAAACTGTGTGTTTTTCATTAGGCCTTATGTCTTTGGAAAGTCCGAAACTGTGTGTTTTTCATTAGGCCTTACATCTTGAGACAGTCCGGGAAACTGAGTTGTTGTTCATTAGGCCTTATAATCTTTGGACAGTCCTGAAACTGTGTGTTTTTCATCAGCCTTATAAGCGTTGGACCAGTCCGGTATATTGTTGTTTTTCATAGGGCCGATATATCTTTGGGCCAGTCACCTGGAAACGTGTGTTTTTTCATTTAGAGGCCTTAACTCTTGGACAGTCCTGGAAACTGTGTGTTTTTCATTAGGCCTATATCTTTGGCACAGTCCTGGAACACGTGGTGTTTTTCATTTTAGGCCTTATATCTTTGGACAGTCCATGAAAACTGTGTGTTTTTCATTCGGGCCCTTATATCTTTGACATCCTGGAAACTGTGTGGTTTTTCAGTCAGGCAATATCTTTGGACAGCTTCCTGGATATTGTGTGTGTTTCATTAGGGCCTTATATCTTTGGACAGCCTGGAAAATGTGTGTTTTTCATTAGGCCTTACATCTTTGGACAGTCCTGGAAACTGAGTGTTTTTTCATTAGCCTTATATCTTTTGACAGTCCTGAAACTGTTGTTTTTCATCTAGGCCTTACATATCTTTGGACAGTCCTCTGGACACTGGTGTGTTTTTTCATTAGGCCTTAGATCTTTGGACAGTCCTGGAAACTGTGTGTTTTTCATAGGCCTTTAATCTTGTTGGACAGTCCTGGAAACTTATGTGTTTTTTCATTAGGCCTTAACTTTGACAGTCCGGGAAGACTGTGTGTTTTTCATTAGGCCTTATATCTTTGGACAGTCCCTGAAACTGTGTTTTTTTTTCATTAGGCCTTATATCTTGGGACAGGTCCTGGAAACTGTGTGTTTTTCATTACCTTAGATCTTTGGACAGTCCTGCAACTGTGTGTTTTCATTAGGCCTTACATCTTGGACAGTCCTGGAAAACTGTGTGTTTTTCATTAGGCCTGTATATCTATTGGACAGTCCCTGAAACTGTGTGTTTCCATTAGCCTATATCTTTGGACAGTCCCTGGAAACTGTTGTTGTTCATTGGGCCTTATATCTTTGACAGTCCTGGAAAATGTGTGTTTTTCATTAGCCTTATAACTTTGGACAGTCCTGGAACCTTGTGTTTTTTCGCATTAAGGCCTATATCTTTATGGACAGTCCTGGGAAACTGTGTGTTTTTCATTATAGGCCTTATATACTTCTGGACAGTCCCTGGAAACTGTGTGTTTTTCATTGAGGCCTTATTATCTTTGGACAGTCCTGAAACTGTGTGTTTTTCATTAGGCCTTATATCTTTGGACAGTCCTGAAACTTGTGTGGTTTTTCATTAGGGGCCTTAGATCGTTGGCATCCCCGTGGAAACAGTGGGTTTTCATTAGGCCTTATATTCTTTGGACAGTCCTGGAACAACTGTGTGTTTTTTTCATAGGCCTTATATCTTTGGACAGTCCTGGAAACTGTGTGTTTTTCATTGAGGCCTTATGTCTTTGGACAGGTCCTGGAAACTGTGTGTTGTTCATTAGGCCTTTATAGCTTTGGAACATCCTGAGAAACTGTGTGTTCTTTGTTCATTAGGCTTAAATGTTGGAACAGTCCCTGGAAACTGGTGTTTTTCATTAGCCTTATGCTTTGGACAGTCCTGGAAACTCTGTGAGTTGTTTTTCATTAGCCTTCTATCTAGTGGACAGTCCCTGGAAACTGTGTGTTTCGCATTAGCCAGGCCTTATATATTCTTTGGACAGACCTGGAAACAGTGTGTTTTTCATAGGCCTTAAAACTTTGGACAGTCCCTGGAAACTGTGTGTTTTTCATTGGCCTTATATCTTTGGACAGTCCTGAACTTGTGTGTTTTTCATTAGGCCTATATCTTTGACAGGTCCGACATGGGGGAAACAGTGTGTTTTTCATTAAGGCCTATGTCATTGGACAGTCCTGCAAACGTGCTGATAGTATGGATCATGGGCATTAGGCCTTATGTCTTTGGACAGTCCTCTGGAAATGTGGCTGGTGTGATGGATAGTCATTAGGCCATATTATCTTTGGACAGTCCTGAAACTGTTTGGATTTTCATAGGCTTCTATCTTTGGACAGTGCCTGGAAAACTGTGTTGTTTTCCAAATTAGGCCTTATGTCTTTGACAGCCCGGGAAAACTGTGTGTTTTTTCATTAGGCCATTATATCGTTGGACAGTCCTGGAAACTGTGTGTTTTCATTAGCCCTTATATCTTTGGAACAGTCCTGAAACTGTGTGTTTTTCATTATAGCCTATAATCTTTGGACATACCCTAAACTGTGTGTTTTTCATTAGGCCTTATATCTTTGACAGCCTGGAAACTGTGTGTTTTCACAGCCTTATATCTATGGACAGTCCTGGAAACTGAGTGTGTTTTTCAGTAGGCCTTAAATCTTAGGACAGTCCTGGAAACTGAGTGTTTTCATTAGCCTTATATCTTGGACAGTCCTGGACGTGTGTTTTCATTAGGCCTTTACATCTTTGGACAGTCCTGTGGAAACTGTGTGTTTTGCATTAGGCCTTATAATCGGTGGACTGTCCTGGAAACAGTGTGTTTTTCAATCAGGCCTTATATCTTTGGACATTCCTGGAAACTGGTGTGTTTTTCATTAGGCCTTCTATCTTTGGACAGTCCTGGAAACGTGTGTTTTTCATTAGCCTTACATCTTTGGGACAGTCCTGGCGGCCACTGAGTGTTTTTTTCATTAAGCCATATACTTTGGACAGTCCTGGAAACTGTGTTTTTTCATTAGGCCGTATATCTTTGGACAGTCCCTGGAAACTGTGTGTTTTTCATCAGGCCTTAATATCTTTGGACAGTCCTGAAACTGTGTTTTTTCAATTAGCCTTATATCTTTGACAGTCCCTGGAACTGTGTGTTTTTCAATAGGCTTATATCGTTGGACAGTCCTGGAAACTGTGGGTTTTTCATTAGGCCTTATAACGTTGGACAGTCCTGGAAACTGTGTATTGTCATTAGGCCTTAGATCTTGGACAGTCCTGGAAACTGTGCGTTTTTTCATTAGGGCCTATATCTGTGGACAGTCCCTGGAAACTGGTGTGTTTTTCATCAGCCCTTATATCTCTTTGGCATCTGAAACTGCGTGTTTTTTCATTAGGCCTTATATCTTGGACAGTCTGGAAAACTGAGTGTTTTTCATTAGCCTTATATCTTTGGACGTCCTGGAAACTGTGTGTTTTTCATTAGGCCTTAGTATCTTTGGACCGTCCTGGAAACTGGTTGTTTTTTCATAGGCCTTATCTTTGGACAGGTCCTGGAACCTGTGTTGTTTTTTCATTAGGCCTTATACCTTTGGACATCCCTGGAAACTGTGTTTTATCATTAGCCTTATATCTTTGGACAGGTCCTGGAAACTGTGTGTTATTCTTAGGCTTAAACTTTGGACAGTCCTGGAAACATGTGTGTTTTTCATGGGCCTTATATCTTTGGACAGCCCTGAAACTGTGTGGTTTTTCATTAGGCCTTATATCTTTGGACAGTCCTGGAAAACGTGTGTTTTCATTAGGCCTTATTGTCTTTGGACGAGGACCTGGAAACTGTGTGTTTTTCATTAGGTCCCCTTATATCTTTGGACATCCTGGAAACTGTGTGTTGTTCATTAGGCCTTATATCTTTCGACAGTCCTGGAAACTGGTGTTATTCATAGGCCTGATATCTTTGGAAGTCCCCTGGAAACTGTGTGTTTCTATTAGCCCTTAGACTGTTGGACAGTCCCTGGAAACTGTGTGTTTCATCTTAGGCCTTATATCTTTGGACGTCCTGGAAACTGGTGTTTTCATTAGGCCTTATATCTTTGGACAGTCGCTGGAAACTGTGTGGTTTTCATTAGGCCTTAGATCTTGGACAGTCCTGGAAACTAGTGTGTGTTTCATTAGGCCTTAATATCTTTGGACAGTCCTGAAAACTGTGTGTTTTTCATTGGCCTTATATCTTTGGACAGTCCGGGAAACTGGTGTTTTTCATTAGGGCCTATATCTTTGGACAGTCCTGTAAACTGTTTGTTTTTCATTAGGGCCTTATAGTTTGGACGAGTCCCTGGAAACTGTGTTTTTCATTAGGCCTTATATCTTTGGACAGTCCTGGAAACTGTGTGTTTTTCACAGTAGGCCTTATATCTGTGGACAGTCCTGGAAACTGTGTGTTATTTCATTAGGCCTTATATCTTTGGACATCCTGGACAACTGTGTGTTTCTCATTCGGCCTTAATCTTTGGACAGTCCTGGAAACTTGGTGTTTTTTCATTAGGCCTTATATCTTTGGACAGTCCCCTGGAAACTGTGTGTTTTTTATAGGCCTTATATTATCTTTGGAAGTCCCTGGAAACTGTGTGTTTTTCATAGCCTATATATCTTTGGACAGTCCTGAAACTGTGTGTTTTCATTAGCCATATATCTTTGGACAGTCCTGGAAACTGTGTGTTTTTTTCATTAGGCCTTATATCTTTGGACAGTCCTGGAAACTGTGTGTTTTCCATAGGCCTTATTCTTTGGACATTTCTGGCAACTGGTGTTTTTCATTAAGGCCTTATATCTTGGACAGTCCTGGAAACTTGAAACTCATCTCCTATGGCGTTACATAATACATCCTGAAATCTACTACTCTGTCCATGAGAGGACCTGGCCATCTGTTCTGTCTAAATCCATGTGCTATCCCTATGGCCATCGCATGGAATTTAATTAGGGGGAATGGAAGTAAATATTGCGCGAAAGAGATTTTTGTCACTTTGCTGAAACCTTTCGAACAAGAACAAAGAACAGACTTCCACGGTGGTTCGGATAGCTCAG
>CM031604.1:56192847-56198160 GCA_018398815.1 Conus ventricosus | reverse complement strand
TTTTTCAGTATTGTACATGCATATGTCTTACTCTCATTCATTATCACGACACAACTAGACCACTTTTCGGTATGCTGTGTCTTTTTTCCCCTCGGTTGGAAATGCTTTGACTATTGCAACATTGGCACTGACAACACTTTCTGCTTAATCTTATTGTCAACTGTGTTCTGGCGCTGAGCGTACATATTGTTGTGTCTGATGGCGTCTCTCTCTCTCTCTCCTCTCATCTCTCCTCTCTCTCTCCTCTCTCTCACACATCCTCTATCTCTCCGCTCCACTCTGTCTCTCTTCTCCTCGTCTGACGCGTCCTTCTTTCCCCCTTCCCCATCTCTCTCCTGTCCTCACCCTTCCTTTTCTCTTCTCTGACTCTCCTTATTCGCTTTTCAACGAAAACTTTGAGTAATAAGGCTGTGAAATCTCAAAGTTTTTATTTCTTTTTTAAAAATTTTTTTGTCCGAGTACTTCTTCTGTATAGTCTGTCTGTCTCTCTTTTTTCTACCTCTCTCTCTCTCTCTCTCTCTCTCTCTCTCTCTCTCTCACTCTCTCTCTCTCTCTCTCTTCTTTGTCTACCTCGTCTCTCTCTCTCTCTCTCTCTCTCTCTCTCTTCTCTCTCTGTTCCCCCCCCTCTCTCTCCCTCTGTGTCCCCTCTCCTCTCCTCCCCCCCCCCTCCTCTCTCTTCGACAGTAAAAATTATTCTGATTTATCCACCACGCCAAAACCGTGTCTCCTCATTCCTCGGTGTGCTTTTTTTTTCTCTTTGTTTTCCCGTCTGTCCTGCCCTCCCTTTCATTTTTCACTGAATTTCCATCACATTTTATCCTCATTATTCACCCAGTAGTCCAAACACAACCCCTGTTCCCGTCCCTTTCCATTGTTCACTGAATTTCCTCGATTTTTATTCCTCTATTCACCCGTAGTCAACACGAACCTCTGTCTGCCCGTCCCTTTCATTTGTTCACTGAATTTTCCATCACATTTTTATTCCTCTATTCACCCCAGCTAGTCAAAACACGAACCCTCTGTCTGTGTGTCTCTGCGTTCTTCAAGGAGTGCTTGCAATGCATCTATCTGCACGTGAGAACGATAAAGAGAGGCAGAGAGGAAAAAAAAAGACTGGGAAAGAAAGCAAGAGCAGTGAGATGTATTGATGTGTACTCTTAAATTAATGGTCAACGCTCCTTTCACAAGGGGATACACAGACAACTAACCTGACACAAACCATCTAAACAGCTTCGCGTTATCTTACACAAACACTTCTCCTCTTAAACGCTATGCACACGGGAGCAGTCACAGATTTAACAGTGCTCTCTCTCTCTCTCTCTCTCCTCTCTCTTCTCTCTCTCTCTCTCTCTCTTAGCGATAATATAATTCGTCTGAATTAGTATGAAACTTTGACATCATTTGTATAGTATAATCGGCTAGTTCTGAAGACAAAAAGCTTGAGTGGGACAAACAAACCGCTGTTTCTGAACCTTTAATGCGGGAGAATGTCCGCAGAGACTTGTAGCGTGTTCACCCCCCCCCCCCCCCCCTGCTCTTGATGATTGGCTGTCTGGCTATTCGCGGCTTTTTTTTTCGCTCCCAGCCTTTAAACGGAAAAGCACTCATTGTAAACGCTAGTAATAGCGCACCGAAAAACAAAAACAAAAATAAAAACGTAGACAAACGTAACACAAGACAAAAAAACTACGCGTTTCGACCTCTTAGGTCTTCCTCAGGCAAGATACATAGCTTAGGACAACGAAAAGAACGGCCATCTTGCGCTGAAGTGGATGAAACAAGTGATTGCTCGTTCGTTGTTGTCCGAGTGTTTTGTATCCTGCCTGAAGAAGACCTAAGAGGTAGAACGCGTCGTGTTTTTGTCTGTGATTCGTTTGTCTACGTTTTTTTTGTTTTTTTTTTTTTTTTTTTTGGCGGTGCGCTATTACTAACATTTAAAAATTGTTAAGATTTCCGCTTGCAGTGCCTCACTTTGCAACTAGGACAAGAACTGGTGTGGACTGGAAACAAGAGACACAGCAGTGACACCAAAGACAACCGAGTCTTCTATGCTTCTCGACCCCTAATGCTCCAAAGTTGGCAACCCCGATACATGGACAAACTCTGTAGTCAAACGAAGAGATAAGAGGCCGACGCCAACCACAACAACTTCTCCTTCTCCTCCTCCTGTATCAGTCAGCCCCGGTCTGCAAAAGCGACGCCTCCGCTGGCTGGGCCAGCATGTATGGAGGAGGCTCTCCTGGGAACAGCTTCCAGGAGGCTCTCCAAGACACAAGACCTGCCAACCAGGCCGTCTGTCAAGTGTCGGGCGAGGGGGGGGAGGGGGGGGGGTTCCAGCAGGCAAGAAGGCCGACCCAAGAGATGCTTTAGCTTAGCTTAGATGCTCCCGCATCTTGCGACGCATGAGGCAGTCAAGGCGCTCCACTGTGCGCGGTCCTCAGCCAGTTTGCTGGTGTCACTCCATCCTCTGTCAACGAGTCGGGGTCTCTCTCCACTGTCCGTCGCCAGCTGATCCTGGGTCGTCCTCTTTTTCTCTGGCCTGCTGGGGTCCATTTAATGGCCTGGTCTGCAGGTCTTGATGAGGGTAATCTCGAGACATGACCCAGCCAGCGAAGGCACCGTCTGCAGACGATGGTTGACACGGGGAGCTGTTTGGACCTCTCCCTGACCTCTTCATCGGTATAAAGTCTGACCACTTGATGGCCAAGATCTTATGTAGGCACTTGGTGTCAAAAGCGTCGAGTTTCTTCTCCTGGATGGTCTTTATTATTATTATTATTATTATTATATATTATTTTATCATTATGAATACTTACATAGCGCCTACCCTCGGCTAGAGACCAAGCTCTAAGCGCTTTACAATCCACACTCGTTACACAAACGGGCTGCCTACCTGGTAGTGCCGACTGAAGAGCCGCCAGCTGGCGCTTCATTCAGTCGTTTCCCGTGACATCCAGTCCATATCGTTCAATGTCGTTCACTCAATTTCCTTACTTCCTTCATTCTTTCCATTTCTCACGCAGGGTGCATGCTATGTGTAATGTGTCATCCATACCAACGGCCAAACTGGCCTTCTCCTCCGAAAGTTGGTGATGGGATTTTACGTGTGTGCAAGGTGTTATGCGTGCGTTCACACACGGAACCTCGGTTCATAGTCTTATTCGAAGGACTGTATGGGAAATGGAGTCAGAACCACTGTTAACTCCGAAGGAAAACTCCCCTGTAAACCCAAACGCCCGGCGGAGATTCGAACCCGCAACCCCAGGATCACCAAGACTGCGAGGCCGGCGCGCTACCACTGAGCTATTCCGGCCCCCTCAGTCTCCAGTTGCCAGGTTTCACAGCCATATAGCATCAAGAGGTGAGCTGGTGGCAAACAGTGCACAGAAGAGAGAGAGAGAGAGAGAGAGAGAGAAGAGAGAGAGAGAGAGAGAGAGAGAGAGAGAGAGAGAGCAGGAAGAGAGAGAGAAGAAGAGAAGAGAAGAGAAGAGAGAAAGAGAGAGAGAGAGAGAAGAGAGAGAGAGAGAGAGAGAGAGAGAGAGAGCCTCGTCTATCCCACAGGAATCACAGAGGGATGTCAGCAGCCTGGCAAAGGACCCAGGGTCTAACACAGCGGAGCACTTTGACCGCCTCCTGCGTCGCTCGATGCGGGAGGTAAGGTAAGGTAACGTTGCTTAATTTAAAGCCCAGCCGACCACAAAGGGCCACCTCAGGGCTGGTACCGCGCTGAAATCAACTCACGAGTCATTCACAAAAAAAAAGAAAAAAAAAAAAGAACTTATTTACACAACCCTTTAAAGTTCATCTAAAAACATACCGGAATTCGTTAAAAAAAATCTTTCTTCCATAAAATCTTAAGCTCAGATGAAGAAAAAAAATGTTTATCTTCCTCAGAAACCGAAACAGCACATCAGGCGGGAGGTCGATGCGGAAGCGGCTAAGGTCTAGCGGCGTAAGAGTGTCCCAGACGTCGAATAAAACATGAGAGCAGGTTCTCTTGGATTGTTCGGGGACTCCCGCAGTACCTGAATGGAGCTGGATTGTCCCCCCCCCCCCCCCCCCCCCTCCCTTCCCACTCCCACCGTGTCTCAAATATTTACGACCATCGTCTATTCGGATCCTAATTTGAGCAGGAAAGTACCCAATGTTCGTCTCCGGTTACAGCTCGATATACTGGACGTTTTGAATTACCAGCATGTACCTGTCTATAATAGCTGTTGTGAAGAACGTAAATTATCTGAAATGCCAAGTGGAAATCTTCTCATTGTGCATCCCAGATGCATATCAATATGCACAGATCTACCTGCAGGCTGGAGAACGATTTGAACGATTTTAAACATTCTGTCAAAGTAAAATCTCACCACTTTGAAAACGAGAATCCCAGTTTTCTCTCGGTAGAAATCGCTGTGTGTGTGTGTGTGTGTGTGTGTTGTGGGAGACAGAGACAGACAGAGACAGGGGAGAGCCAGAGAGAGAGATTTTAAACAAGGAGCAATTTTTTTTTAGGTGTATACGCCAGTCAAGCATTCTCATCATGCTCCACAAATCTTTTCAACTCTCTGTCTCTCTCTGTCTCTGTCTCTCTCTCTCTCTCAAAACCTACAAAGCAACTAGAAAATCATGACCGACACCCTGCTACGAACAGCACACACACACAACCACACACACACACATACACACCACTCGCTCACTCACTCACACACACACACACACACACACACACACTCACTCACTCACTCCACACTCAACCCCCCCCCCCCCCCCACACACACACACACACACACACACACACTCTCTCTCCTCTCTAAAGCAGCTACAAAGTCGCTGACCAACGCCCTGCTACGAGGAGTACAACTGCACACACTATTCTAGGTGTACTGCACCTCCGACTGCCCCAAAGCCTGTGTACAAACCCTCCAAAAGACAACGCACCCCAACATCATTCCTGACAGGCTGCCCCTGGCGAACACGAAGGCGGAGGAAATTATGGAAACAAACACCGAGAAGGTGGACAGAAAAGAATGTGTCAGTGCGTGGAAGAGAGAGAGAGAGAGAGAAGAGAGAGAGAGAGAGAGAGAGAGAGAGAGAGAGAGAGAGAGAGAGAGAGAGAGAAAGAAGAGAGAAAAAGAAATAAGGGGGGAGGGGGACTGGTGAGGAAGAGGGAAAGGGGGGGGGGGGCATTAGACGGCGAAAAGAGGGGAAGACATGGGGAAGCGGAACGAAAGGGGCGGGGGAGGGAGGGGGGGGAGGGAGGGGGGGGGGGGGGAGCAAAGAAGACTTACAAAAGAAATCGATGAGACAGTCGCCGAAAAA
>CM031604.1:56175746-56176847 GCA_018398815.1 Conus ventricosus | reverse complement strand
CTGTTTGACTTCGTGGAGTCTTCGCTCCCCTTACTTCACTGTTTACTCTGGAGGCTTCGCCTCCTTACCTCACGTTGACTGGAAGTCTTCGCTCTCCCTACTCACTGTTGACTCGGTGGAGGTCTTCGCTCTCCTTTCACGTTTGACTTCGTAGTCTTCGCTCTCTTACTTCATGTGACTTGTGGAGGTCTTCGCTCTCCCTACTCACTGTTTGACTTCGTGAGGTCTTCGCTCTCCCTTACTTCACTGTTTGACTTCGGTGGAGGTCTTCGCTCTCCTTACTTCACTGTTTGACTTCGGTGGAGGTCTTCGCTCTCCCTTACCTCACTGTTTGACTTCGGTGAGGTCTTCGCTCTCCCTTGATCACTGTTTGACTTCGGTGGAGGTCTTCGCTCTCCCTTACTTCACTATTTGACTTCGGTGGAGGTCTTCGCTCTCCCTTACCTCACTGTTTGACATAGGTGAAGGTCTTCGCTCTCCCTTACTTCACTGTTTGACTTCGGTGGAGTCTTCGCTCGCCCTTACCTCACTGTTTGACTAGGTGAAGTCTCGCCTCCCTTGTTTCACTGTTTGACTTCGGTGGAGGTCTTCGCTCTCCCTTACTTCACTGTTTGACTTCGGTGGAGGTCTTCGCTCTCCCTTACTTCACTGTTTGACTTCGGTGGAGGTCTTCGCTCTCCCTTACTTCACTGTTTGACTTCGGTGGAGGTCTTCGCTCTCCCTCGAGTCCCGTCTAGTTTTTTTTTGTTATCATCGCATAGGTGATTTAAAACACATACCTGCACAGATAACTCAATCACCCCAAACGCCCACCTTTTACATCCCCCTCCCCCCTCCTTCCCATCCCCGCAAGCGATTTTAATAAAAATAATACAATAAAATTGCAGCTGAAAGAACAAACTGCGAATCTTTTCTAGATGATGAAGAAATTTTTTTTTTTTTTTTAGAACAAAACAAGACAATCAGAGAAAAATTCATGCAGAGTTCACGGTAACCTGTCTTGTTTCGTTTTTTGTTTTGTTTATTTTTTTTTTTGTTTTAACCCTGTCACAGAAATGTCACATCAGGCAATGTTCACAGGATTGTGTCTGTGTGGGTCAG
>CM031604.1:56165746-56170746 GCA_018398815.1 Conus ventricosus | reverse complement strand
TCGGGAGCTAAGCTAGCAGGCAGGCAGGCAGGCAGGCAGGCAGGCGGATAGATGACTCACTGTGGCCAGAGGGGTGGGTGAAGGGTGGGGAAGGGGAGGTGGGGTGGGGGGTGGGGGATAAAAGGTGGGTGGGTAGGGGGAATTGGGGGGGGGGGGGGGAGTGTGTGGGTGGATGGGTGGAGAAAGAGGCGAAGGGGTGGGGATGGGGGTGAGGGCAAGGCGCGGAGGTGGGGGTGGGGCTGGGGCTGGAGGTGGGAGGGAGGAGGGGAGGAGTGAGGGTGGGGTAGACGAAGGGAACGGAAGAAGCAGCCAGGCAAGTCATGGAGTCCAAAATCGACCCCACGTCGTCCTCCCTCCCCTGCCCATCCCCCACCTCCCCCCCCCCATTCCCCCCCCCCCCCCCCCGCCCGGGACCCCCTCTCCCCCCCCCCCCCCCCCTCCACTCCTCTTACCGTCCACATGGCTCTGTGAGCTCCATCCGACGACCTCTCTTTGGACCTATGGTAAATCCAGGAACCGATTCCGCCCCCATTCCCCGCCCCATTCCCCATGTATGTTGTATGTTCAAGGACACCAAACGCCCCATCCCCCGCCCCATTCCCCATGTATGTTGTATGTTCAAGGCGACACCAAACGCTATTGATTGTTGTAGCGAGAGACTAAAAAAAAAAAAAAGGTCACGTTTCTTTTTCTTTTTCCCCCCCCTCCCCCCCCCCCCCCCCCCCCGCCCGCCTGCCTCCCCCCCAAGTTTTCTCTCCAAGTGCTATTGATCACGTGCCAAAGCCACTACCAATCGACGACACACACGTTTCTCCCCTCCCCCCCCCCCCCCCCCCCCCCCCTTTCCCTCCCTATGTTTCTTTCGGTTCCCAAGCAGTTAAGTCAGTTGTTCCAAATACTTGTAAACGTAGTATGGTAGAGAGGCTAAAGAGATGTCACGTCTCCTTTTCCTTCCAAACTGTCGGTAGGTCCAAGTGCTGCTGATGGTATATGAACTGACTGAGGATGTCTGGAGTTTGACTTCCCAGACTGTTTTGCTCCACACCCAGCGGATCGTGGTGGTGAAAAGAGGCTGAAGATGTCACATTTTCGTTGTTTTTTTTTTTTGGAAACAGTTCGGGCCAAAAGCTATTATGTGGTCAAGGCTGAAGATGGTCACTTTTCTTTACTGCTAGACAGTTTGTTCCAAGTGCTATTGGTTACAGAACAGGAGCCCAACACAGTTGTTCGAAGTAATATCGAGGACGTAGCAAGTCTAAAGATGTCATTAATTTCTTTCTTCCTTTCTGTCCTTCTTTCTTTCTTTCATGCCTTCCTTTTTTTCTTCTTTCTGTCTTCCCTTTTCTGTTTCTTTCTTATTTCCCTTTCCTTCCTTTTCTTCTCCGTTCTTCTTTTCTATCTTTCCTTCCTTCTTTCTTTCTCTCTCTCTCTCCTCTCTCCTCTCTCTCTCTCTCTCTCTCTCTCTCCTCTTTCTTTCTTTCTTTCTTCTTTCTGTTTCTTTCTTTCTTTTGTCTTCCTTTTTTCTTTCTTTCTCTTCGAGCCTAACACAGCTGTTCCAAGGAATATCGATTACGCAGCAAGATGTCGTTGATTTCTTTCTTTCCTCCTTCCTTCTTTCTTTCTTTTCTTTTTTTTTTTTTTCAAAGTGGTTTTCCCGAACGCCATTGATTATTTACACAGATTCTGGAAGACACCAATGTTTCTTTTGCCCGAACAGTTGGTCCAACTGCCACTGATCACGAAGCAAACGTCCAACGATGACGTGGTGTCTCTTTCCCCCCAAACAGAAGAGGATGTTCAAATATACATTACCCGCGCAAATCGAAGTACTGATCGGTAGTACTATTATCGATCAATGTCAGCAGACTGTTGGTAGCCATTTGGGTTCCCCCCCCGCACACACAGTTGTTTTCGATAACATACAAGTACGATAACTCTCGCTCCCATGATGAAATAATTCCAGGCCCGTCACTGCGAGCGAATGCCGTTTCTCACCGACACCAAACCGCCGAGCAGAAATTGTCAACACAGAGCACGCAGAACAAACTGGGAGACAACTCTGCAACAGGATGTTCCAAGCTTTGCCCATAATACATCACGTACTGAGGGGAGCAAGAGTTACCCAACTTGTTTGTTCCTCACTGTTCACTTTTCCCTGTCTCATTAAATGTACATGTATTTCCTTTCAGCCTTTTTTTTTTTTTTTTTTTTTTTTTTTTTACAGATAACAAGAATCCCGTGTTAGCACAGCATGGTCAAAGGATTCTGACTGATTTTTACCATGCTAAGAGATCAAGTAACCTCAGAGAGAACAACAACAACAACAACACAATTCATAACAGTGAATGTGGACTGCTGGTCCTTTTTTTTTCTTTTTTCTTTTTTTTTTTTGCCTCCCGCCTCCCCGCTATCGTCCACCTCATGACGCCCTTTTGGTCGAACTGACCGGCTGACGATTGAAACATACACAGAGATGCAGCGACTCCATGGCGCCATCTCTGTGGTCAGAATGCCAACAAACAAGCAAACAAACAAACCAACGAAACCAGAAACAAAACGACGACGACGACAACAACAACAACAACAACAACAACAACAACAACAACAACAACAACAACAACAACAACAACAACGCACACGAAGAATGGATTGAAGCGGGTGACAAAGAGTTGTTGCAACATTTGAATCTTAAAAAGTCAAATCCACCGAGGAGACATTCCAAGAGCGAGAAGAGGTTATAAAAAAAAAAAGTGTGCCAGTCTCGCGCTTGTCGTGTTTTCACAGTGGGTGTCGAGTCCACTGTTTGACCAGACAACAGCAAAACAACAACAACGACAACAACAACAAAAATCCATAAAATCGTGAACTTTTGTGTGGTATTTATACTGCAAATCTTTCTCCTACCCCCTTTCCCCCTTCCCCAGTCTTTAGACACTTTCCTTGTTCTAACTATGCGGCCACCGCATTCTTTGCTCTTTCCCTCCCTCCTCTCCCCCTCTCCTCTCTCTCTCTCTCTCTCCTCTCTCTCTCTCTCTCTCTCTCTCTCTCTCTCTCATGCACCCAATTTCCCGCTCCCTTCATCCCCACCCCCACCCACCCACTTCTTCTCCACACACACAAACTCACGCACACGCGCACACACACACAAAGAAAACCCAAACAAATGTTCACCTACACACACGCACAAGCCCTCGCCCAACTTGTTCCTTCTCCCACCCCCCCCCCCCCCCCCCCCCCCCCCCCCGTCCTTCTTCCTCTTTCCACTTCCTCCTTCCCACCACTGTTTCTGTCTCTCTCTCTCTCTCTCTCTCTCTCCTCTCTCTTCCTCTTCTCTCCCTGTCTCTCCTCCTCCTCTGTCTGTCTGTGTCTGTCCTGCCCGTCCTGTCTGTCTGTCTGTCGTCTCTCTCTGATAAAACACAGGTGCCCACGGCAGAAAAGGAAAAGAAGAGAGTGTCAACTTGAATCCTCTTGAGGCTCCTAACGACCAAAAATGCCAGATTTAAAGGTCAAACACAGTTCAATACAAAAATCTCCGGGTGGAGTGGGGGCGGGGTTTGGGGGAAGGGGGTACAAGATCAATGCGGGTCTCCTCCTGGCCTTTGAAACGTCGGCCTACCCGTCCTCGTGTGACTGGAACTCTTGACACAGAGGAAGCCAAAGTGGCTTACATCTACAAAACCTTCAAGGGATGCGCGTAGGAGGCGGCGGCGGAGGAGGAGGAGGGGGGGGAGGAGGAGAAGCGGGGGGGGGGGGGGGGGGGGGGGGGGGGGGGGGGGGGGTGAGGAGGAGGGGAAAGATATGCAAAGGGAGAAGATATCATTTTTAGCCTCTCCTTTTTCTCCCCCCCTCTTTCCACCTCCTTCCATTTTTTCCCATCCCTCTCCTGTAAACTCCGTCTTTTACTTTCTACAGGTTTCGTGATTGAGGTATTTTTTTCTTTTACAAACAAATCACAAGACAAAACACAACGCGTTTTGACCCCTTCGTCTTCTTCGGGCATGATAAAAACAAACAAACAAAAACAAAAAAAAAAAACAACGTTCAGCACAATGACAACGAAGAACGCACAATCACTTATCTCCTCAGATTCAATGTCCATTCTGCGCCCAATTCGAGAAGATACGTTCTTTGTTTCATGTCCTGAATGTTGTTCGCCTTTCCTGCGAAGACCAAAGAGGTCGAAACGCGTCGTGTTTTGTCTTGTAATTTGTCTGTCCCTCTTGTCCGGCGGAATAATGATTATTTCTCTTCCAAATTTCTTTCAGTTTCCCGCCTGCAATCACCTCACTTTGAAACTATATATATAACTGCATAACAAAAGTTTGTTTTTTTCCAAACCATCCTGATGATCCTGAAAAGTTGGATGGTGTGTGTGTCTCTGCTTGGATGAATGACAGTGTCTGACGAAGGAACAATCAGTGAATTTCATCTCCTTTGCCTGGAATGGACAAAGTATGTGTTGTTCATTAGGGTGTAGAGTCGTTGCGGCCCTCAAGATTGTGATAATTATACCAAACCCAGCTTGTGACTCCAGTGACTCTTCACAAAGTTGTGGTAAAGAAGAAGAAGAAAAAGAAGAAGAAGAAGAAGAAGAAGAAGAAGAAGAAGAGGAACAAGAAGATGAGGACGAGGAGGCGGAGGAGGAGGAGAAGAAGATGAAGATGATGATGATGATGAGGAGGAGGAGGAGAAGGAGGAGGAGGAGGAGGACGAGGAGGAGGGGGAAGAAGAAAAGGGGAAGAAGAAGAGAAAAAGAGGAAGAGGAGGAGGACGACGACGAGAAGGAGGAGGAAGAGAAGAAAAAGAGAGGAAGAGGAGGAGGAGGAGGACGACGACAAGGAGGAGGAGAGAGGAGGAGGAGAAGAAGGAAGAGAAGAAGAAGAAAGAGGAAGAAGAGGAGGAGGACGACGACAAGGAGGAGGAGGAAGAGAAGAAGAAGAAAGAAGAAGAAGAAGAAGAAGAAGAAGAAGAGAGAAGAAGCAGTAGTAGAAGAAGAGATG
>CM031604.1:56150746-56153246 GCA_018398815.1 Conus ventricosus | reverse complement strand
TTTCAATAGAGCCTTAAAATTTCATTGCTTTACTCACTCTTTCAATAGAGCCCCTACAAATTTAATTCCTTGGCTCACTCATTCAACAGAGCCCCTAAAAATTCATTCATTCACTCACTCTTTCAATATAACCCCTAAAAATTTAATTCCTCGACTCACTCATTCAGTGTAGCCCTAAAATGGCATTCACTTACTCACTTACTCAATATATCCCTGAAATATCATTCCTTTACTCGCTCT
The DNA here is from genome assembly GCA_018398815.1 of Conus ventricosus. NCBI lineage: Eukaryota > Metazoa > Mollusca > Gastropoda > Neogastropoda > Conidae > Conus > Conus ventricosus. Next base: position 56,153,006 of record CM031604.1, on the reverse strand, counting down.
TTCAACACAGCCTTAAAATTCCATTCCTTTACTCACTCGTTTGACATTAATCCAAAAATTTCATGGCTTTACTCTCTCACTCAATATAGCCCCTAAAAATGTCACTCCTTTACTCTCTCATTTAATATAGCCTTGAAAGTTCACTTCTTTACTCACTCATTCAGTATAGCCCCTGAAATTCCACACCTTATTCACGCATTCAATATAGCCCTAAAATGTCATTCTTTTACTCACTCATTCAACACAGCCTTCAACTTCCATTACATTACTCTCTCACTCGATAGAGCCTTAAATTTTCATTGCTTTACTCTCACATTTAATAGAGCCTTAAAATCCGATTCCTTGCTGTCTCATTCAACATAGCCTGAAAATTTAATTCCTTCACTCTCTCATTCAATACGACCCTCGAATTTCATTCCTTTCCTCACTCTTTCTATACAGCCCCTATAAAATGTCATTCCATCACTCACTCATTCAACATAGCCTGAAAATTTAATTCCTTCACTCTTTCACTCAACACAGCCCTCGAATTTCACTCCTTCGCTCCCTCGTTCAATACAGCCTTAAACTCTCATTCCTTTCCTCGCTCTTTCTATATAGCCCCTAAAAAAAATTCATTCCTGGACTCACTCGTTCAATATAGCCCCCCCCCCCCCCCCCCCCCCCCCAAAATGTCCATTCCTTCACTCACTCATTCAGCCGATCATTCATTTCCTCAGTCACGTCACGTACGGGATCGATTCTGACGAGGTGACAGCTGTCTCTGTTAACACACCCCCCCCCCCCCCTCTGCCCCAACCCCTCCACCCTCCCCATCTCGCCCCCCCCCCTCTCCTATCTCCACAGACCCCCTCTCCCCCTCCCCACACACACACCCCACCCCCACCACCTGCGGATGGTTCGGCCATAAACAACCTGAATCAAAGTCATTCATGCACGCTATCACGGGGCTCCCTCTGCCATTTTGCAGCAAGCCAATGTCCTCCCAGCAGCTCCCTCATTCATTCACGATGGCAGCAAACATCGTCCGTTTATCGTTTCATTTCATCTGTTTGTTCGTTCATTCATTCCTTCGTTCATTCATTCGTTCGTTCAGTCGTTCATTCATTCGTTCGTTCATTCATTCGTTCATTTGTTCATTCATTCATGCATTCATTCATTCGTTCGTTGGTTCATTCGTTTGTTCGTTCATTCACTTGTTCATTCGTTCGTTCATTCATTCGTTCATTCATTCATTCATTCATTCATTCATTCATTCATTCATTCATTCATTCATTCATTTATGTATCCATTCGTTTGTTTACTATCTCTCTCTGTCTCTGTCGGTCTGGTTGTCTCTCTTTGTGTTTGTCTGTCTATCTGTCTGTCTGTCTGACTCCCTCCCCCCTCCCCCTCTCTTTCTCTTTCTATCTCTCTCTCTCTCTCTCTCTCTGTCTCTCTTCGTGCGAGTGCGCTCGCGCGCTCGCGTGTATTTGTACGTGAGAGAGAGAGAGAGAGAGAGAGAGAGAGAGAAGAGAGAGAGAGAGAGAGAGAGAGAGAGAGAGAGAGAGAGAGAGAGAGAGAGAGAGAGAGAGAGAGTGAGTGTGTGTGTGTGTGTGTGTGTGTGTGTGTGTGTGTGTGTGTGTGTGTGTGTGTGTGTGTGTGTACGTGCGCGTGTATACACGCTCTCTCTGTCTGTCTGTCTGTGTCAGTCTCTCTGTATGTCTGCGTCAATCTCTCTGCCTGCCTGCCTGCCTGCCTGCCTGCCTGCCTGCCTGCCTGCCTGCCTGCCTGCCTGCCTGCCTGTCTGTCTGTCTCTCCTCCCCTCCCCTCTCCCTCCCCTCCACCTCACACCACTCTTTCAAAGAATCGTCGTAAACAGACGGGGGGATCATCTAGAGACCAGGCTAAGGAACCCATCATGTTTATTAACATTAAAACAAAATCAATAGCAAACCACACACACAAACAAACGACGAAAATAAATGGGCACACGTTCAGTTCAATCACATGACACAGCCAAGCCCGAAAACCAGATTTTATTCCAGGCACCAATGATGAATGTCCAAGGAGGGGAATGGTTGGTGGTTAAGAGAGAGGAGAAGAAGAGAGAGAGGAGAGAAGAGAGAGAGAACAACAGACAGCAGACAGACAGACAGACAGACAGACAGACAGACGACAGACAGACAGACACAGACGACAGACACACCACACACACACACACACACAAACACACCACAACACACACACACACAGCGAGACAGAGACAGAGAGAGACAGA
>CM031604.1:56125746-56128246 GCA_018398815.1 Conus ventricosus | reverse complement strand
CTAAGTAGCCCCCCAATCTAAACACTATTATATTTGTTTTTTCAAGGTTAACTGCAAGTGTAATCTGTCAGCTTCTCTTTTTAGGCCATTTAATGGTTCTGGAGTCCAACAATAGACTCTGACAATAAGACAACTCATCAGCAAACAATTAAAAGAAATAATTCTACTGCACCAGGGATGATTTGGAAATACCGTGTTTGCTTTTTTGGACACTTCAATAGCTAATTCGTTGATAAAAAACGAAAACAATATGGACTTAGAAGACATCCTTGTTTTTACACTCTTGGGCACTTAAAATAATCTGGGTAACTCCCCTGATTGCGCACACAAGCTAATACCTCATTATACATACCTTTCAGTGCCCATTTCGTTTCCCTTTCACACCTTTTTTCCTCAAAATCGACCACAATAAATTTCTATCAACAGAATCAAAGCCTTTTTAAAATCGACGAAGGCAACATAAAGTTTTTTCTCCTAGCCAAAAATTTACTAACTATTGCATATAGAGTAAAAATATGGTCACCGGTACTATATCCTTGTCTGAAGCCTGCTTGCTCTTCTACATTATCTGTTCTTGTTCCCGCCCATTATTTAAATCTTTTATTCAAAATGTTTGTATAAACTTTGCTAACACACTGGTTAAAGCGATACCTCTGTAATTATTTGGCTGATCAGCATCCCCTTTCTTATGTATCGGTATAATAATAGATTTGGACCATTCCAAAGGGGGGAAAACTCCGAGATCAAATATTTTTATTGCAATACATTACAAAAATCAAAAACGGAAATCTGCATTTTTTAACAATTCACCTATGATCTTATCTGGCCCTAAACTCTTTCCAGCTTTGAGGTTACCAATACGGGCGTAAACCTCATGTCTAGAAATAAGGGCATCATGAGGAAGCTCAATACTTTCCTCATCTGAATCTCGGTAAAGTTAGACTCTTCTGCATGCAGTTTTATGTTTGGTTCATTAAAATAAATTAAAGAAGTGGTCATGCCATTGTTCTGTTGTGTGTTGTTTTATAGATTACAGTTTTCCCTGTTAATGGATCGAACTGTTTGCCAGAACAATTTTGGATCATTCATTGATTGTTTGAGTTCATCTAGTTTAATATCATCGAACTCTTTTTCTTTTTGTATAGCATGAGTTTATAATCTTTTCTTTCTGTGACGTAAGCGTCTTTTTTCTCTTCCACTCCCTTCTTATCACGTTTAAATTTTCTTAACAGCTGTATAACTTTCTTCTTTTTTCGAGCACCCTCTTCGTCAAACCACTTTATTTTCTTTCTGTGGCCGTTTCCTACATTCTAACATGCATACAGCTGAATACATAGTGCTTTAGTTTAAATATATCAATAGACTATTGATGTCAGAACTAAGTTCTGTCTGAGCATTTAGATTTTCACTGTGTAAATCCTTTTTGACTGTTGTTGGTTCTTTATATTCATTTATAAGTTCATCAGACCCAAAAAATTCGATCTTCAGGCAACGGTTCGATCACAGATTGGGGAATGTTACTATTTTGATCTCTGTTATTCAACCTAAATCCCCAGGTAAGTGCCATGAATCTATCTTGTCACCAACATTTAAATCACAATTTAGTTTTAGAAATTTAAAACTTTAGACATAAACACATAAAACAATAAAACTACAGCCATGAGGGGAAATATAAGTAAGTCCCCACTGGTATAGTTGGAACAACAACATTGCAATAATACAATTAAGCAAGAAACATAAATCTAACAACGACTTACCAAAGTTATTTATATAGTCATCTTTCGATTTGGGGTTGTAAACAGTATGCATTGAACAGTCATCATCAACTCTTCATCATATCCCAAAAAAGGAGAATAATTATCATTGTTCTTCTTTTTGGGTTTTTCGTTTCCCGTTCTAGCATTCAGATCACCCTCAAAATGACATAAAAATCTTGATTTCGAGCAATGTCCAAATGCTTTCTTTTAACCAGTAATTCCCTCTTTAATTTGCAACTGATCGTACAAAGGACCATTTTCGGGCACAATATAGCTGCAATTATCAAGATATCTTTATCACATTGGAGAACAGAAATTTTTGTAGTTTCACAACAACCGTATTTGCACAATTTATATTAATGACTGACACATGACTTGCCAATGATTTTCTCACAAGCAGCAAAACGCCGCCAGAATTTCCCTTGACGGGACCGTTTTTTTGCTGGAGCAGTAAATTAACTGATCTGTAAAAATTCCATTGTAATCAAATGCGTTATCCCCAAAAGTCTCAGTTAAGCATGCAAAATCAAACATAGATAATAGTTCATAAAAGATAAGTCGCCAAGTTTAGAATAAAGATTTTCGACATTATAGACAAGAAAACTCAAATGACAAAATGACCCTGCCTGTCCTATCGAGTACGTGTGGATCTTCTGGGGGGAGGGTTTTTACCGGGACTCTTGTTGACTGGAGGGGAGGGCTGGCCGGTCCTGGGGTTTGGGTTTACAAATGACACTGACCCG
>CM031604.1:56080746-56085746 GCA_018398815.1 Conus ventricosus | reverse complement strand
ATTGTACATATATTATGTTCAGTTCAGTATTTCAGTGATTCGTTTTATTAACGGCCTTATTTCATCTGCTCTCCTCCCCCCCCTCCCCCCCCCCCCCCCCCCCCACCCGCCATAAAACTGTATTACGTGATCTGCATCTCTTTCCCCAACCCACCCCCACCGAAAAACAAACAAACGAACAATTGTCTTTTAAAGTATGTTTGGTGTTTATTCTTGGGAATTTGTTGCACAGTTAATTCATCTAAGTTTGTGAAATTTGGAAAGCAATTCAATTCCACATACACGAAATACTGTTTTGGTAGACACACATGTTGTCTATAAAAAGTTGTTCACCTTGGCGATGTATGAGACTGCTCATTTCCCTTTCTTTACCATACATGTTGATAACCATCACGTAATAAACCCCCCATATCCGCATTAGGGATGACAGGAAATAAGTAAAATACAAACACTGAGCCAAGCAGCATCCGAGAGAAGCAGCCATGGCCCAGCGGGTACGTGCGGAGACTGACTGTTCGCAAGCTGGCGTTGCGAGTTTGAATCTCCAAACGTGAACACTGCCATCTTCTCTTCCCATCATCTCACGTTTTATAGTTGTAGTGATGGAGTTATAGCGTTAGGTATACATGTATACTCCTCGCCCTCTTCCCCTGCCCCCTCATCCCCCCCCCCTTCCCCTTTTTCCGGACCCTGGGACGCTTTTCCACCTCATCTGCATGATCTTGAAGGGGAAATGCATGCTAGCTCAAAGTCAGCCCCGATACGGCTCCTGAGGTCGGCTGGGTTATAAACAACGCAAATGTCATGGATGTTAAAGTGAATGTCAAAGGAATAAAGAAGAATAAGCGTGGTTTAAAGCACTCTGATTAAGAAACAAGAAGAGCATTCACATCAAGTATTTGGGATGCAGTCTGAGCAAGTACTGTGGGTGCGTTCTGTTCGAATATTTTTTTTGGTATTCTGATCAAATATTTTGGATGTATCCAGATAAAGTAGATAAAGTATATGGGTGCATTTTGATTGAGTATTCTTGGTACTTCTTCTTCTTATTCCGTGACCTAAGTGATCGTGGGGGGGGGGGGGGGGGGGGGGGGGGGGACATCAGGGACGACTCCGTCAATCTTCTTCTCCATCGCGGCCTGTCCTCTGCTTCTCGCAGGAGTTCTGGCAGCCTGAGGTTTGTCCATTCTGCTACGTTCTCCGACCAGTTCTTCATTTGCCTGCCTCTGCCTTTTTGGCACATCTTGAGCAAGTACTTTGGGGGTGCATTTGAACAAGGGCGCTAGCTGAACAAAGGAGACCAAGACAAGGCTCAGCCTAATCTGTGTGTGTGTGTGTGTGTGTGTAGTGTGTGTGTGTAGTGTGTGTGTGTGTGTGTGTGTGTGTGTGTGTGTTGTGTGTGTGTGTGTGTGTGTGTGGTGTAGTGTGTGTGTGTGTGTGTAGTGTGTGTGTGTGTGTGTGTGTGTGTGTGTGTGTGTGTGTGTGTAGTGTGTGTGGGGTGTGTGTGTGTGTGTGTGTGTGTGTAGTGTGTAGGTGTGTGTGTGTGTGTGTGTGTGTGTGTGTGTGTGTGGTGTGTAGTGTGTAGTGTGTGTGTGTGTGTGTGTGTGTGTGTGTGTGTGTGTGTGTGTGTAGTGTGTGTGTGTGTGTGTGTGTGTGTGTGTGTGTAGTGTGTTAGTGTGTGTGTGTGTGTGTGTGGTGTGTGTGTGTGTGTGTGTGTGTGTAGTGTGTGTGTGTGTGTGTGTGTGTGTGTGTGGTGTGTGTGTGTGTAGTGTGTGTGTGTGTGTGTGTGTGTGTGTGTGTGTGTGGTGTGTGTGTGTGTGTGTGGTGTGTGTGTTGTGTGTGTGTGTGTTGTGTGTGTGTGTGTGTGTGTGTGTGTGTGTGTGTGTGTTTTGTGTGTGGTGTGTGTGTGTGTGTGTGTGTGTGTGTGTGTGTGTGTGTGTGTGTGTGTGTTGTGTGTGTGTGTGTGTGGGTGTGTGTGTGGTTTGTGTGTGTGTGTGTGTGTTGGTGTGTGTGTGCTTTGCTTTGTTCTCTCTGTCGCTATCTCTAGCTTTGACTGTCAGTCAGTTTCGCACTCGCTGCCTCTCTAGTTTTCAGTGTTTTTGCTCTCTCAGTGGAGAAAAAAATCAGCAAGTTACTGTTAATATCTCTATTATTTGGATCACGTAGAAATAGGGGTACAATGCCCTTTAAAGGTACAATTCATATCACGTAGGAAAAATCATGAACAGGGTCAGAATAGGAAAACCATTGTTTTTCCAGAGGTGCTATCATGTATTAATGACAGCTGTGGAGAGGTATGGAGTCCGAACAAAACTTTATGTATGATAAATTCCATCAGACTAGCAAGACTGGATTTTTTTTTTTGCCACAAGCCACACAACTGTCAGAGACTGAGTCCTTTACAAACACAGTAAACACTCGTTCGATGAAAACAGTTTGACCTTGGCTCTTTTGCACCAAACGACTGCGTTCTGTACCGTGAGAGTACGGTCCCTTGGAAAACAACTTGTAGGAGATCATACTCGTGTGTGAGTAAAAATATCCTTGATGGCGAAGAAAGCAAAACGACAGGCATTTTTAGAGAAAAGAAAAACAAAAACCTAATTTCCATAAAATCTGTATCCAAGAACGTTCTTGTTGAAGATATCAGAACATCCCTCCCTCTCCCGTGTGTGGGTAGGACACCCGTCTAAACAGCCAACGCCTTGAGACGCCCATCCATCCAGAAGTTATTGGTTTGAATCCCCGCGGTATCGGGGGGGGGGGGGGGGGGGGGGGTCTGACAGCAGAGGGGCATCTACGAGTCATGATCTGGACGGGGCACAGCCCCCTTAGACCAAAACGAGACACTTGGGGGAGGGGGAGGGGGAGGGAGGAGGGGTCCTTTTCCGACGACTTTCTGCTGTCAGGCTCTCCCTGAAGTTTCTTCCCACCCGCTAGATGTCTAGAAAAGGGTATGAGCATACCTTGCTCTGAAAAAGACACGAAACACTGATCCTTGTGGATACAAACAGAGCTACACACTGACAACAGACTGCGGAGCGATCAATCCTGAAAATCGGCAAATAAACGCTTCAGGCAAAGACATTTGTCAAACAGCAAAACCAACACATACGGCGGCCAGCTAGGGTCTCTTTTCCAACTTTATCAAGCGATGTAGGCTTGCCTGGTGAGGGGAGGGGGGGGGGATGTATCTCCACACGATTTCCTGCACAGTATTGTGGATGGCGGACATTTCAGGGGCGAAGAAATCCTGGATGGACAACACATGAGCCTGGGTTGGTGGTAACACCTCTACCATGTTGCCATGATTGAAGGCACAGGGCTATGGAGACTTGCCGCAGCGTCCGCTGCAGACATCCCTTCGATCCATTGCCACTGGACATTAAATGAAAATCAAAAGTCCACATGCACACTGAGGCATCTTAGGAGTGGGAGTAAGTGGGGTGAAAACCATTGACCAGGACGACCGCTTTTTTTACAACCACATCCTCGGCAAAACACTTCCTCAGCGCTGACAAACCGTGACGGAAACACTCTGCGTAGATAAAACGGACAAATTTCCTAACATTTCCTTTACGTGTAGATAGATGCCACAAATAACGTTGATCAAAACCGCCTTGGGAACCAAAACCACCTTGGGAATATGGAACGTTTCGTTGGAATGTATACAGTGCTGCAATGTCTATTCATTTCAAAATGTGTTTCCTTTCCGTCTTAGGGCAAAATGGAATTATTAAGTAATCTCAGCTCCATCTTTAGTAAAAGCTTTCTACAGTTCACAAAGTATCAAAGTCTGGCATAACCAGAGTTTCAGGAATAAACTCATCCATACCTTCAGATACATTGCCAAAGTGATTTCCTTATCATCGGCACAACATACTTTCCTTGTCACAAGCATGAAACTCAAAGAACCACATCAGCTTCCACACCTGTGCTTGACAATACTGATGCACATCTACATGTATACAGTATACGACACTCACATAGTACCCTTTTTTGTAGAGAGAGAGAGAGGAAAGAGAGAGAGAGAGAGAGAGAGAGAGAGAGAGAGAGAGAGGAGTAGAGAGAGAGAGAGAGAGAGAGAGAGAGAGAGAGGATGGAGAGAGAGACACACACACAGAGAAAGAGAAAGAGAGCGAGAGAGAGAGAGACATACAGAGTGACGAACGGACAGAGAGAGAGAGAGAGAGAGGAGAGAGAGAGAGAGAGGAGAGAGAGAGAGAGGAGAGAGAGGGAGAGAGAGAGAGAGAGAGAGAGAGAGAGGAGAGAGAGGAGAGAGAGAGAATCACACACAGAAAGAGAGAGCGCGCGAGAGGAGAGAGACAGAGGAGAGAGAGAGAGAGAGACAGACAGACAGACAGACAGACAGACAGACAGACAGAGACACAGTGAGAGAGAGATGAGAGAGAGAAACAGAGACAGAGAGAGAGTGAATAACACACAGACACATAGACCAAGACAGAGACACACAAAGAGACAGAAACATATCCAATAAGAACGAGGGACATTAACAACAGAGAAAGACAGGTAAGAAGGACAGACAGACAGCGAGAGGAGAGAGAGAGAGAGAGAGGAGAGGAGGAGAGAGAGAGAGGAGAGAGAGAGAGGAGAGGAGAGGAGAGAGACAAAGACAGACAGACAGACAAAATAGAGTAGAGGGACAGACAGACAGACAGACAGCGACAGAACTGGAGACAGACACAGCGAAACACACACACACACACACACACACACACACCACACACACCAAAAGGGAAAAAAAAAAAGAAAAAAAAAAAAAGAACGAAACAAATCGCACCAGCGAGAGACGTCAGTTGCCATTCGGTGTCAATCCATATTCCGGGCTCACATCACATCCTGATTACAACAAACTTCCCAAGGATAACGCACAAATGTCGGGCGTGCTATATCCGTCCACCGCCATCCTGTCCGACTCTTCTTCGATTCTCTTCTCTTCGCTTCTACGCCTCGTGGCAGCAGTCAGGAGAGCAACTCTC
>CM031604.1:56063470-56076183 GCA_018398815.1 Conus ventricosus | reverse complement strand
TAACAAGCGCCACTCGTGATCCTCCGACCTTTGCATCTGGCAGTTACGAGTACTAACCAGGTGTCACCTTTCACCGCGGGTGCTCTGCGCTCTCTCTCTCTGTCTGTCTGTCTGTCTCTCTCTGTCTCTCCCTCTCTCTGTCTCTCCCTCTCTTACCGACTCGGCCATTACACTGATTAGTCCTGTACTGACTTGAGACGAAGAGAAATGCTTGTGGGTATATTTTTGCTTGTATGGAGAGCAAAAGAGATATAGACAAGACCAAAAGATCTTTTTCTCTCTTGGTATCTGTTTCTGTGTTGTTGTCTGTCTGTCTGTCTTTGTCTGTCTGTTGTCTTTTACCTACACGCACCACGAGAAAAATACTATTTATATATATTATGTATGTATGTGGGTGGGTGGGGGGGTTGGGGGGGTGGGGGTGTGGCGTTCGCTGGCGCCCCGCACCCCGTACACAGAGAAAAAGACTTTAGAGAAAAGACGCAGACAATGTTTGGGGACAGAAAAGAAGGACAGAAAGTCAATACAGAAACAACTCCGAGAAAAATAAAGACAAAATCGATCAGCAGGAAAAGGGGAAACTGATTCTCCAAATTCCCCTCAAACATTAAAAATTGTTAAAGGCTTTCGGAAATCCATTTTTTGGGTCCATCTTTTTGTCCCCCAAAATTTTTCACGTGTGAACGTTTTTGGGAAAATGCAGCGAAAACATTTCACGAGGCCTCTTACGAAAAAAAATTTTTTTGTTCGTTAGGGAGGAGAGAGAGAGAGAGGGAGGGAGGGGAGAGAGAGAGAGAGAGAGAGAGAGGGGAAAAGGAAGGGACAGGGGACAGAGAAGGGAAGAGAGAGAGTGTGAGAAGGAGGTAGGAGACAGGAGAGATAGAGAGAAAGACGGGACAAAGATAGAGGCAGAGAGGGAGTAGAGAGATAATCGAGAGAGACAGGTTAGAGGAGAGACAGAGAGAGAGTGGATAGAGGGGAGTGGACAGAAGAGAGACAGAGGGACAGAGTAGGAGGAGATAGAGAGGAAGGAGAAAGGTTCGGAGAGGTGAGATAGAGAGATAGAGGGAGGAGAGAGAGGGAGAGAGAGAGAGGGGAGAGACGGAGAAGATAGAGAATGAAAGAGCCAGGAGAGAGAGAGCCCTGCACTGCCTGAAAAAATTTTATTGCATTAGCAAAAGGGCCCTGTTGGAAGGGGGTTCATGAGTCACTTTTATCAAAGGATAAAAGGAAACAAATGCAAAAAACCTTCTTGTGATGTTATAAATACCAAATAAATTACAAAAAAGGTCAACGAATAGCCCAATCCACCAACCCGCTCCCCCCCCCCCCCCCCTCCAACACCAAAACACACACCCACAACACACCCACCACACCCACCAACACACACCAACCAACCCACAACCCCAACACACACACCCCACAAGACGCGCGCTCGTGCGGACGCAACCAATTACCATTGACATTTAGATATCGGTTACGTAAGTGAATATATTTTCATTGGTTATATTCTTTTTACAAAAAGACTATTTTGCAATTATTCGCAAAGGTATTATAGTGTTCTCGTTTCATTTGAAAAAATCGCTATCAAATCTTTCTTTCGCAATGTTTTCCCGAAGATGTTAAACTCTGGGATATTGTGTAGGGGAAAATTAAACACAAAATGTATTTCATTCTCAACACTGTCTTTTCTTCACATTTGAATGATCTATTATTCGATTTCTAAACCAGCTTTGGTTGCTTAGCCGGCCTTGGTTCGAAATTTTGCTAAAAAAACTTTTGCCTTTTTGCTTTATGATTTAAAAGATATTTCTCTGTTTCGGATTATTTTAAATGAGAGGAACAGTTATTTATCATTTCCATCCATGCCAGCATGCGTTTGTTTAAAGTCAAATTCGGCCCTTAAATTCAGAATAAATTGTGCCTTATTCCGATCCTTGTGAAACCAAACTAGCCAAAAACCCATTTTTGTAAATTTTTTCTTAATGCGGGGGCCCCAATTTAAATTTTTCCATTTTCTGTTGCAGCATGGTTCATACCCCTGAGCACAGGTCTGGTTATTGGTAGGTTTCTAATTTCAGCCAAAGTTAATAATCTAAAAAATTTATAATAAAGAGGGTTCGCCCGCTTTCGCATAAAACCTTTTTGAGGCGTGCAAAGGTACGTGGAAAATTTCGTTTTATCGATGTTGAACTTTTTCCATTTGGTTTTACCACATTCCCCAGCCAGATGCATTTCAAAATAGGCTTTCTGTGAATCGATTTTTTCAAAATAGATTCAATCTTTGGTTCAATTTTTTATGTACTAAAATACCCATAAACCCTTTTCCCTTTTGCACTTTTCTCCACCCCTTATAAAGTTAATTTTGTGGGAAATAAAAACCCAAGGTTTTTAGCTATTGACTCTAACTTCTGCTCCCCCATAAAACCATTTTCTTTTTTTGTAAGTAAACCCCCATTTTGAAAACCCCATTACATTGTTTTGTTTAGGTTCCCCGAATTTTAACCCTATCTGTTCTTTTTCAGTGTTCTAACGATTTTGCAACAATAGGGGTATTGCTAGGGGAAAAACTCTCGCGAAAGCATTAGAAAAAAGTCAGCGGGCACCAGGAAACTTTTAAATTTCCCTGTTTCCCTTTCCCCCCGGTTCTCTTCGCAATTGTTTATGAAGAATGTGAACAAAAGGGGGCGCGACACCCTTGTTTCCACCCCTGGGAGCTAAAATTTACGTTAAGCCCCTTTCCTCGAACAATGCAGAACAGACTCATCTCCTAAAAACAGTGCTTACAATTTCCCCATTTTGCCTTTCTTCCTCAAAAACCATAAAAACATTTTTTGACTGAATCGAAAGCTTTAAAAAATCAACAAATGCGACATAAATTTGGTTTTGTTAATAAGTTTTTTTGTACAAAAGTACAGGTAAATATAAATCATTGTATTTAATTTGGCGGAATCCACCCTGCTTTCCAATATTTTCTCTTCTCTCTCCCCCCACGCTTTTATCTTTTGTTGGTTATGTGTTCATTTTACTAATATACTGTTTTGCAACCCGATAGTTGTGGATTTTATTACCTTTTTTGTGGGGAAACTTTTATTGATTTAGACAAGTTTGGGGAAGATTCCTTTCAAACACCGAGTTAAAAGATTAACCAAAAATCAACTCAAAGGTTAGAATTTAAACTTTTTCCAATACTTTGTCGGGCCCCACCCTTTTTTTCCCACATTTGTTTGGGTTTTTTACGGTTAAAGACTTATTTTTGTTATCTGGTCATTAAAATGGTTGCCAGTATTTGCTCTCACTTCGATATTTTCCTCAAATCTTTAAAATTCGTTAAAAATTCCTTAAAATCCTGAAAAAAATGTTCATACATTTTTTGCGAGCTGATTTTTTTTAAAAATTATGGTTTTCTTGATGATCGAATGGTAGACCAGAATAATTTTGGTCTTTAACAAGCTTTCATCTTTTAAATTTGTTTTTTTCAAATTCTTTTTTTTCTCTTTTTTCAGTAAATTTAGTCTTTCCTTCCCCCAAGTAAGTTGCTTTGTGTTCTTTTTTTGTGTTTCAGATTTGGTTCTTTGATTCGCTTCAAACACCCGTTCACAAGTTTTTTCTTATCAGAGGAGGAGAGAGGGGAGAGGAGGAGGAGGGGAAAAAAGTAGAGAGAGAGAGAGAGGGGAGAGGAGAAGGGAGAAGGGGAGAGGAAAGAGGAGGAGAGAAGAGGAAAAGAGAGGAGAGGAGGAAAAAGGGGGGGAAGGGGAAACGGGGCAAGGGGGAGCGAGACGAGAGGGATTGGAGAAGGATAAATGTGTGGAAGTGGAGCCCCCAAATAGGAAATAGCTGTGCGTTTTTCTCTTTCGCCCCGCTTTTTTTTTTTCCTCATTAGACTATTCCAAGTTTGGACATCGTGTTCTTTGGGTTTTTTAAATTGAAAACACATTTAAAGGCGACATCTCAGCGGAGGTTTTGGAAATCGGGAAAGGCAAAGCCGGAGAAAAGTGATCATCGACCTCTTTAACCAATCTTTTTATTGAAAAAAAAAAGAAAAAAAAAAAAAAGAGAAAAAAAAATTTCCCCTTGCAGTTTCTTTCTTCTTCATTTGCCCCCCTCCCCCCCCCCCCCCCCCCCGCTCCCCCCGTCCCCCACCCCCCTCTTCCCCCCCCCCCCCCTCCCCCCACGTAGAAGCATGTTTTAAAAACACCCCATTGTAAAAACCCACAAATGGCTTGCACGCCACACACACCAACAAAACCACCCCACACACACCACAACACACCAACACATGCACGCACACCATTTACACGCAGCACGACGCAGCGAAGAAAGAAGGGGAGGAGAGGGGAGGGGGGAGGAGAAAAAGAGAGAGAAGAGGGGGGGGAGGGGAGAGAGGAGAGAGAGAGGAGAGGCAGAAAGACAGAAGACAGAAAGGGAAAACGGCAGAAGGAGAGCAGCAGAGAGACAGAGAGGAGGATCAGAAAGAAAAACAGACAGAAAGAGACGGGAGTAGAAAGGGAAGACCGACAGAAAGAAGAGAAAATTTGTTTATTCCATGCAACAGCAAAACAAAACCATAAAAAAAAAAAAAAAAATCCAAAAATTCTGTTTTGCAAAAAAAAGTTCTTTACATCGACAAGCTCCCCGTTGTCGTGTTATGAAAGAGTCAAGGTAGAAAAAAACCCCAACACCCCTAGAAGGCCTATTAAAGTTGCAAAACCACATTATTCCCTTCCAATGCCCTTTGGCTTTCTGTAAGGAGATGATGCTTTTATCCCGTACGTAAGTTTTTCTGCCTTCAGCAAGTGATGTTAAAAAAAAAAAAAAACCAAAAAAACCTATTTGTGATTAAACGAAAAATTTTCAGGAAAAAATGTATAGCCTAACCCCTTTTAAATTTCTGCAGATTTCTGCAGATCAAAAGGGGATCCGGATCCGTTTAACGTTAGGGAGGTTTGTGCTCTCCCCACTGTCCTTTTCGTTGTTTGTTTGTTCCTTTCAAAGTTTGTTTTCCTTTTCTTCTTTTTTGTTTTTTTTTTTTTTTTTTTTTTTTTTTTTTGTTTTTTTTGGAAGGGGGAGGTGGAAGTAGCGGGAGGACGGGGTTTGGGTGGAGGTTGTAAAAGGGATTTAAAATTTGTGTCTTAAGATTTTTTTTCTCTCCACCACCTGTATGTTTGTATGGGTGTTTTTGGTTTTAAAGACTTTGTTTTGTTTGTGTTCTTTTTCTTCTTTTTTTTTCCGTTTTTTCTTTTTTCTTTTCTTTTCTTTTTTCTTCTTCTTCGTTTTCCTTCTTTTCTTTTTTTTTCTTGTTTCTTTTCTTCGTCTTCTTTTCTTTTCTTCCTCCTCCTCTCCTTTTTCCTCCCCTTCTACTTTTCTTTTTCTTTTTTTTTTTTTCTTTTTTTTTCTTATCTTCTTTTTTTTTCTTCTTGTCCTCCTCTTTTTTCCTTTTCTTCTTCTTTTCTTCTTTTTCTCTATCCAATCGTGCCGTCTTCGAAAAAAACTTGGCTGTCTTTGGGCCCCACACACACATTGGGAACCCCCCCCCCCCTCCCCCTCCCCCGACAGCTTCCGTTGCCTCTGCCTTCGGTAGGTTTTCTGTCTCCATGCAGTGTGGTTGTTTTTCCTGTAGCTGTGCTGTTTCCCCGTCTGTCCCAGTGTCCACACTGGCGTCAGGGGGGAGGGTGGGGGGGGGGAGAGGGGGGATTCCTTTCCCGGGGCCCGTGGCTGTTAAAGCCCCGATGTCCGTGCAAAGTCGGAGAGGGTCTGTCTGCATAGGGCTTTGTGCCCTTTTTTCTGCCTTTTGTTATGATTTTTGTGATCAGGGTTTTAAGGCTCAAAGGGGACTGTTCCTCTGGTCCCCAAAAAGGATCTCATTTTGTGTACCTTGGTCTGTTTGTATTGGGGCCCTTTGTCCCAACTCGCTTTGGTGGTCTCCCTTGACCCTCTCTCTCCCGATGCTCTTGATCGGGTTTCAAATTTATGAAGGTCGTGGTTTTTGGCTGATCCGGTCTCATTTGTTTTAAGTCATGTGTTTGGATTGGCTTACCTCCCCAACCCAAGTAGCCCCCCAGCCCCCCCCAGCCTACCCCCCCCCTGACCACCATCGCCAATACCTATCCCGGCCCCCCTCCCCCCCCCTCCCCCCCCCATTACCTTGCCCCGATTTGAAGTACCGGCTGGGAGTATCGTGCAAATGACTTATTTTCACAGCGGACTTGTGCTTCAGGCAACGATGAGAAAGTCAGATGCGCCACCCGTGATCCCTTTGACCTTTTCAACTGGCAGTTTCAAGTCAACCAGGTGTCTTCTTTCACCCCTAAGCTCTGTACCAATCAAAGCTTTCTCTCTCTCTTCCCTCTCTTCCCCCTCTCCTCCCCCCCTCTTCTTATCCCCTTCTTCTCTTCCCCCCCCCCTCTCTCTCCTTTCTTCTCCCCTTTTCTCTTCCTCCTCTCTCTCTCCTTCTCTCTCTCTCTCTCTCTCTCTCTCTCTCATTCAGTGATGTACTGATTTTGTACTTTGACGGAAAGAACGAAAAAAGTTGAGGGTAAATTTTTTATTTAGGGGTCGACACAAAAAAATATCATCTCTGTTTATGTCGTTGCTATTTCTGTTGTTGTTTTTGATCTATCTATTGTGTGGTGTGTGTGTGTGTGTGTGTGTGTGGTGTGTGTGTGTGTGTGAGTGTGTGTGTGGTTTTTGTGTGTGTGGGTGTGTGTGTGTGTGTGGTTTTGGGTGTGGTGTGTGTGTGTGGTGTGCGCGCGCGGCCGTACACGCCCGAGCCTTGTGGTGTGGTGTGTGTGTGTGTGTGTGGGTGTGTTGTGTGTGTGTGTGTTGGTGACAGAGACAAGTACATGATACAGAGAGAAAAGGGGGGAAAGGAAAAGGGAAAGGACAAGGAGAGAGAGAGAGAGAGAGAGGAGGAGAGAGGAGAGGGGAGAGGAGGAGAGAGAGAGAGAGGAGAGAGAGAGAAGTGCAGGGACAGCAAAATCAGCGAGACGAAGAGCAAAAATCGATCAGCCACAGAAACAAATTTTAAGTTCTAAAATTTCATACACCAACATTTCAATCTTTTTTTTTCTAAGCTTTCGAAAATCTATTTCTCCACCCATCATTATACCGGCGGAATTTTCCACGTTATGAACATTTCCGAAACTGCAGCGCTGACATTTACAGTGGAAGACTTTACAGGAAAAATAATTGATTATTTTAGGGTGTGGGGAAAAGAGGGTGGGAGGGGAAGGGGATCGAAGGGATGACCAAAGAGGAGGGAGGCAAGGGAGAGGTGGGTGAGAGGAGAAGGGGGGGGGGGGGGGGGGCATGAGAAAGTGGAGACCAAAGCTATAGATATGAGCGAAAATTCTCTCTCCTTCCTTCTATCATTTGATTTCATTACAGTTTGAGTGCATCGTTTTACGATTCTGGACATAACGTCCGTTGGTTTTTTAAATTGGAAACAGATTAAGAGCGACATCAGCGAGAGGTTTTGGAAGTTGTAGAGAGCAACGGCCAGAAGGCAGGGACCCAGTGAAATCATTTTCTTTTACACTTGCGTTCTCCACCCCCCAATGCACGAGCGCGCACACACACGCACCACACACACACACACACACACACACACACACACACACAACACACACGCACGCACGCACGCACGCACGCACGCACGCACGCAAACGGACCAGCGCGCGCGCGCTCACACACACACACACACACACAACACACACACACACACACACACATTATATATATTATATATATATATATTTATATATATATATATATATAATATAATATATATATATATACATACATATATATATATAATATATATATATATAATATATATATATATATATATATATATATATATATATATATATTTAAAGTTCAAATCTTTGCCAAGTCATTACTATAACGACTGAAGAATTGTTAACCTGCACTTGTTTTCCCCCACTACTTATGTTCAGCATTCTATTGTTTGGTCAATCAGTGGGAGATTGCATCTCTTAAGAGATCCAAGTAAAGGTTGTTCTGTACAATTCTTAGCCACTTACAATGCTTGGGTTATTGAACAGCAGAGCTGCCCACTCAGACTGTTCCATATCTTTTGACCTGCCTTGCATCCTTGAATGGATCCTCAAGCATAGGCTCAAAGATTGTCCCTTACATTTTATACTGTTTGAATAATGCTTTTAGTTTTTCAGCAACTTTTGTCCTCTCCACACCTTTGTTTTGTTCCATTTTACTACCCTTCGCTGGCTGCTTTGGGGGTGCTGTTGGATTCTTTTTTTTAACCCTTGGTGGTGAGAACACCACAGAATTATGGACTGTGGTGTGTCTCTATTTGACACCAAGAGCACAGACACAATCAGCCGTGTCTCCCTGATGAGTCCGATCCAGCAGACGAAAGGCCTAGGAGCAGGCAATACAAATAAATGTGCCTTCGAGAGAGATTATGATGGTTCCCTCAGGCAGCTAGCGAAGGGCTTCTCATAGTTATAATATATTCCCCCATTTTCTTCATCTTCATTTTTTTTTTTAAAGTTCAAATCTTTGCCAAGTCATTACTATAACGACTGAAGAATTGTTAACCTGCACTTGTTTTCCCCCACTACTTAATTGTTCAGCATTATATATATATATATATATATATATATATATATATATATATAGTTATGTAACCAAATACAGCCCTGATGTGGCCCTTTGCGGTCGGCTGGGCTATAAGCAACATTATCTTATCTCATGTAACCAAATCTGGCTAGTCTCTGCGGATATTTTGCACGCGAGATCACGTACCTAATGTGTGGTGATGACGCTATGTACGGGTCTCGTCTCAAGCATCTTTTGACTGAAGTCTGTGGACATAACACGTGTCCTACTTGTTCCTACATGAATCCAATTTTCGCCACAAAGCACTACTTTTTTTCAGTCCCCTACGAGTCGTTCGTGTGGCTCCTTCTCATTACATTTCTTCACATAGCATTATTTTTCCCCGGTTGCTCAGGCAGATAGCTACAACTATCAACTCCAAATAACGTTCACGCAACACTATATTCTATATTTTCCTTTTTTTTTTCCTCTTTCTTTCTTTTTTATTGTATTTTATTCATTTATTTTTTTTTTTTTACAGGTAGCTAGATAGCTTCAACTGTGAACTCCAAATAGCGTTCACAATCACTGTATTTTCCTCTTTTTTTTTCTTTTCGAGATAACGACAGTTCTTTCCACTGCACACAGTTACCTTGTTCTCAGTTTATAGGCCAAGCAAACAGAACCTGAGAGTCCAATATCTGATCTGAAGCTCACGCCAGGATCGGGGAAATCGACTGTCTACATATGTACAGGCACACACACCCATATTTTGACATTTTCTCTGTCTGCGATTGAACTGTTCCGTTGGCGGACGTGGCAAAATTGTGACATCTGTCCCATGGAAACGGCGGGGTCACTTTGCCTAACACATCGAACAGGTTACCTCCCTTGCGGGAATTCCGAACATCGTGTATCAGCAGCTACTCACTACACAGACCGTTTCAGACACCTACTCTTCCCAGACTTTGCATACATGTGACTGTTGTGGGGCGAAACGTTCTGTTTACATTCTACCATTTTCCCCGTAGTTTTCTTACACGAAGCTACTGTTCACTACACATATGGTTCACATAGCACACATGTTTCCCATCATTTTTTACAGATAGCTACTATTCACTACAAGTGCTGTTTACATAGCACTATGTCTCTATCACAGTTTACATACCACTAACATTCTCCTACTTTTCTTACAGGCAGTAAGTATGTAAGTAATGTCGCTTATAGCCCAGCCGACCTCCAAGGGCCATATCAGGGCTGTCACTGCGTCATAGTAATTCTCGAGACGTATAGCTCACATATCAAAACATTTCTCTCTCCCCCCCCCCCCCCCCTCTTTTTTGTTTCAGGTGGTTATCATTCTCTACACACACCACTTCAATCCCCCCCCTACCCCCCCCCCCCCCCCCCCCATTTGCACTGGTAGCTACTATCCACTACATATATCTTTCACATTATCGTATAAACTACAGTTTAACAAAGCCGTTGTAATGTATCGAATAATGAACGGATTTGCTCCTTGTACACTAACCACACGATTTCCGCGAAATCAATCAAGATACACGAACAATATTGTAATGAGAAAACCCAGAATTGATCTTTTTTTTTTAATTCATACGACTCTTTTTGCAGGTAGCTACACTATTAATGCAGTTGGCACAGCCACCACATTTTTCTCTCTGTTTATTTTTCTTTTCTTTTCATGTCGATCCACGCATGCTACCATGGCAACGACATATTAGGACAGCCAAAGAATCCCCTTCAGTCGTCAAAGAAGCAAACACTGGCTGGACGTGACTATAAATAACGATTAACAAGACGGTGATTTTTTTCTTTCTTTTTTCTTTTCTTTTTTTTCTTTTTTTTCTTCTTTTTTTTTTGGAGCCCTCAGTCCGTTTGAAGAGTTGCAACAGAGCGTTTACTCAATAACTCAAGCGTGTGATTGTTTGACGGAATTTGTTAAACAGCACACCTGAGCAGATACAACAGCAGCTCATAACGGAGCTTTCATTAAAGTCTGTAGTTCCCTTCGTTAGCCTAGACATCAAGGGATCATGTGTTTTGTGTGTGTGTGTGTGTGTGTGTGTGTGTGTGTGTGTGTGTGTGTGTGTGTGTGTGTGTGTGTGTGTGTGTGTATGTGCGCGCGCGCGCGCGTGGGTGGGTGTCAATATGCACCCTTGTTTGTAGATGCATGGTACTTATTGCAATATTCTTTTTCGTATTGGTTTTATTTATGTTTTCTTGAACCTTTTATGTATTTGTAAGCTTTTAGGGCATATGATGTAATATTAAGCGCCATGAATAATCATTATTGTTATTATTATTATTATTATTATCATAATTATCATTATTATTATTACAGACATACAGAGCTGGTTGGACTTCAGAGCCATGTCACCATGAGTAGCATCTATGGCACATGATTCAAACAAGTAAAGAATTGATGGCAGGCAAGGTGTATCTCTCCCCCACCCCCCTTTCCCCGCTGTTCTTATTACGTGTGGGCATAGTGGGAGCAATGTAGATGTAGATTCCTTCCACACACACACACACACACACACACACACACACACACACACACAACACCCACCCACCCACCCACCCACCCAACACACAACACAACACAACACACACGCATCCACGCACACACACACACGCACGCACGCACGCACGCTCACACACACACACACACACACACACACACACACACACACACACACACACACACACGCGCATTCACATACAGACATTCACACAGACATTCACACACACACACACACACACACACACACATACACACACACACACACACACACACACACACACACACACACACACACTCTCTCTCTCTCTCTCTCTCTCTCTCGCTCTCTCTCTCTCACACACACACACACACACACACACACACACACAGACACACACACACACACACACACACACACACACACACACACACACACACACACACTCCCTCCTGGAACTATCTTCATTCTCGGTCTACAACTGATACGCTATCCTAGGAGGACTGATGAGGTCTTATGCGCATCCACTGATGATGATTCTCTGTGCTGCTCTTTACTAGACTTGTTCCGGGAAGGAAAAAAAAAACAAGAGAAGATAACGCAGATCTTTCCCTTGCAAACAGACTTACCTTTCCTCATTTCATGGGCTACGCAAATGGATCTGGACAGTCCAATATTTGGTGTGAAGCGCACGCTAGAATGACTCGGAATATGGAGTGTCTGTCTGCATAACAGGTGCACCGTCTCACGCCCCGTGTTTTGGCATTGTCTTCCTCCGATTGAACAGTCAAGCTGACGGACGGGGCAAACTTGCCTGGGGTGTGCCCACTGGCGCCGTTTGTCCTAAGAAAACGGCGGGGTCACTCCCGCTGAACGCGAGCTGAAACGCAGATTACCTCCCTGGATTTCCCGAACACCGCCTATTTTCTTTACAAACAGGTTTATGTCTGGCCTATCTCTGCTTCGCCCCACATTAAACTATTTCTGATAAGTTTACACACTATTACTTCCCCAGATTTCCGAACATCGTCTATTTTCATACCAAAAAAAAAGGAAAGTTCATCTCTGTTTCTCTTGTACTGAACTATTTCTGATCACAGTCCACACAGCCTGTCCTGTTGATCACCCCGACTAATCGAGCGTACCGGCTTTGCCTTTGGAGGTAACAAGTGTGTTTCTGATGGTGTTACAGGATTAGGACGGACTGTCACTGGCGTTTTTCTTTCTTTTTTTTTTTTTGTTTATTTATTTTTTCTGAACTGATTTTGCGACCGAGTGCTTCAGTTAAGTAGCTGACGTAAGGGAAGGTGACGTGTTTTTTGGTGAGGGGTGAGCTGATTAGTGAAGGGGTGGGAATGGCTCTCTTACGTCCGGGCATGTCTCGTGTTTAGTTTGTCCACCCGGAGATACTAAAGCACCTGTCAAGGTGCTGTTGCTTGTTCCTGTGCTAGATTTTCGTCTGTGCAGCGGAGGGCCGCTGGCTCTGTGGCGGAGGGTCCGGATCATCCCCAGTTTGTGGTCCACTGGCAGTTGGCTTGTCCAGCTGAAGGTACTGGTCGGTGTGCGTGTCTTTTGCAGACGTGAAAGTCGGGAAGGCAGTCACCGTGA
>CM031604.1:56051523-56054023 GCA_018398815.1 Conus ventricosus | reverse complement strand
GGCCTATTTTCTGTCACTGGACTGTCTCACTCAGTCACGTTGAATGAAATTCTGTCATTGTCTTGGGCGCTCATTTTTGCAATGGACTGTCTCACTCAGTCACGTTGAATGAAAATTCTGTCATTGTCTTGGCGCTATTTTCTGTCACTGGGACTGTTTCACTCAGTCACGTTGATTGAAATTCTGTCTTGTCTTGGCGTTGCGTTTCTGTCACTGGTGTCTCACTCAAATTACGTTTTGGATGAAATTCTGGTTTGCTCTCTCGGGGCAGAGTGTGCATTGACATTGTTCTGGCATCAAACTACGCTTTCTGCACAGCGTTTACAAAGACGGTCGTCATGCTTCCCATTACGGCCAGCATCATTCTGTGGGATCTGTTAATCAGTGTTTCTGCGCAATTTAGATCACAGTACCATTAAGGTCAAGAATCATTCTGTAGGATGTTGTCCAAAAAGGGTTTTCTGTGTGTGCAATTAGATCATAGTATCATTAAGGTCCAAGAATCATTCTGTAGGATCTGTCAAAACAGGGTTCTGTCTTGCATAGATCCTAGTATCTAGAAGGTCAAAAATCATTCTGTAAGAGCTATTAAAAAGGGTTCGGTGCGATTTGATCCTAGAATCTTAGGTCATGAATCATTCTGTAAGAAGCTATTAAAAGGGTTCTGTGCGATTAGATCCTAGTATCATTAAGCGTCATAGACTCATTCTGTAAGAGGCTATTAAAAAAGGGTTTCTGAGCGATTAGATCCCAGTATCATTAAGGTCAAAAATATTCTACGGGACACGTTACTAACTGGGTTATGTACTATTAAACCCTAGTATCACCTCGGCAAAGTATCACTCGGTAAGCCCATAATCACACAGTTCTTTACCATCAGATATTTAGACAGAAAAGACAGAGACGGATAGGGGAGATTCACAGAAGAAGACAGAAGAGAGAAGACAGACAGAAAGGCAGAGAGGAGAGAGAGAGTCAGACAGATAGAGAGAGGCAGACAGAGACCAGAGACAGAGAGAGAGAGAGAGAGAGAGAGAGAGAGGATGGAGAGAGCGAGAGACAGAGATGGAGAGTGACAGAGAGAGCAGAGAAAGAGACAGAGAGAGAGACAGGACAGTGGACAGAGACGAAGAGAGAGAGCAAAGATACTTCAAGTCATCATGAGGCAATCTACCCGAGGAGGACACACTGCCGCGAGGCGCTTTGATAGTGTTCCGACTAGTCATGTGCTAATCCACGTTACGCAGGACCCACAAACTACCATGCCCACCCCACCCCCCCCCCCCCCCCCCCCCCCCCCCCCCCCCCCCCCCCCCCCAGGACAAGTGCTTGCTTTATCGCCCAAAAATCAGCGAGAGAGTGCAAGCACGACAATGTCCATCAACGACAGTCCTGTGAACTGTGCCGGAAGTCAACGACTTCTGATACGATCCCTGCCGTGGACTTGGAGAGAGGGGAAATGGAAAAATACAATCGCCATGAGAGCAGGGCATGAAAGGCATACAGATACAACAGCATTTCGTGATGAACAATAACGACAGATGGATAAAGAGATGCCTGTTCTGCAGTCCATTAAAGCTCGCAGGGTATAGGGACAGAGCTGTCTGTCCGCCTCGCAAGTATAACAAAACATCCCGGTGTCATCAGCCAGGCTGGAGAGAAAGGGGACACCTGCGGTTGTTAGGAAATTTGATCAGCACTCTCAGGACTGCCGTCCTTTAAAGTGGATGAAACTGACTGTGCGGTTCCAGTATTCTATTCACGTCCACAGTGCTTCGGTCAGGATGCGTGGGAACTCAACACGCAGAGGGGGGGGGGGGGACACGCACACACATGCTCGGCACGCGCGCACACACAACAAACACATCACACCCGGAGCGCGCGCTAACACACTACTAACACCGCAACACGCGGCATTGCACGCACCACACTGCACGCACGCATAGGACACACACACACACACACACACACACACACACACACACACACACACACTCACACACACACACTAGTCTCTGTCGTCTTGCTATGACTCTTTCTCTCTCTCTCATTTTACACACTCACCACCACACACAAACACACACACACACACTCACACACTCACGCACATCACACACACACACACGCACGCACGCACACACACACACTGACTGGTCTGAAACCAATTTATTGTAAGATTAAATCAAGGTTGTATGACAAAAGAGTTTCTGTGCACGCACCACGCACGCACGCACGCACGCACACTCACACACACTCACCACACACACACACACACGCACGCACGCACGCACGCACGCAGCACGCACGCACGCACGCACGCTCACACACACACACACACACACAACCACACACACATACACAAAAGTATGTATTCTAATGGGGGAGGGAATCGGACCCCACAGCCCAAAGCCACACGGCCCGATGAAAACCAGGCTACATGGCAGGTGGGGCAGGGTGGTCAGCGATTCATCAACGACATTCCATTAAGTACCGGGGGAGA
>CM031604.1:56036523-56044023 GCA_018398815.1 Conus ventricosus | reverse complement strand
CCTGGTCAAACAGTAACGTTGAAAATTTTACAAAAAAAATCAACTGTCCGATCTCCTGCATATTTCAGCATTTCCCCAATTATACCATCTGGTCCTGCGCTGCTTTGCCATTTTTAATTTCTTATCGCAACCATTACTTCTTCTCTTGATATAGGGCGGTTCACAGCTGTCATTTCGTCTTCGTCCTGATAAGTGTATTCTAAATCAGTGTCTGTCGTGTCTAAATCGGTGTCTGTCGTATCTACGCTTGCAGTTGCATCTATTTCAAGTAGGTCTTTAAATGCTTAAACCAGTCATCAACAGTTAAGTTATTATGAACTTGTCTACGTTTAAAGGATATCCTATAGAACAGTTTCCCAAAACTCTCTTTGACTGTTGACTGTTGATACAAGTTTTTGCAACATATATCATTGTACTGTTTTTTCTTTTCTTTTTTAACATATTCTTATATTCTCTTCTCGCAATGCAGTAAGCAATCACCGTCACTTTTATCCCTGTTTTCCTGAATATCGAGAGCAAACCTTTCGCACTACTTTTACCTGATCTGCATTCCTTGTCATACCAGTCGTTTTATCATCCCTTTTTGACAAACAAATATTCTTTTTCATACAGCTAGCTTGTTTTCTAATACATTCATTGAACATGATCAAAGCATCGTTACAATCATGATCAACCAAATCAATCGCACGATCGAAGAGCGACAATGTTTTCTCGATGCATGGCATTAGTAAAAACATTCCAAAGTCAGAGTTCCACACAAATTTTTCAATATACGTTGTACATCCACCAGAGCGGAAACACATACCTTGTTTGAACTCCGTGCAATTGCATATATATCTCAACAGGTAAATGGTCTGATTCCAATCTTTCTGACACAAATCAGTTACAAGAAGAAAACAAAAGGGTTAGTAGTTCTCTTAGAGACTAGAAAATAATCATTAACGCTGTTCCTGTTTCTGATAATATGTGTAATTGCCATCATATCACCTTGCAATATGCCATTAAGTATATACAAACCAAGCGCTGTACACATGTTTAACAAACATTTTCCATAAGATTAATACCACTGTCAGCAGATTTTCTTACATGACCAGTGAAAACAGAATGGCTATTTAAATGATTTCCAAATAAACCTCATCAAACACATCAGGAAAAAAGGAAGTGAGAGAGAAGAGAGAGAGAAGCGAGAGAGGAAGAGAGAGACGAGAGAGTAGGAAGAGAGAGAGAGAGAGCGAGACAAAGACAGAGACAGAAAAGACCGATACTGAGACCGAGACTGAGACAGACAGAAAAACGAGCATACAGAAGAGTCACAGACAAGCGAGAAGAGAGGGTGGAGAGAGGAAAGAAGTAAATGAGGGGGTGAGGAGAAGAGAGAGAAATAGGGGAGAAGAGAGAGAAACAGATGTTTTGTGTGTGTGTGTGTGTTGTGTGTGTGTCTGTGTGCTGTCTGTGTGAGTATGTAGTGCGTTGCGTGCTGTGGCGTGCGTGCCGTGCGTGCGTGCGTGCGTGCGCTGCGCGCGCGCGCGCGTGTGTGTGTTGTGTGTTGTGTGTTGTGTGTGTGTGTGTGTGTGTGTGAAGGGTTGGGGGGCGGGGTGGAGGGGGGCTAGAGGAGGCGAGAATGTGGCGGGGGGGGGCGGGGGGGTTGGTGCGGCTGAGTCCATAGCAGATTGCGATGAGGGGGGGTTTGTCTGCCGTCCTCAAAGAACTGTCTTCTTCCAGAATGAAATGAGAATATAAAAAAAAGAAAAGGTTGAGAATATATGATGGCTAGCCGGTCTATGTAGCCTGATTCTCTTTCATCGGTTTCCTGTTTTTTTGGCCTACCCCAGTTCCACCCACTCCCCACCCTGCCTTGTTCTCTAAGTCGTCCTTCGTCCGTGATTTCCCAAAAACTCGATCTCGTCAAGGACACTCCCACCCACCTCCTACCTCTCCCGCTCTACCCGCTTCCCCTTTACTACTCGTCCTCATCTGTCCCGTTTGCTCAGTTTGAATGGCTAAACTCTTATTTCGACGGCCTCTCGCTCTCTCTCTCTCTCTCCTCTCTCTCGCTCTCTCTCTCACACACACACACACACACACACACACACACACACACACACACACACACACTCTCACACACAACCACACACGCATTTTTTCTTAGTTTCTCTCCCATTTTCGCATAATTACATCAACTAAACATTCTGCATCAAGATTCTTCTCTCTCTCTCTCTCTCTCTCTCTCTCTCTCTCTCTCTCTCTCCCTTACAATTCTTTAAATAGTTTTCATCCCCTTTCCAGTAGGTTCTGGCACTGTTCATCTCGTCCTACAGATCGCAGCGTCAGGGGGAGGGGTTGCTGTGATGGATGAGATCGGGGCAGGAGGGGGAAGGCTTATTTTGCACTGTATCGCCCCCACCCCCTCTTGTTTTTTGCTCCACTACCCTGCATGAGAGAGAGAGAGAGAGAGGAGAAGAGAGAGAGAGAGAAGAGGAGAGAGAGAGGAGACGCGAGAGAGAGAGGAGGACCGGGAGAGTGAGGGGATAGAGAGAGAGAGAGAGAGAGAGTCAGTCAGAAGACAGGACAAGCAACAGCGCCAGAGGGACAGAGACAAGAGTGAGACGAGAGAGAGAGAGAGGGGAGAGGAGAGAAGAGGAGAGAGAGGAGAGGAGGAGGATGGGAAGAGAGAGGACGGAGATATTTACGAAGAAGGAGATAGAGTGGAGAGAGAGAAGAGAGAGACGAGATGATAGAGGAAGATGAGTGATGAAAGAAGTGGAACCGATTGTGAGATTGAGAGAGGGACGAGAGAGACGAGAGAGGGAGAAAAAAGAAAGACAGAGGACAGTGGAACAAAAACCAGAGGGACAGAGGGAGACCAGAGAGAGTAGACACAGAAGAGAGAGACAGACAGAAGACAGAGACAAGAGAGGAGAGGAGAAGAGGTGGAAAGAGACGGAGACAGTAGCAGAGAGAGAGGCAGACACACAGGACAGAAGAGAGATGGGATCAGAGAGAGAGGGAGTTGAGAAGAAGAGTAGGAGAAGATAAGAGATGTTTGAGGAGACTGTGAGGCGGGGAGAGATGGGATGATGAAGTGGAGATGTGAGATAGGGAAGAGGGAGAGAAGGAATAACGAGAGAGAGAGATGGAGAGAATCAGACAGACAGACGCAGACAGAGAGGGGAGAAAGACGCGAAGAGAGGGAGAGAGAGGGAGGGATGAGAGACGACAGACAGCCAAGAGACAGGATTTGTGTATAAAAGGAAATCCTACAAGCTCATGAAACGTCATGGGAGACTATGGTGTTGTTGAGCAGCGGATGTCAACATTCGCCATCTGGCGAAATGGTACGTGGTGTTGATGAGACAATGGAGGCTGAGGGAGTATCGTGATATCTCAACCTATAACCTGTATTATTTTGTGGAACGGGGTTTATGGTTTAATTTAATTTTGTATTTTTTGAAAAAGAAAAAGAGAGGGTGGGAAAACCTCTACACGTAAAAGCCGTTTTTTCTTGTCTTTTCTTTCTTTTTCAGATCCTTTTTAAAGAAAGAAATTTGGGAAGGAGAGGGGTGGGGGAGGTGGTCAGGAGGACGGGGCGGTGGAGGGAAGTGTTTTTTGTGTTTTGTGTATGTGGCAAGGTTTGGGGATAGGGGTGGTAAGGAGGTGTTGGAAGGAGGGAGAGGGGGGGGGAGGGGGGGGGTAGGCGGGGGGGGGGGTTGGGGGGGGTACGGTGGGGGGGTGGGGGGGGGGGGGGGGGGGTAGGGTGGGGGTACGGAGGTGGGGGGGTACGGGGGACCTACTCCATTGGCTTTCTTTCTTCTTCTTTTCTTCTTCTTCTTTTTTCTTTCTTCTATCTCGTTTATGGCTCGCTCTTGTACCCGTCCTTCCCTGAGGATTTCGCTGCTGGTCGTGAAACAGCCGCGAGTGCTTGCCTTCGGATCGTTATTATAATACACGCTGCATTGCCTAGCCTTGTGGTGTGCCAACACAGCTTTGTTTTGGCGGAGTGTGGTCTGTTCATCCGACTCTGTCTCACTCAATCACGATTTTGAATGCAAAAAATTCTTGGCTCATATGTTTTGGCGCTATGTTCTGTCACTGGGGTCTGTCTCATCCTCAATCACGTTGTTGATGAAATTCTTGTCTTTGTTTTTGGACGCTAATTTTACTATTTTCTGTCCTGGACTGTCTCACTCATTACGTTGAAATGAAATGTCTGGTTTTGCTCTCTCGGAGAGCCAGTGTGTTATTTGACATTGACGTGTCTGGCTACAACTACGCTTTTCTGCCACAGCCGTTTCACAAGAGGTCGTATGCCATCCCATTACGGCCATGCATCTATTTGTGGGGGATATAGTTTTAAAGCAGTGTTCTGCGCCATTAGATCACAGTACCATTTAAGGTCAAGAATCATTCTGTAGGATTTGTCAAAACAGGGTTTATGCGTGCAATTAGATCATTGTATCATTAAGTGTCAAGCAAATCATTCTGTCGGAGCTCTGGTCAATCACAGGGGGTTCTGTGCCAATAGAATCCTCAGTATCATTAAAGGTATGAGAATCAATTCTGTTAAGTGCTGCATTAAAAAGGTCGTTCTTGTGCGATTAGATGTAGTCATCTATTAGGTCAAGAATCCATTCTGTAAGGAAGCTATTTAAGAAAGAGGGGTTCTGTCTGCCGATTACGATTATCCTGGTAGAATTACAAGGCGTCAAAAAATCATTCTACGGCGACAGTTGCTTTTAAACTGGTCGGGGTTATCTTACTATTGATATAACCCTAGTATCACCACGGCCAGTGAGTACACTCCGGTTAGCCCCATAATCCAACACCATGGTCTGTATCAGTGTGATACGTCCTTACGACAGACTGAAAAGACAGAGACGGATAGGCGGAGGATTCACCAGCAGAGACAGACCACGTCAGAGACAGACAGCCAGACAGCGGGGGACCTTACGCAGAGAGGGGGAGAGAGGAGAGAGTTCAGGACAGATAAAGAGAGCAGCCAGAGGACACAGAGAGACAGAGAGATCGAGAGGGGAGGAGGAGTTCCGATTGTGGGAGAGAAGGGATAGGGCAGAAGGCTGAGAGAGGAAGAGAGCAGGTA
Source organism: Conus ventricosus (assembly GCA_018398815.1). Classification (NCBI taxonomy): domain Eukaryota; kingdom Metazoa; phylum Mollusca; class Gastropoda; order Neogastropoda; family Conidae; genus Conus; species Conus ventricosus. The sequence goes on along the minus strand of CM031604.1, from coordinate 56,038,925 downwards.
AGAGAGGATGAGAGAGACAGACTGACAGACGAACCCAGGACAGACCGAGACGAGAGATGAGAGAGACAGAGAGAGTGCAGCAGGAGAGAGACACAGAGAGAGAGAGACAGAGGACATAGACACAGGAGAGAGAGAGGCAAAGAACTTCAAAGTCATATGAGGGCAACCTACCCGAGGAGACACATGCCGCGAGGCGCTTTGATAGTGTACCGACCCGTGACATTCATCGTTATAATCCAAGATACGCAGGACACCCCACACACCTACCTTGCCCCCCCCTCCCCCCCCCCCCCCCCCCCCCCCCCCCCCCCCCCCCCCCCCCCCCCCCTCCCCCCCCCCCTCCCCCCCGCCTACAGACAATTGCTTGCTTTAGTCGCGAAATCAGCGACGAGGAGTGCAAGCACGAACCATGGTCCATGCAACGACAGTCCCTGGGAACTGTGAGCGATGTCAAACGGACTTCTGATACGATCCCTGCCCGTGGACTTGGAGAAGAGGAAATGTGAAAATACAATCGCATGAGTAGCAGGGCATGAAAAGGCTACGGATACAACTGCATTCGTGATTGATACAATAACGACAAGGATGATAAAGAAAGATTGTCGACTGTTTGCCAATCCATTAAAGCTCGCAGGGTATAGGACAGAGTGAATGTCCGCCTCCTAGTATAACAAAACATCCAGGTGTCATCAGCCCAGGCTGGGAAGAGGAGGGAAAGGGGACAACTTGCGGTGTTAGGAAATTTGATCAGCACTCTCAGGAATGCCGTCCATTAAGTGGATGAAACTCGACGGTGCGGTTCCAGTCTTCCTATTCACGTCCAACAGTGTTCTGGGCAGGATGCGTGTGGGAACACACACACAGAGCACGCACCACACCATTGCACGCACGCGCGCAACACACACCAAACAACACGCGCGCGCGCGCGCACACACACACACCCACACACCACACACACACGCGCGCGCGCGCGCGCGCGCCATGCACGCACGCACACACGCTCGCACGACATACACCACACACACCACCCACCACACACACACACACACCACACCACACTCAAACACCACACATATTCTTTTGTTCTGGTCTCTGCCTCTGCTCTTTCTTCTCTCTCTCTCATTTAACACACACACACACAACATACACACACACACACACACTCACACACACACACTCACACACGCGCGCTGGCGCGACGCACGCACGCACAACACACTCACTACCACACACGCTACGCACGCACGCACGCACGCAAGCAAACGACACACACCACACACACACACACACACACAACACCACACACCACACACACCCACGCAACGCACGCACGCACGCACGCACGACACGCACGCACGCACACACACACACACACACACCACTCTCCACACACAACATACATACACAAAAGTAGTGTACTCTTAATGGGGGAAATCGACCCCACAGCCCCAAACCCACACGTCACGATGCAAAAACCATGGCTACATGGCACAGGGCGGCGGTGTGCAGCGATTTCATCAACGGACATTCCATTAAGTTACCGTGGGGTGAGATTGGACGAGCACATGGAATAAAGGAGGACACCTGCTCTTCCGCGGGAAATCGAAACCGGAAGGGATACGCAACAGTTGTGTTGAAACGAGGACACAGAGAGAAAGGGATGGAACTAGTAAAAGAGTAGTAGGGTAGAGTTGCAGTGTGAGACTGACAGGACAGACAAGAGACCAAGACGTAGAGTCAGAGTGGTCGAATGGCCAGAGAGAGAACTAGAAGGAAGAGAGAGAGAGCGAGAGAGACCGGAGACGAGAGAGAGAGAGAGAGAGGGCGGAGAGATGGGAGGAGAGCTCGTTAGTGGTAGAGTGGAGAGAATAGACATTTTATTCAGAAAGCCATAGCCTTTTGAAGAGAGAGAGAAGAGGAGAGAGAGAGGAGAGAGAGAGCGAGAGAGAGAGGAGGAGAGGAGAGAGAGATGAGACGAGAGACGAGAGAGAAGTGAAGAGCGAGTAGTAGGAAGAGAGAGAGAGAGAGGAGAGAGAGAAGCAAGGATTCGAGAAAAAAGAAATAAGAAAAAATGACAAAGTTACAATGACAATTTAGTCTTTCAGCTTCCTTGATGCATTGATGCATTTATCCTGGAAGCAAATTGGAATTAAATTGGTTATAGTAATTAATTGGTTTATCTTATCTTCAATGGCAAGAAGTTGACAGAAGATCTTTTTCCAGTGTTTTGTACTACCATTATTGAGGGTGTTGTTTTGGGGTGGTGGTTTGATTGTTCATGGTGGGTGGTGGTGGTGGTGGTGGTGTCGGTGTTCAAGGCACCGTTCACAACTGTAACATGTTTTCTATTGTATTCGCTGCACGCGCTATTCAACACGCTCCACAGCCCGACCACCTATCCG
>CM031604.1:56027028-56036423 GCA_018398815.1 Conus ventricosus | reverse complement strand
ACGGTTTATGGGATTGAACTAAGGTCAACAGAGGATAATCAGTTGCATGGGAAGCGGGAGACTGTGAGAGACGTAATGAAAATTTTCAAATTGATAAAGAGAAGAAGCCGATTAAAACCGCTTAATGTATACATTGTTTTTAATATTATGATTGCGCAGGCTGAATATTGAAGATAACAGATTAAAAAGATATACACTACTAATTATTTTTTCATTTTTTTAAAAAGCATGTTTTCTCTTTATTCTGTTAAGTTTATCCAAATGTGCCTACAGCGCAGAGTCGCCAAAAGGAAGGGATAGAAGAAAGCCCCAACATAAAAAACCTTTAGATAACAAAACATTACACAAATGCAACAAATACTAGAGCATGACCTTTCAAATATACAGCAAACCAAAACGAAATGTATCTGATTGCCTGTTATATGTTACTTTATGTAATACTGGGAGCATGATATAAGTGCTCTATCAGCAGGAACGAGTGTTGGTCTCTTAGCTAACGGAATAGGCGGCACCGCGGCTTTACCTCTAGGTGGTTTTGTCTTTGGCTCTGGCGTGTTCATTAGCGGTAGATGCTGCTAGCAAAAATTAAAAACTAAAACCAAAGCCACACAGCCATGGTTCAACTATACGGCTAACTTAGTTGTTCAAATGACAATAATAAAGCACTAGCTACCAAACTCACGGATGAAGAATTAATCGTTTACAGCCGATTTTATGATACAAAAGACAAAAGTTTGATCTTCAAAGAAAGGCGAGGAAACTTTTTCTCACGCCAGGGACGCCGGCAGATAAATATGGAATGCTAAAAAAAGTAAAACGAAACATTAAACTCTGGTCTAAAAGTCACTTTAACAACGCCAAAGGTGTTTATACTTTAGTTTATGGAGTCCAAGACGAAAAGACCGTTGATATGATTCGGATTAATTTTTTTTTTTTAATTTAAATAAATATTTTGAGTTAGAAAGGAAACTCATCCATGGCTAGATATATGAAGGACCAGACGAATTGTTTGAAGGAATGTCGAGAAAGAGCGTTTGTCAAGAGCTTTAAATGATATTGATTTAGAAGTCATTGATCCAGCGAACGTGGGGGCAAGCGTTGTACATGCTATACTCACTAGTTCCAAGTAAAACTAACAATAGACCGCCAGTTTAAAGTAATGTTAGCTGTTTTAATCGACTATATAACAATAAAAGAGAAAATCTAGAAGTCTGGGTTCAATAAAAACACAGACTATTCTTTCTATAACGACTTAACATCGGATGGGCAGCGAACTGCTTACACAGTTTGATGTGGACGCTGAAGAAGCCCAAAATGAGAGGCTCTGGTTGGTCAAGGGGCGAAGTTTAGAGATCAGATTAAAACAGGCTAAGTATTGCAAATCGTATTGCTTAGGCAGCACGTCTTTCCGATAGTCGCCATCACCCAGTCTGTGTCGGCAGTTGCCAGCCCAAACGAAGCAGCAAGTGTCTCAGTAATACACACTACATAACTAGCTTCTTAGTCGCACAAATGTTTTATGTCGCGTGTGTTCTTAGCAAGGCTGATCTCTACGATCACGCCACTAAAAACGCCCTCGCCTCGAGTGTGTCTATAACTATGAACTATACAGCAATTGTATCAACTGTAGTAGTGGAATATCCTTTCCCGTTAGCGTGGATCAAATTGATCAGTTTGAAGAACAAAAACAAACCAATAACTGTCAATGTCTACACATGGATGAGGAAACAAATTACAGCCGATTAAGTGTCCAGAAAGTCCAACGATTGGCGAGCCAGACAAAAATCATGTTGACTTACTGCTGATGCTTTCCCCAGAGGGCTACCACATTACACATTATTACGCACATGAGTTGATTATTGCGGATACTTTCAAAGAAAGGGCGTTTTAAGAAAAGAATTCTGAGAAAATGTTTAACAAGTATGCCATCTGTTCAAGCCGCAGCGACATAAGGAAACATTGTATCGGCCAGTTGACTGTTATACGAAATAATTACGCCTCCACCCGGATTCTAAAAGTTAGTTTTAAGAACTGGAAACGGCTGCAAAATTCGCCATAAGTTGTTTACGCAGACTTCGAAGCGCTTATTGATTCCTTATGAAGGCCGCGCACAAAAACTTCGAAACACAGTCTTAATGAGTAATCATAGATTTGTTCATTCTGCTTCATGTTGTTAGCGTCAGACGGTGTCCGTTCAGAACAGACAATTGTATAAGAGGACCTAATGGCTGCAGAAACATTCGTAGATGCATGCAGCAAGTGCGTATCGGCTGTTCTAAATAAACTGTATCTCTCAGACATTATTATGACTCCTGAAGATCAACAGCAGTATGACTCAGCACACATTGTTGGTTTTGTGGTTTAGGCCTCTCATCAGACGAAACCAATCCGACATTAAGAGACCATGATCACATTAGCGGGAAGTTCAGAGGAGCTAGCACACAGTAAATGCAATCTTCAACTAAAGTTTGATCCTAAGACATGGAAGTGCCTGTATTCTTTCATAACTTGCGAGGTTAGGGACTCTCATCTTATATGAAAGCAGTGGACGATGCCTTCAGGGTGTCATGCATTGCACAGTCATCAGAAAGTACATGTGCTTTAATCTAAATAACATGTCTTTTTATGCTCTAGCAACATGATGGGTTCATTAGAGTCACTGGCTATGTCCTTAAAGTCCTGCCCAATAACAGAAGAATATTTTGACTCAACTCTTGTTAGAAAGGGCGTTTACCCTTATGAGTACATGAACAGTTGGGAAAGGTTTGATGAAGACACACTTCCTCTAAAGGCGCGTTCTTTTCTAGTCTCAGAGGAAAGGACATCAGTGATTTTGATTACCAGCATGCTCAAGATGCGTGCAAAAGTTAGGTGTAAAACAATGGGGGGACTATCATGATTCATATTTGAGGGCCGATGTTTTTTGTTGGCGGACGCCCTTTTGAAAATTATAGAAAGACCTGCATGAAACATTATAGCTTGGACCCTGCGGCATTACATTTCTGCGCCCGGGATGAGTTGGGATGCTTTTTTAAAGTTTATGGAGTACAGATTGATTTATTGTCAGATTTACCAATGATTCAGATGATTGAAAAGGATTTGCGTGGAGGGAATTAGTATGGCGTCGCACCATTACTTTTAAAGCAAACAACAAATATTGGACGACTATGATCCAAGTAAAAGGTCTAACTATCTCATGTATTTAGATGCAAACAATCTGTATGGTTGGGCTATGGCAAAATCATTTCCCGTTACGCAACTTTAAAATGCACACAAGCGTTCGATCCAAAAAACATTCAAGGAGCATTAAAGTGGTTGGGCAGTTTGGCGCCTGATCAGCAGCGTGGTTTCATTCTAGAAGTTGACTTAAAATTCCTCATGAACTCCATGACCTGCATAATGACTATCCATTAGCGGCAGAAAGCCAAAAGATGATCCAAGAGGGGCCGCCTAAACTTGTGCCCATCTTCGAGGCAAAAAAAATTATGTCTGTCATTACAGACTTCTACAATTTTTTTAAAGACACGGTTTGAAGTTGACAGCAGTTCATCGCATAATTGCTTTTGATCAAGAACAGTTCATGAAACCATACTCAGGAAGAACACTGATCTCAAAACCCAAAATTTCTCAGATCCCTTCAGAAAAAAGACTTTTTCAAGTTGATGAAAAACAGCTGTTTCGGAAAGACTATGGGAATCCGCACAAGCGCAAAGATGTCAGATTAGTCCCCAGAGAGAACGAAGCAATTAAGTGACTTCTAAACCTAATTATCAGGACTTCAGAAGATTTCATGATCAGCTTTTTGGTATAATGATGAAAAAAAGAAAGTCAAATTGGACAAACCTGTTTTTATCGGGTTTACGTTTTAGAATTACCCAAAGCTTTTGATGTTAGATTTCTTTACGACTACTTTAAACCCTGTATCCAGAGCCCAGAGTACTTTACACAGATACAGTAGTTTTGTTATAGATTTCCCTACTGAAGACATCTAAAAAGACATAGAAACCGAAGTGGTAAAGGACATGCGGGATGGTATGACACGTCGATTATCCCAAAGATTCGCCTTTACATTTCAATTATAACAAGAAGGTTTTAGGAAAAGATGAAAGGGTGAATTATCTGGAAGGTGTCAAGGAGTATGTGGGTTAAGGTCAAAAATGTACAGTATTTCGAGCCAGGAGAAAGTCATTAAAAAAGCAAAGGGAATATCTCGCAGTGTTGTGCAGTCAAACATATCATGACAAACTACAAAGAAGCATTGTTTGGCAATAAGACTTTTCATCATGACAACGTAAAACTGCGATCTAATCTACATGAGATCAAACAAACAGTTTTAACAAAAAAAGTCGTTAGATAGAACAAACACAAAAAGAGTATTTGTTAATCCAGAGTTTTCATATGCAATCGGTCACTGGAGGACCGCATAAAAAAAGGGGGTTATATTTTTCATCAACTTTTATTATAAGATCGATCATAGCTTCATCCAATTCATTTAAATCTTTTTTCATGTTTGCTTTATGCGTTCGAATTTTTTTTATTATTTTAAGATATTCTTTTTCCCAATTTGGGTTTTGGATTGTAGGTGATCTGGATGATTTAGCATGCATTGATTAATCCCGAAAATGTTTCCTTAATAAACATTACACGCTGAAAAGATTCCCCTATCATTTTCAAGGTCTCTTCCTTTACCATTCTTGTTTCGTTCTGCACTTCCTTCTGAGCTTCCATTTTAAACTCAAATATATTTACGGGAAATTAATTAAAGCGGAACTGTGTCTGGTGGGATTATTTGCAGTTCTTCCCTTTACAAAAGATCTTTGAGGAGCTGGTTGTTTTGTTTGTGTCAGTTTCTCGTAAAAAATACACGGGCGGATTCATTTTTACAATTTTTTTTAATTCATATGGATCACCACTCCAAACTGATCGTTGCCCAGATCGAGTGTCCCCTTCTGCATTCTCCCGGTAAATAAAGGTACCTTTACTTTCAAACCAATGTAATATTTGCCGGATGAAGTCTCTCCTTCATCAACATTTATTGTTTTCCTTTGATGCTTGTACTGGTTTAGGCCCTTAAATATTTCTTCACATTATTCATTGCGCGCAAAACTGAAAGGCAGTCTTCTAACACCCATTCGGTTTGCGAGAATTGTCAATCAGCTCCTGTGATACAGGTAGGAAAAAATCCCTTTCAGATAACTGTTTGTTAAAGGTTTTCCAACTAAAGCCTTGTGATCTGTGAATCTCCCGGAATGCCTCTTCTAATGGTAACTCTAGGTTTCAAACAATAATTGATTCACTTGGCCTTTAAATTCTTTTCCAACATCGTCTTGGTTAATGCAGGATTAAGTTAAGGCCCCGTTGGTATATCGTTTGATACGACAGCAACAGCAAACACTCTTGTTAACGTTTTCCGCATCTTTGTATCTTGAAGCTATGTCAAGGACGTAAGTGCGTACTAAATCTTTTCGGCTAATCGTATTCAGAGATAAATATAGAAGGTCCATTTGATGTGTCGTTTTGAGTTGTATTTGACAAAGTGTGGTCTCTGTATTCGTCTAGGCGCTGTAAATAATTTGCCCAAATCGCTTGTAATAACCATTCTTTGCTGTATGGTTCACTGACTCCAGCGCTTGCGGTAGCTGTTTGATTGCTGTATCCCCGTCCACTATCCGTTGGCGAATACTGATTTTGGTTCATTTTTTTATTCACCAATATTATGTGCACCAAAAATACACAACGGTCCTGCAAAGACTATAAACCGATTTCTTGCATCTTTTGTTTTTCTATGTTTATAAAAGGCACTAAAGACTGAATTTTGGTGGGGGCAAATGTCTCATTGGATTTGCCTTTTTACAAGATAAATTGTTTTAAATTGCGGAGCAACATCTTTATATGTGTAAGCTGCATTCCCCCTGTTTTTTCAGTGTGTTATTATAAAATCTAACTGCTCAATCTCTGCTTGTCATCAGCGGATCTTGTGTGCACTAGTTGCTCCACAGCTTTGTTAATATCTTTTCTCCTCGCCTTCATCTCGCAGTTTACTAAATGCGTAATACTTTCCATAAAACGAGCGCATTAACCACGAGCGCGCCTATCAGCAGTACAATGAAGCCATTTTGATAAATGTATTTTTATTTACCTATTTTATACAGTCTGGAATATTCCTTGCTGACTAAAAAATCTTTCGTGGCTAACGATAGCTGCAATGATAGCAATTAGCGTTGCTGAATCCTCAAAGTCTATTTTGCCAAGATCTGAAGGTTTAATTCTTACAAGCTTTTACCAAGCATTAGTATCCTTCACTTAGACCTCCACGAACAGCAAATGGTATACATGGTAGCAACATTTGTTTTCGGTGCTCATTTTTAGAAAATAAAATAATTTTATTAATAAAAAACATGAACAGGTGTGATCTAACTACAGCTACAGAGGCAGCTTAAACCTTCCTGAAACTTATGAATGACCAAGTTGAATGCGCAGAGCCGTTATGCCCCTAAAGGAGAGTTGTAATCTTTGGCACGTGGGGAAAAAACAAAACATTTCTCCTCGGAACTGAATTCAGCATTGAACAGATTCAACGATGTCGCCACAAGACATATAAAGTATCATAACAGTATGAAGGCACAGTTGGGTCGAGAATGGTAAAAAGCGTTGGCAAAAAACGGTTCTTCTTAGTTTTGTACACTAAACTATCATAGATTTGGCTCCCATTGATTCTGAACAAGATCTTACGTATGATTTTAACGCAAGATCCAGTGTTTTTTTTAACAAAGCATTAGGAGTTCTAGATGAGATCTATATCTACAGATTTGGAACATTGTTACGCATTAATCATGGATTACTAAACTTTAATCAATAGATTTTTATTTCCCTTCAAAATGACCGAGCCAGAAAATCAAGCAAATCAGAAAACACTAAATCAGGTGGAAAGTAACCAACCAGAAAATCAGCAAAAACACTGAATCAGGCGGAGACCAGTGAAAAGCATTCCTCATCCTAGGCGTGTTTTAAAGCAGGAAAAAACTTACAGAGTGGAACAGACAAAAAAAATTAAATGTTAAAGAATATAACTTACATGAAAACCATAACGCCCCAACGCCAGAACAATTGAGTTCAATGCAGCAATAAAAACTCCAGGTGATTCATGGCCTCACACCACTTGTGTGGTGTGTGTTTCCTAATCCTCATGATATTGAACTAAAACTTTGCCATTTTTGCGCCCTTGCTGCTGTGGGGGTCGGTTTTACGTTATAAAAGATATACACAATGGCAAACAGAAACAAAACAATCAAAATAAATCTGAACCACACCTAAATACAGAAGACGACAGCACGCCAGAACCGTCAACAAAAAATCATTTGATCCATTTCAGATGGAATAATATTTTTAAGAACTTAATTTTAAATTTTTTTAATAAAAATAGAACAAGCTATTATAAAAGAGGTGTCAAAAAATAAAGACATGGATCATAAAAGACATTCCATAGACCAAATTGTAATCAATGTGGTTGCTTCGGATTAAGAACTCATTAAGATCGATGCTGACCGATCTGCGCAGAGAACGCTGAGCAAGATATTCTCAGCAATGACCTTTTTGGGGAGCGTTGTGTACTATAATATACATCTACTATTAAGACAAAAACCAGAATGTATTGTTTTTTTTGACAAGATAACTTGAATAAGAACTTGGTTGATACTTAGAGGATGACTTAGTTATGATCTTAGGTTTTAAGCTGAGTAAGAACTTGAGGATGACATGAGGACGACTTCAGTTACAACTTAAATGACTTGGTGACTGGGGATACTTATGGATGACTTTGAGACAACTATGAGAATACTTGAGTAAGAACTTGAGAGGACTTAGAAGTGACTTGGTAACTTCAGTTAAGAACTTGTGGATGAACTGAGGTGCGGCGTGGTGGGGTGGGGGTGGGGGGGACGTGCGTGCGTGTGTGTGCGCGCACCTTTGATTATTTATAAGAAACGAATGTTCAGAATCATAATATAGTTTTATTATCAGTAAAACAACAAAACAACAACAATAACAGCACCACGCACATACCTATTAAAAATAGAATTGCTTGCAATAGGGAAATTGGAAAGGGTTTTATGGTTGGCGCTTAAGCGCCGTAAATTCAAACCTGTTCGGTCCAGCTTCCAAACTGAAGATTATTCAAAGCAGCCACCAAGTGCATTTATCAAAACTTGATTTAATAAACAATACAGTTGAATATAGTACACTCGTGGCCGCCCGAAGGCACCAAACAAGTGAAGCAGGACGTTGAAGCCGAAGCAGTGAAGCCAGTAATCACAGCCATATATACAAAGTCAGGAGTGCTAGGTGGAAATTCAAGCAGTCAGCTCTAAATTAGTACGTTCATGCATGACCGGTAGTGGGGGGGGGGGGGGGGGTTGGGGGGGGGGGGGGGGGGGGGGTTTGTGTTAAGGTGTGGGGGGGGGGGGGGGGGGGGTGGTATTTGGTTTGGGGTGGTGGGGGGGGGGGGGGGGGTGGGGGGGGGGGGGGGGGGGGGGGTGGGGGGGGGGGGGGGGGGGGGGGGGGGTTAGTGTGGTTGAATAGTAAGGGAAAGGATGGAGTTATGGAAAATAGGGATTTTTATTAGAATATATTAAAAGAAGAGTTTATTAAATTACATAAGAATGAAGGTAAGAAGTGTTTGTTAAAATCATGTAGGCCTCATGGTCGTACATCGCGCCACGTGCTAAAACGCCACACAATCAACATTTTTGAATAGGCTTGACAGTTGAGTTCAACTCGATATTTGGAACGTTTGACCATATTTCGGCAGTCTCAAGCTGTAGCATGTTTTCAATTGTTGCTTCATTTATTCATGATGAAATTGACTGGCAGACCAAATTGTAAAACGAGGAAATGGTTGAAGTACTTTTTGCAAGAGAACGTATCTTGCTACGTGAACATCTGAATATCCTGTTTTTTCTTTTAACCATTGTGCCCCACGGTTTCTTTTCATTCTTCCGTCTGTCTTCTTTCACCTGCCAGTTTTTGCACAAAATCAAACCGACCAACTGAATATGAAACAATATTGTTTGGCGTTCTGTCTTTTTAGATTTCTAATCCCTTTTTGCAGTTTTTCTATAATTTCATTTTCGCACCGCTGATGGTCAAAAAGAACAGAATCTATAAAGGCTTTTTCTTGATATGCCAGTACTGGTGTCAGCTTCATTTGCAACAAGATAATTGTGCAAATCTGTTGAAGAATAAAGCTCCGCCCTCTGTTTCTTTCTTCCTTGTTTTTCTTTGAATAAATTTTTCCATCTTTCGTTTGGCCTTTTTGGTAGTTTCATTGGGCCTACTTTTTTTTTGCCTTCTCAGCAATGTTTGCCATTTCTTCATGAAAAAAGCCTGTTCTCTTCAAG
>CM031604.1:56012028-56014528 GCA_018398815.1 Conus ventricosus | reverse complement strand
ACACTAGACATAAATACGTACCTTCTTCTTCCTAAAATACTGGTTCACTCAAAAATGAGTAGGTCACCAGCGCGCATGTTAAAAAGTAAAATAAAATAACATAAAATACTGCGACTCAGTCTGTTGGCCCCTGGAGCAAATTTGGCAACAAGGGGTCGCACTCGATATTCAAGAAGTTAAAAGCAATGCCCAAATTCAGGCCCAGGTAACATAAAATATCTGGGGAAGTTAAAATAGAAAATCGTCAATATGCAGATCTCAAAACTGTCGTATCAATTTGCTTTTTAAATGAGACTGCATTTGTGGCAATCTTGATGGCACCCGGCAGTGAGTTCCACAGCCGTACAGAACTAGGATAAAATGAATGTAAGTGACTGTCAGTATTTGATGCAGGTATGGTATAACATTGACCGCCACTCCTGGTGCTACTTTTTATTCAATACTAGTTGTTCCATTGGAATATCAATTAGTTTAGCTCTGCCTTTGAAGAAGATGTTAAGTTTGATAAAAGCTCTTCTCTCTTCTAAGGGTTTCCATTCTAATTTCCTCATGGTCTTCCTAGTATTCCCCTTTTCTCTGATGTGGTTCCCTGTTACGAACCGCGCTGCTCTCTTCTGAATCTTTTCGAGGTTATCAATGTCCTTTAGATGGTAAGGATCCCAGACTGAGCAACCATATTCCAGTACTGGTCTAACCAGTGTTTTGTAGCAGTCGTCTTTAACCTTTTGGGGGCAGTCATTGATATTCCTGTATAAGAAAGCTAAGATGTTATTTGCTTTCTTACATACTAAATTGTAATGTTCTTTCCATTTGAGACGACTATCTATAATCACGCCTAATTATTTTGCAGCATTGGTTTCTTTGAGAATAGTATTATGAAGAGAAAGGTGACGCAAGCCCCGGGGTGTTCCCGCCTTCTGGAAGCCATGCGCTAATTATTCCCCTTTTCTGCTACTCTTCGTAACTGTTTTTTGTGTGTGTGTGTTCAAGACAGTCTTTTAAGCTTTTTTTCTTCTGCTTACAGTTCCTAGTAAGCCAGCTTTCTTCTTGTGATCTGCCAAGTAGTAAAGTGAAAACTGTACACTCTGTCCAGAAATGAAACTAGCTGTCCATTCAGTAATGTCTCTATGTGACCACACGGTTTTTCTGTTGCTTTCAAACGTCTTCCAGTACTCTTTGTACACTTTTTGTAAAATTAGGAGCGGAAGAACGGCTGGAACTCTCAGCACAGCCAAAAATCTTCTCCGCGTTCAGACTGCCGGTAGTCTAGTTCTCATGTCCTTCACTGCTGTCTACAGTCAGATAATGTCTTCACTCTTTCTGTTTCATGATGGGTCCTTGTTTTCGCTACGGCCTTGAAAAGACTGTGTGGTCAGCTGGAAAGCGATACTAAAACTAAGCTTTAGTATGTGTATTAGACACTGCCTTCGGGAAAAAAACCACAACAACTTCAGATGGGTTCTGCGCATGTTACTCACTGGTAGGATAAACGACTCTGCCTGGTATCAAGTCTACACGCACGCCAGGCAGACAAGAACATCTCTGGCAGTCATCAAACCGCCTTTAAGCTGGTCTGGTGCTGGCGTGTTGCATGCCATGACTCTCTGTCTAAAACCTTACTACAGAGTAGACTGGAGGCTGGACATCTATCTCCCCGTGACTACTGGTCCAAGACCATCCTACAGGGTATGGTGGAGAGTGGATACGTATTTCTCCGTGATACCCTGTCCAAGTAAATCCTACAGGGTACAGTGGAAGATGAACATGTATCTCCGCACGACTCCCTATACAAGACCATACTACAGGGCACAATAAGGTGGACATGTATCTTTCTGTGACTCCCTGTCCAAAACCATCCTACAGGGTATAGTGGGGGGGTGGGGGTGGACATGTATCTCCCCATGACTCCCTGTCCAAGACCATCTTACAGAGCGCAGTGGAGGGTGGACATGTATCTCCCCATGACTCCCTGTCCAAGACCATCCTACAGGGTATAGTGGAGGGTGGACATGCATCTCCCCATGACTCCCTGTCCAAGACCATCCTACAGGGTATAGTGGAGGGTGGACATGCATCTCCCCATGACTCCCTGTCCAAGACCATCCTACAGGGTATAGTGGAGGGTGGACATGTATCTCCCCATGACTCTCTGTCCAAGACCATCTTACACTGTACAGTGGAGGGTGGACATGTATCTCCCCATGCCTCCCTGTCCAAGACCATCCTACAGGGTATAGTGGAGGGTGGACATGTATCTCCCCATGACTCCCTGTCCAAGACCATCCTACAGGGTATAGTGGAGGGTGGACATGTATTTCCCCATGACTCCCTGTCTAAGACTATCCTACTGGGTATAGTGGAGGGTGGACATGTATTTCCCCATGACTCCCTGTCCAAGACCATCCTACAAGGTAGAGTAGAGGGTGGACATGTATCTCCCCATGACTCCCTGTCCAAGACCATCCTACAGGGTATAGTGGAGGGTGGACATGTATCTCCC
>CM031604.1:55987028-56004528 GCA_018398815.1 Conus ventricosus | reverse complement strand
CATGAACAGTCCGACAAGTTCGCAAGTTTCGGCACCATCATACGATCCCATTGTGACATCAAAAGTTGAATTCTTGTTTGCGCTCTTGGTCCAGATTTCATTTTTGCTGTGTAGTAGAGTTTTCTTTGTATGGAAAATGATTTCCATTTCTGACCCTGATATTTCAGTGTATTTGCTGGCAAATTTTATAGCTTTGGTGAGCAGATCTTCATCTATAGATGTGTAGAAGTCTACTATATCAAATGTTATAAAAACTGTATTATCTTGCTTGTTGAGTTTCTTGAACCATTGTATGGCTTCGTATGTGTTTTTCCAGAGGTTGAGTTCAGTGTTCTCTCTTATGTTTTTTATGGCTTTTTCTAAGATTTTTTTGCTGATTTTTCCTAATTCAGATTTGGATGGGTTTATCAATCTGCATGTTGGGTTATTCAGGAAGTTGGGTTTGTGGTCTTTAAGTGTTATGAAAGCTTCTAGAGAACGTATAAATGCCAATCCTGACTCACTTGCTCAACCACCGAGTTTTTGGGCGAAAGTGGCCTAAAAGCCGCCTTTTCCTGTGGCGGAAGAGAGAGAGAGAGAATCACCGACACCCCTGACAAAACCCGTTAAGGTCAAGTTGCCCTCAGAACAGACAGACAGACAGAGAAGAGAGAGACAGAGAGAGACAGACAGACAGACAGTTTTCGGGCGAAAGTGCTCTAGAATCAGCATATTACTGTTCTCTGACAAGTAAGACGTTAATAACCAAAAAATAACGATTATCTACAAACAAACATACTGTGCAGGGTTATCCGTTTTTAATACTAATTTACTAAACTTTTCAGATTTTAGTTTTTGCTTAATCCTGTGTTTTTCCTGGTCATTTTCAATAACATCATTTTCGCGCAAACATTCTTCAAATGAGTCTCTGTCTTTCATGTGAAATAACACTACAGTCTTTAACTGTTCTCTAAAGTCTTTTAAAACCGAGTTATATTTCTGGCATAAAATCCACACACTTATCCCATCATGTCTTCCGCTGAAAGCCAGCTTTGACAAAGTGTTTCTCTTTTTAACTATATCTTTTTCTGCCGAACAGTCATCTATAATAAAGAGTGTCTGCGTTCCTTCAAACACTTTATTAAAAGTATTCTAAACACTCACTCAGTTTAGTGCTAGGATTAACTAAATATACGTCATTGTCTGTCCATATAAACCTTCTATCATGATATGCTTTGTTCCTTTTAGTGTTGGACAGGAAAACCACAATATGATTAAAATTATAACGATAAACTGTTTGTAACAGGTCTAGGACAAATATTGTTTTTCCACAACCAGTCTGCCACAAATCAACGAGCAATGAGGAGTTTTTGTCATTAAAGTTTAAACTGCTCCATGGTTTTATAGAAGAATTTAATCTAATCCAGTTATTATTTTTATCATACTTTCTGTCAAAACCTGTTCAGATATAATAAAAACCTACAGACCTAAATGTGTAAGATTAATCCAATTTAGTTCTGTAAGATTGTTTCTATTTAAGTCACAGTGATTTTGTTGCTTGTTGTTATGATCTTAATATCCTCGCCATTGTGAAGAACGACGATGGTAACGTTAAGGCGTTTAACGTCTAAGTTTTGCCAGCTAATATTAATTCTTTTTAAGGACGTCACTAACGCCCACAACCCCATCCCTCTCCACATCTTTAAAGACAGAAATTTCAAATATCATTGTGAACGTGTCTCCTAATTTTCTGCTTGGAAAAGAACTGTAATTTTGTAGAAGCTTTTTTTACAACTGTTTCTTTTCTGTGGAGGATGTACTGTTTTTTCCCATACGGCGTTATTTCAATTTCTTTTCGACTATTGTTGTCTGGCATAAGACTTACATGTAAAGGGCCAGAGTTGAATGCTTTTCTGAAACTTTTTTGGCGGTCAAAAAATGTAAATGGGCTTATGAATTCAAATTTTATTTCCCATTCTAAATATGGTTCTAAGTGCCATTTGAGGTCAGGTTTTCGAACTATTTTATATTCATACTGACCAACATTATTTGCTTCTAGATTGCGCAGCTGTTCTAGTTTAGGAAACTTTTTGGTGTCGCCAACCTCTTTGCGTTTATAATCACCATCTTTAGTGTACTCAAAACCATACAAGCGCCTATCTCACCGTTTGTTCAAAGTCCGCAACGTCTGCAAGGTCTTTTAATTCTAAGGTTATACACCTCACAGGCGCTAATGTAACTCCGGTTTCTTCTGGCCCACGCGACATTATTTTTTAGTAGGTATTATTTTATTTCTAAAACAATGTGCAGGTTATCACATTTCACAACTTTCCCCGCTTTGTCTTTGATTTTTATATTAAATGATCCAACCCTCCCACAAACTAATCTTTTAAACTGTAAATTAGGGAATTGTATAATTTCATAATCGCAATATGCAGCTTTTCCTGATGGAAGAGCTCTTAAAAACAGTTGAGGGCCTTCCGTCATATAAGTTTTCATCAGTGCTTAGCTATCAAATGAACATAGAGTAATGAATGTAATGCAAGATCGAGCGGATTTTCCCCCTCATAAGTAGTTTTGTCTGGCTCAGCACTAAACCATGAGTGGGTAGATTGCTAGTTGTAAAGCCTAACATTTTTAGCTAGCTCTCTATCAAAAAAGTAAGATACTTCTTCAGGCTTGAATGTTAACATTGTTTTTAGATTTGCATTGTTAAGTTTGAGAGTAATGTCAAAGTTACTCATTGCTTCTTTTAGCGAGCAAAACCCGTAATAACCATCAGGTATTATTAACTGGCTAATTTTGGTCCTGCTTTGGTAACTTTTAGAATTTTGTTATTCTTCCTGGATTCAGTTATATTAAACCATTACGACTTTGTAGAATATTTCATGGAGTGCGACCATTTTGGTTCCGCAATCGTTCTTAACAGCATGTTCTAAAAACGAAGGGCGGGTCTTGGGTGTTATTGTTACAAACATTTTTTTAAAACAAATTAAAAATTGAGTGCATTCAAATATACTGATGCAAAATATTCTGTTGGGCCGCACTACAATCTTAAAATATAACAACTGGCACCCTCGACATTTCTGTGACCCAGACTGACACCTTTCATAAAAAGGTAAGTACTCCATTAAAACAGATATCTTAACCCTCCTATTAAAAAAGACTACATCGCGAAAGCGTGGTTTAGTCATCGATGCAGTTTTACCAGAACCAGTTAAACTTTGCCGTGTTTTGTGCATCAACTGGGTGTGGAGTGTCGTATGCTGATCATTTAAATCTCCTGATCCTTTGGTGAGGTCAGTGTATAGATTTCATTTCTATTACACCTTCAGACGTATTTTGACTGAATTGCAAGCGCATTGCCAAATGACAAACCGTTTAATCCATTCAGCAACCGAATAGACATGAAGGCTTTTGAAAGGATCTGTACGAATTCGATATTAACACCAAGACAGACTTTAGACAAAAGTTGGATCTTAATCATGGCTTAGGCACCCCTTATTTTGGGGCATGCACAGAAAGTTTAAATATGACTGGAATCTCCTTACACATCTTTCTCTTCAAGCGCAACAGCTTTTCACCTTGGGTCCATAGAGCAGAGCATAAAACAGCATGGACAAACATTTATCTTAGACACTTCTAAGGGCCTAACTAGGGCGGGAATAGACGATAATAAACGACTCTATTCGTACTTACGTTTGGTGTTTGCTAGGTTCGCAAGCACAGGCAAGATCGAGCATAACTGATCCTTCTACTGGCTTTGAGCACAAAAACAATACTTAGCAATTTAGAGGACGCCATTAATTCTACAGTTGATTTACCTTCAAGTATTAAAAGATACCAAAATGTTTTACAATACGCAAGATCGAAAGTAGACTTTGCTGTTGGCACTGGTTTATACATGCTGCCTTCTGACCTCAGACTCCAGGTAGGAATAATATAAACTATAATAATGAAATTCTTATAGCAGGCAATGAACAGAAGGTTGGGAAAAAACGACATAATTCTGAGCCAGTAATATTACAAGCAGTAAACAAACACCCAAGATTAAGTCATCTAATTCCCGAAGTCCAAACCCCCAAAGTCATTGAAGACTCAGCAAAGCTCCCAGACTCTGTTCGCGATGACCATGAATATGAAAAGACAGCGCTTGTTCTTGGATTAACTGGCTAGGATTACTTGGTCTTTATCTTACTAAAAATTAACCCAACTATTACGAGAACTAATGACCATAAATGCTCGGCCATAAAGCCAATACTTTGCTTGCAGTAGACAAAAGCCAGCTGACAATACCGCCTAATATACCGGGTAAAGAGTCTATAGCTTTACTGGCTAATTTTTTTAATAATTCGCAAGATGATCAAGCTGTTTTTTTACCCATGATTTATCAGGTGGAGGTGATGGCGACGGAGGCACTAACTTTGACCTCCACCGCTGCCTGTAATAGCCATCACTAGTGTACTTATTGCAAATCCTAAGGCTGTTATAAACGCTTGCTAATGTGACTCCTTGCTCTCTAAACAGTGTTCGTATTTCGTTCTGCTAGCGTTGTGTCTTCATATAAAATTCTTTGGATAGTTTCTCTATTCTGCTCACTTGAGTTCGTAATTGTTCTCGGTTAGTAGACAACACTTCTAGTCTTGTGATCTCTCTTGTTCAAGATCTTTTAGTCTTTGGGTTATTCTTTCTTTAATATCATGTCCTAAGTTGGCGTCATCAGCCTCAACGAGTTTTTCTTTTTCTCTTTTTATATGCTCATCTAGTTCACTAGTTTTGCTAAATTGTTTGTTAATTCGCCTCTAATGGTTCTTAAAGCTGATCAAGGGCCGTTAGTTCTCGCATAGGCAATGGGGAATCATTAATTGTTTTTAACGCTGTTTCTTCTGAAAACTGGTTTCTGCTTCTATTGCATTTATTATTTCATCTGTCGATTGATTTAATTCTTCAAGTTCCATGTTTTGTATTTGGTTAGCTGTTGGGAGTTCCTGCAGTGTGTTTTGAAGTTTAGAATACTGCCTCTGCCCTTAATTTTGGTCTAACAAGACCAAGGCGATTTTGATCTTTCACACTGAGTCTTTGTATAATTGTACTCTTGGCTAAAAACTTTGATGGGTCTGGTTTAGTTGTAAGCCGAACAAGTTGCCCTTGATCGCCCCTTACAAACAAATGACCATCTTCTAATTCAAAATCATTTGGGTCTATAAATTCGGGAGGTTCTTGACCTAAACTTTTGTAAAATGCTCCGACCGTACTTTCTGTTATTCACGCTGCATTGAGAGAATTGAGCGATGCCGTGTCAAAGGGATCATTTCACTCATGTCGTCTCCACGATCAAAAAACATCATAATCTTCTTCATCTACAATTCCTGCCATGTTTTTAAATAATTAACTTTTTATTTTGCTTCATAAAAATGCCAGAACAAGTACATGGCTCGATTCTTGACCCGCATAGAAAACTGAAAGAGCCCTTTGGCGTGAAGGGAAATAAGCGGAATATTACTGTTCCAAATAATCCATCTACTATGATGCAGATCAAATTCTTACTGTCAAATTTCCAGACCTAGGAGCGGATGAAGTGATTGTGCCAGGCTCTGCGGTCTTACTTTCAAAATAGCGCTCGATTCAACAACAGACCCAAACAGGACAGTTGTGCAGAATCTGGGGCGGGCAATCGTTAAGAAAATTTCTATAAAACTTGAGGGGCAGAAATATTTCTTTACATAATGCAGACATATTTTTAACCTATTCTGATCTATGGCTAACCGGGAACGAAAGGGCTGATCTTGCGTTTCAAGGAATTGAAATGAAGAAGCACTAAAGCTTAGAATAGACGCCGAACTCGCCTCAGGTGCTAAAAGCAGCAAAAAGGCTTTAGCTGTAAATTTTGCGTTATGGAAAATCGTTTTTCCATTCCCTTAGATTTTGAGTTGTTAAAAGCGCATGCACCATACTTTCAAGGAGCATTAAAAGACATTGTCATACGAACTAACTTTTAATGACTACAAACGTGTTATCAGATCATCAGACACCGAAGCAAAGTACAGCATTTCTGACATCTCGTTAGAGTTTGACGTTGTTAGCAACCTTCACTTAGCAAGGCTGATTGAACAACAATATCAGACAAAATTACCAATATATTACGAAAGAGTGATTCATCATACAACATATCCCAGAAGCAGGGCAGAACGCTATATGGAATTTAGTTTTAGCGTCGCTGCAAGATCGCTTAAAGGTATTTTATTGCTGTGTGAAGATGAAGAAACGTTCAAAAGAGCAAGTGAAAAGTTTTTAATCCTAAAATAACGAAAGTGCAATGTACAATTGACGGTAGTCCTAACCAAATCTACGCTAGCGGGCTTAGACCTTATCATCATTTTGACGAAATAAGAAAATTGTTTGGGGGTGGGAGGGGTAGAAATCCAACAGCAGACCTCAGTGTCTAAAGATTTACATCTTCACATGTTAGGCTTGATGATTATTTAACAACAAAATACGGTTTATGGATTGACCTAAGGTCACAGAGGATAATAAGTTGTATGGAAGTGGGAGAAATGTGAGAGACGTAATAAACATTCAAATTGATAAAGAAGAAGAAGCGATAAACCGCTTAATGTACATTTGTTTTTATTATATGATGCGCAGCTGAATATTGAAGAAAACAGATTAAAATATGTATTATACTAAATTATTTTTATTTTATAAAAGCATGTCTGTTCAGGTTTATCCAAATGTGCCTACAGCGCCGCCAAAAAGAAGAGATAGCAGGCAATTCTGCTGTTATAGAAACCCTGAAGTAAAACCTTCAGATTAACAAACATTACACAAATGCAACAAAAACTAGAGCAGGACCTTTCAAATACAGCAAAACCAAACGAAGGTATTCTGCCGCCTTTAATGCTGTTACCTATGTTAATACTGGGCATCGACTATAAGTGCTCTATCAGCAGGAACGAGTGTTGGTCTCTTAGCAACGGGCATAGGCGCACCCGCAGCTTTACCTCTAGGAGGTTTGTCTTTAGTCTTCGGTCTGTGTTCATTAGCTGTAAGTGCGGCTGGCAAAAAATTAAAAACTAAACTCCAAAAGCACACAGCTATGGTTCAACTAATAACGGCTAAACTTAGTTCGTTTAAACTGACAATAAATAAAGCGCTTGTTGACTCAAACATCACGGATGAAGAATTTAATCGTTTACAGGCCGATTTTGATGACTACAAAAGACAAAAGTTTGATCTTCAAAGAAAAGGCGAGGACAAGTTTTTCTCAACAGCCAGACCCCGAGCAGTAAAAAGGAAATGCTTATTAAAAAAAGTAAACGAGACATTAAACTCTGTTCTAAACAGCTCACATTAACAACACCAAAGGTGTTTATACTTTAGTTTATGAGTCCAAGCGCAAAAAGACGTCGATATTGATTCTGATTAATTATTTTTTTTTAATTTAAATAAATATTTTGAGTTAGAAAAAGAAGCTCAACATGGCTAAGATATTATGAAGGGCAAGACGAATTTTTTGAAGGAATGCTCGAGAAAGAGCGTTTGTCAAGAGCACTGAATGATATTGATTTAGAAGTTATTATCCAGAAAACGTACAGGCAAGCGTTTTCATGCAATTCTCATGTTCCAGGTAACTACTAATAGACCGCCAGTTAAAGTAATGTTAGCTGTTTTAATGACTATGTAACAATAAATGAAGAAAATCTAGAAGTCTGGGTCTCGACTAAACAACAGACTGTTCTTTCTATAACGACTTAACACCCGGTTGGGCAGACGAACTGCTTACACGTTTGACGCTGCGGCTGAAGAAGCCAAAATGAGAGGCTCTGGTTGGTCAGAGGGCGAAGTCTTAGAGATCAGATTAAAACAGGCTAAGTATGCGCCGATTGTTGGTAAGGCTTACATTCCACTACCTCCAGCATTAGTTGCAAAAAGAGCAGTTCTAAACATAAGAATACAGACAACAAATGTTTTATGTGGTGTGTTCTTGCAAGGCTGCATCACGCCGCAAAAACGCAGAGAGAGTGTCTAAACTATCACCCTTACATCAATGATCTTAACTTTAGTGGAGTGTCCTTTCCTGTTAGTGTAGACCAAATTGATCAGGTTTGAAGAACAAAACAAACCAATAACTGTTAATGTATACACATGGGATGAGGAAACAAATTTGGTGCCAATTAAAGTGTCCAAGAACAGTCCAACAATAGGCGAACCAGACAAAAATCATGTTGACTTACTACTGATGCTTTCACCAGCGGGGCTACCGCATTACACATTGATTCGAAAATGAGTAAACTAATGCAGCATGCTTCAAAGAATGGGCATAAACAAGAATTCTGCAGAAAATGTTTAACAGAATGCCATCTGTTCAAGCCGCAAGCGAACATAAGAAACATTGTATCGGCCCAGTTGACTGTAATACAGAACTAATTACGCCCCCACCTGGATCTAAAGTTAGTTTTAAGAACTGGAAAAAACTGCAACATTCTCCATATGTTGTTTACGCAGATTCGAATCATCATTGTTCCTTATGAAGGGCCAACCCCACAGAGACTTCCTAAAACAGCCATAGTGAGTAATCATCAGATTTGTTCATTTGCCTTTTCATTGTCAGGTCGGATGGCGCCCATTCGAAACCAGAATTGTATAGAGGACCAGATGCGGCTAGAAGATTTTTACAGCGCATGCAGCAAGTGCGTAATGATTGTTCTAATAATCTGAATTTATCTGAAATCATGATGACGCCTGAAGACCAACAACAGTATGACTCAGCCACACATTGTTGGATTTGCGGTTTAGGCCTCTCATCAGACGCAGCGAATCCAACAGTAAGAGACCATGATCACATTAGTGGAAAGTTCAGAGGAGCGGCGCATAACAAATGCAATCTTCAACTAAAGTTTGAACAAAGACATGGAAGCTGCCCATCTTCTTTCATAACTTGCGAGGTTACGACTCCCACCTTATAATGAAAGCAGTGGACGATGCCTTCAGGGTGTCATGCATTGCACAGTCATCAGAAAAGTACATGTGTTTCACTTTAAAATAACATGTCTTTTTATGACTCTATGCAACACATGATGGGTTCATTAGAGTCACTGGCTATGTCCTTAAAGTCCTGCCCAATAACGGAAGAATACTTTGACCCAACTCTCGTTAGAAAGGGCGTTTACCCTTATGAGTACATGAACAGTTGGGAAAGGTTTGATGAAGACACACTTCCTCCTAAAGGCGCGTTCTTTTCTAGTCACAGAGGAAAGGACATCAGTGATTCTGATTACCAGCATGCTCAAGATGCGTGGCAGAAGTTAGATTGTAAAACGATGGGGGACTATCATGACTCCTACTTAATGGCTGATGTATGTTTGTTGGCGGACGTCTTTGAAAATTATAGAAAGACCTGCATGAAACATTACAGCCTTGATCCGCGCATTATATTTCTGCGCCCGGGGTGAGTTGGATGCTTTCTTAAAGTTTACTGGAGTACAGATTGATTTATTGTCTGACCTACCAATGATTCAGATGATTAAAAACGGATTGCGTGGAGGAATTAGTATGGCGTCGCATCATTACTGTAAAGCAAACAACAAATACTTGGACGATTATGATCCGAGTAAAAAGTCTAACTATCTTATGTATTTAGATGCAAAAAATCTGTATGGATGGGCTATGGCGCAATCGCTTCCATTACGTAATTTTAAAATGTACGCAGGCGGCGATCCGAAAAATATCAAAAGGCATTAAAGTGGTTGAACATTTTTAACGCCTGATCAGCAGCGTGGTTTCATTCTAGAAGTTGACTTAGAATATCCTCATGAACTCCATGACCTGCATTAAGGGACTATCCATTAGCACAGAAAGTCTAAAGATGGATCCAAGAGAGCCGCCTAAACTTGTGCCTAATCTTCGAGGCAAAAAAAATTATGTCTGTCCATTACAGACTTCTACAATTTTATTTAAGACATGGTTTGAAGCTAACAGCATTTTCATCGAAATAATTGCTTTCGATCAAGAACAGTTCATAAAACCCATACATCATGAAGAACACTGATCTCAGAACCAAATCCACAGATGCTTCAGAAAAAAACTTTTTTCAAGTTAAAACAACACGTTTTGGAAAACTATGGAGAATCCGCACAAGCGCAAAGATGTTAGATTAGTCCCAAAGAGAACGAAGCAATTAAGCTGACTTCAAAACCAAATTATCAGGACTTCAAAGTTTTTCATGATCAGCTTTTTGGCATAATGATAAAAAAAAAGAAAGTCAAATTAGACAAACCTGATTTATTGGTTTACTGTTTAGAATTACAAAGCTTTTGATGTTAAGTTTTTTTAAATGACTACTTTAACCCTCGTATCCTGAGTCCAGAGTACTTTACACAGATACAGACAGTTTTGTTATAGATATTCCTACTGAAGACATCTATAAAGACATGGAAACCGAAGTGGCTAAAGGGGCAGGGCGGGATTGGTATGACACGTCGATTATCCTAAAGACTCGCCTTTACATTAAATTACTAACAAGAAGGTTTTAGGAAAGATGAAGGATGAATTATCTGGAAAGGTGATCAAGGAGTTTGTTGGTTTAAGGTAAAAAAATGTACAGTATTTCGAGCCAGGAGAAAATCATTAAGAAAGAAAAGGGGAATATCTCGCAGCGTTGTGCAGTCAAATATCACATGACAACTACAAAAAAGCATTGTTTGGCAATAAGACTTTCATCATGACAACGTAAAACTGCGATCTAATCTACATGAGATCAACAAAACTGTTGTAACAAAGAAGTCATTAGATAGAACAAACACAAAACGGTGTTTGTTAATCCAGAGTTTTCATATGCAATTGGGCACTGGGAACCGTAAATTAATTAAAGCGGAACTGTGCCCCGGCGGGATTATCTGCATTTTCTTCTTTCACAAAAGATCTTTGAGGAGCGGGTTGTTTTTTTGTGTCAGTTTCTCGTAATAATACAGGGGCGGATTCATTTTTACAATTCTTTTTATTTCATAGGATCAACACTCCAAACCGGATCATTGCCCTGATGCGAGTGTCCCCTTCTGCTTCCCCCGGTAAATAAAGGTACCTTACTTTTAAACCAAACGGTAATAGTTTGCCGGATGAAGACTCTCCTTTCAACAGCATTTATTGTTTTTCTTTTGATTGCTTGTACTGGTTTTAGCCCTTTAAATTCTTCATTATTCATTGCGCGCAAAACTGAGGGCAGTCTTCTAACCCATTCTGTGTTGCGAGAATTGTCAATCAGCTCTCGTGATACTGGTAGGAGAAAAGTCTTTTCGGCTAACTGTTTGTTAAAGTTTTCAACTAAAGCCTGTGACTGTGAACCCGGAATGCCTCTTCTAATAGTAACTCTGTTTTTTTAAACAATAATTGATTCACTTGGCCTTTAAATTTCTTTTCCATCATCAACTTGAATCATGCGAGGGTAAGTTAAAGGGCCTCGTTGGTATATCAGTTGTAGGGCAACAGCAACAGCAGAAGACTCTTTTGTGTTAATGGTTCCGCATCTTATATCTTGAACTATATCAATGACTGTGAGTGCGTACTTAAATCTTTTTCGTCTAATCCTATCAGAGGGTAAATATAGAAGATCCATTTGAGGGTGTCGTTGAGTTGTATTGACAAAGTGTGGTCTCTGTATTCGTCTAGGGCGCTGGTAAATAAATTTGCCAAATCGCTTGTTTAGATAACCATTCTTTTGCTGTTTGTCCACTGACTCCCGCTGCTTGGCTTAGCTTTTTTTTGCCGTGTTTCCCCTTTCCAATATCCTTTTTGGTGAATAATAGATTTTGTTCTTTTTTTTATTCACTGATATTATGCGCAACAAAATACACAACAGTCATACCAACGACAATAAACGCGATTTCTTGCATCTTTTTTTTTCTGAGGGTTGATAAAAGTCACTGAATTTTGGTGGGGGCAATGTCTGGACTGGTTTCCCTGTTACTAGATAATATTTTTTTATTGCTTGATAAACATCTTAAATAGTAAGCTGCATGCCCTGTCTTTTCAGTGTGTCATTAATAAATCAAACTGCTCAAGCCCTCTGCTTTTCATAGGCGTCTTGTGCAGCTGCTAGTTCCTCCATTATTTTTGTTATGTCTTTTTCTCTCACTGTCATCCCGCAGTTTACTAAATGCGAAATTACTTCCGCAAAAAGCAAGCGCATTCACCACAGCGCCGCCTATCATTATTGCGAGTGAAGCCATTTTTTATAAATGTATTTTTTTCTTACATATTTATATTGTCTGGAATTTATTCTTGCTTGACTAGAAAATCTTTCGGGGCAACCGAAGCTGCAATGATAGCAATCAGTTTTGGGCTGAATCCCAAAGTCTAGTTTGCCAAGATCTGCTGGTTTAATTCTTAACAAGCTTTTACCAAGCATCGTGTATCCTACACTTAGGCCTCCAATAACAGCAGAATGGTATACAAGGTTGGAACGGGTTTTTCGGGTGCTCATTTTTATAAAATAAAATAATTATAATTATTAAAAAAACATGAACAGTGATGATCTCCTACAGCTACAAGGCAGCCTAAACCTTCCTGAACTTATGAATGACCAAGTTGATGATCAAGCTTTATGCCCAAAAAGGAAGGCTGTATTCTTTGGCAGCATCGGGAAAACAAAACAGTTCCTGGGAAACGAATTCAGCATAGAACAGATTCAACAGATGTCGCCACAAGACATTTTTAAAGTATCATAACAGGTATGAAGCGCAGCGGGGGTCTAAATGGTGAAAAGTGTTGGGGCAAACGGTTCTTAGTTTGTACACTAAACTAGTCGTAGATTTGCTCCCATTGATTCTGAAAAAGATCTTACGTATGATTTAACGCAAGATCCAGTTTTAACAAAGTCATTAGATCTTTTAGATGTGACTATACTACAGATTTGGAACATTGTTATCGCCACGATCATGGGATAATAACTTTTAATAAATATAGATTTTGTTTCCTTCAAAATGAACGAGCTGGAAAATCATCAAAACCAGAATCGGGTGGAGAAAGTAACCAAGCCAGAAAATCAGCAGAATCAGAAAACATTGAATCAGGTGGAGAAAGTAACCAGTAAAAATCCTGGGCGTGTTGAAGCAGGAAAAAAAATTAGCAAGGGAACAGAACAAAAAAAATTAATGTACAGAATATACCTCAATCATGAAAACATAACACCGCCAACGCCAGAACAAGTTGATTCAATGCCAGCTATAAAAACTCCATGTGATACAAGGGCCCCAAATTTTTCATGGAATATTGAACTTAAAACTGTTGCCATTTTTGGGGCCATTGCTGCTGTTGGGGCAGTTATTGCAGCTATAAAATATATACACAATTGAACAGAAAACAAAGCAATCAAAAAAAACTGAACCATTAAAAAGCAGAAAAAGACAACTGCACCCAAAACCGCCAAACAAAAGATCATTTTGATCCATTATAATGCAATAATATTTTAAATTTTTTTATAAAAAATAGATCATGCGTATTATAAAAAGATAAAGTCAATAAATAAAGACATGGGGTCTAAAAACATTTCCATAGACCAATGTAATCAATGCGGTTGCTTCGGATGTAAAAAAATTCATTAAAAACTATGCCGACCGATCTCGCGCAGAGAACGCTGAGCAAGACATCCTCAACGATGACGGTTTTTTGAGCTTGTTACTATATTAGACATCTGCTATTTAAGATAAAACATAGATTGTATTTTTTTAATAATTATAAGAACTTGGTTGTACTTAAAGGAACTTAATCAAGAACTTATTAAGAACTTGATAAGAACTTAATTAAAAACTTAATCAAGAACTTATTAAAAACTTGAAGTATTAATTAAAAACTTAATTAAGAACTTGGGGTGACTTTAAATTTAAAAACTTGGGGTGACTTGGGGGGAGGAGTGTGTGTGGGGGTACACAGAGCTTTATTATTTGTCCCTGTGTAACACCACTTGGGGCAAGACAGTGCTTGCGTTTTTGTAATGCATTGGCTCTTTTGTTGCAAGTTCAAAGGCCCCCACCAAGTGCATTTAACAAAAACCTGATTAAATAAAACAAGACAATTGTATAAAGTACACCCGCCTAAAAAGGCAGCCCAAGCAGTAGGGCCCCCGTTCACCGCGCGTGAACGGCGAAGCATGACGTCAAAGCAGGTGAGGGAAGAACTATTTTTAGAAAACTGTCCAGGCTTTGTGGGGCAGGAGTCCAGCAAGTAGGCCACCGTTCACGGGGCGTGAACGGCGAAGCATGAGTCCAACCACATATGAAACTTAGCCTAGTTTGCTGTGCCCTCTTTTTCAACCCAGGCTTGAAAATTGGCAGAGTTACAGCAATTACTGCTGTAGCCAGCTTTTATGGCGGCTCTAATCGCCTTTGTAGTACATCCGGGATTGTATATTTAGAGCATTTATATGAAGATAGTGCTAGCCACAACACTACTCCTCTCCATACGGTAGATTGTACTAAGGTCTTGCCTAACCCTATCTAGTTTGTTTGCCAAAACATTCAAAAATCGTTATCCAGTTGCATAAGGGCACACTGCGTTTTTTAAACAATCAAACAGCCGAACGGGACTATATTTAGAGTCATGCATACTACAGCGTGGCTCGGCGCTTTCTAGGGCAAACAGGCGAGCTCGCCTGATTGACCCAGTATTGCTTGGGTGCTTTCAAACCGGATCAATGCGGCAAAATGCCAGGCCAGCGGTAGTAAAAAATGGCTGTGGAAGTGGCTCAATTACTCCTGCCATGCAGGTTCTAACACGTCATGTGTATCATGCCAAATGCTTTAAAGTTGGGGTTTGGGTTGTATGTATTTCAGAATGGTTTTCGTTTGTTGTATAACTCATTGAAAGAAATCGCGAGTTTGTGAAATTTTTGGGTAAGAATAGAAACAAAAAGACACTTCAATAGTCTTCTTGCACGAGTTAGATCAACCAGCAAATCTTCTTTCAGATAAGACTTCCCAGTTTTTTGTTTTTGACTGTTTCAAAATTGGGCTTTGCTTTCTGAAGCCAATGCCCTAAAAAAAGAGCCTGAGAAAGAGATTTCCTTTCGTCATCTTTCACTGAGTAAACAAGCCCGGTGTAAGATGGGGGTCATTTCTGAACAGTTTCAAAGGTTTTTGGTTTCATCAAATGGATCGGGAAGGGAGCTCACAAAGCTGTGTTTTCAAATATTTGTCAAGATCTTCAACGAGAGTCTGTTTTTTGTTGAGGAAACAAAAACGAAATGCTTCCTTTTGGCTTTGAAGGAGGAACAAGGCTCGCCACTCAATTTCTTTGTCCCAAAAACTTTCCATGGCCTCATGATAAAACAATGTATTTTTTTTACAAGATTCGTCTGTTGATCGAAAGTTTTCCTTGCGAAGATAACAACACTTCATCCATTTCTTAGTAATATTATGGGCACTTCCAGCACTGGCAGAAAACATTGAAACATCACTTCCCTGACTTTGCCATGTTTTTAACACAAAACAAGTTCTCTCTGAAAAAGTCTTTACAGCCCGCCGTCGAATTTAAAATGGCGCGGCTGTGTATGGTGGGCACAACACAAAGTGTCACGTGATTAACTCGGCACTTGATTTGATAAGAGGCTTATGCGAAGTAAACATGACTAGAATTGACAAGCCGTCTCGTCACCCCCCTGTGCGACGCCACGCGGCGTCGCAGCAGTTCCAACGGGGGCCCTCAGGTGTGCTTTATTGATTTTTTGGTCGCAGGTTGTGGCGAGCCGTGCACTGTGTGCGAGGGTCGTTTGTCGCGCGAGCCGTGCCATAAAATGCTGTGTGTGTGTGTCTGCCCGCCTCTCTGTCTGTCTGTCTGTCTCTCTCTGTCTCTCTCTTCTCTGTCTGTCTGCCGGTGATTCCTCTCTCCTCTTCCGCCACAGGAAAAGGCGGCTTTAGGCCACTTTCGCCCAAAAACCGGTGGTTGGGGCAAATGAGTCAGGATTGGCATTTATACGTTCTCTCTTCTCTTGCTGCTGTTGTCTCCAAATCTATCGCTTAGGTCCATTTGGTGCCAAGCTCCTTTTTTTTTCTAATGTACTCGTATGTAGTTTTTTTCAGCTTTTTGTAATTTTTTTGGATGTTTTTGTCGAGAAGCTGGAGTACTCTTTAGTTTCCATTTTGTAGAAGTTGCTGGTTTTTTCCCGCTTTCACAAATATTTTTTTGTCATTTTGGATTTGTTGATTTCATTTTTTAACGAGTTTGGAATTCATTGTTTGATGTTTTGAATTCTATATTGGCAATCATCCTTTTCATTTTATCCTCAAATGTCTTCATGTCTTCGATGGCTGGTGGAGCTCGCCATGTTTTGAAGTCATATGTGTTTTTATCTTCTCTCTTGGCATTAGGGTTTAAAAAGAAAAATGCCTTCCATCTCATATTTTTGATAAACCTTTCTGTCTGTTCTATCATTCTTTTCATATAGCATTGAGGTTTGGCGAAAGGTATGTTTTTAGTAGATTGTTTAAAATTGATTTTGTCCATTTTAAAATCTGTTGGTTTAAAGTGCTCAACGTGAGGAGCAATTAAGACAATGGTAGTGAGTACCAGCAGAGATTTTTAAAAAAATGCTCAACCGAACTGGGAGCAACATTTGTTAAAAAGTAAGGTTTAAAACTATCTACAGCGCTGTTTCATGCAATGCAATCATCAGGATGTGGTGGGTCTGTGCTGCCGGTGTTTTATAACTGGTTGTGTTGTCTGTCATCACGTGCTGTCTGTGTTTTTCGTGTGTTTCTGGTTCTTGTTCACTGATAGGAATTTCCACTTGTGCCTGCAGTTGTTAACCATTTCTATCCTAGTATTTAAAGTTGCCAGTTGTGGTTTGCATAGTATTATGTACTTTTCTGTTGAGCATAGGTTACATCTTTTTGAAATGTTGTTGTATGGTGCTGCTCTTTCTATGATTTTCCAGGATATATTGTATTCTATCTTTTTCTCTTTGAGCTTCCAGATGTATTTACTCAATTCTGTTTGGTTTTTGTATCTTTCTTTGTTAAATGACTGTTTGTGGTTTGCATATCTAGTTTTAAATTGGTTTTCAGTGATACCTATATATGTTTCTTCTGCGTTCTCTGATGTTACAGTGGCTTGGTACACAATGCTGTTGTAGAGGCATTTGTTGCTCAGAGGGCACTGTTCTTTCTTGGTACAGTTGCAGGATTTCCTTTCATCACCCTCGTTTTTCTCTGTACTGCTTTTCATTTTGTTGGTTGAATCAATGATGTTTTTAAGGTTGGGCATACATGAGTATGATAATTTTATGCGTTTTTGTTGGTTATATATATATATATATGTGTGTGTGTGTGTGTGTGTGTGTGTGTGTGTGTGTGTGTGTGTGTGTGTGTGCGTGTATGTGTGCGTGTACATGTGAAGAAGAAGCACGTTCCTTTCATGGAGAAATAAGCTACATTTCTGTCTTTCTTGTTTTCTTTCCTTCTTTTGTCATTCTCTCTCTCTCTCTCTCTCTCTCTCTCTCTCTCTCTTCTCTCTCTCTCTCTCTCTCTCTCTC
>CM031604.1:55969931-55985702 GCA_018398815.1 Conus ventricosus | reverse complement strand
CTGGACCGAACTAAAAAGCCTTATCCTGAAGATGAAAAGGAATGTTAACTTCGAGATACTCTCCTAGCAGCCTTAAAGAGAGAGAGAGAGAGAGAGAGAGAGAGAGAAAAGAGAGAGGAGAGAGAGAGAGAGAGAGAGAGAGAGAGAGAGAGAAACTGTGCGCAACCTGGCCTAATATCTATATCAAGCTTTTCAGTGAACAGATCCTATGGTACTAAAATTCTGTAATAACTAATTTCTGTACAGGACTTTGAACCCAAACCATCTTGTGAAATCAGCGAGAGAATTATCGCCCTTTGCTCACGTTGATATTGGCCTCGTTGTAAATGAAATCGTTTAAATCGTTTGATTCTCCGGCGTCTCTCACTTCCATATTTCCAACCGTTCTTTTTTTTTGTTTGTTGTTGTTGTTGTTGTTGCAGGGTAACTGCTATTAATTGTAGCAGTGAACAAATACTACGGTCGATAGACCCCTGAAGACTGTGACTGAATGACTGATGTTTCCTCCGTCTCACCCGTTGTCTTGCCATCTTTATTGTCTGTCGTCAAAGCTTTAATACAAAGGAAGACGTAGGGTGGAGGGAGGGTGGGGGGTGTGGGGGGAGAGGAAACTGCTGGGCCAGGAGCAGGGTGGGGGGTTGGGGTTGGGGTTGGGGTGGGGGCAATGGTGGGACTTGGGGTTGGAGGAGGAAGGCACCATTCACTTGCAACTTTGTTTTCGATTCCACACGAAAAGACTATCATGATACATCTCTACCACTGCAATCGTTAGTGGCCCTATTATTCCCCCCTTTCTTTTTCTTGCGCGTCATGTGTGTGTGTGTGTATGTGTGTGTGTGTGTGTGTGTGTGTGTGTGTGTGTGTGTTTTGTGTGTGTGTGTGTGCGTGCGTGCGTACGCGCGCGCGCGTGTGTGTGTGTATTGTGTATGTGTCTGAGAGAGAGAGAGAGAGAGAGAGAGAGAGAGTGTGTGTGTGTGTGTGTGTGTGTGTGTGTGTGTGTGTGTGTGTGTGTGTGTGTGTGTGTGTGTGTGTGCGTGCAAGGGATAAGGCAATAGAGGTTGAGAGTATTTAAGACCATGGATATGTGTAGGGTATAGGGCGATGAATATTTGCAGCATATATGGCAACGGATACTATAATGTATATGGTGATGGATATTGTTCAGTATGTAAACGATGGATGTTTGTCGTACCAAAAGCGAGGGGTATTTGTAATGTACAAGGAGATGGGTATCAGCAGTGCATGAGGTTAAGGAAATCCTGCAGTGTAAAGGGCGATAAGATACTTGTAATATAAACGGCGATGGACACGTGTTGTGTGTAAGATAATGGATACTTTATTGCGCCTAAGGCAATGAACATTTGCAGAGTATCATAAGTGAGATATATATCAGCAATATGTAGGACAATGGATATCTTGCGTGTAAACGCCTGCCCACCTGTACACGATTGTCTGTCCAGGCTGAAACACACAAATCCGTATAGTCTTAAAGATGCGCATATGAGTATGCATGTTCCCCCTTTCCCTCTCTCTCTCTCTCTCTCTCTCTCTCTCTCTCTCTCTCTCTCTCTCTCTCTCTCTCTCTCTCTCTCCCCCCATCTCTCTCTCTCTCTCTCTCTCTCTCTCTCTCACTCTCCGTCTGCCTTCCTGACACCCCTTCAAATATTCTCTCTCTCTCTCTTAATCGCTTTCTTTGTCTGTCTATCTGTCTCTCCCTCCCCCCCCCCCCTCTCTCTCTCTCTCTCGTTCCTTTCCAAACAGTAATGGAAAGAGTATTGTGATCGTTCTCGTCTGGACTGCAGAGTCAAGATGATTGTTTGTGTCACTAAGTCGAGAAGTCAGTCCTCATCCTACTGGTCTGTATTTTGCTGTCTTCGTTATTTGACATCACATTTGAGAAGAATTCGCCAGTATTGGGTTTGGATTCCAAACACGTCTGAAAAGATGTTTGTACATGTTCAGGATATGGTTAAGGTAAAGTCTAGTATGAAAGTAAGTGCAGAGTACAACCCTGTCATGGAGTCTCAGACCGGAATGGAAATCCGTAGCATCATCCTCACTCTCATCGATCAGCATGAACAAAAGTCTCAAACTCTGTGGCCCTTCATGTCCTGCTCTCATGATGACCTCAGTTTCGATGTCCTCTCCACGTCTGTGGCCTTGGTTAGATTCCTTCGGGGTGATCAGTGTCAGCGAGTCCATGGGGGCTGTCGTTGGACGGACGTGGTGGTGCCCTTCAGAGGAAGAGCTCACTCACGCCGGCGCCGCGACTAAGCAATTATTGTCGTCAGTAGGGGGCTTAGTAGGTGGTGTCCTGCGTATGTTGGATCAGAACAGGTGCCACTGAACTCCACCGAAGTGACTCGGCAGCAGCGCAGTGTCTTCTCCGGTGGGTTGCCTCTTAACGGCTTGCCATTGACTGCTCCCTGTGGACTGCCGGTGCCAGGGCTGCGGCGGGCCGGGCCGGGCTGTGGCTGTGGACGGGGTGTCGGAAAGAGCGGCGTGGGTTCACTACCACTCAAGAAAAAAGAAAAAGAAAGAAAGAAAGAGAATTTAAATATCTATGTTCACGGCCACCCATCTTATTTTGCACGAAAACCCCCCTTTTCACATACAAATCATGTCCATCACATGTCAGTTTTGGCCAATTTTAACACCTGTTTCACAAAAAAATTAACACCCCAAAACCTCTAAAATCGACACAATCAGTACATTAAAACGGGGGCTTACGTGCTAGATAAGATTTGGTGATCGTGAACAAAGATATTTACATTCTCTCCAGGGACATAAAAATCTAATGATTTAACTCACTGTGTTTGGCGGGACAACTTGCAACTCTTCACGAACAAAGGATCTTTTAGGGGCAAGCTTTTTAGCAGAAAGAGTTTCTCTTAAATAATACACCGGAGGGTCTGTTTTCATGATTCTTTCAACTTCATATACGTCTACGCTCCATATAGGATCTGTGGCTCTAATTCTAACATCGCCCTCTGCCTCTCCAGGAGCATACAAGTATCTTACTTTTAGTCCAAACGGCAAGAGTTTTTGAGTCCCCTGCACATCTTCAGTAATGCTAATTTTTTTAATTTGATTGCGTTCACTGGTTTTAACCCTGTTGCTTTAAATTCTTCATTGTTCATGGCGCGTAAGACTGCTGGCAATCTCCTAACCCATTCTGTGTTACGCGTTCTGTCCATAATTTCTCTGTGATATTGATAGGTAAACAGGCGTTCAGCTAGATTTTTATTAAAGTTTTCTACTAGGGCTTGTGATCGATGGTTGCCTGGGATCCCTCTCTTAACTGTAACATGATGTTTTAAAAACAGCTGGTTGGCAGAGCCTTTAAACTCTTTTCCATCATCAACTTGAATCATCCGAGGATACTTTAATGGACCTCGCATGTATATTTGTTGTAAAGCCACAGCCACAGCAGTTGAGCTTTTATCTGTTAAAGGTTCAGCGTCTTTGTATCTTGAAGCCATGTCAACAACTGTCAGAGCATACTTAAACATTTTTCTTCTTATTTTATCATGTGGTAGATACAGCAAGTCCATCTGGTGAGTGTCATTAGGAACTGAGTTAACAAATCTAGGCCTTATTATTCTTTTTGGGGCAGGCAGATATATTTGCCAAATTGCCTGTTTTGAAAGCCAGTCTTTCGCATCTGATTAAACCCACTCTAGGGGGCTTTACTCATTTTTAAATGCGTCTTTCCTTTCCAATACCCTTTAGGAGAATAATTTTAATTTTTGTATTCGTATTGTCCATAAAGGATTTGTATTTTATTGTTTTTTTTAATTTTTTTAGATTGTTTGTGCAAGAATAAAGTTTTTTGCTAAAAACCCACCCAAAATAAACCAATTTCTATGGCTCAAAAAAGTCGGGCCCTTTTCTGGGGGGGGGAAATGTTAGAAACTTTTTTCCCTGTCACTAATAATACTCATTCATTGCTCTTTAAACTCTGAAAAATTGTGCTTTTGCATGCCCCTTTTTCCCTTAACTTTTTTTTAATTTAAAGAAAAAGGGTGGCAATTCTTTTTTCTCAAAAGCGTCTCTTGTTTTAAGCAAAATTTTTCCATTCCCTTTTATGGCTTCCTTTCTTCATCGGGCCGCGATTTACTAAACTAAAAATTCCCCCAAGAAGGCCAAGGCATTAACAATCCTCCTCTTTCCATAATACTCCCCCATCTTTTTTTAAAAAAATATTTTCTAGTTTTTTAAACCCTTTCTATGCACTAAAAATTTTCGGGGATAATCCCCTTGTAACAAGAAATCTTTTGAGGCAATCCCTGCGTGATTACAACTAAAAATTTTAAAAATTCCTAAATTTTTTAAACCTTTTTGATCCCCCGGGCTTCTTTTAAACTGTTTTTTGCTAATACGTATGGGCCATCCCTAAACCGCAAATTCAGCGAGTGGAAAATTTTAATGAAAAATTCTTTTTTTCACTCTCTTTTTTTTAACTAAAAAAAATTAAATTTAATCATAATAAAAAAGGGTTTTTGTCAATGTGCTTTTTAATAAAAATCTTTTTTTGGGTTAAAAAAAAAAATAAAGTTGAAAATAGTTTTGGCAATTTTCTATTTTCCCATTTTGGGCGGTTTTTTTTCCTAACAAATTTTTTGAAAGGGGTTTAAATTTTAAACAAAACCCAAAAAACGATGGGCACTGCAAAATTAAACCACTTTTTAAAAACTCAGGGTTTTTAAAAGTAATATTTTTTTTTAAATTGTTTTTTAAAAAAAAGGTTTTGTGACGAACTTTTAAAATTTGGGGAGCAAGCACCCAAACCCACCCAGACCACTGCCAAAAAAGAAAATTATACTTTCGGGCTGCGTGCGGAAAAAAAAAACAGTTTTTTGGTTTTGAACTAATGATTGGGGCAATTCAAAATTTGTCACTTCGGGACGTTGGGGAATACTACGCTAGTCCCGAACGCAGCTAGGGTCAAAAAGGGTTTTTGATGGGGGGCCCAAAACAAGATTAGTTTAAAGCAAAAGTTTAGTAAGTAAGATGGCCCCGGGTTTGATTCAAAAGAAGAAAAAAAAATTTCGACTTACCCACAAGATCCGGTTTTAAACAAGTCCCTAAAACTCTTGAGTGCATTTTTTTTACGTTTTGGGGACAAATTTTTATGCCCATTCAAAGGGGATTTAATTATTTTTTTTCAAAAAAATTTTTGATCAATTAAATTTAATCGCATGCAATAAAAAAAAAAAGAGCGATCAGGAGAAGAAGCCCCCGCAGGACATCCGCCAGGGCCCTCCAAAAGGGGGAAAATGCCCAAAAAGTGAATGTACCCCAAAAGGGGAGTAATGTTACAAAGTTTTAAAAGTCCCGGCCCGTGTTGAGGCGGGGCGTAAACTAGCTAATGGAACAGACTGCAAAAAGCAAACCAATCAGCAAAAAAAATTGTTAGATATAATAAAACCCAATTGCCCCCAGCACCCCCAAAGGGCAATCAACAACAACACAATCCCCAATCAAACGAAAAAGATGTATTTTTATTATTGGCTACTTGGGGTTGTTGGGGGGGGATTTTTAGCATAAAAAATTTCTAACGCCAAAATTTTAGCAGAAAAATTTTAAAAAACCCCCAAAACCCAGAAAAAGAAGAAAACCCAAATTTTCTCCCAAAAAAAGGCAACCTCCTGAGGGTAGCCCCTTTTTTATTTGGAATTTTTTTTAAGAACTAGATAAAGTAAAAGGGTTAAAAAACAAAAAAGTAAAAGTTAAAAAACAAAATAAAGTAAAATTAAAGGGTTAGTTAAAAAAAGTATTTTTTTAAATTTAAAGTGCAATTTAAATTCCCAAGAAAAAGAAACAAAAAATAAGTTTTTTTTTTAAAGTTCTAGTTAGGTTCTTAATTTAAATTTTCTTTTTTAGGTTTTAAAAAAAGTATAGTTAAGCCCAGTTGGGTTTTAAATAAGTACTAGTATTTCTTAAGTTAATTCTTGTTGGGTTTTTAAATTTAAGTACTAGTTAATTTTCCTTAAAGTTAAGTACTAGTTAATTTCAGTCAAGTTTTTTTTAAAGTTCCCCCAATTGTCCTAC
This sequence comes from Conus ventricosus, assembly GCA_018398815.1. Classification (NCBI taxonomy): domain Eukaryota; kingdom Metazoa; phylum Mollusca; class Gastropoda; order Neogastropoda; family Conidae; genus Conus; species Conus ventricosus. The sequence continues at coordinate 55,979,648 of CM031604.1, read as the reverse complement.
GGGAAAATGAAAACTCAGGACTACTTTAAGTTCTCTTTTTTTGTTAAGACTACGATTTCTTTTAACAGCATTGGGGGTTTTATTGATAAAGAGTAGAGCGAAAGTTTTAACATTTGTGTGATAAAATACTTTTTTTCCCCAAAAGAGATTGCTTGGTTGTCGTGAGAAAAATTTTTTTTTTTGGAAAACTTTTTTACTTATGCCTTTTACCTTTCTTCATTACAGAAGTCTGACTGGAAAAGCTATACATCTTTGCCCGCAAACCAACATATTTTTAAAAAAAATGTTCCATTAAGTTAAACCTTCATCTTTCCAATTACTTTCTTTTTTCCAGTTTAATGTAAAGGGGCTGTCTTTTGGGGTAAAACACAGTGTCCCTTTCCCTCCATCAGCTTTCCTTTACTAATTCTGTTTCTAAATCCTTTTAGAAGTCTATTTTGGAAAGTCCCCAGAATAAAATATCAGTGTCTGTGTAAAGTACTCTTTCTTCGGGGACAGGGGGTTTTTAAATATAGTACAGAAATTTTTAACATCAATAAAATTTGACGCATAACACGGTAAAGCCGATAAACGCCGGGTTGTCCAACTAAATTCCTTTTTTCTTCATCAAATGCCCAAACCCGGGGTGTCGTTAAATCCTTTTAAATCTTGATTTATTTAGAGGGCCAAAAATTAATTGCTTGGTTTTCCCTTTTTTAACTTTAAATTTTAAATCTTTGGCGTTTGTGCGTTTTTTCCCTGTTTTGCCCCAAAAAAACTGTTTTTTCATCAGTTTTTAAAAAATCCCTTTTTCCCGAAACATCAGTGGCCCGGGTTCTTAAAATAGTATTTTTCTTAAAAGTGTGGCACATTTAAAGGCTCTTTTCAAAACAAAAGGAAATTTTTGAACCCGCGTCAGGGGTTTTTAGCCGTGTCTTAAGTTTAAAAATGTAAAAAGTCTGTTAAAAAAAAAAACATACTTAGTTTTGTGGCGAAGATTTGGGAAAAAGTTTAGGGGGGTTCTGGGAGGGGGCCCTTTTTTTTCTTTCCCGCGGCTAGGGGGGGGAACGTTTTTGAAAAAATCGTGTATTCATAAGGGTATTCAAGTCTATTCAAAAAATAAAACCATATGTTTAAACTGACGTCCCAAAAATGTCCAACCCTTTAATTTCCCTTGAATATTATTTGTGCCATGCCCTTTTTGAAAATCTTTTAAAAATTAAAGTAATAAGCGGCTGGCTCATAGCCCCCTCCATACAGATTGTTGGGGTCTAAATACATTAGATAGTTTGGGTGGGGTTTTGTTGGTCATAAACAACTAAAATTTTTTTGTTTGCTTTTCAGTAAGGATTTAGGCCAAACTAATTACCTCCCCTGCCCGTCCCTTTAATCATCTAAGTGTGGGTTAAAACCGATAAAAAGTCAATCTTGATTTTTTGAAAACTTTAAGAAAGCATCCCCCCCGAAATTGGGGGGGAGGATGTTTTTGGATGAGTCTAAGTGGAAAGTTTCATGCAGTAGATTGGAATTCTGAAAAAACGTCTGTCAATTTTAAAAATCGTCCCGGCCAATTATTTCTGATCCTGATAATCGCCCCTTGTTTCACAGTGTAATTTTGTCCAGGCTTTTTGAGCGTATTTATAAACAGAAAAACAGTTTTTTCTTTCCCCTAAGACTAAAAAAAAAAGAAAGCGCCTTTAGGAGGGGAAACGAGTCTTTATCAAACCTATCCCCTGAGTTCAGTATTCATAAGGAAAAAAATCCCCTTTTCGCACTAAAATGGATCAAAATATTGTTTTTGTGATTGGAAAGTCTTGCAGAGTTCCGGGTAGTTTTATCCAAACTCCCCCCTCTTATGTTGGGGAGGTCATAAAAAGGGTAAACATTTAAGAGTAAAAGTCGGACTTTTCGAAGATTGGTTTCAAGCAGGTTTAACCCCCCTTATAAATTTAGATGTCACGCTTCATGATTTAAAATTTGAATTTGTTGCCTCGTAAGTTTTTGAAGAAGATAGGGGAGTTTTCCATTTTCTTAATCAAACCCTTTAAATTGAAGATTACAATTGTTGTGCGGAGCCCCTCTAAACCTTTTCCCGTAATTTAACGTGGTCTCTTTGCGTTGCCTAATTTTTCTCTGTTACCCTATCCCGGTGTGAGAGATCTTAAAATTCTTTGGGCTTTGGAGTCCCCAAAAAAATGTCCCGAAAGATTTATTTTTTTTGGGTAATGATTTTCAAAATTGTTTCTTTTGCTTTTTAAAAAATTACTAAACTGCATTGGGCCCCTTGTAAAACTCTGGTGTCGGTGTGTTTTGGCCCTCTGCCAAACAAAAATAAACCAAAAGAACAAACTATGGGGGGTTAAAAAAAGGTTTTTTTTTTGTTCTTGCTGTTGTGGGCCGTAGTATGTGGCAAATTGATTCAAAGTTTAGCATAAAAAAATTATGGGTCTTTTGCATTTTGTTAATTTTTTAAAGGGTAACTTTTTTCCCGGTTTATTTTGTGGGTTTAGTTTTGCGTCCCAAAAAAACTTTTACAATGATTTTTTTGACTGGCGGGCTTTTTTTTTTCTTTTTTTTTGGATTCTAACCCCAAAAACTTTCTACAAAAGCCCCCGGGTTTAAAAATTTTCTTTTGTGTTAAGCCTTTAATTTTGCATTTTTCTATTTAAACTTTGACTCTTTGTTTCTATCTGCAAACATTACAATTAAAATGTTTGTCAATGGTTCACCTAAAGTGGGAGCCCTTTTTTTGGGGGAAAAACCCTTTGAGGGACTAGATTGTTTTTACTTCAGACCATTCGTATACGTTTTTGGTGGGTTGTTTGTTTTGCTCTTTTAAAAATGGATTTTTTGTTTTTTACCACTGGGGAAAAGGGTTTGTTATTAAAGGTTTAAATTCTTGGGTTTTTTCTTCATAATTGGAAAATCTGTTGGGATGATTTTTTAAAAGGATGCAAGTGCGCTAAAACCCCAACCCCATAAAACACAGTTTTCAGAATTAGTATTTTTAAGGGCTGCACGTTTAACTCTAACTCTTTTGGGAGAGGGAAGGGAAGAATTTCCGACTATTGGATAGAAATTTGTTTTTTCTTAATCTTTTTTCAAGGTTCCCTTTAACCCCCAAACCCCCTTAAAATTAGCCTCCTCACCCTTTAAAATTTTAAAAAAGTGTAAGCATTATAAAACCCAGTCAGAGGTTTAAAGGGCGTGATAGGGTGTTTTCTTTTTTCGGCCCTTTTTGAAACCCAGGGCTGGGAAGTTTTTTTTCACAGGGGTTAAATAAACAATCAAAAACACCAACCCAAAACTTTTTTTGGGGGTCGCGTTTAAAAAGACTCTGGGGTTTTAGAGATATTCATGTCCCCGTTTTTATGAACAAATTTTTTGGGGGTTAAAAGAGGGCCCTTTTTCCCCCTCACTAAAAAATATTGCTTATTTTTTTGTCACTCTTTAAATTTAAAAATTTTTTCCTTTGTATATTTTTCTGTCCCCGGGTTTTCTTTGGTCGTCATTTTTTTAAAAAAGGGCCCAAATAAAAAGAAATCCCAAAAAATAAAAAGGATATAAAAGGGAAATAAACCCCGCTTTTTATTTTTCACCTAATTTGGAAAACTTCAAAACATTTAACCTTTCAAAAAACGTCTGCCAGCTTTTTTCTTTTTTTTGAAACCTACAGTCAATGGTTTTATCACTTTGATTTTCTTTTGTTAAATAGTTAAAACTATGATTTTTATTATATTGTTTACTTTATTTCAAAAATAATTCAAAAAAAAAAATTTTAAAAAAGTTTAAAAGCTTTCATTGCCCTTTGTTAAATAGTTTATTACAATTCTTTTTTAAAAACAAACAATAAGTTCGGAAACCTTTTTTTAAATTTTAAAAAAAATAAAAAAAATAATTTAAAATTTAAAGTTAATTTTTTGGGCTTTTCTAATCGAAAAATTTTTTTTTTATTAAAGCAAATAGTTAACCCCCAAGGACAAGTAGAAACAGTCCCAAATTTAAAATTCTTGTAAGCCCATTTATAATAAATGGGGGAAACAAATTTTTTGGCCCCAACCTGCCAAGAAACTTTTATTTCATGATAGCCTTTTCCCGCTTTTTTGGTTAAAATTTTTTTGAATTTAAAAAGGGTCAGTTAAATTTAGGGGTTTTAAAACTCTCCCTTTAACCTTTTTTTAGGCCCCTTCCCAAAAAAACTGGAAATAATTAGTAGTTTTTTTCCCTTTTGGCTTCTTTTTTAAAAAATAGAAAAAATTATAAATTTAAAAAAATTAAAAAAATCGCCGAACTCTCAAACCTCTCTCTGTCCTTTTCCCCCCCTCCAAACCCCCCTCCCCTTCCCCCCTCCCTCCCCCACAAACGCGCCTTTAAAAAACATGGGTTTTTTGGTGAGAGGGAAAAAAAAAATAAATTAAACCCTTCGGGTTTATGAAGAATATTGAAAGCTGTAACGCCCCGGGGGTATGCCCCCACTTATGTGAATTTTTTGGGGGAGAATCAGTACTCATTGCCAAATTTTTTAACGAAGAAAATTTCTTGAGTGACTTGGTCATTTGCACCTCGTTGCTCTTACTTTTTTTGTAAGATCGCGTAGGAGACTCATCCATTCTAAATTCTAACCAGCTCGATTTATTATTCCAATTTATATTACACATTCGCGCTCACAAATGTTGTTTCGATTCATCATTTTTATTGTATTCACTAAGGTAGCGCATGCGTGCTCACAAATGTTGTTTTCGATTTCATCATGTTAATGAGGTTACCCACATGCGCAGTGGAAAAAGTTGTCACGCTATTTCCGGTGAACAAAATTTTCAGAAGCAAAATTAGGTCAACTCACTCGCGAAAAATGTTTTTCACAGAAGACAGTGACAGAAATTTCGACTGCGCATGTCTCGACTAGTTTTTTGAAGCAGACGACGCCTCGGGCCTGCGATCAATATCAGCTCGCTACCTGCCTACGCTGGCGGGAATCAACGGTGGTAGTGGAGGTTGTATCAATATTAGACAGCCGGTGAGAATGCAGGCCAGTCATTCAGTCCTGCCGGCTTTAATTGTCTTGGGGTGATTAAGTCTGTAAACCTTTTTTTTGGTTAATTTTTTTTACCCATTTTGGTTTTAACTGATCGTGTGTTTGTTTTCAATGTTCTGTTTAATTGCATTAGTGTCTACCTGTTGTGAAGAAAAAGTCTTCTCCACTCCTTTTGAATTTCAATTTTTTGTCGTCTGTAATCATCACCACAGCCATAAGCTTCTGAAATCTTCGTCTGTAATGTTTCATCCTGTAGTGATTTGCTTATTCTTAATTTTAATGAACAAATTTTGCTGATGCTGGGGCAAACAATGCAGTGTGCTTTTGTAATTTGGGATTTAAATTTTTTTTTTAAAACACACTTACAATCATAGACACGGCGCCAAACCTAACCCAAGGCCCCTTAATGCTAAAGAAGCTGCGCCCCAACCCCGGTGGCTAAAACAGCAATGCCAGACCCAGCACTTACACGCTAGCTACAGCTGATGAGCTAGTAATTACATAAGAAAGAGTATTTAAAGCTTTAGCATATTTTTTTCAAAAACTCTATACTTATCCAATCACTTTCTTTTTCTTTTTGAAGTTCAGTTATTGTTTTAACCTAAACGTTGAACCTCCATTTTTTAAATAAGATTATTTTTATTAATTAATCTTATATATATCTTCTAGAAAATCCTTCTGGTAACACTTCATCAACAGAGAAAACGCAATAAAATCAACATACTAATGAAATATAAAGTCAAGTACTGTTATTGTCTTTGTCAACCATTATAGTAACCTTGTCAGATGATGCAAGGTGTTTATTTCATCTCGTTTTTAGTAATAACAATAACGGCTAAAAGGCATCCAAGTTTTCAGCCTTTATTTGTATGCCTCTAATAAAGGCATGTCTGGCAAACTAGTATCGCCCTCCCTCGAGTAATAAATAAGCGAAAAATCATCGTCATTTCCCTTTAGGTATTGATTCTAGTTTTGGGATAAATTCTAAGCCGACAGTGTCACCCCCCACTTCAGCTAAGGACTTCTTCTCTGTAGCATATATTCAGAACCCCGCTTAGTTATTTCAATCTGTTTTTTTCTGTTGTTTTCCTGGAACTAGCTAACAAGAAAGGGCCTGCATTTAAGGCTTTTCTAAAATTGTTGTTCAAACATAAGTATACTTTGGGGCTTTGTATGTTCAAACTTTAAATTCCAATCAATTTCAGGAAGCAACCCCCAAAGCATTCTCTCTTTTATGAAGTTTGTATTCACGTTTGCCAAAATCGTTTCGCCCTTAAATTTCTTATCTCTTCTAGGGTAGGATACTGCTGTCTTTTTTTTGTCTTCAATTTCTGTTCGTTTTGTAAACCCCGTCATCTGTAAACTCAAACCATAAACATTTCCTGGCACTCCTATTAGATCAAACTCGGTTGTGTCTGCTGGGTCCTTTAGCTCTACTGCAGTGCATTTAGGACTAGCGGCGCTTTTGATTCTGGCCCCCGAGACTTCTTTTTTTAATTTTAAATTAATAATAAACAATTTTTTAAGGCAATCAATAATAAACAATCTCAATAAACAAACGTATTGAACGGGGGGATCATTTCCCAAAGCATAGCTTAGCGTGCTTAGATTTTTCTAACTGCTTTTTTTATTTTTTTTAGTTCATCTTTGTCTCTTATTAATAATTTTCATTTAAACATTCTTCAAAACTATTTTTTGTCCTTGGGTAAAATAATACAACCGATTTTAACTGCGATCTAAAGTCTTTTAAGACGCATTGTATTTTTGAGTTAAGAGCCACACAGAAACAAAGGGCGTGGCGCCCACTAAAGGCTACTTTGACAGAGTTTTTCTTTTTTTTAACAATGTCTCGTTCACTGAACTCATCAATAATAAACAGTGTTTCAGTTCCCTCAAATAGTCTATAGAATGTTCTAAACAGTCGCTTAGCTTGTCGCTAGGATCAACTAAAAATATATTATCGTCTGTCCAAAAAAACCCTTCCTTTCTTGTAAGACTTGTTGTGCTTAAGGGTTGTGCAGAATTAACAATGTGCTCGTAATGAAACCTATATATTTTTGTAACAAATCAAGTACGAAACAGTTTTCCCACACCCAGTAATCCCGCAGATAAGAGAACAGTGCGGATCTTTTGGCAGAAACTTCAAGCTATCCATCTGTTTTTTTTTAGAATATTTTTTTCTGCATTTAATAAGCCCCCTCTTTTTGCCTTTTTCCCTTTAATGTTTAACTGGGCATCAAAAAACCATAAAAACATGCATTTTTATTGGGGCGTCTCCGTCTGCATTCTTGCGAAAATTTTTTGTATACCATCTTGTCCTACCTTTCTCCACTTCCAAACCCAAACTGTTGTCAAATGTGGGTCTAAAATCCACCACAGCCCATATTTACTTATTTAAGTAGTCTTCGAGTCTTACATCAAAAGGCGAAGTTTTTTTTTCAACACATCAACGCAGGATCTCTTTGCCTACCACCAGCGAACAACTTTCTTATTTCATCAAAGTGTTGGTGAGGGAAAAGACCACGACCCGAATACACTGATCAACTTGCCATTTATTACACAGTCAACCTTCTCAATTTTTGGGTTATAAACGCTTCTGATTCTCTCTGAAAAGGGTTGTTTCTTCAGTAAACAAGAACAAAATTCCTTTAAAGACTTCAGAGACTGGGTTTAGATGTATGTTCCAGAGAGTCTCCTTGTTTCTATTTCTGTAATGAGTGTAAACTCTTTCATAATAAATAACTGTTTTATTTTATACTGGGTAAGATTGTTCTTGCCAGTCCAGGTTAGTAACAACATCAACTCAAGAGAAATCGCTGACTGTGTATGTAGCTAAAGGTCTTCAGACAGAACGACAGAACCGAGGGTTAAATGTCAGTTCATAAGTAAGTTTTTCTTTAGTGCGCCTTGGTAATATGGCATATGCGTCTTAACAACTCAAAATCTAGAGGGATGCAAACTGTTGCCAAATGCTTCTGCTACTTGCCTCATCTTTAACATCAATCTTGCATCTCCCGCTTTAAGCCTGTGCTTGAGCCCTTTTGGGGTTTGTATTCCTTGATAAACTTTTTCTTTCTTTCTTTTTAGGGAGCCATAATCAGAATAGAGGCAAAATGTCTGCCTCTCTTTTAAAAAGGCTTCTTTACCCCTCCATTTGATTACTATATGATTAACGATAGCCCTGCCTAAATTAGCAACAACAGTGCATTAGATCTTTCCGATGTAATATCTATTTTAAATGATAGTTTAGCAGTGCCTGGCATTATAACATCGTCAGCGCCAAGACAGGGAACTTGACTGTTAAAGTTTGTTCAGGCTGAACTGTTGAGGATATTTACACTAATTACAGTCTGCCTTATACCTTTTACGCCATGGGGTTCCTTCTCTTTTCTAATGGGTCGAGGTCACAACCGTATGAGTTCATTTTTATAAAACAAAAAAGAATATAAATAAAAAAATGGATAAGATTTTTACGCAAATTTATCCTATTGAAGAAGAAGAAGAAGACGAAGAACTAGGCCCCCCATTGCAAGAAGACTTGAAGGAGCGGGGGCTTACTAAACCCAGCCAACGTCAAGAACTATTGCGACAGCGAATTCAATCATTCTATAGAAGCATAGGCGAGAGCTACCAAAGTATTGATCCTAACATTTTGAGGGAAATTATGGGGATTTGCATATAAGAACTGGTGCAGGGCCGTGTAAAAGTAAATTCAACGCAAAACCCAAACAAGTTTTTAAAACTAAGCACAATTAGGCGAAAACTCCCTATTGCTAAGGTAAACAATTAAACCTTTTAGAGCTTAGAGCCGAAGCCGTTATCGTTTACAGAACTTGGGCAAAAATTGCCAACACAATCTAAAATACAAAACATACCTCTTCCCAAAATTTAACTCAGAAGCAGATGAACTAATAGCAAAATTGAAACGAGTTTTAATAGGAGACAGTCAGAGAAACATTAGAAACAATTGATGATTCTCCATTGCCTATGCGCGACATCCGGGGTCTTAAGGCCGCTTTTACAACAATAAGAAAAAGAACTAATGCACAGCACGGCAAAACTTAGTAAGATTAGAGAGAGAGATAGAAGAAGAAAAAATAAACTCGCTGATGCAGATGATAACAATTTAGGGGGAGAAGAAAAGGGTAGATACAGCAGAAAATACAGGGGTTAATGGGTGAAAAGGAAGGGCAGTTAAACGTGATTTCTATTCTCAGAGGAAATCTAGAATCACAAACAACCAGATTCAAAGAAACTATAAACAAAATTTCTTCATGAAAACACTACGTTAGTTGAAAGAATAAGGGTTCTGTTCAGGAACAGGGATACAATAGTTATATATTAACAGCTGTTGGGTTTTCTATCTCAAAACTCGTTTATGCTTTAACCGGCATGCACCAACAGGGGCCCGTAGCGCCTCCAACACCCCAGCCTGGTAAAAGTTGGATTAGAAAACAATTGCATCATCTGCAAACTTATTAAAGAAGTTAGCTGCTAAAGCGCTTGAATGACGAACAAGGCAATCAAAAAACTCATATAACAATACCTGATGGTTACTACAACTTTTGTTCTTTAAAAGAAGTACTTAGCGAATATGGTATATTGTTAACAATTAACGAGGCTAACCTCAGAATTACTGTAAATTTTCCACTAGAAGAAAGAAGAGAGTATACTTTCCCTAAAGGACTGGCTCGAATTTTAGG
>CM031604.1:55949931-55957431 GCA_018398815.1 Conus ventricosus | reverse complement strand
ACAGGCGACCCATTTTCTGTTGTTTCTTGTTCTGTCTTTTCTTGTCCTTTTATTGTTCATAGCGGCCATTCGATATCGTCTTTCTGTTTTACGTTTATTATTTTGTTCTTCTTTGTCAGATAATGAAGTATCCATTTCTTTTTGATTATTCTGTTACCCTTTTATCGTCTTTGGTAATTGATGACATACTTGTGTTCATTTTATTCGTCTCCCTTGCTTCTCCTTTGATAATGGAACTGGGTACACGTTCTCCTTCATTTCTTTTCCTTTGCTTTTCTTCTTGCATATAAAGTGCTCGATTTTTGTTCTTTCTTTTTTCTTTTCTTTTCTTTTTTTTTTTTTTTTTTTTTGCAATGTCTTTTCCTTTTCCCTTTCGTTTGATGGTTTCCGGAGTATTCCTTCTTCTTTTTCTTCTTCTCCCTACTCATCATCATCATCATCATCATCATCATCATCATCATCATCGTCATCGTCGTCATCTTCTTCTTCTCCTTCTTCTTCTTCTTCTTCTTCTTCTTCTTTTCTTTTCTTCTTCTTCTTCTTCTTCTTCTTTTCTTTTCTTCTTCTTCTTCTTCTTCTTCTTCTTCTTCTTCTTCTTTTTCTTTTCTCCATTTTGTCTTCTGCCCCTTTTATTCCTCTGACAGTAAACAGGGAATTCTTTTTTTTGTGTGTGTGTGGTTATTTCGTATCTTTTGTAGTAAATGGGGTTTTTCGATTACTTGTTTTTCTTCTTCTTTTCCCCCTTTCTTCTCCTGTGATAGTCAACCCTTTCAACACCATCTGATATGGAGTCCCAGCATTTCCCCTTTCTTCTCCTGTGATAGTCAACCCTTTCAACACCATCTGATATGGAGTCCCAGCATTTCCCCTTTCTTCTCCTGTGATAGTCAACCCTTTCAACACCATCTGATATGGAGTCCCAGCATTTCCCCTTTCTTCTCCTGTGATAGTCAACCCTTTCAACACCATCTGATATGGAGTCCCAGCATTTCCCCCTTTCTTCTCCTGTGATAGTCAACCCTTTCAACACCATCTGATATGGAGTCCCAGCATTTCCCCCTTTCTTCTCCTGTGATAGTCAACCCTTTCAACACCATCTGATATGGAGTCCCAGCATTTCCTAATAGCAGTTCACTTCAAGTCACTCTCTTGAAATGTTGAAAATTTGACCCTTTCTGAATCAATTCTCTCGCGATCTTTTGTGTGAGAAAGAAAAATGCGTGCACCTTCAAAGCGCGCAAGATCTGTTTGTTTGTTTGTGTGTTTGTTTGTGATTTGTTTGTATGTTTTATCTGTTCATGGGCCTGAAAACAAAAGGAACTGTAGCAGTCCCTTAGGTTGATCTGTAGATCTAACGTTTGATTCACTTCAGCTTTGATACAAAGAAGTCATTTTTAAAGGAGGGACAAGAGGTCAGAGAGTGAATACTTTTAAGGCACTGCTCTTACTCCCCTCTTCATGCTCTATGGACAGTATCTCCTTCTGATTGGTCTTCAATCCATGCGCCATTTGCATTCTCCTTGACGTCGCTTGAGGGGGTGGAGGATTTCGATTTGCTCGGCTGATCAAAGAGCCGTGATTGCGATAAGACGAGGGTAAAAAGATAGTGTCTTATTTCCTGAATCACCGTACAGAGGATATTGGGTCCGGCATTCGGGTCGACGGAATTCCCTCGGGGAAGTTTTAGTGACGAGCTTGCTGGAGAAGACTGGGTGATGAATTGATGTATTACAAGCATCTGTCTCTCTCCCTCCCTTCCTCCCATCCTCCTCCCCCACCCTCCCACTACCCCAGCCGAATCACGTGTAAGTTCTCTCAACAGACAAGTAGACCCACACACGTTTTGATATATATATATATATATATATAAAATTAGAGTCAAAACGCCACTCAGAATGCCGAAAGTGCTCAACCAAGCAGGGAGCGACATACCAGTTTAAAACAAGGTTTTAAAATGAAAAAGGTAAGACCTACAAGCTTGTAGGGTATACCCTGAGGAGAGCGCTTTTAGCTTGAAACAAGCTTGTAGGTCTTACCTTTTTCATTTTAAAACCTTGTTTTAAACTGGTATATATATATATATATATATATATATATATATATATATATATATATATATATATATATATATATATATATATATATATATATAAAGTACAGAGATATGAATAATAAAAGAAATGCTTCTTGGCAAGATGTCTATTTACGAACGTAAACTTGCAACAACAAAAATGTGAACGCCAGACTTACCTGCTTTTTGAGATATATTTGTCTTTCAGACGATAAAATTGCAGACTATAATGTAATGTCACTACGCAAAATGAATACCCTTTAAGGCAAAATGATCACATAATTAAAAAACTGTGCAAGATATCATGTACCACATTTACAAAATAAAAGCTCTTTTCAATTCTTTGGAAATAGCTTTTAATTATGACCCAAATACTCAAAATCAAGATAATAAATGTGGGTCTTACAAATGACAAATTACGTATGTTGGTTGCCCTTACATATAGCATATATGTGGCTCTTACATATGGCAAATTACATATATCAGTGGCCAAGCTTTTGTTTTGGTACCATCGCCCACTCATGTTCACAGATTTTTTTTTTTTTTTTTTTTTTTTTTTTTGTTGCTGTCCCATCCTCTGCGCCCACTACAGAGGCAGTGCACCCACGCCGCTCATTCCGACACCCCATCCACAGCCACAGCCCGGTCGGCCCCGCCGCAGCCCCGGACCAACAATCCACAGGGAACAGTCAATGTCAAGTCGTCAAGAGGCAACCCACCGGAGGAGACACTGCGCTGCTGCCGAGTCACTTCGGTGGTGTTCAGTGGCGCCTGTTCTGATCTAACATACGCAGGACACCACCTACTAAGCCCCCTACTGACGACAATAATTGCTTAGTCGCGGAGCCGGCGTGAGTGAGCTCTCCCTCCGGAGGGCGCCACCACGTCCGTCCAACGACAGCCCCGATGGACTCGCCGATACCGGTGACCTCGACGGAACCAAACCAAGGCCACAGACGTGGAGAGGACATCGAAATTGAGGTCACCATGAGAGCAGGGCATGAAGGGTCACTGAATCTGAGACTTTTTTTTTTAATGCTGATCGATGATAATGAGGATGATTAAGATGATGCTACGGATTTCCATTTTCGGTCTGAGACTACATGACAGGGCTGTACTCTACGCTTCCTTTCATAATATATCCTGGCGTCAACCAGGCCCGAGATATACAGGCACCTGCAGTGTTGGTCAGGAAATTTGAGCAACACTCTCAGAAACGCATCCATTAAGTGGATGAAACTCGACTGTGTGGTCCCAGTCTTCCCAACTGAGTCCGCAGCAACTCAACTCTGGGTAGGAGCGGTCGGGGCAGAAAAAACCCACATGACTTCTGATGGGATTCGAACCCACGACCTCCCAGCCGGGAGTCCGCGACGCTAACCACTTCGCCACGGCGGCTGGTATGTTCACAGATTTAGACGCTTGTACAGTGATTTCATTTACTGAAAGTATGTTTTGGGACGTGCATGTGTGTGTTTATATGAATTATATTGACCACTTTCTTTTCTCTTTTTGTACTATGTATTTGTTTGCACCATAGGACGTTCTTCAAGAAATTAAGGCTTCAAACTGGTTTGGAGGAGGGGAGGGGGGAGGGCGTAATCTGATTCACCTCCTTTCCGTATTTTATACGCTTTCTCTTTGATGCAAACACACACACACACACACACACACACACACACACACACACACACACACACACACATACACACACACACACACACGCACGCACGCACGCACGTACGCACGCACGCACGCACGCATGCACGCACACAAGCACGCACGCACGCACACACATATGCACACATTTTTTGTGCGGGAACGAGAAATGAAATGGTCGATTTTTCTTTTTACTTACAAGGTGCCCTTATTCCCGCCTTCATGCAACATGAATAGTAACTCTTCTAACTGGTCTTCAATCTATGCGCAGTTTTCACTCTCCTTTTAACGTCGCTTGAGGGACGGGGGCCTTCGATCTGCTGCTCTGATCAAAGAGCCCTGATTCTGGTAAGATGAGGGTAAAAAGACAGTGTCTTATTTCCCGAATCACCGTACAGAGGATATTGGGCCCGGCTTTCGGGTCGAGGGAATCCCCTGGGGACATTTAATAACGAGCTTGTGGAAGAAGAAAAGGACTATTTCAGACAGGTTGACACATCGATATAATATTACAAGCACCTGCCTCTTTCTTTCTGATTCTCTCTCTCTCTTTCTCTCTCTCTCTCTCTCTCTCTCTCTCTCTCTCTCTCTCTCTCTCTCTCTCTCTCTCTCTCTGATTATCTGTCTGTCTTTCTTTCTTCCTTTCTCCTGTACGAGTTTGCTTTTGATGTGTGTCAGCATTTTTTTTTCAAACCATTTTCATGTGAGGGCATGAGTAAAGAAACTTCCCACCTACCCAGTTACATTTGAAATAAAACTTCATTCACGGATTCAAACTTTATTCTCTCTCTCTCTCTCTCTCTCTCTCTCTCTCTCCTCTCTCTCTCTCTCTCTCTCTTTCTTCTCTCTCTCTCTCTCTCTCTCCTCTCTCTCTCTCTCTCTCTCTCTCTCTCTTCTCTCTCTCGGACTTGATGTCCCCTATTTTCTTATTCTTAAACATATCTGTATCTATCTATCTATCTATCTATCTATTTATGCATCTATCTATGTATCTATCTATCTATCTATCTTTTCTCACTCTGTGTGTGTGTGTGTGTGTGTGTGTGTCTCTCTCTCTCTCTCTCTCTCTCTCTGACTTGATGCCGCTATTTTCTTCCTCTTAAATATATATATATATATATATATATATATATATATATATATATATATATATATATATATATATATATATATATATATATCTCTCTCTCTCTCTCTCTCTCTCTCTCTCTCTCTCTCCTCTCTCTCTCTCTCTCTCTCTCTACCCGACTTGATCTCCCCTACTTCCATCTTCTTAAATACTCTCTCTCTCTCTCTCTCTCTCCTCCCCCTCCCCCCCCCCCCCCCCCCTCTCTCTCTCTCTCTCCTCTCTCTCTCACTCTCTCAGACTTAATTTCATCTATTTCTCTCTTTTTACAGGCCCGCTATTTTGTTCAAGCAATAAACTAACAGTTTTTACACCCAAAGGTAACAATTTACAATCGTCGTTTTACGTAGAGTTGTCTTTTTACGGGGTATGTTTCAACGCTTTCTGTCGTTATGCAACAAATGCTGCATAAACTGGAATAGCGACAAGAGGTGGAAACAGCTACTGCGACAGAAAGCGTTGTAGCCCTGCAGTTATTTGTCTGAAAGGAGGAAATTCAATCCGCTTTCATTGTGAATTGTGAACATCTGATTCATGTACGACTTTGGCTGAAAGGCCACATTCGTTTTCATTTCTTAACTTTTTTTCCGTCTCGTTTTCGTTCGTACTCAGAGTGTTGTTGATGAGCACGTCTCTTTGATCATAACACGCGTCAAATCAGATGTCCTGCCTGCCCAACTCACCCAAGATACACTAGATGCAAAGTGCGAGAGAGGTAATATACAAAACACAGGCCTCAACTTAAACTCAAGAGAGAAAAACCACAACACAGTTACATATTGTTAATAACATCCTGACCACATTCTTTCCGAAAGTTGGCCCAAGATGAAAACAGTGGAGCTTCTGTTTGGAAAGCTCCACATCAACCCACTAAGCCATGTTTACTTAGTGAGGAACCCTCTCTTCCAGTACTTATATCAAGCAAGCATTTTGCGAATATTGGAAACAAACTCACAACAGGATACGTGTTTCTGACTGTGTCATTTTGCAAAAAAAAATTCTCACACCAAAGAGCATAACAACGAAGGGTTTTTTTGTTATCTGTTTTTTTCCTACTCATGAAGTATGTTCATGTCTATCATCTTAAGAAAATAAAAACTCAGATGGGTTCGAAGAAATCAGGCCCATAATGTCTGTACAATACATTGCATATTCCTTTACATGTGTCATTAATTTTTGTTTATTAAAAAACAAACTATTTTCCCCAAGCATTTAAACACTCAATTATTATTTCTTTGTATGAAAAGGGGGAACGTAAAGGAGGAAAACAATGTCAGACCAATTTCGCTGCTATCTTCTATCTCCAAACCATTGTCTGCTGATGAACTTCGCAATACGCTATTCATGATACCAACAAAAGAAATCATCACTTAAACTGCTAGTATGAAATCGATAGAAAGCTAGCGTGATTCAAACGACACACTTGTTCATACTATGACAGTGTATGTGAAAGCGTGCACGCGAAAAAATGACGAAAGTTGAAAGTAACAAAACTATGGAAAAAAAATGTCAGTGTAACTGCAATCGTTTATATGCGTGACGAGAAATACAGAAAGAATCCCTTCCACATAAACGTAGGATAATCAAGCAAGACATAAATGATTAATTATAAGGCAATTAAAATCGCTGAAAATCTTTCCTGAGATGACCAAATCAAAAAAACAAAATCATTCGAACAGGTATTGCGTAACGTGTTCTAGAAGTCACAGATGAAGCATTTCTGGAAGAGCGTTTCAGACGTGTGCCTAATTTCGCTGGTTTGGACTACATTTCGCTCACACTACTGTTTGGGGGTAAAATGCACCACGTCCTCTCTGAAACCATTTTGTGGTTTGCAGAAACGAGCCCTTAAGATGATAAACTGTCACAAAGCCACCTGATTCTTCTATACATGATATATTTCAACATCCTATAGTACTGTCTCTTTTGTTCATGTCCCGGCATACTATCTCAATCCTTACGCCCAAAGTTATTCACGCTGCATACCCACAATATCTTAAAGTCAACGGCTCATTTGTAACACCGTCATGAATGGCTCAGACTTAATTGCCACCAAAATCAAACTTGGATCTATTCAAAACAAGTTTCTCTTTTAACAGCAGCAAAGAATGGAACATGCTTCCAGCAAGACACCAAAACATTCTGGCTCTATCAGCATTCTGAAATGAAATACAGTTGCTTCTGTTTGATCAAATACGCGTGATTGAGCTGCCCGCACAAGCCGGTTAAAAACAAACAAAACCCTATAATTATCGCAAATGGATGTGATACTAAATGATCTTAATCATCTGTTCAATGATCTAGGTGATGTGCATGTAGACGATAGAATGAATGAATGAACTTGAAGTAAGTGTGTGTGTGTGTGTGTGTGTGTGTGTGTGTGTGTGTGTGTGTGTGTGTGTGTGTGTGTGTGTGTGTGTGTGTGTGTGTGTGTGTGTGTGCGTGCGTGTGTGTGTTGTTGTTGTTCATGCGTGTGCTGTTCATGTGCACTACGTGAATCTTTGTTCACGCGTGTGGATGCGAATTACGTGCATGCATACATGCACGAGTGCACGTGTTTGCGCACGCGTACGAGCCAACCCTCAAGTGAGCGGCTGATCAATCCTTAACCCCAGTAACAACTTTTCTCTACTATCGCGTGATA
>CM031604.1:55937431-55939931 GCA_018398815.1 Conus ventricosus | reverse complement strand
ACAAATTACATGTTATTCAGTACATGATTTGTAAATATCAACCTTGTGCTTAATATGCGTTAGTAAAGTATTTCAGTTGTAAATTCTCTCTCTCTCTCTCTCTCCTCTCATCTCTCCCTCCTCTCTCCTCTCTTCTCCTCTCACACACACACACACACACACACACACACACACACACACACACACACACACACACAACACACACACACACACACACACACACACACACACACACACCACATGCGGAGAGAGAGAGAGAGAAAGAGAGAGAGAGAGAGAGAAGAGAGAGAGAGAGAAGAGAGGAGAGAGAGAGACAGAGACAGAGACAGAGAGAGAGAAGAGAACGCGAGAGGGGGTGAGTTTTTTCAAAATTGGAAGCCATGTTTTTAGCTTCAAACGCTATAGGCGATTTGTTGCTCAGTTTCGTTGTTTTATGTTGTAGATATTCTTTTCCTGAACGTTTTCAACGTTGTCTGGAGTTGAACGCGCGCGGGTGTGACAACATTCTCCCAAAGGGAGAAAATCGGATCCACCCTTTGTTTAAAAGGTTTGAAATCGTAGTGTTGCTGATGCGGTAGGGGAAAAAAACAGCAACAAGAAACGAACACACACACACACACGGAAGAGATGGATGAAGGAGAAATGGAGAGGAGTGTCGAGTGAGTTGAAAGCTAATGGGAGTGGGCAAGTCCTCTGTGGACAAAAGAAACTTTATCAAAGGATTTTTTAGAACAGCAACAAGAACCGGAAACAAAATCGCCAGCCTTTTACGCTGGCTGACAATGTGTATTTTCTGTATTTTCTTTCTGCCTCTTTATTCTCTCGCTGCTTTTCTTGTTCTATTCTTCTCTTTGTCTGTAACCGCCTTTCTCTTGTTCATCGTTTTAACATCATCATCATCATCATCATCATCATCATCATCATCATCATTACCATCATCATCATCGTCTGCCCCTCCTAAGACGTGTCGTTTAAGTCTGCTCCAGGAGAGTTCTGTCAAGTCAAGCAACAGGTTTGTTGTTTATCTCAGCATGTATACTATATGCGGCATTTAACAAACAGAGTGAGTTCAAGTGGAACACAGGTTGTTTCTTTTCTCCTAACAGGAAATCGATGGCCTGACCAGACACAGACACACACACACACACACACACACAACACACACACACACACACACACACACACACCACACACAGGAAGAGATGGATGAAGGAGAAATGGAGAGGAGTGTCGAGTGAGGTTGAAAGCTAATGGAGTGGGCAAGTCCTCTGTGGACAAAAGAAACTTTATCAAAGGATTTTCTAGAACAGCAACAAGAACCGAAACAAAATCGCCAGCCTTTTTACGCTGGCTGACAATGTGTATTTTCTGTATTTTCTGCCTCCTTATCTCTCTCGCTGCTTGTTCTTGTTCTATTCTTCTCTTTGTCTCTAACCGCCTTTCTCTTGTTCATCGTTTTAAACATCATCATCATCATCATCATCATCATCATCATCATTACCATCATCATCATCGTCTGCCCCTCCTAAGACGTGTCGTTTAAGTCTGCTCCAGGAGAGTTCTGTCAAGTCAAGCAACAGGTTTGTTGTTTATCTCAGCATGTATACTATATGCGGCATTTAACAACACAGAGTGAGTTCACGTGGAACACAGGTTGTTTCTTTTCTCCTAACAGGAAATCGATGGCCTGACAGACACACACACACACACACACACACACACACACACGGAAGAGATGGATGAAGGAGAAATGGAGAGGAGTGTCGAGTGAGGTTGAAAGCTAATGGAGTGGGCAAGTCCTCTGTGGATAAAAGAAACTTTATCAAAGGATTTTCTAGAACAGCGACAAGAACCGGAAACAAAATATTCAGCCTTTTTTTTTGCTGGCTGACAATGCGATTTTCTGCAATTTCTGCCTCCTTATTCTCTCGCTGCTTGTTCTTGTTCTATTCTTCTCTTTGTCTCTAACCGCCTTTCTCTTGTTCATCGTTTTAACAACTACTATTCTATTACCATCAACACAACTGCTGCTGCTTCTGCTACAACTACTACCATTACTACTACTATTACTACTACTAGCCGCCACTGCTGCTGCCACTGCGGCTGCTACTGTTGCTGCTAACAAGACCTCTGATTTTACTACTGATGCTGCTACTGTTGCTATTGCATTTTCTACTGAATCAAGTATAATCAGTTTCTCTCGCTTTGTCGTCTCAGCTCCCTCTCACCCTATGCCCACCCCCCCCCCCCCCCAACCCCAACCCATCTCCACGTCTTTTTCATGGCCTTCAACCCTCTCTTTCTCAATATGATTTCAGCCTACCTTCACATAACGCCCTCTCTCCTCTCTCTCTCTCTCTCTCCCTCTCCTCCTCTCTCTCCACTCTCTTCCCCTACTTCTCTCTCTTTCTGTTCCCCTCTCTCTGTCTCTGTCTCTGCCTATCTTTTTTTCTTTCTCTTCTCTCTGTCTGTCTCTCTGTCCTCTCTCCCTGTCCTCTTC
>CM031604.1:55914931-55919931 GCA_018398815.1 Conus ventricosus | reverse complement strand
AGGTTTAAATATCACATTAAATCGATTCAATTTCATTTGTAGATCGCTCTTTTCTTTCCTTTTTTTTGTTGTGCTTTTCTTTATCCCCGACAATTTTTTTTTTGTCGAAAATTTCGTTTTCAGTTTAAATCACGGCCCCAAAACCCCCGGTCCTCCTTTTTTCCTCTCCCTTTTTTCCGTCTTTTCTCTAAAATCCATTTATTTTTGTTTAAAAACAAACTCAATTTTTTTTTTTTTGCTTCTCCTCCTTTTTTCTTTTTTCCCCTCTTTGGGCTTAAACGGGAAAATTCTCTCTCCCTTCCCCCCTTTTTTTTTTTGGGGGTCTTCTTCCCCTCTTTTCTCTCTCTCTTTTTTTTTGGCCCCACTTCTTCTTCTTTTTTCTCTCTCTCTCTCCTCTCTTCTCTCCCTTTTCCCTCTCTCTTCCTCTTTTTTCCCCTTTTTCCCCCCCTTTTTTGGTCCTTTAAAACCTTTTTTTTCCCCCCCCCCCAAAAAAAAAAAAAAAATTTTTTTCTTTCTTTCCTCTCCAAAAAAAATTCCCCCTTTTTTTTCCCCCTCTAAATTTCCCCTTTTTTTTTTATTTTTTTTTTTTCCCTCCTCCCCCTTTCCTTTTTTTCTTTTCTTTTTTTCCCACCCCCACCCCCCCCCTTTTGATCCTTTCCCTTTTTCTCTTTTCTTGGGGCTTTTCCAAAATTTTGCTGCCTTTTCCCTTTAATTTTGCCCCTTTCCCTTTTTTTTGTTCTCCCTTTCCTTTGGGGTTTTTCCTTTCATCATTTTTTAAATCCTTTTTTTTCCCCTTTTTTTTTTTTTTTTTTTCCCTTTTTTTTTTTCTTTCTTTTTTTCCTCCTCCCCCCCTTTCCCCCCCTCCCTTTTAACCCCTCCCTTTTTTGCTGCTTTGTAAAAAATTTTTTTTTTCTTTTTCCCCCCCCCCCCTTCAATTCTCCTTTCCCCCCCTTTTTCTCCTTCCCTCTAAAATGTCCCCCCTCTCTCTTTTTTTTAACTTTTTCAATTCCCCCCTTCCCTTTTCCCCCCTTCTTTTTTTGTCTGTCCATTCCCCCCAAAAAATTTTTTTTCTTCTTTTCCTTTTCCCTTTTTTTTAAAACCTTTTCCCCTTTTTTCCCTTTTTCCCTCTCTCCCCTTTTCTCTCCCCCCCTCTCCCTTTTTTCTCTCCCCCCTTCTCCCCTCCCCTGCCTTCTTTTTTTTTTTTTTTCCCCCCTTTTTTCCCCCTTTTTCCCTTTTGGTTTTTTTTTTTTCTCTCTCCCCCCCTTCCTTTTTTTCCCCCTTCTTTTGTTTTTTTTTCCTTCTTTTTTTTTTCTTTTTTTTTTTCCCCCCTTCTCCTCTTCCTTCTTTTCTTTCCCCTTTTCTCCCCCTTTCCTCCTTTCTCCCTCTCTCTCTCTCTTCTCTCTTTTTCTCTCTTTTTTTCTCTCTCTCTGTTTTTTTATTTTTCTTTTTTTTTTTTTATTTTTTTTTTTTTTTTTTTTTTTGTTTTTTTTTTTTTTTTTTTTTTTCTCTCTCCCCCCCTTCTTTTTTCTCTCTTTTCCCAAAAAATTTTTTTCCTTCCTTTTTTTCCCCTTTTCCCCTTCTTTCCCCTTTCCTTTTCCTTCCCCCCCCTCTCCCCCCCTCCCCTCCCCAAAATTTTTTTTTTTCTCCTTCCCCCTCTCCCCCCTTTCCCCTCGGAAATCTTTTTTCCTTTTTTTCCCCCACCTTTTATCTCCCCAAAACTTTTTTTTCCGGGGGGCGGCCCCCTTCTTTCTGCTTTTTTTTCCCCGTGGCGCTCCTCGGCCGCTCTCTCCCCCCTCCCCCCCCCCCCCTCTCTCTCTCTCCCCCTCCTCTCCTCTCCCGCTCCTCCTTCTCCTCCCCGTTTTTTTTTTCCCAAAATTCCCCCTTTTTCCTTCTTTTTTTTCCCCTTTTTCTTTTCCCTTCCTTTTTTTTTTTTTCCCCCAACTCCCCCCCCAAAAACCCCCTTTTTTTTTTTTCCCCCCTTTTTTCCCCCCCTTTCTTTTTGTTTCCTTTCTTTTTCTTTCTTTTTCCCCCCTTTTTCCCCCCCTCGTTAAAAAAATTTTAAAGAATTTTACTGAAATTTTTTTTAACGTTTTAAAAAAATTTTGGCCGCTCTTTTTTAAAAAAGCTTGCTTTTCGTTTTTTTCCGCTCTTTTTCCTTCTTCTTTCTCTTTTTCCTTTTCTGTTTTTTTTTCCCCTCCCTTTTGGGTTTCCTTCTTCTCTTCTTTTTCCCCGTCTCTCCCCCTTCTCCTCCCCTCTCCCCTCTCTCTCTCTCTCTCTTCCCCCTCTCCTCCTCCCCCTCTCCCTTCTCTTTCTTCTGTCTTTTTCCCCCCCTTTTTTTTTTCCCTTTTTTCTCCCTTTTCTTTTTTTGTTCTTTCTTTCTCTCTCCTCTCCCTCCCCCTTCCTCCTCTCTCCCCTCTCTCTCTTCCCCCTTTTCTTTCTTCTGGTCTGTCTGCCCCCTGTTCTCTTGTCTGTCTCGCCCCTTTTTACCCTTCCCCTTTCCCCCCCTTTCTTTCTCTTTCTCTCTTTTCCCCCCCTTTCTCTTCCCCTTTTCCCAAAGTAAAAAGAAGTCAAAAACTATCATTAATCGTCAATAAAGCCCATTTTGGGTTTTAAATATTCTCTCTCCTCCTCTCTCTCTCTTTCTCTTCTCTCCCTTCTCTCTCTTTTCCTCTCTCTCTCTCCTTCTCCTCCTCTCCTCTCTCCTTTCTCCTTTTTTGAAAGGGTTTTCCCCCCCTTTCCAAAGTTTTCATTTTTTATTTTTTCCCAAAAGGTTTCCTTCATC
Source organism: Conus ventricosus (assembly GCA_018398815.1). NCBI lineage: Eukaryota > Metazoa > Mollusca > Gastropoda > Neogastropoda > Conidae > Conus > Conus ventricosus. The sequence continues at coordinate 55,917,149 of CM031604.1, read as the reverse complement.
CAAACACCCTTTTTCCCCTTCGTTTTCTTTTTTCACCCCGCCCCCCCCCCCTTGACCCCCAAAGGCACAACAAAAACAACACATTCCCGACGCTGTCCCCCCGACCCCCGCTTCTCCCGTATTTTCCTTTTCCCTTGTTAGTTCTCAAAACGATGAGGGGGAAATCCGGGTTGGTGCCAGAACCCTCATCTCATATATATCCCTGTTCATCCCTCCCTGAGAGAAGAGAGAGAGAGAGGGGAGAGAGAGAGAGAGAGAGAGAGAGAGAGAGGGAAAGGGAGGGAGAGAGGGGGGGGAAAAATCGAGAGAGAAGGGGGGCAGAGAAGAGCAGGGGGAATGAAGAGGAGGAAGAAAAAGAAGAGAGAAGGAGAGGAAGGGGGGAAAGAAAGAAGGGTGAAAGAGAGAAGGAGGAGAGAGAAGAAGAGAGGAGAGAGAAGGGGGGGGGAGAAAGAAGAAAACAGAAGGGGAAGAGAGGACAAAAAAGAAGAGAAGGAGGAGGACGAAAAGACAGAGAAAGGGGGAGGGGGAGAGAGAGGAAAGAGGGGGGAAGAGGGGGGCAGGAGAGAGAGAGAGAGAGAGGAGAAAAGAGAGGAAGAGAGGAAGAGAGAGGAGAGGCCAGACAGACAGAGCAGGGACGAGGAGGACAGAGAGGAGACGAGAGAGTACGAAACAATATTTCAAAATTTTAAGAGGATAATAGATAAGCGAATGCTTTTTTACCACTAAGCCCTCTCAAAAAAGTTACGTTACGAATGTTCACAGGTAAAAGGGAAAACAAAATAAGAATTAAAAAAAAAGCATCAAAATCAAACTTTTTAAAAAAAAAAGATACAAAAACTACTTCGCCCTCTTTATCACAACACCAAAACACACCCAACCACACACAACACACCACACACACACACACACACACACACACAGAGCGAGCAAGCAACAGACAGACAGGAGAGACAAAGAGGAAAAGACAGGAGAGAAAGGGGAAAAAAAAAGAAAGCGAAGAAAAGAGAGAGAGGGTAGAAAGAGAGAGAAAAAGAGAAGAGAGAGAGAGAGAGAGGAGAGAGAGAAGAGAGGAAAGGAAAGGAGACAACAAAGACAGAGAGAGAAGGGGAGAAAGAGAGGGAGAATAAGAAAGAGGGGAGAGACAGAACAGAGACAAAAAAAGAAAGGAAAATAGAGAGGAGGACAAGAGGAGAGGACAGAAAAGACGACAACGACAGATAGACGCGGGGCGACAAAGCAGAGAGGAGAGAGAAACGGCCATGAATCCCTTTTTCCCCCCTGCAAGAACACGACGGCCAACAAACGGCTCTGCGTCGTCCTTCCCCTTGGTAAGGGCCACGTACGGCGTGGGCGTTTAACTCCACAAAAAAGGGGGGGAGCGAAAAGGGCAGAAACCCCCCCCCCCCCCCCCCCCCCCCCCCCCCCCCGAATCAATCGCCCCCACTACGATCCGTTTCGTCCTGACTCGGGCTTTTGCTCAGCTGTTGTTTTTTGGACTGCTTTTTCGTTGCTTTGTTGTTGTTTTTTTTGTTGTTGTTTATTGTGGTAATCCCCTCCTTCAGAGTAGTTTACCGTTTTTTCTTTGTTGTTCCCTTTGTTTTTTGTTTTATTCTAACCCCCCCTTCCTTCCCTGTAACGGTTTCTCATCTGTTTCTTCCGTTTTGCGGGCACCCTGTCTTGTCACAGGGGTATAAGTAAAAAAAAAAAAAAGAAAAAAAAAACCCCAAAAAAAACCCCAAGAACTTTTTTTTTTTTAAAAAAAACATTTTTTTTCTGTTAGTTTCTTACATTTCACGTCTTTTTTTTTTTAGATTGAAGTTGCTTTTTTTCTTTTTTTTTTTTTTTATCGAAACAATATTTATTTTCATCTATTAAAGTAGTTTTTTTTTTTTCGAACCGAAAAAAGAGATCGTTTTGGGTTCGAACCCTTTATAATTTTTCAGCAGAACATAAAAAAAAAACTGTCTCCGGAGTGTGCTCTCTGCACTTATTTTGTTTGAAACCGTAAAATTCCAAATTTCACTTTGAAAACCCCTCTTCGAAAAATGACCCTTTGCGAACAGGGCAGATTCCTGCCCACTGATTAAAAGAAGAAAAAATCGTCTCCCTTTTTCCAAAACCCCTTACACAAAAAATTTGCCACCTTCTCCTTAACTCCTTACGTGTTAATGTTTTTTTCTAAGGAAAATTTCCCCTCCCCCCTTTCCGTTCCTACTCT
>CM031604.1:55904931-55909931 GCA_018398815.1 Conus ventricosus | reverse complement strand
CACCTGATCTTGCTTCAGAAAGTCTTGGTTATTCTTCGTGAAAACATGGTACAGGCGGAAATGAAAAGGTCGAACTGAAAAACCAGTCAATAGGGAGAGATGATCTGTGTGTGTGGTGTGTGTGTGTGTGTGTGTGTGTGTGTGGTTGTGTGTGTGTTGTTGTGTGTGTGTGGCGCGGTGTTGTGTGTGTCGTGTGTGTGTGTGTGTGTGTGTGTGTGGGGGGTGTGTGTGTGTGGTGTGTGTTGTGTGTCTGTCTGTCTGTCTGTCGGTGTGTGCGTGTGTGTGGTGTCGGGTTTTTTGTTTTTTTTTTTTTGTTTGGTTTTGTTTCTCTCCGTTTTTTTGTTGTTGTTTTTTTTCGGTAGGGTCTGTTCGAACTAAAGCGCAAAGTTACAAACAAAAAAAAACAAAAAAAAAGGGGGGGGGGGATAGGGGGGGGGGGGGGGGGGGGGGGGGGGGGGCAACTGAAACTGGACCCTCGCCAAACGACATCCTGAGATCTTGTCGTTCCGTCTGTCACAGATATTGGGGGGGAGGTAATCCGGTGGGACGAGCCATCGTTTTACGTCCCTTCATCTCTTGAATGACAGGGTCTCCATTTTGCGCAAAAGCACTTCTCACTTTTTCTTATGTTTTATTTTCTTTTTTTTTTTTTTGCTAATATTTTCCCCTGTCTTTCTTGCTTGCTTGCTTCTTTCTTTTTCTTCTTTCTCCTTCTTTCCATTGTAGTGTTTTCTTTTTTCTCCTTCTTTCCATTGTAGTGTTTTCTTCTTTCCCATCTTTCCATTGTAGTGTTTTCTTCTTTCTTCCTTCTTTCCATTGTATGTTTTCTTCTTTCTCCTTCTTTCCATTGTAGTGTTTCTTCTTTTCTCCTTCTTTCCATAGTTGTGTTTTTCTGTGTTTCTTTCTTGTAGTGTTTCCTTCTTCTGTCTGTAGTGTTGCGTTCTTTCTCCTTCTTTTCCTTGTTTTTTTTTGTTTTTGTTTGTAGTGTTTCTTCTTTCTCCTTTTTCTTGTTGTTTTTTTTTTCGGTATCTTTCCGATAAAGTTTTTCAAAGTTTTCACCTTAAACGGTGATGTGGGTGTTCTTTGTCACTAACCTGTACCTCTCCTCTACCATCTGTAGGATTTTCTTCCTTTCTCCCAATTTGATTGGAGTGTATCCTTCTGTTGTCCCTGAGTGTTTTTTCGTCCCTTCTCCTTGTATGGGTCCCTCCATTTTCCATTGTATGTTCTTCTTTCTCCTTCTTTCCTTATGTTTTTCTTCTTTTCCTTTTTTTAGTGTTTGCTATCTTTTCCCCCTGTAGTTTTCTTGCTTGCCTTCTTCCTTTATTTTTCTTCTTTCTCCTTCTTTCCATTGTAGTGTTTTCTTCTTTCTCCTTCTTCCATTGTAGTGTTTTCTTCTTTCTCCTTCTTTCCATTGTAGTGTTTTCTTCTTTCTCCTTCTTTCCATTGTAGTGTTTTTCTTCTTTCTTCCATTATTCCTTCTTTCCATTGTAGTGTTTTCTTCTTTCTCCTTCTTTCCATTGTAGTGTTTTCTTCTTTCTCCTTCTTTCCATTGTAGTGTTTTCTTCTTTCTCCTTCTTTCCATTGTAGTGTTTTCTTCTTTCTCCTTCTTTCCATTGTAGTGTTTTCTTCTTTCTCCTTCTTTCCATTGTAGGTTTTCTTCTTTCTCCTTCTTTCCATTGTAGTGTTTTCTCTTTCTCCTTCTTTCCATTGTAGTGTTACTGTTCTTAACTAACGCTGCACTTTTTTTTTTACTTGCTCGTGTTTCTATATGTGCACTTCTTTATCTTATTTATTTACTTTTTTTGATCATGTTTGTTTTCTCATCTTCTGCTATATTTTTCTTAAAACTGATTTTACTTTTCACATTTTATGACCATGTTGTTTTTTGTTTGTTTGTTTTTCCGAGTCCAAAGTTCCTCGTTCCATTCTCCACTGAGCCACATGCTGGGCGCTTTGATATTTCTGTTCCACGCTTTCCCCTGCCTTGGGATCGATCGTCGTGGAACTTCTTTCATTCTTCTTTTCCCTCTTTCTTTTCTTTCTTTCCTTTTCTTTCTTTCTTTCTTTCTTTCCATCTTGTTTTTCTTCTCTACTTTCTTCTTTTCTTTCCCCACACCTTCTTCTTATCCTTGCTTTCTTTCTTTTTTTTTTTTTTTGTTCTCCAGGCCCAGTTTTCAACCTTCTCTTGACTCTACAGTTTTAAGACACGTTTGTTGGCCCTTTGTTTGTGTTCGTTTGTGTAGAAAGTCCGCCGCTGATTACACTGACATCACTCCTTACCCAGGGTGCCCGTGCTGGCATTTTCATATCCTCTTCATGACCATCCTGCGTTCGCGCCATGCAGCGCTGACAAGTTGTTAGGTTTCTCCTGCAGCGGTGAAGGATGATAGACCGTTGACTGCCGGAATAGTCCGCAGGACGTCCGGAAAGACCGGTGACACTGGGAAAGACTGGACTGACGGCTCCGTGGGCTGGCTCTCCACCTTGCCTCTGTCAAACTTGCTTACTAGCACGAAAAACGAAAGAGGCTCCCAGGATTCACCGAAAGAGGGAGAGAATGATGAATCCATCGGCGCCAACCTGATCACGACCGGAAAAGCACAACAACGGACTATGTGTAACGAACAAGTGGAATTCCCATGCGTCGGAGCGGGGGGGGGGGGGATTCTCTTGTGAGTGCGGTATGCAGTTCCTGATTGGAGAAGAGGATTGGCGGTCCTCCGCTGGCCGGGTGGTCCTCGCAGTCATGGGAATGAACAGAGCAAGCGGGTGTCTGTGGGTGCAATCTCCCACATGCATTGCCGGGCTAGGAGTCTTGTACAGAAGAGCAATTGTTTGTTCATCTTCTCCTCTCTTGGAGGACAGATTCTCGTTTTGCTCACACCCTTGTTTCATTCTTCTTTCTATCCTATTTTCTCCTCCTTTCATTCTTGTTTGTTTGCTTAATTCCTTCCTGCCTTCCTCTCTTTCCACTTTCTTTCTTAGTGTTTTCTTTTTTCCTGTTACGCTTTCATTTCTTTCACGTGCATTTGTGTATGAAACCCTTTTGTTAACTTCTGTCTTTTTTTTCTATCTCTCTATCGTACGATGCATGAGTTTACTTACACGTTTTACACGTGTACGACCTTTCAAACAAATCTTTTTCCTTCGCCAACTTGTGCTGCAGCTTTTACCTGTTTGTTTGTTTGTTTGTTTTTTGTTTTTCTTTCTACACGTGCTTGGTCCTTTTGTTAATTCCTTTTTCTTCTCGTGTCGAAAGTTCCTAGCTCCATTTTCCAGCATGTCACATGTTGGCAGTTCTAAAATTTCTCTCCTAGACAATTCTGTGTCCTGGGGTCTATTCCCATAAAGCCTTCTTTCACTCTTCTTTATTTTTTTCTCTCTTCTTTCTTTTTCTTTTTTCTTACTTTCTTTCTTTCCGTCTTTTAACTCCCCCCCCCCTTCCTTCTTCTTTTCTTCCCCCTCACTTATCCTTACTCTTTTCTTTTTCCCTCTTGACTCTACAATTATATGAGTCATTTGTTACATGTTTTTCCTTTATTTTTTTCCCCCCTTTCGTTCATCCTGCTTGTTTAGAAAGGCCATTGTTTAGACAGACATTATTCTAACGCAGCGAACCAACAAACTCGGTTTTTTTTTTCATTATTTCTCTTTCATGTCGATCCTGAGTTCCCGGGCCGGGGAAATCGATTACCACGAAGCGCTGCCTACAGACAGTTGTGTATTTGCCTGTCATAGTGACAGATGATTTGGACAGGAGGAGGAGAAAAAAGGTAGGGAGAGGTCACCAACCGGGCTCTCATCCTCCTGATCCTGAAAAATGACCTCAGTCTTTGTGGCGCTGCTTCTGCAGGCCTTCACTCAAGGACACTGCTGCTAAGGGATGGCGTCTGGCATTGCAAAAGTCACGGTCTCTTCACACACACACACACACACACACACACACACACACACCCTTCTCTCGCATGACGGGTTCTGTTGTTTTGCTAGCAGCAGGGCCTTCGTCCTCCAGAGTGTCCTGGAACTATTATCCTCCTCCTTTTTTCTCTGAGGAAAGTTATCGTTTCCTTTGTCTGATGTGGATGTGCATATTAGATATTACTTTTTTTTTCTTCTTTGTTTTCTCTTTGTTTGTTTGTTTGTTTTTTGTTTTGTTTTGTTTTTTTAGTAAACACACGGAGATTCACGAGCAGGCAGTTGTGCTGATAGCCCTCTCTCTCTCTCTCTCTCTCTCTCTCTCTCTCTCTCTCTCTCTCCCCTCTCTCTCTCTCTCTCTCTCTCTCTCTCATCTCTCTTTCTCTCCCTCCGTGTGTGCATGTGTGTATGCGTTATGTTTTCTTTCTTTCTGTTTTTCTTTCCTTCATTCATGTTTCTTTATCACACCTCACAATTATGTTCAGCCAGGAGAGACATCCATGTTGCAAATCGAACGCTTCGTCGATCAGAAGGGCGCTAGCGATCAACAACGCTTAAAAAGCCACCAGCACGCTTTTCATAAACAAATAAACAAAGTTAGCATTCTGATTTCCTCTGGAAGAACAAAATCAGTTCTCCCCTCAAGTCAACAATGCCAGTTCCACAGAATTACTGTTCTCCATTATGTTAAATCTCCTCGGTTCTGCAAAAAAAAAAACAAAAACCCTCCTCTTCCTTCCAACTGACCTCCGTCTCAACTCGCCGCAATCTGTTCCTCTTGCTGTTCTGACACAGTTTCTTCGAACAGAATGGATCAAACGCCCTTTCTATACACTCTTCCTGATCCTCAGTTCATTGGCACACGCCGCACTCCCCCCCCCCCTCTCTCTCTCTCTCTCTCTCTCTCTCTCTCTCTCTTTCTTTCTCTCTGTCTCCCTCCCTCTCTCCTCCCCTCTCTCTCTCTCTCTCTCTCTCTCTCTCTCTCTCTCTCTCTCCTCTCTCTCTCTTCTCCTCTCTCTCTCTCTCTCTCTCTCTCTCTCTCTCTCTCTCTCTCTCTCCCCTTCAGCCCCTTGGCTGAACCT
>CM031604.1:55894931-55899931 GCA_018398815.1 Conus ventricosus | reverse complement strand
TAAATCTTGTTAGGTAACTTCTAATATGCCGTCAATATTAAGTGAGAGATATTTTTCACAACCAGCGGATGTCTTAAAAGTTCTATAAAACGAATATCGCTCACTGTTCTGGATATTTTCATGCCAGTTTTGCCAACGATTATCAATTAATCTTTGCCGGAGTTGTTTCAAAAAAACATTTACATTTCCAACCCCTTGACACATCCAGACACACCCAAATCCATTAAAAAACAGAAAATCCCGAACATCTGTAACCCACGACTTTTTACCACGCGATTCTAGTCCCAACAGCATATTATATGCTCTAAGTGGTAATCTGTTGTCATCCATTTGTACTACCCTCAGCCAGTATCTAATACACCGTTCATATGAATTAATATAAATAGGATAACGGTGTGTTTCCCCATAAACACATTCGTTCGGTGTTTTCATGTGAACCCCCAGAAATTTCTTAAGAGCAAATGAATGAACTTTTTCCACATGAGTAGCAGATTTATCTAAGCCCCAAATCTCAGCACCATATTGAGCAACTGGTTGAACCTGTGCATCAAAGAGTTTTAGAAACACTGTCAAGGAGTTATTATTTAACATGTTTAATTTTTTTCAAAATACACAATAAGGCATTTTTTGCTCTGCTTGCCAGGTCCTGACAAGCAGCTGTAAAGCTTAGGCGTGTAGAGAAATAAATGCCAAGGTATTTGTAGCAATTTACAACCGCCATCATCTGTCCATTGAAAAACCATCTTTCGCTTGCTGCCAAGCAACCTCCTTTTCTAAAAACCACAATATTGCTCTTTTTCAAATTTACCTTTAGCTTAAGTTTAGAGGCTGTTTGACACAAATTGTTTAACTGGGTCTGGAGGCCAATTGGAGTCTCAGATAATAAAACAATATCATCAGCTAGTAACAAGATGAATAGTTCAATAAAATCGGGAGAAAGCGTTGCACCATGTCTTCCGTTCGCTATTATTTCTAAAGCTAGTTCATTTATGAATAATGAGAAAAGAACAGGGCTGAAGCATCACCTTGTTTTACACCCTGTGTACATAAAATACAGTCAGTAAGTTCTCCACCTGATCTGACTCTTGCTTTAACGTTATAGTACATACTTTTAATACACTGATATAATTTGCCATTGATACCGTTCTTTTTCAGTATTGGCCACAGTAATTTTCTAGAAACGGAGTCAAACGCTTTCTCGAAATCAATGAAAGCTACATATAACTTACGATTACACGAAAACTGCTTTTGAACGAGAGCCATAAGAGTAAACATATGATCTACAGTGGAATGATTCTTTTTAAAACCAGCTTGATACTCGCCAGTATGTTATTTTGATCGATCCATTTTTGTAATCTTTTTATTGATAATGGAGCTATACAATTTGCTGCTTATATCAGACAATGAGATTCCTCTATAATTACCAGGATCATTTGCAGCACCTTTCTTAAACAATGGAATGATAATCGATTCAGTCCAGCTTTCTGGATATAGTCCTTTATCAAGAGAGTATTGAAAAATTTATGAAAGAAATCAATCACGATGTCCCCACCATTTTTGAATAACTCCACGGCTCTGAAAAGGAATAAGAGAGAGAGAGAGGGAGAGAGAGAGAGAGAGAGAGAGAGAGAGAGAGAGAGAGAGAGAGAGAGAGAGAGAGAGAGAGAAGAGAGAGAGAAAGAGAGACAGAGAGAGAGAGAGGAAAAGAAAAAGAAAAAGAAAGAGAGAAGAAAAAAAAGAAGAAAGAAAACGATGCCAGAATAAAAAAAAACTATGGAGGAACTTGGCGACCTGACCTGTTTCCTTGTGACCCAGGCTCCGGATGAAATTTCTCCTTTCTTCCTGTGCTGAGTGCTAGTCAATGTTATCCACTGTTAACGTGGACATGGGGATGCTCGCTGAAGCGGCACTGCAGCAATCTCCACTTAGTGAGAGTAAGGCGGAGAGGGTATGGTGGTGAGGGGACGGGTGCATGGGGAGGGAGGTCTCGCTGGATGCTGCATCTACACCAAGTGATTAATACGGTCATCAACAGTGCGAGTCAGAAGGGGGTACCCTGAGTATGATTCCAGGTCCAGCTCAAATCTCAGTGACTCGCCAACAATACCGTGCTGGGTCTTCTTTACTGACTGGCCTTTGGGCGGACCGGGCATTAGCAGCTCCGTTTGGAAAATGTGACAAAACGGGCCGGGTGTGGCTGAGTATAGACATATGTGTGTGTGTGTGTGTGTGTGTGTGTGTGTGTGTGTGTGTGTGTGTGTGTGTGTGTGTGTGTGTGTGTATGTGTGTGTGTGTGTGTGTGTGTGTGCGTGTGTATATATGTGTGTGTGTGTGTGTGTGTGTGTGTGTGTGTGTGTGTGTGTGGTGTGTGTGAGAGAGAGAGAGAGAGAGAGAGAGAGAGAGAGAGAGGAACAAGAGAGGATGGAGAGAGAGAAATGGAGAGAGAGAGGCAGGATGGAGAGAGAAATGAAGAGAGAGAGAGAGGGGGAAGAGAGAGAGAGAGTGAGGGAGTGAAGAGAGAAGGAACGAGAGAGGATGGAGAGAGAAAATGGAAGAGAGAGAGAGAGAGAGAGAGAGAGACAGAGAGACAGAGAGAGACAGAGATTGAGAGGATGGGAGAGAGAAAATGGAGAGAGAGAAAATGGAGAGAGAGAAAATGGAGAGGATGGAAAGAGAGACAAGACGGAAAGAGAGAGAAATGATGGAGGGGGAGAAAATGGAGAGAGAGAGAGAGGATGGAGACAGAGAGAGAGAGATGGAGAGAGAGAGAGAGAGAGAGAGAGAGAGAGAGAGAGAGAGAGGAGAGAGAGAGAGAGGAGAGAAGAGAGAGAGAGAGAGAGAGAGAGAGAGAGAGGCTTAATACTGGTGTCACACGATCCTGCCAACCATAACGATGACCAAAACGTATCTGGATACTAGCAGACCACCAAATTCCCAGACAATGCCAGCCCCAATCATACCATCACCCAATATAAAAATTAGCATTTTACTGCCTGTCGTCTGGTGCTGTCTGTGTGGTATCAGATAGGCCCCCGTCTTGGGATGTTTAATCCCCGTCTGCTACACTATAGGAGGTGAGTGTGGACGTTACACCCGCAAGTTACGTACAAATTACATTGGATTACATGTAACCAAACCTAACTCCCTTTGTTTTCATTAACTCAATAGTTTACGGGTATCAGACAAATGTTATATAGAAATTAGGGTAGATTACACTGTAACCAAAAATAATTCTTTTGTTTTCTTTTCATTTTCTTGACAATGCACGGTCATTTGACGACCTCGGTCATAGCTCGAAATCGTGTCAGTCAGCCTTCACGAAAATTCACATCACCAGTTCCATTCTTCGCTGCCTATCTCTGCGAACAGAGGCCTTGCTATGGTCTTCTATTCCTTCAAGACACGACTTCTGCAAAGTGCTACCATTGGGGGTGGCTGCACTGTGTACAAGCCATGATCTACGCTGCATTATGTTCGAAACCTTGCTGCTGGATGGTAATGGTAATGCTGCTCATAGCCCAGCCGACCGCAAAGGGCCATATCAAGGCTGTCACCACGTTGAAAATAACTCACCAGTCATTAAAAAAAGAAAGAGATTAACTCATTCAGACAACTCTCTAAACGTACCTTTCACAGATATACCGGAAATTTTGTATAAAATCTTTCCTCCGTAAAATCTTTGATAGATGAAAAATGTTCATCTCCTTCAGAAAGTCAAAGATCACATCAGGTGGGACATCTCTGAACAAGGTTTTCATGGAGTCTGCTGTAAAGTGCTTATGTCTCACATCATGTAAGTCCCAACACTCTAAACGGATATGTTTCACTGTGAGTGGTACATGACATGGAATGCACCTTGACATTCTCGAGAAAAAGAAGAATGAACATGGTGTATCTCTTCTTCGAAAAACAAAAGAAGAACACTTCACTGATTCCCTATCCGCGCGAGACACAGAACTGGTAGCGGTTTCTCTCCATCTTCATCGCAGACCTGTTTCGCTATGTCTGCTCTCAAAATCTTCGAACAACAGAGATCTTCAAACATCATTACTTTAGGCCCCAGGCAAAGTAGTCACTGGTTGCAGCACAGATTTGGAACTCTTTTCCCAGAAGAAGTTTCTCATACTCGTTTCGCTGGCTCTTTTGAGAGCACTTAACTATTATAAAGCTCTGTAACAACTGATCGTTTTACCCGTTTCTCAAGTCGTTCTTACGGTTGAAGCGCTGTGAGTTCACATATTTGTGTATAAGGAGAGCGTGGGGGAGGAGAGGGTGGAGGAGAAAAGGGTTGATGGAGACAGGGCTGGGGGTGGTGGATGGGACGTAGGAAAGGGGGGGTGACCTTACGTGGTGGATGGGGGTGGTGGCGTGAGTAAGATAGGTGGTGCAACTGCTGCATTTATGTGTGTGTTTGAGTGTGTGTGTGTGTGTGTGTGTGTGTGTGTGTGTGTGTGTGTGTGTGTGTGTGTGTGTGTGTGGTGTGTGTGCGTGCGTGCGTGCGTGCGTGAGTGCGTGCGTGCGTACGTGCGTGCGTGTGTGTGTGTGTGTGTGTGTGTGTGTGTGTGTGTGTGTGTGTGTGTGTGTGTGAGTGAGTGAGTGAGTGAGTGAGTGAGTGAAGAGAGAGAGAGAGTGTGTGTGTGTGTGTGTGTGTGTGTGTGTGTGTGTGGCGTGCGTGCGTGCGTGCGTGCGTGCGTGCGTGCGTGCGTGCGTGTGTGTGTGTGTGTGTGTGTGTGTGTGTGTGTGTGTGTGTGTGTGTGTGTGTGTGTGTGTGTGTTTGGTGTATTGTTTCGCAGCTTACGTTTTATTCTCTAATGATGATAATAACAATAGAGGAGAAGACAATGATGTTAAAGATGATGATGATAATGATGGTCATTCACTGACCTGTTTAGCTGCCTTCTTTCCCACATTCGCCAAGTGGCATTCATCCAACGCCTCATTCCGGCTTCCAAAGACAAAAAAAAAAAAAAGACCCCACTCAAGTTTCTCCAGTCGAAGCC
>CM031604.1:55822431-55864931 GCA_018398815.1 Conus ventricosus | reverse complement strand
CCCCCTCACCCACCCGCTCCCCTTCACTTTCTCTTTCAATTCTCCCAACACCTTCACCCCCTTCCTCCACCGCTTCCCCTCACTCACAGTGTCCACCCCCCCTCACCCCCACGCCTCCCCCTAACCTTTCCTCCTACTTACCATTTCCTCGCGTTCCTGAGTGGTCATCTTTTTCTCCAGGGGCAGTTCTGAGTCGGGGTGGTAGCCGTGGTACCACATGCCGTGCTCATCATCAGTTTGCGTCGCCGCGCTCGCACACCGTACACACCCATTCCTGTGTCTGACACACAAGACACCCAACGTCAAGAACAAGAACCCGGGCGCAGGAGAGAGAGAGAGAGAGAGAGAGAGAGAGAGAGAATACAGAATACGGAAAGTTTAATCATGTAGAGTATAGGCCATTGCCCATCATTATGGGATATACAAACTTTTTTTTTTCAGAACTGACAATTGTGAACAGTGAAATCATCCAAAACTCACTTGGTAATAAATTGAAGAGAGAGAGAGAGAGAGAGAGAGAGAGAGAGAGAGAGAGAGAGAGAGAGAGAGGAGAGAGAGAGAGAAAGACAGACAGACAGACAGACAGACAGAAACACAGAAACGAGAGAGAGAAAGAGACAGACAGATAGACAGACAGATAGAGACAGACAGAGACAGAGATAACATTTACGGAGCCAGGCCTTCTGCTTTATCAATGGGGAGGGGTTTACAAAGCGAAATCATGTCATCAGGATACAGCACATCAGGTGAACATTATTCATGGCCACATTGATTTGTTGATGAAACAGATTAAGGATTTTAAATGCATAAGTCAGCTAAGTGCTAGCATACATTTAGTGTCTACATCGAGAAGGATAGCTGAAAGTAGACTGGGTGATTGTAATACTTTGGAACGGGGGGGGGGGGGGGGGGGGGGGGGGTGGGGGGGGGGGGATATATTTTTGTCTAAGACTCGAGAATTTGAGAAATTATTTTAAAGGAATCTCACTCTCTTAGACACTCTCACAAAAAGGAATAGTTAGAGAAGACACTGTTACAACATCGGTAGCCATGCTACGTAATGCTGAAACACCTCATCTAAATCTGGACAGCTTTCCCTCCGTAACATCTACTGCTTGAGGTCAAGTAAGTCTTGAGATAGACAGGCAAACAGAGACTGAGAAACAGAGAGAGAGAGAGAGGAGAGAGAGAGAGAGAGAGAGAGAGAGAGAGAGAGAAGACAGAGACGAGACAGAGAGACAAGAGACAGAAACAGAGAGACACAGAGAGTATTTTACTAAGTTTGTAACAGGAAGTGAATGCATTGTAGATTTTCTTGTTGAATATCATTTCCTCATTCGTTCGCACATAACACAAAGGCTACGTGATTCTGTATGGGGTAAAAGTTCTACTTCAATATTGTTAAACTTACTAATGCAAAAACTGATCCGGGCAATTTTTTAATCAATGTCCCCGAGTCAAAGAAAGAAAGAAAGGAACAACGAGAGGGGGAAAGAGTTGTTTTTTTTTTTAAGACATGAAAAGTGCCAAAGAAATAAAGAAACACAAACGAAGCCGATTTACAAACGGAAAAAAAAGGAAAGAAAAACAGAAGAAGAGAATAAAAAACAGACATAGCAACAACAAAACAAGTAAAGCCACTGCTTCAGAAGGCTGAACTCTAGATCTAATATATAAAGAGCAGTCTGTTAGTGTGTCTGTCTGTCTGTTTTTCCTCTCTCTCTCTCTCTCTCTCTCTCTCTCTCTCTCTCTCTCTCTCTCTCTCTCTCTCTCTCTCTGTTTTGACTCTGTGTGTGTGTGTGTGTGTGGTGTGTGTGTGTGTGTGTGTGTGTGTGTGTGTGTGTGTGGGTGTGGCGTTGTGTGTGCGTGTGTGTGCGCGTGGTTGTTGGTGTGTGTGCGGTGGTATGTGTGTGTGTGTGTGTGTGTGTGTGGTGGTGGTGTGTGTGTGTGCGTGCGTGCGTCTGTGTGTGTGTGGTGTGTGTGTGTGTGTGTGTGTGTGTGTGTGTGTGTGTGTGTGTGTGTGTGCGGTGTATGTGTGTGCGTGCGTGCGTGCGTGCGTGTATGTTGTGTTGTACGTGCGGGCGGGTGTGTGTGTGTGTGTGTGTGTGTGTGTGTGTGTGTGTGTGTGTGTGTGTGTGTGTGTGTGTGTGTTCCATCTGTCCCTGCCGTCTGCACCCTTTGTTTGTTAGTGATATAACTCTTACAGCTTTCTAATAGTCTTCTGCAGACGTAGCACCGTGACTCACTATACTAGCATAGTGGGTCAAGATACAGAGTGAATCACTTTGTCTTAGAAAGCCGCATTTTAATACGACCCCCATCACTTTGGTTCTAGAAAGCCGCATTTTAATACGACCCCCATCACTTTGGTCCTAGAAAGCCGCATTTCAATACGACCTCATAACTTTGGTCCTAGAAAGCCGCATTTTAATACGGCCCCCATACTTTCGTCCTATAAGCTGCATTTTAATACGACCCCCATCACTTTGGTCCTACAAGCCGCATTTTAATACGACCCCCATGACTTGGTCCTAGAAAGCCGCATTTTAATACGACCCCCCCCCCCCCCATCACTTTGGTCCTAGAAAGCCGCATTTTAATACGACCCATGACTCTGGTCCTAGAAAGCCGCATTTTAATACGACCCCCCCCCCCCCCCCCCCCACATCACTTTGGTCCTAGAAAGCCGCATTTTAATACGACCCCATAACTCTGGTCCTAGAATGCCGCTTTTTAATACGACCTCCCATCACTTTGGTCCCAGAAAGCCGCATTTTAATACGACCATGATTATGGTGAAGCGAAGGAAGCGATTTCGGCATTTCCGAGAGAGTCGAGCACGCCTGACCGTTGGCGTTCGTATAGCTTTAAAACGTGCTTTCCTGGTACAGCTCATTTGGGACAGCTTTAGACACGCATAAGAGAACCAATAACCCCATTGATACAGCATTTTTCAATCCAATCCAGCATTTGAAACGCGTATATCACCTTTCAAACACACACACACACACACACACACACACACACGCACGCACGCACGCACGCACGCACGCACGCACGCACGCACGCACGCACGCACGCACGCACGCACCACACACACACACACACACACACACAAAATGACCTCCGATTATTTCCTTGCGGGGGAAAAAATGTCAGTTCACGCAATGCAGACTTCGACTAATCAAATTTGCAAACTTTGATAAATATGCATCCGGCCTATGCTTTTGGCGAGCTACCTTGATATAAAAGCAATAGTCCTCCAAAGGGAAGAAACAGTATAGAAAAATCACAATACCACTCATCTAATTTTCGGCCACGTGGCCTTTTTCAAGAGAAAAAAACAAAAACAATGCAACTATGTAATGTCCATCTTTGGCGACGGTCAGGCAAGAACATTCTTGCCTGACAGTGCAAAGAGAAACAAGTTCATTGTTTTCTTGAAAAGCAGTGCACGTGTTTATCGTTCGGAACATCAAAACTACCTCATTAATAGGAGAAAACCATCGGTCGCGCGAAGTCGTGTACCTTCTGAAACAAAAACGCTATTCTTATCTTGAAAGACCACGACCAATAAAGACAGCATGATCCACTGAACAATGTATCAGACTATGCAGTGGTCCTTGTAACGTAATCATGGGGCTTAAATCCTTTTGTCAAAGATACGACAGATGAAACCAGCACGATCCTTGAACTATGTACCGCAATGTGTCTTGTGTCACTATAACGGAAAAACTGTTCAGTAATGGAACCCTCTATGATTAACGTGATCTAAGTAAAAACGCTGCATTGCATGCCACGAATTATAGTCTACGAACAAAAACTTCAGAAGGAAAATGAAGTGAACATTTTCATGTACATGTAATTATCAGGTCTTAAAATCGTACTTGGTAATCTCGTAAATGCAGAAAATATTATGGTACCTTTAAAGAGTGATTAAAAAAAAAAGAAGCTCATCGATAGATTCTGTGCTCAAGTACTAAGAATAAAACACACGAGTTCCCATGCTCGGTTGTGAGACAAACCTTTGGTCCCCAAATCGAACCTTTCTGTCAGTGATGCAATTTGATGAACAGGTTAGTGCAACTCCGATCATTCTCTCATTTAGTTTTCTATATACACCGATAGAACCATTGTATATGTTCACGCTTGAATAACGATATAAAGCACCGTAAGCTAGATAAATATCGTTGCGCCCAGCCGGGATGAGTGAGAGTGGTGTTGGGGGGGGGGGGGGGAGGAAAATTTTTTTTTTCATCCTTTTTTGTTCACTTAAAATCTGGTGTTATTCATCATCCCTTGATAAGTCGCAGTTTTGAGAACTAAACGACCCTAGTTTGAGCGGACAAAAAGCGTGCACTCCGTCGCATCAAGTTTTCTTGGGTTCGATTAATTTTAACGTGGCTTATTCCTGAGAAGAATCATATGCCTCCTACCTCTATGCAGACAATTGTTTCTTTTCAGGGTTTTACTGAGGTGCACACACGCAGAACACAGACACAGACACCATATACACGCCACGCGCGCGCGCGTTCACATTGCTCACATACATACACACTTACGCATACACACAAAAAGCTTACATAAACACTCATGAAACACAACCACGCACACATTTAACACTTTAATGTTAGTACATAGACATTCAAGTGCAAGCGCGCGCACACACACACACACACACACACACACACACACACACACACACACACACCCACACACACACACACAACACGCACACACATTTACAACACACACAGCACACACACACACACACACACACACACACACACATACAGAGAGAGAGAGAGAGACAGCACATCACACACACACACACACACACACCACACACACAACGACACACACACACCCACAGCCAGAGAGAGAAGACACACACACACACACTCACACACACACACACACCACACACACACACACACAACACACACATTTACACACATCACACACACA
This sequence comes from Conus ventricosus, assembly GCA_018398815.1. Classification (NCBI taxonomy): domain Eukaryota; kingdom Metazoa; phylum Mollusca; class Gastropoda; order Neogastropoda; family Conidae; genus Conus; species Conus ventricosus. The sequence continues at coordinate 55,859,963 of CM031604.1, read as the reverse complement.
CACACACACACACACACACACACACACACACACACACACACACAACACACACTCCCACACGCACTGACTAACTCCAGTATTCCGACATATCAAGAAAAAAATGTTGGACCAAAGTTGAAGATAGGGCTCTTGAAAAATAAAAAACAAGAAGAAAGGCGAAAAATAAAAGAATCAGCTTTCTCGTTCGTCGTTCGTTCGTTGAATTGCAGAAGGGTCGATTTCTCAAAACACAACAATGCAGACTCAGCTCGCTTGGGAAGTTAGACGGAAGCGTGTTCTCAACTAACGCTACATTTCAAACAGGGCTAAAACACGAGAAGCATCAACAGTAAGCGATCAACAAAACTTGCTTTGTTAGTTTGATTTATTCCGCCAATCCCAACTTTTTTTTGTCTAAGAATTCACCTTTAATTAAGTCCGTTATCATCTGCGAAAAAAAAAAAAAAGAGAGAGAGAGCGAGAGAGAGAGAGAATGTGTGTGTGTGTGTGTGTTGTGTGTGTGTGTTGTGTGTGTGTGTTGTGGTTGTGTGGTGTGTGGTTGAAGGAGAGAATAATGAAAAGAGAGAAGAGGATAAGAGGGAAGGGGAAAGAGAAATGAGAGATGAGAGCGAAGGAGAGAGAAATGAGTGTGTGCGAGAGTGAATGAGGGAGAGAGAGAGAGAATGAGAGAGAGAGAGAGAGTGAGAGGAAGCGGAGAGAGAGAGAGAGAAGAGAGAGAGATAGAGAGAGAGAGAGAGAGAGAGAGACAGAGCAGAGACAGAAGAAAGAAATGAGAGAGACAGTTAGAGAGACAGAAACAAGACAGACAGACAGGCAACAGATTATTAATTCTGTCACGTGCCCTTCATCGAGAAAATCGAATGTAATGATAAATAGGCAGCATCACCCGAAGAGCTGCTCCTGTATGCTAGAATCGTCTCCTCCTCCGCTGCCCCAACTCCACTCCACTCCTACTACCTAACCACCCTCCCTCCCTCCCTGGCCCACTGGCAAAGCATCACATACACCGCTGTGAATTGAGAACTCACAGCTAAATCATTGCAGTCTAAAAGCTTAAACAACACAACAATGACAAAGATTACAAAAACAAAACAATATATATGTTTACTGAATATAACAAAAGCTGAAACTAAACCAAAAGATAAACAAAATAATGACGAAGATATGATGATGATGATGATGATGATGATGATCATCCATCATCATCGTCGTCGTCGTCTTTAAGAAAAATATGAATCAAAGAAAAGTACAAGAACGCTGAAAAAGCAGAAAAGGACGAAAAAGAAGGGGGGGGAGAAGGAGAAGGAGAGCAGGAGGAGAAGGAGTAGGAGGAGCACCACAACAAACGAGGAGAAGAAGGATAAGGAGGAGGAAAATCACCATGAATAATCGTTTATGTCTCAATGTACAGATGTTACCAGTTCCATCTTTGCAAGAGGCCGCATCCGAACTTGATTATTTCCTTGCACATCTGCACGACCAAATCAGACTCACAGGGATGGAGAGGTTGTGTAGCACAACTGGGAAAGACGGCCAGCTCTAAAGATTCTTTTTTGTTGTTGTGTTTTTTCACTGCGTACGCAGGCGATACTCCTGCGGACACTCCCTACAAGACGGCAGGATTAATCCCATCTAACCCAACAAAGGGAGTGGTGTCGTGTTGTATGACCGTTTGCTTTTTTTAATCCCGCCATTTAAGCAGCCATACTCCCACTTCGGGGAGGGTGCATGCTATGTGCAACGTGTCATCATAACCAACGGCCATACTGGCCTCTCTCCGAAAGTTGGTGATGGGATTTTACATGTGTGCAAAAGATGTTATGGCGTGCGTTCACACACGAAACCTCGCTTTAATAGTCGCATTCGAAGACTGTATGGGAATGGACCAACGTTAATTCCGGGTTCCCGGAAAATCCCCCCTACCAAACGGTCCGCCGAGATTCGAAACCCGGCAAGCCCAGGATCACCAAGATTACGAGTCCGGCGCGGGCGCCCGCGGGTGTTTTCCTGCACAGCTCTCACACCACCAGCAAACCGCGCTGTACTCGGCGAACTGAATTCAACTGTGCATTGCCGGTCTGGCAGCAATGTGGTCGGCATGTTTGAGCGGGGCCATTACAAATGGGCTGTCGGTTTTGATAATTAGTGGGTTGCTCATGAAAAATGTAATCTATCTGCACTCTTGAGATGACTGAATGGCGAATACCCCGACAATTCTTTTTGACCAAACTCCGACTAGGTTATTTTATCCTGTAGATAACGGTAGATACGGTATGAAAGCATGTACGCAAGTGGTCAACAATATTAGAACAATGACAACCCACACACAAAATTGTGCAAAATAACGGTCATCACTTTTCTGGGTATTTAATTTTCCAGTTAACTAGTACATCACCAGTTTGAATTATGCCACTGCTCGACGACAGCAACAAAACTGTTGGTCAGGAATTGTAACCCTTGTCTGTCGAGTCCTTTTCAACCAAGCGTCTGCGCGGGGCAGAAAATAAGCGTTGGCGCTCTACCACTGAGGCTATGCCGGCACAAAAGAGTTTCTATTGAGTCTGAAAGATGCTCAGTGCCATCAGACGAAGGGTTGCAGAAAGAGTTGGGGAGAAACGTTAGGGGGAGGGGGAGGGGAGAGACGACGGAAGGGAGAGAGAGAGAATGGATGATAAAGGAGGGAGGGAGCAATGGGAAGGGGAGAAGAGGTAGGGGTGGCAGGTTCGGGCTAGTTACATACGAAGAAAGGGATTCCATATTTCGTAAAGAGAGAAGTGGGGGGAGGTGGGTGGGGGGGGGGGGGGGGGGCGAGCGAGAGACAGACAGACAGGACATCCAACAGATAGACAACAAACAGACAGACAGTCCAGACACAGAGAGGAGAGAGAGAGAGAGAGAGAGAGAGAGAGAGAGAAGAGAGGAGAACAGAGAGAGAGAGCAGAGAGAGAGGATACAGACAGAGAGAGAGACTAGAGCGAGAGAGTTAGACTGACAGAGAGAGAGAGAGAGAGAGAGAAGAGGAGAGAGATAGAGAGTCGAGAGAGAGCAGAAGAGAGAGAGCGAGAGAGAGAGAGAGACTGACGACCGACATACAGACAGAGAGAGAGAAGATTATAAGGGAGGGGGGACTCTTGCCAATAACTTGTAAAGTACAGTTGACTTCTGTTTCTCGATTTTCCCCCCCATGCGCAGCATGTATAAGTGGTCTGGCTGAGGGACTTTGGTGTGTGTACACGTGCGTGCGTGCGTGCGTGCGTGCGTGCGTGCGTGCGTGCGTGCGTTGGTGTGTGTGTTGTGTTTGTGTGTGTGTGTGTTGTGTGTGTGTTTGTGGTGGGTGTGTGCATGTGTGTGCGTGTGTGTGTGTGTGTGTGTGTGAGCTTGCGCGCGCGGGTGCCCGTGTGTGTATCGTACGTGCGTGTGTGTAATAATATATATATATATAAATCGATATATATATATCGATATATATATAATATATATATACTTTGTGTGTGTGGTGTTTGTGTGGTTGGTGTGTGTGTGTGTGTGTGTGTGATGTGTGTGTGCGTGCGTGTGTGTGGTGAGTGTGTGTGTTGTGTGTTTGTGTTGTGAGGTGTTGTGTGTGTGTGATGTGTGTGTGTGTGTGTGTTTCCTCGGTTCATGTTCTGTGTGATACTACGACTTGTTGAGACCGCTGGATGACCTTCTAACTTTAAAAACAAGTCGGAACACCTGACAATGATCGATATCATCAAGCCCACCCCACCCCCAACCCCCACACCTCAAAGCCCGCACTCGGTCTCATCTGTCTGTCTTTCTGTCTGTCTGGCTGTCCTGTCTGTCACTCCTCTCTCTCTCTTCTCTCTCTCTCTCCTCTCTCCTTTCTCTCTCTCCTCTCTCTTCTCTCTCTTTGTGTATGTTGTGTGTGTGTGTGTGTATTTGTGTGTGTGTTGTGTGTGTGAGTGGTGTGTGTGTGTTTGTGTTGTGGGGTATGTGCGTGTAGTGAGAGAGAGAAAGAGAGAGAGAGAGAAAGAGAGAGAGAGAGAGAAGAGAGAGAGAAGAGATAGAAAGAGTGGTGTGTGTGTGTGTGTGTGTTTGTGTGGTGCGCCGTGCGTGCATGCGTGCGTGCGTCTGTGTGGTGTGCGTGCGTGCGCGTTGTGTGTGGTGTGTGTGTGTGTGTGTGTGTTGTGTGTGTGTGTGTGTGTGTGTGTGTGTGTTGTAAGAGAGAGAGAGACAGAGAGAGAGAGACAGTGTGTGTGGGTGTGTGTGGTGTGTGTGTGGTGTGTGTGTGTGTGTGTGTGTGTGTGTGTGTGTGCCGTTGAGAGATAGGAGAGAGAGAGAGAGATAGACAGAGACAGAGACAGAGAACAGAGAACAAGATTACAGAAGAATGAGTGTGTGTGTGTGTGTGTTGTTTGTGTGTGTGTGTTGTGTGTGTGTGCGCGCGCGCGCGCGTTGTCGTGCGTGCGTGCGTGCGTGCGTGCGTGAGCACGCGCGCGCCGCGCACGTGTGTGTGTTGTGTGTGTGTGTGGTGTGTGTGTGTGTGTGTGTGTTGTGTGTGTGTGTGTGTGATTAAGTGGATTGACAGTGTCTTCTGTTTCTTCTTCCTGATTATTTTTTTCATCAATTGTCTCTCGTGCCCAACATAAAATTGAAGGTGAACCGCAATGTTCAACTGCTGGAAATTGTAGTGGATAGTCTTTACATTTCACATGGATAATTGCTGGCTTAGTGCTTTCCTCGCTTTCTTGTCTGATTTTATTGTTTTTACGCGCATTTTCATATTCCCAGCAAAAGAGAACTTGAAAACATTAAGTTTCTTTAAGTTATAAAAGCTGGATGGCGGGGTGGATGGGGGGGGGGGGGGGGGGGGGGGGGGGGGGGGGGGGGGGGGGAGGGGAGGGGATGGAGGGGGGGGGGCATGCTTTTCTAAAATCCGCAATATCACATAAAAAGCTTGACAGATTTACTTTCAAAGCAGAAAGGAGTGGGGTGGGAGGGGGGTGGGGGAAGGGGAGCAGGAAGGAAGACAGGATGGGGAGCCTTCACGTGGTAATGAAATTATGACTTCTTTTTTTTTTTTTTTTGCCAGCCGGGATGTAGAGGGGCGGGAGGGGTTGGGTTGTCCTGGCACCCAGACATCCCCCCATCCACGCCACCCCACCCACCATCCCCGCTTTCTCCTACATCTCTTCCGGCATCCCGCTTTCCCCTTCCCCCTTCCGACTTAGATGAAGTGGGGGCGAGGAGGGGGCAGAGCGGTTACAGTCGCCGAGCGGCTCCCAGACACTCTGTGTCCATACGCGTCCGACTCGGAGGCCCACTGTAGTGTCTAATTTCTTTTGACGTTGATCTTCCCCTGACTGTTTATGAAACTAAGTTATTTCCCTTGATTTTGTTGACATGCCAAACCACTTCCGTTTCTGATCAACGGACCGATAGCAAGCTCAACAGACGTTTGGGACCTGTTCAAAGGGTTTCCCCGTTTGTTCATTGTATTTTATGTTTGTATAGACAACACAACATCATTAGAACTGAAGACAGGAGAACAACGACACAACAAAATAAAAAAGAAAGAAATCGAGAGAGAAAAAAACAGTAACAAATTGGACAACATAAGACAACTGGTGATCCCATAGTAAAATTAAAACGTAATAAACTACAACAAAAAAGAAAAAAGACAAAAAAAAAAGGATTAACCGAACAACAAAAGAATAAAGGAATGACAGCTCTTGATTCCAAGGTGACTCTAAAAGACAAACCGAAAAAGAACTCAAGGACAACAAAAGAAACAGTGAAAGACAAAGACAAAAAGAAATAAATAATCTTTTTTTTTAATGAAAAGGACAGGGGGGGATTCCATTGTGAAATAAAGGCAACACGAAACTAAGGACACAGAACAACAAAGGGGATAAGAACAACAAAGGGATAAAAGAAACGACAAAGGATAAAGAACAACAAAATGGAAAAGAACGACAAAGGGATAAAGAACGACAAAAGAACAAGGAAAAACGTATTAAAAGAAGCTATTGATGCTCATTGCGACACAAAACCACACCGTAAATGAACAAAGAACAACAAAGGATACAGAATGACAAAAGCACAAAGGGGGGAAAAGCAACTGATTCCCATTGCGAAATCAAGACAACACCGTCACAAAAAACTACGACAACAAAGGGACCATGCAGAAGAACCAAAAAACAAAAACCAACAAACAAACAAACAACAAAAAAAAAAAAGAGGAAAAGGCAAGCTACTTAATTCCATAGCAGAACAAAAGGTAAACCAAAACGGGAACACTGAACAACAAAAATCAAAAACAACAGAACAAAGGGACAAAAGAAAAGTGCCGTTTTCCATGTGAAATAAGAAGGACACCAAAAAAGATACAAAGATCATAATCAACAAAGAAAACAGGGTAGAAAAGGAAACAAAAGAGACATCTAACGTTGGGAAAGTCGAAGACCTCCGTCAACGTCACAAACAAATCGTGGATTTTCCCCCTTCGCACTGTTCACGCTCGTGTTCAGGGTAACGAACCCTAATCAGCTTAGAAGTCCGTGTGAAAGCTAACACCCGTCGCAGGTGGCATCCCTCACGCCCTGTTTTCACGAAGCTGCCGAGACTTAAAATTTGAAAACAAAACCAGTCTGATCGACCTTCAGTTCGATTTGGATATACGATAGATACTGAACTGCTTCAAATGTCGTCAACCAGGGGACTTCAGCAGTGCTGACGTCACAATCTTTAGAAACCGATCGTGCCGCCGCTGATGGATACATTCACTGTACCTACAATTTGTCGATCAACTACCCACCCCCCCCCCCCCCCCACCCCCACCCCACCCCCCGCAAAATGTTGCATGAAATTCATCTGTTTCCTTCTTGTCCTAACCTAATCCTAGCCCTAACTCTAACCTGACCCTAACATGACTTAATCGAATCCTATCCCTAAGCCAACAATTTTCAGGACCCCCCCCCCCCCCCCCCCCAAAAAAAAGTAAATAAATATATGCATACAAATTAATTCTTAATCAATCAAGCAATCCATCAACATCACAGCAAACCTTTCTTCTTCTGCTTTTTTCTGATACGCTAAGAATAACCGCTCCTGATTTGACAACAGATAATAATAACCTTGCTTTTTTTTTTCTTTTTCTGATTACCGTATGAATAACACTCCCTGATCATGACATTATCAAATAATAACCTTCGTGCTTTTCTTTCTTCTACTTTTTTTTCTCTACTACGCATCTAATAACCTCCCCTGACCAATGACAATTTGCGTTCCCGACTAAACGTTCACATTTTTTTCGTTCTTTTTTTCTACCGCTGAGCGAAAATGTAAACAACAAAGAAAAAAGTGATTCAGGATTCGCTGTCTGATTTCGATCCCTTCAAAGCGCTTCACCAAAATGTCATGATTCGTCCCCGGCCCCTTACAGATCGTTTGCGCCGTTCTCTTTCAAAGGGTTTCGCTATTTACCGCATATCACTAAATAACACCGCATAACCAAATATTCCGCACATCGCTAAATCTCACCGCACATCGCTAAATATCACCGCAACATCGGCTAAAAATATCACCGCACATCACTAAATAATCACCGCATAACACTAAAATAATCACCGCACATCGCTAAATATCAACCGCACATCGCTATATATCACCGCACATCGCTAAATAGCACCGCACATCCGCTAAATATCACCGCCATCGCTAAATATCACCCACATCCTAAAATATCACCGCACTCGCTAAATATCACTAAATATCAACGCACATCCCACAGAGGAGCAAGCCATGAGGAAGGCTATGAAGACACCTTCCCAGACCTCGCCAAAGCTTGTTGCTCACGGCATTTGATAATGAAATTGGCATGGATTAACCTGTAGGATAAAGTTGGTGTGATGACAGGGACAGGTCTCGGATCGTGAACTCTGTATTCGCCAAGGACGGATCACTGGGGCTGCTGACGACTTTGTGTTTTGCATACCGACTGGGTGCGACCAAGGAAGATCTATGACGTGACAGAATGGCTTTTGATCGATACTTTCAGGACCGATTTGTGCCACTTTTTGCCATGATAACCTAAACATTTGTTTGTGTGAGTTTACCCCGCCCCGCACACCCCCCCCCCCTCACCCACCCACAGTTTAGTCAGCGACCTCAGCCTGACAACATGGACAAACAACTACTGTGAAAGGGGTTATCCAAACACCATCACTGTTTACCACAGCACTGACAACCTGGTGGACACACTTTATAAGTTGTTAAAGGAGAAGAACTAATAAATACCAATCTACCAAACCCCGGCCCTCAACAAAGTTGCCGGCGTTTGAGTCAAATTGTATTTATTAGTTTCTCTAACTAGTAAACCCTACAACATGCGCATACTGTGTAGGATTATCCCGTTTTCAATACTAATTTTACTAAACTTTTCAGATTTTGTTTTTGCTGAATCCTGTGTTTTTTCCTGATCATTTTCAATAAAAAGCATTTTCACGCAAACCATTCTTCCAAATGATCTCGGCTTTCATGTGAAATAAAACTACAGTCTTTAACTGTTTCTCTAAAGTCTTTTAAAACTGAGTTATATTTCTGACATAAAATCCACACACTTATATCCGAGCATGTCCTTTCCACTAAAAGCTAGTTTTGATAAAGTGTTTCCTCTTTTAACTATGTCTCCTTTCTGCCAGAACAGTCATCTATAAAAATATGTCCGCGTTCCTTCAAACAGTTTATAAAACTGTTCTAAACACTCACGCAGTTTTATTGCTAGGATCAACCTAAATATATTTCATCATCTGTCCATATAAAAAACCTTACTATCATGATATGCTTTGTTCCATAAGTGTTGGGCAGAAAATCCACAATATGAATTAAAATTATAAGCGAATAAACTGTTTGTAAATAGGTCTAGCAATATTGTTTTTCCACAAACCAGTTTGCCCACAAATCAATGAAACAATGAGGCCTTTGGCATAAAGTTAACTGCTCCATAGTTTTATAACAGAATTTAATCTAACCAGTTATGTTTTAATTCAGCTCTTCTGTCAAAACTTGTTCAGTATAATAAAATTCCTAGTAAGATCTAAATGGTAAAGATTAAATCCAATTAGTTCTGTAAGATTGTTTCTAGTTAGACTAATATTGATTTTGTCACTGGTTTGTAACGCTTTAATTCCCCCCACCGTCGTAAAGAACCACGAACAGTAACTTTAATGACTGTCAACGCTAAGTTTACCACTAATTAGAATTCAATTTTAGAAGGACGTCCACAAACGCCCACAACCCCACAGCCCTCTCCACATCTTTTAAGCAGAAATTTTCAAATATCATTGTAACCGTGTCTCATAATTTCATTTGCGGAAGAACTGTAATTTTGTAGAAGCATCTTTTAAAACTTGATTCTCTTCTGTGGAGATTACTGTTTATTCCCATAAGGTTTTATTTCAATCTCCTTTTCGACTATTGTCCTCTGGCATAAGACTTACATGTACTGGACCTGAGTTTAATGCTTTTCTGAAATTTTTTGATGGTTAAAAAATGTAAATGGCTTATGAATTCAAATTTTATGTCCCAACTAAATATGGGTTCAAAGTGGCCCATTTGCTGCAGGTTTTCAACTATTTTTATATTCATACTTGGCCAGCATAGTTTGCTTCTAATTGCCGGCAGTTGCTCTTTTTAGGAAACTTTTTGTTGCGCCAACCTCTTTGCGTTTATAAATCACCATCTTTAAGTGTACTCAAACCCATACAAAGTGCCTATCTCACTGTTCTGTTCAAAAGAAGTCCGCAACGTGCTGCAAGGTCATTTAATTCTAAAAGTAATACACCTCACAGGCGCTAATTGTACCTCCTGGTTCTTTCTGGCCCATGCGCGACATGTTTTTAGTACAACGTATTATTTTATTTCTAAAACAATGTGCAGTTAACACATTTCACGATTTTCCCCTGTTTTGACTGCAAATTTTATATTAAAGATCCGACCCTCCCACAAACTAATCGTTTAAACTGAAATTAGGGAATTGTCTAATTTTCAATAATCGCAATATGCAGCTTTCCCTGATGGAAGAGCTCTTAAAAAAACAGTTTGAGGGCCTTCCATCATTAAGTTTTCACAGTGCTCAGCTCGTCCAAATGAAACATAAAGTAATGAATTTATTGCAAGATCAAGCGGATTTTCCCCTCTCCCCATAAAGTAGTTTTGGGTGGTGTAACTAGACTCTAAATCTATATTTGTCCAGCTGCAAAGGCCTTACATTTTACTAGCTCTTTATCAAAATCGTAACCTCCGTCCTTCTTCAGGCTTGAATGTGAACATTGTTTTTTAGATTGGCATTGCAAATGTTAAGTTTGAGAGTAATGTCAAAAGTTACTCATTGCTTCTTTTAGTGGATGCAAAACCCCTAATAACCCCAGGTAAGGTTTAACTGGCTAACTTTGGGGCCCTGTTTGTCAAGTCCCAACTTTTTAGAACCTTAATTATTCCCCTTGGATTCAGTTATATTAAACCAGACGACTTTGTAGAATATTTCATGGAGCGCGAAAAAGCGCGAGCCGCGAAGAACGGAGCGCGGAAACCGATTTTGTGGGTTCCGGCAATTGTTATCAATATCAGTTCTAAAAAAAAAACGAAGGAAGGACGGTCCCATTGTTTGTATTGTTACAAGCATTTATTTTTAAAAAACGAAATAAAAATGGAGTGCATATAATTTAAATCTGATGCAAAATATTCTGGGTGGGCACGCACAATACAATCTTAAAAATATAACAAATAACACCAACCGCTACCTCTTTTGACATTTCTGTGACACAGCTGCACCTTTCAAGTAAAGGATAGTACTCCATTAAACAGATATCTTACCCCCCTATTAAAAAAGACTACATCCCCAAAGTGTGGTCAGTCATCTGATGCAGTTTTATCAGAACCATAAACTTTGCTGTGTTTTGTGCATCATCAACTGGCTAAGTCCGGCATGCTGATCATTTAAATCATCCTGATCATTTGGTGGGTCCAGTGATACAGATTTCATTTTTTATTACACCTTCAGACGGTATTTTGACCTGAACTGCAAGCTTCCATTACCAAAAGACAAAACGTTTAAATCCATTCAGCAACAAGAATAACATGAGGTCTTTTGAAAGGATCTGTAACGAATTCAATATTAATGTTAAGGAAGACTTTAGGAGACAAAAGTTGGATCTAAATCATGGCTAGGCACCCCTTATTTTGGGTGTGCACAGAAAAGTTAACTATGACTGGTGCACAGAAGTTTCACTAGACTGACAGAGACAGATGTGTAAGGAGTAACACATCTTTCTCTTCCAGCACAGGGGGTTCACCTCGGGTCCATAGAGCAAGAGCAAAAACAGCATGGAACAACATTTATCTTAACACTTCTAAGGCCTAACTAGACGGGAATAGAACGAATAAACGACTCTGTTCTACTTACGTTTGGTGTTTGCTAGGTCGCAAGCACGAAAACCGAGATCGAGCATAACTGAGTCTATCTACAGGTTTTGATCACAAAACAATACTTAGCAAATTTTTGAGACCCATTAATTCTACAGTTGATTTGCCGTTCAATATTAAAAAGGTACCAAAATGTTTTTACAATACGCAAGATCGAAAGTTAGACTTTGCTGTTGTTGCCCTGTATACATGCTGCCTTCTGAAAAAACCCTCAGACTTTCCAGATAGGTACAATAATAAACTACAAATAATGAAATCCTTGTGCAGGCAATGAACAGTAGGTCGGAAAAACGAAATTAAATTCCTGAGCCTGGGGTTAATATCCAAGCAGTAAACAAACCAAGAAGACCCCCCAAGAATACGGTCATCCAATCCCCAAGGCCCAAAGCCGCAGACCCCCGTTAAGAAGTCAAAAAAAAATAAGACCAGAATATGAAAAGACAGCGCTTGTTATTGGTTAACTTGCTTAGAATTACTTGTCTTATTTTACTAAAATAACCCGACTATTAAGAGAACTAATGCCCATAAGTGCTCGGCCATAAAGCCAACTACATTTGCCTTGCAGTAGACAAAGCCAGTTTCTAACAATGCCCCCTAATATACCTGGTAAAAGGGGGGGGCGTCCACTGCTTTACCGCGTAAATTTTTTAATAAACCCGCAAGATGATCAAGCTGTTTTTTTACACATGATTTGTCAGCTAGGTGTATGGCGGGTGGATGCACTGACCCGGTCCTCCACCGCCCTTTAAATAGCCATGCACCAGAGTACTTATTGCAAACCTAAGGCCGTTATACGCTTGCTAATGTGACCCTTGCTCTCGAAACAGTGTTCGTATTCGTTCTGCTAGTGTTGTTGTCTTCATATAAAAAGTTTTTGATAGTTTCTCTATTCTGATCACTTGATTTCGTAATTGGTCTCGGTTAGTAGACCGCCGCTTTTAGTCTTGCCGATCTTTCTTTTTTTAGATCGTTTAGTCTTTGGTTATTTCTTTCTTTAACACCAGGCCCGCTAAGTAGGCGTCATCAGACCCAACGAGTTTTTCTTTTTTCATTTTTTATGTGCTCATCTTTTTCACTTATAGTTTTTTTGCTAAATTGTCCTGTTAATTCGCCTCTAATGATACTTACAGCACGACTAACGGCCTCTATTTCTCGTCATAGGCAATGTGGATCATTAATTGTTTTTACTGCTGTTTTTCTTCTGAAAAACTGGTTTCTGCTTTCTATTGTATTTATTAATTCACCCCTGTTTGGACTTAAATCTTGAAGTTCCATGTTTTGCATTTGGCTATCTGTTGGAGTTTTTGTTGGTGTTTTGAAGTTTAGCAACTGCATCCCTATCTAAATTTTGGTTTAGCAAATCCAAGGCGATGGGCAGCGGGCTTCTTAAGTCTTTGCTAATTGTTTCCATATGCCCACAAATTTTGATGTGTCTCGTTTATCGTAAGCCGAACAATTGTCCTCATTGTTTTTCACAAACAAATTGCCTTCTTTATCTATCATCAAAATCAAATAGGAAAATCGGAGATTCCTAGGCCCTAAACTTTTGTAAAAAGATTCAACCTTACTTATGTTAATTCATGCAACAGTGGATGCCGTTGAGCGATGCTGTAGCACAGAACCGTTTTTTCACTCATGTCGACTCCAGGATCAAAATCATAATCTTCTTCGCCTTCAAGGCCTGCGCATGTTTTCTTTAATAAAAACTTTTTATTTTGTTTTTATAAAAAAATGACACAACATATGGTTCAATTCCTTAACCGATAGAAGACTGAAAGAGCCCTTTGGAGTGAATGGGAAATAAGCAGAATAGTATGTTTCCAAATAATCCGTCTACTATTGATCGGATCCAATTCATACTGTCAAATTTCCAGACTAGGCGCGAATGAAATGAGTGAGCCAGGCTCTACGCACTTCTTTCAAAAATAGAATCCTCGAATCAAACAGACCCAAACAGAACTGTTGTGTCAAATCTGGGGCGGGCAATAGTTAAGAAAATTTCTATAAAATCAAACATGAGGGCAAGAAATATTTCTTTACACAATGCAGACATATTTATAATCTATTCAGATCAATGGCTATACTGAGAATGAAAGGCCGATCTTGCGTTTTCAAGGAATAGATAATGAAGAAGCACTAAAACACAGAATAGGCGCTGAAAATCTAAAAAAGCCGGCAAAAAGTATGTGGCTGTAAATTTTGCGTATGAAATCGCTTTCTATTCCCTTATGATTTTGAGTTGTTAAGTGGCGCATGCGCCGTACGATCAAGGGCATTAAAAGACAGATGTCATAATGAAACTAACTTTTTAATGAATACAAACGTGTTATCAAATCAACAACAGACACCGAAGCAAAGTACAGCATTTCGACATCTCGTTAGAGTTGACGTTGTTAGCAACCCTGAATATCGCAACTGATTGAGCAACAATATAAGACAACAAGATTAGCAATAAATAACGACAGAGTGATTCATCATACAACATATCCCCAGAACAGGGCAGACACTATATGAATTTTAGTTGTACTACAGCAAGATCGCTTAAAGGTATTTATTGCTGTGTGAAGATGAAAACTCAAGCGAACTAGGAAGTGAAAAGTTTGATTAATCCTATAATAACGAAAGTACAATGTACAATTGAGGGTAGTCCTAACCAATCTACTTAGCGGCTTAAACTTATCAGCATTTTGATGAAATAAGAAAATCTGTTTGGGGCGGGAGGGGTATGAAATCCAAAGGTAGACCTTGTGTCTAAAAAGATCTACACCTCACAATGTTAGACTTATGATTCTTTAACAACAAAATACGGTTTATGGATTGACCTAAGGCAACGAGGATAATAAGTTGCCATGGAAGTGGGAGAACTGTTTAAAGACGGAATAAACATTCAAATGACATAGAAAAAAGATGGCGAGAAAACCAGTTAATGTTCCTTTTGTTTTTAAATATAGAGGCGCAGCTGAATATTCAAGATCACAGATTACAAAATATACAATACATGACTAAAACTATTTTTTATTAAAAAAGCATGTCCTGTTCAGGTATCCAAATGTCCTACAACGCCAGAGCCGCCAAACGAAGGGATAGTGGATACCCCTAACATAAAAACCTTCAATTAACAAACATTACGCAAATGCAACAAAACTAGAGCAAGACCTTTCATATACAGCAAAAACCAAACGAAGGTATTCTGCTGCCTTTCGATGCTGTTACATATGTTAATACTGGAACATCAACTGTAAGTGCTTTATCTGCGGGGACAAGTGTAGGGCCTCTTAGCAACAGTGTAAGGTGTCACCCGCAGCTTTACCTCTAGCCGTTTGTCTTTAACTCCCCCCTCGGCCTGTGGGGTTCATTAGCTTAAGTGTGGCGGCAAAAAAATTAAAAACTAAACTCCAAAGCACACAACTAATGTTCACTATAACAGCTAAACTTAGCTCGTTCTAACTGACCAATAAATAAAGCGCTAGTTGACTCAAACATCACGGATGAAGGAATTAGGTCGGTACAAACCGATTTTGATGTCTATAAACGAAAAAGTTTGATCTTCAAAAAAAGACGAGGGCAAGTTTTTCTCAACCGCCAGACACCGAGCAGATAAAAAAAAGGAATGTTTAAAAAAAAGTAAACGAAACATTACTCAATATTGTTTTTCCACAACCAGTTTGCAACTCAAAGCAATGTTCATTGAGGCTCTTTTGCTTAAAGTTTAACTGCTCATCACGTTTTTTAACGAATTTATCTAATCCAGTTATTGTTTGTATCTTGATCTATGTCAATTCTGGTTTTCAGTTTAATAAATTACCTATAAGATCTAAATGGGGTAATATTAATCCAATTTTGTTCTGTAAGTTGGTTTCTATTTCGACTATATTGATTTTGTCACTGGTTGTGTAACGGAATCTTTAATCCAAAACCACCGCTCGTTAAGAACGACGATCTGTAACTGTATGGGTCTGTCAAAGTCTAAGTTTTGCCAGCTAATTAGAATTCCTTTTAGAATGGACGTCAATAACGCACACAACACCCTTCCCTCGCCTCATCTTTTAAGACAGAAATTGCAAATATTCATTGTGAAACGTGTCTCTAATTTCATTTTGCGGATTGAACTGTAAATATGTAGAAGAATCTTTTAAAAACTGATTCTCTTTGTGGAGGATGTAATGTGTCTTCCCATGCGGCTTTATTTCAATCTCTTTTCGACTATTTGTCCTCTGGATATGAATTACATGCAAAGGACCTGAGGTGATTGAATGCGTTCTGAAATTTTTTTTGATGGTTAAAAATATGTAAATGGGCTTATTGAATTCATAAATTTTCTGTCCAATTCTATTTTAGGTTATAAGTGCCATTTGCTGTATGGTTTTCGAATATTTTAATTAATAATGGCCAGCTTTATTTGCTTACTACATTGCGCAGTTGATCTAGTTTAGGAAACTGTTTGTTGTTGCCAACCGCGGTGCGTTTATATTCACCATCTTTTGTGTATCAAACCCATTCAAAGTGACGTTATCAACCGTTCTGTTCAAAGTCCGCTAAGTCTGCAATGTTTTTAATTCTAAAGTTATACACCTCAAGGCGCTATGTAAACTCATGGTTCTTTCCTGGCCCACGCGATTTTTAGTACAGCTTATTTTTTATTCCAAAACAATGTGCAGGTTATCACATTTCACGATGTTTCCCTGTTTGTCTGAATTTTTATATTATAATGACCCGACACTCCATAAACAATCTTTCTAAACTGTAAATTAGGGAATTGTATTATTGTCATATACGACAATTATGCAGTTTCTTCTACAGGATGGAAGAAGCTCTAAATTCAGTTGTGGGGCTTCCATCATATAAGTTTTCATCAGTGCTCTGCTCGTCCAAATGAAAATTGAGTAATGAATGTAATGCAAGATCGAGCGGATTTTCTCCCTCATACGTAGTTTTTGTTTGGAGTACTCTAAATATAAGATTGTCAGCTGCAAAGCCTAACATTTTCTAGTCTTTATCTAAATAGGTCATCCTCCTTCTTCTTTAGGCTTGTATGTTATAATTGTTTTAGATTTGCATTGTTAAGTTTGAGAGTAATGTTTAAGTTACTAATTGTTCTTTTTAGTGTGCAAAACCGTTTATAAACCTTAAGGTATTGTTAACTGGCTAACTTTGGCCCCTGTTTTGTCAAACTCTTTAGATCCTTATTATTCTCCTTGGATTCAGTTATATTTAAACATACGTCTTTGTAGAATATTTCATGGAGCGCGACTGTTTTGGTTCCGCATTCTTATCTCAGTTGCATGTTCTAAAAACGAAGGACGGTCTTGTGTTCGTATTGTCTTACAAACATTTTTTAAACGAAATAAAAATGACTGCATTTTTAATATTCTGATGCTAAATATTCTGTGGGCCGCACTACAATCTTAAAAATATAACAATGATAGTCTTACATTTCTGTGAGACTCAGGTCTAACGCCTTTCAAGTAAAGGTTAGTACTCATTTAAACAGAATATCTTAACTCCTATTAATAGAAGACTACATCCAAAAGTGTGGTATAGTCATCGATGAGTTTTATCAGAACAGTTTTAAAACTTTGCTGTGTTTTGTGCCATCAAACTGGGTGTGGAGTGTCGTATGCGGATCAATTAAATCATCCTGATCATCCTTGGTGACGGTCAGTGTACAGATTTCATTTTTATTAAACCTTCAGACGGATTTTGATGAACTGCAAGCTCCATTACCAAAATGACAATGACGTTTAATTCCATTCAGCAACAGATAGGCATGAAGGCTTTTGAAAGGATTTGTCACGAATTTCATTATTTATGGTATGGATGGACTTTAGTCAAAAGTTGGATCTTAATCATGGATTAGGCCACCCCTTATTTTTGGGGCGTGTCAGAAAGTATAACTAGGACTGGAGAATCATCTTACACATCTTTCTCCTAAGCAAAACTGTTCAACTCGGGTCCTTAGAGCAAGAGCTTAATTACAAGCATGGACAACATTTATTTTCAGGACACTTCGAAGGGTCTAACTAGAGCGGGTATAGAAACGATAAAATAAAAGACTCGGTTAGTACTTACGTTTGGTGTTTGCTAGGATCGCAAGAACAAACGAGAATCGAACCATAACTGAGCATCTACTGGTTTTGACGCACAAAAAAAAAATACTTAGCAAATTTAGAGGACGCCAATTAATTTCTACAGTTGATTTGCATTCATGTATTTAAAAGGTTTTCAAAAAGTTTTACAATACCAAGATCGAAAGTAGACTTTGCTGTTGGCACTGGTTGTTTCATGATGCTTATGACCTCCAGACTCCAGATAGGTACAAATAATAAACTACGATAATGAAATCCTTGTGGCTGGACATGAACAGAAGTCGGGAGTAAAAGAAGAAAAAAAAACGTAATTAATTATGAGCCAGTAATTTTGCAAGCAGTAATCAAACTAGTCGGCCCCCCAAGGAATAATGTTCATCAATCCCTGTGGCCAAAGCCCCAGAATGTTGAAGAACACGAAATAAATAATGACCTGAATATGAAAGAAGACAGCGCCTTGTCTCTTGGGATTAAATGGCCTAGTATTACTTGGTATTTTATGCTTACTAAGATTAACCCAACTATTAGTGAACTAATGCCATAAGTTGCTCGCCATTAAAGCCAACTACTTTGATGCAGTAGACAAAAGCATGCTAACATCACACCCTAAATATACCTGGTAAAGCATCACGTGATATAATTGGCTAACTTTTTTAATTAACTTGCAAGATGGTCAAGCTGTTTTTTTTCCAGGATTTATTTCTAGGCGGTGTTGGAGGGCATGTGTGGTGAAGGCACGACCCGGGAACCCACCACCGCCTGGTATTAGCCATCACAGTGTACTTATTGCAAAGAATAAGCCGTTATAACGCTTGCTATGTGGGGACTCCGTGCTCCTCTAAACAGTGTTAGTATTCTTTTGCTAGTGGTGGTGTCTTCTTATAAAAAATTTTTGGATAGTTTCTGTATTATGTAACTTGAGTTCGTAATTGGTTCTCTGTTAGTAGACGCCGCTTTTAGTCTTGCTGATTTCTTTATTTTTTAGAGCTTTTAGTCTTTGGGTTAGTCTTTCTTAACACCAGGCCCTAAGTTGAGTCATCTGCCCATAAGAGTTTTTCTTTTTCTCTTTTTATATGCTATTCTATTTCACTTAGTTTGCTAAATTGTCTCGTTGATTCGCCTCTAATGATTTCTTACAGCACGAACTAACGGCCATAATTCTCGCATAGGCAATGGGATCATTATTGTTTTTAATGACTGTTTATCTCTGAAAAACTGGTTTCTTCTTCTATTTGTTTTTATTAATTCACCTGCTGATTGATTTTATTCTTTAATTTCTATGTTTTGCATGTGGTTTTCTGTTGGGACTAGGAGTTTTTGTTGTATGTTTTGAAGTTTAGAAACGCCTCCCTATCTAATTATCGGTCTATCAAGTCAAGGCGACCCTGCCCCCCGGCGGCCCCCGCCTGGCCCCCGCGGCCGCCCCCCCCCCCGTCCCCGCGCCCCCCGCGTCCCCCCCCCACCCCCGCCCCCCCGCTGCCCCGCCCCTCCCCCCGGGCCCCCGACAGCGTCCGCCCCCTCCCCCCCCCCCCCCACCCTGCCCTGCTGAAATTTTCCCTCCTCCCGTACCACTCGCCCCCCGCCCCGCCCCCCCAACCCCCATCCCCACCGACAAATCAACAAAATAAGAAATAAACTAAATTTCGATCGGCAAACTTTATAGTCTTTGTCTAAAATTGTTTCCATGCCCACAATACTTTGATTGGTCTCGTTTTTTTTTCTGTAAGCCGAAACAAGTAGTCTCATTGTTTTTCACAAACAAATGGTCATCTTTTACTTCAAAATCAATAGGAAAACATGGGGGAGGTTCTAGGCCTAAACTTTTGTAAAAAGGATTCAACCTTACTTTAATGTTAATCATTGCAACAGTGAGGCTGTTGTGCGATGCTGTATAAAGAAGACGGTTTCGCTCATGTCGTCTCCAGCGTTCAAAATCATAATCTACATCTTCGCCTTCAATGCTGCTTGTTTATTTAATATTAACTTTTTATGATGTGTTATTAAAAATGTCACAAGTATATGGTTCATTTCTGAACCAGAATAGACGCCTGAAAGAGCCCTTTGAGTGAAGGGAAATAAGCAGAATAGTATTGTTCCAAATAATCCGTCGACTATTGATGCGGATCAAATTCTTACTGTCTAATTTCCAAGCATAGTGGAGCTGTTGAATGTGATTGTGCCAGGCTCTACGCGACTTAATTTCAAATAATTTATATCGAATCATCAGACCCAAACAGGACTGTTGTTGCAGAATTTGGGGGCGGGCACATCGTTTAGAAAATTTCTATAAAACTTGGGGGCAAGAAATATTTTCTTTACACAACGCTGCATAATTTTTATCCTATTATGGATCTATGCTAACCGAGAATGAAAAGGGGCCGATCTTGCGTTTCAGGAATAGATAATGAGAAGGAACTCTAAAACACAGAAATAGGCGCCGCAGATGCTAATAAAGCTGGCAAAATGTTGTAGCTGAAATTTTGCGTATGGAATCGATTTGACATCCCTTGGATTTTGAGTTGTGAGTGCGCATGCACCGGTACTTTCAAGGAGCATTAAAAGACAGATTGTATTGAACTAAACTTTTAATGAATACAAACGTGTTAATCAAATCAACATCAGAACCGAAGCAAAGTACTGCATTTCTGACATCTACGTTAGAGTTTGACGTTGTTAGCAAAACTCTGGCTTAGCAAGCTGATTGAGCAACGATAAACATGATTAGCATATATATTACGACAGAGTGGTTTAATCATACAACATTATACCCAGAAGCAGGGGACACTATATGGAATTTTTGTTTTAGTATACAGCAAGATCGCACTTAATGGTATTTTATTGCTGTGTGAAGTGAAGGGAACCATTGACGAGGAAGTGGAAAAGTTTATTAATCCTAAATAACGGAAAGTACAATGTACAATTGATGGTAGTCCTAACAAATCTACGCTAGCGGGCTTAAACCTTATCAGCCATTTTGATGAAATAAGAAAATTGTTTGGGGGGCGGGGAGGATGGTAGAATACAAAGTATGACCGTGTGTCTTAAGATCAACTCATTCAAAATGTTAGGCTCGATGATATTTAACAACGTAATACGGTTATGGTTTGACACTAAGGGCAACGGAGGATATAAGTTGCATGGAGTGGGAGTGCTGTTAAAGATGGAATAACCATTTCAAATTGACAAGAAATGATGGCGATAAACCAGTTATTGTACATTTGTTTTTAATATATGAGGCGCAGCCTGAATATTGAAGATAACAGATTTAAAGTGTCTCCATTACTAAATTAGTTTTTCATTTTTAAAGCATGTTGTTCAGTTTATCCAAACTGTGCCAACAGCGCCAGAGCCGCCTAAAGATAGAGTAGTAGGAAAAACCCCCAAAATAAAACCTCAGATTAACAAACATTACGCAAATGCAACAAAAACTAGAGCAAGACTTTCAATAATACAGCAATAACCACAACGAAGGTATTCTGCTGCCTTTAATGTTTTTTTTTACTGTTACTTATGTTAATACTGGGAACATCGACTATTAGTGCTCTATCAGACAGAGAACGAGTTGTGGCTCTTTAGCAACAGGCGTAGTGCACCCGCAGCTTTACTCTAGCCGGTTTTTCTTAACTCTCGGCTGTGTTCATTAGCTGTAATGTGCGGCTGGCTAAAAATTAAAAAACTAAACCTCCAAAACGAGCTCACATAACACGCCAAAGGGTGTTATACTTTAGTTTATGATCCAAGCACAAAAAGACCATCGATATTGATCTGAATAATTATTTTTTTTAATTTAAAAAATAAATATTTTAAGTTAGAAAAGAAACTCAACATGGATAACAATATATGAAGACAAGAATGAATTGTTTGAAGGAATTGCTAAGGTATAGCGTTTGGTCAAAAGCTTTAAAGAGTATTGATCTAGAAGTCATTGATACCAACAAACTACCAGGCAAGCGTTGTTCATGCTATTTCTCAAGTTCCAGTAACTAACAATAGACCCGCCAGTTAAAGTAAAGTTAGCTGTTTTAAATCACTATATAACAAAAATGAAGAAAAACTGGAGTCTGGTCTCAACTAAACAACAGTTAATCTTTCGCATAATGACTTAATCGCCTGAAGGGCAGACGAACTGCATACAACAGTTTGATGTGGCCGCTGAAGAGAGCCAAAATTGTGAGCTCTGGTTGGTCAGAGGCCTGAAGTCATTAGAGATCAGATTAAAAACATGCTAATATGCACCGATTGTGGCAAGGCTTACATTCCACTACCTCCAGCATTAGTCCGCAAAAAGAGCAGTTCTAAACATAAAGAATTCGGACGACAAAAGTTTCATCATGTGGTGTGTTCTGCAATGCTGCATTATTACGCCCGTAAAAAAACGCGAGAGAGTGTCTACCTATCGGCCTTATACAGCAATGATCTTAACTTTAGATGAATAACCTTTCCTGTAAGCGTGGATCACATTGATCAGTTTGAAGAACACAACAAACCAATAACTGTTAAAATCTACACATGGGATAGAGGAAACAAATCTACTGCCAATTAGACTGTCCAAAAACAGACCATCAATTGGCGAACCAGACAAAAATGCAGTTGACTTACTACTGATGTTTTCACCCAGCAAGGGCGCCCCATTACCACATTGATAACGCACAATGAGTAAACTAATGCAGCATACATCAAAAGATGGGCACAAACAAGAATTCTGTAGAAAAATGTTTAACAAAGAATTCATGGGGGGGGGGGGGGGGGGGGCTGTTCAAGCGCGTGAACATATTAAACATTGTATCCGCCCAGTTGACTGTATACCAGAACTAATTGCGCCCCCGCCAGGAACTAAAGTTAGTTTTAATAACTGGAAAAAAGCCTGCAAACTAGTCCATACTAGTATTACGCAGACTTTGTAGACGCTAATTGTTTTCCTTATGGGGGCCACCCCACAAAAACTTCCTAAAACAGCCTTTGTTTGATTAATGCATCAGATTTGTTAATATGCCTTCATTATAGTCAGGTCATAGTGCCATTTGAATGAGAGCCTTTATACAAAACCAGAAGTAACAGAGACCAAATGCGGCGATAAGATTTTTACATGCGCATGCAGCAAGTGCTACTGATTGTATCAAATAATCTGAAATAATCCTGAAATCATAATGACGCCTGAAGACCAAGAACATTATTGACCTTAGCCACCCAATAGTTGGATATGCGGTTTAGGGCTCTCATCCAGACGCAGCAAATCCGACATTAAGAGACAATGATCACATTAGCGAAAGATCAGAGGAGCAGCACACAGAAATCGAATCTTCCACTAAAGTTTGATCCTAAGGACATGGAAGCTTTTAATCATCTTCTTTCATAACTTGCGAGGTCACGACTCTCATCTTATAATGAAAGCATAGACCCGACTCCTTCAAGGTAACATGCATGCACAGTCACAGACAAATACATGTGTTTTTCAACTTAAAATAAATGTCCATTTTAGACTCTATATGCAACAACTGATGGTATCGTTAGAGCACTGGCTATGTCCTTAAAGGCCTGCCCAAAAACATAAAATATATTGACATCCAACTCTTGTAGAACGGGCGTTTAACCAACCCTTATGAGAACATGAACCAGTTGGGAAAGGTTTGACTACGATACTACTTCCACCCAAAAGAAGCGGATCATTTCATAGTCTTATAGTAAAGGCATTAGTGATTCTGTGATTACCATCAAGCTCAAGATGCAAGCAGAATGTTAGAGTTTAGTAAAAACAATGGAGACAATCATTGATTCATACTTGATCTGATGTAAGTTTTATGGCTGACGACTTTGAAAAATATAGAAGACCTGCATGTAACATTATAGCCTGGATCCCTCTCATATATTATCAGCGCCTGGATGAGCTGTGACGCTTTCTTAAAGTTTACTGGAGTAACAGATTGATTATTGACAGATTTTACAATGATTCAGATTATTGAAAAACGGAAAATTGGCGGGAGGAATTAGTATTGGCGTCGCATCATTACTGTTTAACAAACAACAAATACATGGACGACTATTATCAAGTTAAAAATGTCTAACTATCTCATGAAATTAGATGCAAACAATCAGTATGGTTGGGCTGTGGCGCAATCACTTCCATCATACGCAACATTAAAATGTACAAAGGCGGCGGCACAAATAATGTGTCAAAGAGCATTAAAGTAGGTGAACAGATTGACACCAATCAACACGCGAAACATTCTAGAAGATGACTTATAAATATCCCAAGAACACATCCCTACAAAATGACAATCCATTAGCAGCGAGCAAAAGTCTAAAGAAAACCAAGAGAGCCGCCTAAACTTGTGCGCTAATCTTCGCCGGCCAAAAAAATTATGTCCTGTCATTCACAGACTTTCTACAATCTTATATTAAGGCATGGTTTGAGTTACAGCTGTTCATCCGTGTAATTACCTTTTTGATCAAGAACCGATTCATGAAACAATACATCAAGACGAACCCCTGATCTCAGAACTAAATCCGCAGATGCATTCAGAAAGAAGACTTTTTTACCAGCTAATTGAACAACAGCTGTTTCGGTAAAGACTAGGAAAATCCGCACAAGCGTAAAGATTCAGATTATGGTCACCAAAGAGCACGAGGCAATTATATAAGCCAGACTTCAAAACCAAAATTAACGGACTTTAGAAGAATTTCATGATCATCTTTGTGCAGTAATGTTGGAAAAAAAAGAAAGTCAAATTGGACCAAACCCGTTTTTTATTGGGTTTACTTTTTTAGAATTATCAAAGCTTTAGATGTTAAATTTCTTTATGACTACTTTAAAGCCCATGTATCAGAGTCCAGAGTACTTTAACACAATACAGATAGTATTGTTATAGATGTCCCAACTGAAGACATCTATTTAATTCATTCAAAATAGAAGTATCTAAATGGCATGGCAGGATGGTATGATAGCATCTGATTTACCCTAAATAAAGTCCGCCTTTACATTCATACCGTTAAACAGAAGGTTTAGGAAAGATGAAAGGAAGAATTATCATGAGGGGTGATTACAGAGTTTATTGGGTTTAAGGTAAAAAAATGTACATATTTCAGCCAGGAGAAAACCATTAAGAAAGCAAAAGGAATATCTCGCAGTGGTTGTGCAGTCAAAAACATATCACAATGACACCTACAAAGAATCATTGTTTGGCAATAAGACTTTTCATCCATGACACGTAATAACTTACTACTAATCCTACATGAGATCAGCACAACGAGTAACAAACGTCATTAGATAGAACAAACACTAAACGAAATATGTTAACCCGAGTTTTCATATGCAATGGGCACTTGAGAAGGGCGGTATAATAATATTTCATCTTCACAGAGCGTCTACACCGAGGGTTTATATTTTCATCACTTTTAGTATACTAGCTCAATCAAATCTTCATCCATTCAGCTTGGATTGTCTCGAATTTTATTTATTATTTTCAAGATATTTCCTTTCCCCCAATCAAAATTAGGGATTTTAGGTAGTAGGTGATCTGGATGTTTTAGCATGTATTGATTAATCCTACATAAATAATGTCCTAACAGCAGAATTTTTTTCAAATTGATACTTTCACAATTACAAGGTCTCTTCCCTTTATCAATCCTTGTTTCAATTCTGCGCTTCTATTTATACTCAAATAAATTTTCTGTAAATTAATTAAGCACTGGAACTGTAGTCTGGTGGGATTATCTGCAGATTTCCTTTCCTTCACAACAGATCTTTTGGAGCAGGATGTTATTGTTGTTGACAGTTTTCTCGTAAAAAATACACGGCGATTCATCTTTACAATTTCATTTTAATTTCATAAGGATCAACACACCACACTGGCTCTGTTGCCCTGATGCGAGAGCCCCCTTCCGCTTCCCCCTGTAAAATAAAGGTACCTTACATTCAAACCAAATGGCAATATTTGCCGATGAAGACTCTCCTTCAACAACATTTATTTTTTCTTTTGAATGCTTGTACTGGATTTAAATCCATAAATTCTTCATTATCATTGCGGCAAAACTGAGGAACAGACTTCTGTCGCCATTTCTGTGTATGCGAGAATTGTAATCAGCTCACTGTGAAACTGGTAGGAGAAAAGTCTTTCAGATAACTGTTTGTTAAAAGTATTTCAACTAAAGCCTGTGACTGTGAACTCCAGGAATGCCTCTTTTAATGGTAACTTATTTTTAACAATAATTATTCACTTGGCCTTTAAATCTTTTCCAACATCGACTTGAATCAGCGAGGATAAGTAGGGGGGCCTCGTTGGAATATCAGTGTATGTGCAACAGCAACAGCCAGAAGTCACTCATTTGTGATAACGGTTCCACATCTTTTTATCTTTGTAAGCTATGTAACAGACTGAGAGTGCGTACAAAAATCTTTTTCCGCCAATCGTAATCATGGGTAAATATAGAATGAAATCCATTTTGATGGGGTTTCGTTCGGTATAGTATTCACAAAGTTTGTCTCTGTATTCGTTTAGGCGCCCGATGAAAAAAAATTTGCCAAATCGCTTGTTTTAGGATAACGCAATCCATAGCTTGTTTGTTCACCGACATCCCGCTTGCATGGCTTACTTTTTTTATGCCGTGATTCCTTCCAATACCTTTTGGCGATTAATATATTATTTGTTCCTTTTTATTCACCAATATTATGGCAACAAAATACACATCGTCATAGACCAAAGACGATAAACCAAACCGATTTCTTGCAATCTTAAGGTTTTTCTGATGGTATGATAAAAGTCACTGAATTTTGGTGGGGGAAATTTCTCGATTGGTTTGCCTGTTACAAGAATAATATTCTTTTATTGCTTTGATCAACATCTTTAAATTGTAAGCCGCATACCCTTTTTTTTCAGTTTGTCGTCAATAAAAACTAACAGCTCAATTCTCTGCTTTTCATAGTTAACTTGTGCATCAGCTAGTTTTCACCATAGCTTTGGATATGTCTTTTATCTCTCACCTTCGATCCCGCAGATTACTAATGCGAAATTACTTCCCTACTTCCGAAAAGCAAGCGCAATACCACAGCGCCGCCTATCAACATTACTATGAAGCCATTTTATAAATGTATTTTATTATATTTTTACATATAGATACTGTCTGGAATAATTTCCTTGCTTAACAAAAAAATCTTTCGTAGCAAACGAATGCTGCAATGATAGCAAATAGCTTTGCAGAATCCACAAAGTCCTATCTGCCAAGATCCGCTGGTTTAATTTTTAACAAGCTTTATTACCAATAGCATTGTGAATCCTACATTATTCCTGCCAATAACAGCAGAATGGTATACAAGGTTGGCGACAGTATTATTCGGAGCTTCTCATTTTTTAAAAAATAAATATAATTATAATTGATAAAAAAAACAACAACAGCCCGATGATCTACAACTACAGCAACAGGCGACCTAATTCTGCTTGGTCGTACAACTGAAGAAGTTGATGACCAAGCTGAAATTCCCCAAAATGAGAGGTTGTAATTCTTTGGCTGCATGTGGAAAAACAAAACATTCCTCGCAAAGAATCAGCATAGAACAGATTCAACAGAATGTAGCCACAAGACATTAAAACGATCATAACAGGTCTTAAGCGCAACTAGTATCAAGAATGGTAAAAAGTGTCGTGCAAACGTTCTAATGATTTGTACACTAAACTAGTCAGTAGATTTTGCATCGCCATTGAATCTGAACAAGATTATATGTATGAATTAACGCAGGATCCAGATTAACCAAAGGATCATTAGAGTCTCTATGCTGTGATTCTTGTATTAAACAATTGTAGGAACATTATTATCACCACCAAATCATGGGTTTAATTTACTTTTAATCTTATAGTAGTATACTTCCCTTCACATTGACCCGACCGAGCCCGAAACTCAAGCAGAACAGAATCAGAAAAATTGAATCAGTGGAGAAAGTGAAGAAAAAATCCACCATCCTGGCCGGGTTAAAGCAGGGAAAAAATTAGCAGAGTGGAACAAACCCAAAAAATTAATGTTACCATCACAGAATTAAAAAGTGCCAGTATGTTTCAAAGCCGCTATAAAAACGACATAACAGTTGATTCGAGGCCTACAACTCACATGGCGCCTACACCGCCAAAGTCTTCACAAGTTTTCTTATTAGCAAATAGACATTTTAGGCAGCATTGTCTGTGGGGGTGGTTATTACAGTTATAAAATAAATAAACAAAGACAAAGCACACCCCAGAGCAGTCCGAACAATCTCTGCCGCAAAATATAGAATATAACAAAACAGCATGCCAGAAAACCGCCAACAACAAAAATCATTTTGAACCAAATCAGATGCAATAATACTTATTAAGAACTATTAATAAATATTAAAAGATTGACTTGAATAAGAACTTGGTTGTAACTTAGAGGATGACTTAGTTATGAACTAGGCTAACTAAGTATAAGAACTTGAGGTAACATATTTGACTTAAGTAGAACTTAAAAGGAACTTAATAAAGAACTTATTAAAAACTAATTAAAACTTTTGGGGCAACATGATTAAGAACTTAATTAAAACTTGGGGTGACTTAATTAAAAACTTAATAAGGACATGGTGTGAAGAGATAAGTTGTATCAATCTAGGTCAAAAGTGATCACATGAAGGGTTGTTTGGCCATAGTTTTTGCCCGCTGAGCATTGCATGTCAGTGATCACAGTAGGGTCGTTAGGCTAAGATTTGCCGCTGAGCTTTGGCAGGTGCGCTATTGCAGGTCAAGAGATCACAGAAAAGGTCGTTTGGCCTAGTAAGCCGCTGAGCTTTGGCCAGTACAGCCGGCACTTTGCAGTTCCAAGAGATCACAGTAGGGTCGTATTGGCCTGAAAGCTCAGCGGCAAACTAAGAACCAAACGACCCTACTGTGATCACTTTGGCCTAGTTGATTGAGGTGGCGCGAGAATAGCCCACCCACCCAAACCGCCTCTCACACACCCCCACCCCACCCCCACCCCACGCATGCACACACTCAAGTCACTTATAAGTTCTAAACTCAAGATACCCCAAGTCACCCCAATTTCTTTACAAAGGATTAGAAGCAAAAACTAAAATCTGAAAAGTTTAGATAAATATAGTAATGAAACGGATAAACCAACACATAACAAATGCATGTTTTAGTGGGTTTAACTAGTTAGAGAACTAATAAATCCCTATTCCTGACTCAAAACCCGCCCGAGAACTTTAGTAAAGAGCGGGGTGAGTCAGGATTGGAATTTAATAGTTCTTAAAGGGTCAATACAAAGGACATTGGATGAAGAGTTTTGGATGGACGTGAGCACACCAGGCTGACAGAGAACTTTCACCCTTGCTGTTCCCATTGCCAATTGGAATAACACAAAACTCACAGAGCAACGACGACAACATCCTTCCAACGTTTCCTGCAGGCTATCCTGAAAACAATTCTAGACTGGTCCACTTCAACTGAAGGACAGACGACAGTGATTGGTCCCGGAGTTGCCGGAGTGAAAGCAAGCCAGGCAGAGGAAGAGGAAGAGAAATGCCAAGACAGCATATTGACTGTGACCAGATGGTTTGGGTTCTTGTACCATACGAGCTTATTGACCTGTGACCAGATGATTGGTCTTGTACACAAAAGTTTCTTTTCCGACCGAGTACGGTACCGGTTTGAAGGTTATACTCGAGAGAGGTGAACAGAATCCAGGAATTTGAGGTAGTTTCACAGACATAGTTGAAAACCAAATGCGCTACATCACCTTTAGGCTGAACAAAAATAGGGAAGGCTACACACACCACAAGCCAAAGACCTATCGGCCATTGGTACAAGTATTATGAGTAACCAAGATTTCCGCACAACCATATACACTTCCTATGAACTTCAATGCACTTCATACAAGTTTTTTTGTGACAGTGTGGGACGTCTTTAGAGATAGCAGAACGCAGTTAATGGACGATTAAGTAGCAAAATGTAATAACGATGTGTTTAGTCGAGTTCATTTCTAGTCAAAAGGTGAGAGATTTGCTCAAGTCCCGATGTTGTGTTTAAAGCTTGTGAAATAAAAGCTATCCCAGTCCCTAGTCTCCTCAGGTACAACTTCAAGACGCGATAATCATAATCAGCCAAGGCTTGCACACTGAATTATGTTAGTACATGTAAACAAATTGTTATCTACGACAATGACAGATCATGAACTACTTTGCCCAATATCTAACTGGCTATTCAACTCATTTCAGCCTGACTGAAAGTGCTCTGTGGATTGATGGTTATCTCCTACCCATTAAAATGCCTTGAACGCCAGCCTTAACACTCGCTATTCAAATGTGTAGAAGAGTAAACGCCGTGTTTAGGCTTGACTAATGAGGCATGATTTTAATGCCACATAATAATACAAATGTTTGAATAAAACATAATTGTCTGTATGTTTGTATGTGACAGTTCATATTCTAACCCCTATGGGTTTGAGTTCCACCAGCCCAATATGTGTTTTAAACTGTCCCGATTTAGCAACCTACTTCACTATTTTTCAATGTTATTATTTTCAATCTGAGTTTGTAGACGTTGAATAGCCTGAGCTTTAAACTAATATACAAAGCAGGTCCCACCCATTTCGCGGCTTGTTTGTACACGATTTTAATGTAGACAGTTTCATCTGAACTAGCACTAGCATTTAGGGCAAAGTAAGCCTCATGTCTATTTTTTAGATGCCCTATCTTTCTCGACGAAGAATTATCTTCTCAGTTGTGTTTATGTATATATTTGATGCTCTTTGGAGCATTTAAGGTATTTACTTTCTAAGACATGGATTGTGTTTGTAATTCAAATTTAGTGAAAATCAATCACTCAACATATTCAAATTTTTTTGTCCATATTTCCTTTTTCCCTTCCAGAAGGGGTCTGTTGAAAAGATTAACAATTATTTTGCACTTTTACTTTATTAGTTGTTTATGTCAATTTGTTCCAACTAGGAGCGAATACAATTAGAATAATTAATATGTTTCTAATTTAATGAATTCATTTAATGAAAAACTTTTGGAATGCATATCTTGTTCCTTGGTCCATTTACTAATGATAACCAAGATACAGAGAGATAGGCAGAGAGAGACAGGGACAGAGAGAGCGAGACACACACACACACACACACACAATCACAGAGAGAGACAGAGAGAGAGAGAGGAGAGAGAGACAGAGAGAGTCCGACACACACACACACACACACACACCAGCACACCTACACCCCACACACACAACACACACACACACACAAGGTCACACACACACCCGCGCTAATTGGTGATATGCGGTGATATTAACGATTTTGCGGTGATATTATTAGCGATGTGCGTGATATTTTTAGCGATGTGCGGTGAAATTTATCGTGATAATCGTGAAATATAGCGAGTGCGGTGATATTTAGTGTTTTGCGGTTGGAATATAGTGATGTGCTGGAGATATTTTTAGCGATGAGCGGTGATATATAGCGATTTGTGCTGTGATATTTTAGCGATTAGCGGTAGATTATTTAGCGATGTGCTGTGATATATAGTGTTTATTGGTCGGTGAAATTTAGTGATATCGGTAAATAGCCCGAGAGACAGCGGAGAGTAGAGAGAGAGAGAGACAGAGATAGTCACAAAAACACACCACACACACCACACAACTCACACACACCACACACACACACCCACACACACACACACAAAGTCACACACACACCCGATAATTGTTGATATGCGTGATAAACAGCGATTTTCGGTGATATTTATAGGCGATGTGCGGTGATATTTTTAGCGAAGTGCGTTGAAAATTTAGCGACGTGTTGGTAGCGGTGAAAATTAGCGAAGTGCGGAGATATTAAAAGTGTTACGCGACGCGCTGGCTGAGATATTTAATTGAAGTCGGTGATATTTATATTTAGCGATTTTGCGGTGATAAAATAGCAAAGTGCGGTGATATTTTAGCGATGTGCGGTGATATTTGAGCGATGTGCGTGATATTTTAGTGTATATGGCGGTGAATTTAGTTGATGTGGCGGTGACATTATACTAGTCGATGTGGCGGTGATATATAAGCGATTTGGTGCGTGATATTAAGCGGATGTGCGGTGCAAAATAGTAGTATGCGGCGTATTAAGTGAAATGTCGTGTAATAATGCCATTGCGTCAGTTCAAATCTGGCTGTAAGTACTATTTGCATGAACTTGTACAAACCGAAACACGAACAGATAATACCAAACCGTCAAACGCAGGCAAATATTTTTGTTGTTGATAGTTAATGTTGCTGATATGTTTGTTGTTGTGTTGACATACTTGTGAGAAGGACAACACGACGACACGGGATACTGGCAACGAAAAATCACAACTAAAACAAATATGAACGAGGCGAGAGACAAACAAGTTATACCCTGTGACTTAAGGAAAAAAAAACTGAAATCAAACAATTGATCGAGGACATTTAGTAAGAAGAAGAGAAGGAGGAGGAGGAGGAGGGAGGAGTAGAACGGAGGTGTAAGAGGAGAGGAGGAAGATTAATGACTTCAAGTCCAGTCTCGTCGTGGGCCCGAGTATCAGTCTCTGTCTTGTCTGTCCCTCTCTTGTCTCTGTCTCTCTCTGTCTCTCTCTCTCTCTCACTCCTGTCTCTCCACTCTCTCCTTCTCTCTCTCTCTCTCTCTCGCACACCTCTCCACACCGTCCCTCTCCTCCGGCTCTCCTCTCCATCGCCCACACTCTCTCTCTCTCTCTCTCTCTCTACTCGTGTCACACACCACACGACACACAACACACACACACACACACACACAAACACTACACACACACACACCCACACACAGTACACGCACGCACGCACACTCCTCCACACACACACACACACACACACACACACACACACACACACCACACACACACACCCACACACACACACATCAATACTCAACTTACCAAAGACAGACGAAATTTAAGATAAGACCATAAAAATTCGAGGAGAAGAAAAAGGAGACAGCAATATGTAGGATTACCCCCCCCCCTGCTCTTCTGCCCCCCCCCACCCCCCCCCCCAATCCCCCTCAGCGTCCCCTTCCGATCCTAAACCCCATTTAGCTGGTACCTGGAACTATCTAAGGGACCTCTTGCTGACAGGCAAAGAGTGAACAATACATATATTTCCCCTTTTCTTTCTTTGTTTAATTACTTGCTTTTCTCTCGCCATTTTTCTTTTTCTTCTTTGTTTTTTTTTCTTTTTTCTCTTGTTTTTCGTTTTTTATTTTTTTCCAAATTCCCTCTCTCCTTCACCTCTCCCCTTCCACCCGCCCCCCCCCCCCTCCCCCCTTTCTTCTGTCTTTTTGATGTGTTGTTGTTTTTTTTTTTCGTTTTCCTCTTTTTTTCTTTTGGTTCTCAATTTTTTCAATTTCATCCTCTTTTTCCTCTCCCCACCCAATTTTTTTTTTATCCCCTTTCTCCCCCACCCCTTTTTTTTCATTCTTTTTCCTTTTTTTTTTTGTTTTTGGGGGGGGGGGGGGGGGGTTTTCTCCCTTTATTTTGTTTTTTTTTTTTCTTTTACCTCTTTTTTTTCTCTCTCTTCTCTCTCTATTGTTTGCTATCTTATCTATCGTTTCCTCCCCCCTCACCTTCCCCTCCCCCCCCCCCCTACCCTTTCCTTTACATTACTCACCGTCGCCAGCTCTTTTGACCCCACCCAGACATGCACAGCCATTCCCTGTTCGTCCTCCCGCAGCCCTTGAACCGGCAGTCGACAGGAGCAATCGCATAAAATCCACATTGTTAATTCCTTTCGACTGATTGGTTGTAAAACTCTGCGTTAGTCACCTGATTGGAGGTAGTTTTAAAAACAGCTCAGTAGTCACCTGTTGAAGTAGTTTTAAAAACAGCTCGGTATTCACCTGTTGAGGTATTTATAAAAACACCTCGTAGTCACCTCTTATGTATTTAAAAAAACACCTCGGTGGTCACCTTTTGAGGTAGTTTTTTAAAAACACCTCGTATCACCTGTTGAGTGTAGTTTAAAAACGAACTGCTGCGGTAGTCACCTGTTGAGGTAGTTTAAAACACCTCGTAAGTCACCTGTCGAGGTAGTTAAAAAACAGCACGGATGGTCACCTGTAGAGGAAGTTTAAAAACAGCTGGTGTCCCCTGTTTAGGTAGTTTAACAACAGCTCGTAGTCACCAGTCTAGGAAGTATTAAAACAGCTCGGTAGTCACCTGTGTTATTGAGGTAGGATTAAAAACAGCTCGGTAGTCACCAGTTGCTGTAGTTATAAAAACCGCACGGGTAGTCACCAGTTTAGGATTAATAAAACAGCTCGGTAGTCACCTTTGAGGTAGTTTAAAAGACAAGCACGTGGTAAGTCACCTGTTTGGGGGTAGTTTAAAAAACACTACACGGATGCGTCACCTGACGAGGTAGTTTCAAAACAGCTACGGTAGTCACCTTTCGTGGTAGTGTTTAAAAAACACCTCGGTACAATCACCAGTCGGGTAGTTATAAAACACCCTCGTAAGACACCTGTCTGGTAGTTTTAAAAAAAAAACCAGCTCGGTAGTCAACCTGACGTGGTATTTTAAAAGCAGCATCGGTAGTCACCTTACGGGGTAAGTTTAAAACAGCTTTCGTTAGTCCCCAGTCGGGGTAGTTAAAAAACACTCGGTATCCACCTGTCGGGGTAGTATTAAAAATACAGCTCGGTAGTCCACCAGTCGGTGTAGTATACAACCGCTCGGTAGTCACCTGACTGGGAAGTTTAAAAACAGCTCCGGTATTCACCAGACGGGTATTATTAACAACAGCTCCGTGTAGACACCCTGACGTGGTAAGTTTAAAAACAGCTCGGAAGTACACCTGTCGGTGTAGTTTTAAAACACTCGGTAGTCACCTGTACCGGGGTAGGTTTAAAACAGCTCTTGTAGTCACCTGTCGGTGTAGTAGTAAACACGCACGGTTAGACACCTGTCGTGGTATTTACAAACAGCTCGAGTCACCTGTCGGGTAGTTTTAAAAAACACCCTTCGGGTAACAGGTCACCTGTCGGTGTAGTATAAAAAAACAGCTGGTAATCACCTGTCTTGTATTTAAAAAACAACTCGGTAGTTCACCAGTCGGTGTAGTTAAAACACACACGGTAGACACCTTCGGTGTATTTTAAGAAACACCTTTGGAAAGTCAACGCTGTCGGGTAGTTTAAAAAACAGCTCGGTAGACCACCAGTCGGGGTAGTAAAAAAACACCCTCGGTAGTCACCTGTCGGGGTATTTACACAAGCTCGTGGTAGTCACATTTCCGGTGTAGTATAAAAACACTCGATAAGTCCCTGTCGGGTATTTAAAAACATCACTGAAAGTCACACTTATCGGGGTAGTTTAATAAACAGCTCGTTAAATCACCTGTCGGGTATTTTAAAAACAACCTATCGGTAGGCCACCTGTCGATGTTGTTTTAAAAACAGCTCCTGTAGTCACCTGTCGAGTAGTTTAAAAAACATCTCGGTGTCCCCTGTCGGGGTAGTTTAAAAACAGCTGGGTAGTCCCCTGTCGGGGTATTTAAAAAACAGCCGGTAGTCCCGTCGGGGTAGTTTAAAACACTCGGTTTCCCTTCGGGGTATTTTAAAAAACAGCTGGGTAGCCCTGTGGGGGTATTTAAAAACGTGGGTAGTCACCTGGGGGGGTTTTTAAAAACAGCTCGGTGTCACCTTCGGGGTAGTTTAAAAAAAGTGGTAGTCCCCTGTGGGGGTAGTTTAAAAACAGCTCGGAGTCCCCTTCGGGGGTTTTAAAAACAGCTCGGTAGTCCCTTCGGGGGAGTTTAAAAAACCCCGGGAGTCACCTGTGGGGGGTTTTAAAAGCGCTGGGTAGTCACCTGCGGGGTAGTTTAAAAACGCTGGGTATACCTGTCGGGGTAGTTTAAAAGCAGTCGGAGTCACCGTGGGGGTAGTTTAAAAACAGCTGTGTCACCTGCGGGGTATTTAAAAAAACTCGGAGTCACCTGTCGGGGTATTTTAAAAAACGCTCGGAAAGTCACCTGTGGGGGGTTTTAAAAAAACACTCGGTAGTCCCTGCGGGGTATTTTAAAAAAAACAGCTCGTATACCTTGGGGGTATTTAAAAAAACACTGTATCACCTGTCGGGATTCAGAAGGGGAAAGAGGGGCGGAACGGGAAACGGAAAGTGTGTCATCCAAAAGCAGGGGGGAGAAGGACACAAACTGAAGACTTTTATTTTCATTGGCATAAGATCAAGGATGAAATGAGGTGGTGTTCCTTGGGGGTCCCGGCCACAGGGGCAGGCCTTACTGCGGCCCCGCTTTGTGCCCCCCGGCATAAACCAGGCCCCGAGAGATACAAAGCATGTTGGTGGTGGGGAAAAACTTGAGCAACCTCTGGAGACCGCCCATTACGATGTTGATAAAAAATTCTGCGGGTTTCCCAGCGTTCCATGTCAGCCCCGAGCAGGCCTTTTTTTTTTTTTTTTTAAGAGGGAGCCCCCCTGCCAAAAAAAAAAAAAGTCTAAAAATCAGTGCGTCTGAGGGGAAACGAAGGACGAAATCCCTTCTTCGAATCCCCTGACACAAACCACCACCCACATGGGACCCCATGCTTTGTTCTTAACAAAGCAATTTCAAACCTGGCTTGAAAAAAAAAAAGAATAAATAAGAAGTTCAAAAGGCAATCTGCTAAAATTGCCGCTAACGCTGTCTTGGATTTCGTTTCGTCGACCCTCGCCTCCCCCCCCCTCCCATTTTCCCCCCCCCCCCCACCCCTTCCCCCCGACACCACACACACACCACACACACACCCCACACACACACACACCACACACCACACACACAACACAACCACCCCCACCCCAAAAACCAACACAAAAAATTTTTTCCCTCCACCCTAAATTGTTGCTGGGGGGACAAAAAAGGATATTTTCTCCCCCCAGATTGGGGGTCGTTGTTGAAAAATGGTGCCAACCCAGTGACGGTGGGGGCGGGGGGAAAAGGAAAAACCAAAGACACAAAAAACCCAAAAACGTCCCCAAGAAAAAGATTTGACGAGAAAAGAACTAACCCAAAAAATTCCTGCCAGTTTGATATGATGTGATGGGGGAAGATGAGGATGATGAAGATGATGATGAAGGGGGGGGTGGGGTGGTGTGGTTGGGGGTGGTGGGTGGGATGATGATGATGATGATGATGAATTTTATGAAGATGGATATGATGAGATGATGATGATAACGCGACATTATGAGATAAAAACTTGTGTGGTGTGACGAAATAATGTATGAGGATTGTATTGGATTTCCCCGCTGGATTTTTTGTTTTTATGATTTTGGATGAAGAGAATGTGAGATGATGAGATGAGATGAGATGATGAGGAGAGATGAGGATGACCCGACCACGACGAAGCGATAAAAATGAAGAAATTGCTACTATGTTTTGCTGATACAAGGGGACACCAAAGAAACGACCCCACGACGATGATGAAAGTGTAAGGAGGAGGACAAAAACAACTTCAGTTTGTTTTGCAAGAGATATCACGTGTTGGAATAAAATGAAAAAGTTTTCCCTTTTCCCGAAATAGAAAGTTAATTAGCACTAGCACCCCAAAGTAAAGGACGATTCTTTTTACCATCGGTTGGAACAAAACATAAGCGAATTCCGTGATTAACAATCGCAGATTATTACCGCTCATTCGATGTGTCATCTTTTACTTCATTAAAGGTTTTGGGTAACAAAGCAAAAAGGGCAGGTTATATATTAATAATATATATATAAATATAAATATATTAAAATAATTAAAAATAAAAAAAGGACAGAGAGGAGAGAAAGAGAGAGAGAGAGAGAGGAAAAGAGGAGAGAGAAGGAAAGGAAGACAGACAGACAGATAGGTAGAAGACAGACAAACAACGCGACAGTGCTGACACATTTTGACCTCTTTTCGCAATTTTCGATGGATCCCTAAACCAGGCTCAAAAGGGAAAAATTTTTTTCCTTTTTTTTTTTTTAATTTTTTTTT